>OW387023.1:30980000-32180000 GCA_936439885.1 Nowickia ferox
TTCATTTGAATTTTTAAGTGTGGCTCTTAAACGGCACTAATGAAATTTCCAGCACCTTTGAATTGAGTTTACTTTAGTTTTTTTTTTTTAATAGTGAAAAAATTCAAAATATTTATATTTGGTTATTTTCCCCTCTTATTCTACTTTTTCTGGCCCAGCACACATGCCTGCCGTTTGCTGACCACAAAATTCGTTAAGGCAAATTAAAATGAAAAAATTAAAATAGAAAGGGGGAAAAATTCACATGTGAAAGGAAACATTAGGAAAAGCAACTAAAAATAAATAAGTGAAACAGTATATTTTTCTTTTACTGTGAGTTTGTTATTTTTGAATGGGCAATTAAGGAAAGGAAGTCTGTTCAATCGTTTTAGGTATTTGTAATGAATCTAATAAAGAGGAAGTTACTGATTTCGCCCCTTGTTTCGAAAATCGGGGTTGGATCAGCTCTCGAACTTTTGAGGAGACAATTTTGACTATTTTTACAATGATGTCTATATAAATGCATGTTTGTGTGAATATAAACCTCTCATAACTTACGAATGGCTTAACCGATGGGATGAAAACTTAAGCCAATATGTGTCGGCAATGGACACTCATCGATCCATAGTACATGCGTTGTAAAGAGCTGCTAGGAATGGCTTATGACAGAATAAATTGTGAACTGAGGTTCGACAAAAGATTCAATGGCGCTGAAGTCTGTGAGCCCAATGTAAAATATATCAGTGGCAAAAAGGAAAAAGTGCTTAAGTCGAGATAAGCTGATTTTAAGTTAATGGCACGTCCGTAATCTGCATATTTGAAAGTATCCCGGGGCAAACTCTCAATTAATTTGAGCAATTTTTCAAGAAGTTATAGCACAATGAATTTCCACTTATCTTTTTTAGACTTTTAAGCTCATTTGAAATAATAGCTTAATTTAGTTTATATTTTGGTATATTTCAACTGTAATGTACTGTTTACAGTGTGTAGAACGATGTTTGCTTAAAAAACTAAAGTTTAACAGAGACTTTTCCAATTTAACTGTAAAAGAAATAAATTTCTGAAAATCAACTTGAATGCTTAAAAGTGCTCTCCTGCAAAACAGGCAAATATGACTTATTGAAACAGATATATTTGTCCAGCAAATGGCCTATTGTATTTCAGGTGGAAATATAGGATATCACCAAGTCTGTTTATGTTAATGTTAGCAAGGGTCTTTAAAGGCGCTCATACAGTTATATTTTTCGATGGTAAAGCAGCTCCCAAGTCCCTCCTTTTATGAGTGCTTTGACTCACTGTAAAACGAAGAAAGTGTAGACTTAAGGCAGACCGAAGTTTGTTGACCCTTGTGTTGCTTGTGCTTACAAGAGTATAAGATAAAGGCAAATCCTCTCCACCAGTTTATTGCCTTAAAAACAGTAGAAAGTGTCTTTTTAGTATGAGTTTCTGTGTTCAGATGATATTAATGCCCTAATTCAGTAACAAGATTTAGGACGTTTTTGTTTGAAAATACTTTTGAGTTCTTGTTTTTGAATTCTCAAAATTATTTACTTCAAAAATAGTTGTTGTCCTTGATAATAAAAAATAAAAATATTATTACCATGTTTTTAAAACATAAAAATAAAATTAAAGTATTATACAATAGTATGAAAAATATTTAAAAAAATATGTGTTGGATAAATGTTTAGAACAAAATCATAAAGCAAATACACGAACCTTCTAGCATGGACAATACATAATAATAATTGTTTTAAAGAATCAAAACTGCGGCTTTTTTTCGTCCATAGACAAGACAATACAATCGTCGAACAGAATTAGGGCATAAGTAGGCTTCTCCAACCTCTGTACTAACTTTTATAAGGAAAACCATAAAGAGTTTAATTTAATTAAGTTCGAAAAATTTTGAGAAGAAAATTGTCTAAGGAATGCTATTGCTTCAAAATAAATTTTACACTGCTAAGCCGATGAAATCCATAGTCCCATTAATTTCCATTCTGCTTCAAGTTCCACTGACCAAATCGAGTCCTTTTAACATTGCCAAGAGGCGTTGCCTTATTATGCCGTTTGTTATTTTTATTTGTGAATACTCGAATCGATTAGAATTTGGAGAGACGCAGGCGATTAACCCAGATCTTCCCAGTTCGGTGGTAGGGCTGCTATCTTTAAAATTATTATATATTCTCTTGACACCATAGGCCTCCGAACCAACCTTGTTGTCATTGTACAGGATTGCGCGGAATTTCTTCCGCACTACTAGCTGTTGCGAAGTTATACCGCTTCGTTTTCGGTAGGTCGCCCTAGGGCCGCATGGAGAAGAACGGTACAGAGAGAGACGACCAAAACGATTAAGGAAGTAAGAATTCTAGCGAGAAATAGAAACGAGTGGAAAAACTTTGTTAAAATATTATGAGAATAGACTAATGCCCTAATACTGTTCGACGATTGTATCGTCTTGTCTATGCAGTTGTGATTCTTTAAAACAATTATTATTTATTGTCCATGCTAGAAGGTTCGTGTAGTTGCTTTATGATTTTGTTCTAATCATTATATCCAAACACATATTTTTTTAAATATTTTTCCAACTATTGTACAATAATTTAATTTGATTTTTATGTTTTAAAAACATGGTAATAATATTTCTATTTTTCATTATCAGAGACAACAACTATTTTTGAAGCAAATAGTTTAGAGAATTCAAAAACCAGAACTCAGAAGTATTTTCAAACAAAAACGTTCTAAATCTTCTTACTGAATTAGGGCATAAGTTCTTAAATATATATTTATGAGCATGTCAATAAATAAATTAATTTCAATATTATATTTATATTTAACGCGTGTCAAAATCAATACTAAATGAAAAAAAACTTATTTAAGCGTGTATAGATGCATTCAGTAGAAGTGTGGCTTAGCTGCAACGAGATGATTTAGACATGCTCAACCACCAATAAATAAATTTTTTTAAGATCCCATGGGAAAACAAAATCGAATTTGATTAAAAGCGTTTCGTTTGTACGAGAGACATAATTGCTGATAAACTTCAAACTTGAATAAGGGCCTCGAAAAATAAGGGTACTCCAAAAGTCTTTATAAAATAGGTCTGAAGCAGTTGGACTTGTACAGAAAAAAAAAATTCTTTACATATTATCAGCGGCTGGTAAAATATTGCCATCAACCGTTTTTAATTTTTCGGCAACTTTTGCCCTCAAACACCGAACCAAATATTGTCAGATCTAGAACGTTAAAATAGAAAAATCAAACATTCGCTAATAAATTGTAAGTTTGAGAATCAAAAGGGGAAAGCTGTCATATATTCTCGATTCGAGAACGAAATTTTACTAAAAAATGACTGTTTTCCTAACAAGAACGTCGTTGTTCTCGAATAAACAAGGGAAATATCAAAGTAAGAATGATTGTTCTTAAAATAAGAACGATGCGTAGTCAAAGTGAGTGCGTTGTATTTATAAAATTGGAAAAAATTATTGTAAGAACGGGATTTACGACACGTCCTGGCGCACGATGTCGACAAGAAAGTTTCTATCGCTTAAAAATGTTCTTATATGTTTTTTATTTTAAATATAACTAAGCGATAGAAACTTTTTTGTCAACTTCGTGGGCCAGGCCGTAAATGTTTTGAAAATCTAAGCCAACTTACTGGGTTCACTTTTGACAACGAATATTGAGAATTAATAAATTTTCGTGATTATTGTAATCGGTCATAGCGGGAAATCAACCGCTTTCGATATTTTTTTTTATAGAATTATACCTAAGCTTTAGCTTAAACAAACACGTATCAAAAGGATTTTTCTGCTGCATGCAACACAAACAGCTTTAAAAAGAAAATAGTAAAATATATAAAAAAAAGTTCACGTACTTTTAATTTAAACCAAAGAAGTGAAACCACTTGATTTTTTACTCGCACCGGTGTAACAATTATTTGTTAAGAAATAAAAAATGTGCAAAGTTAAGAACTCTAATTGCGCAATTGCTTTAATGTTCGTAAAAGAAGAGTTCGTGAATACATTTCCATTCACGGTGAAGCAAGTCTACGAATATTATACGAGTATTAACCAAAATTACACACATCCAGAAAAAAGATGGTTTGGAAAATGGTTAGGCCGATAAAGTTGGATAAACTTTATCTCCACTCAGGATATAAATTTTCTATGAATCCATAAAACATTCCAGGTTGATTAACATACGAGCTAAACCCCAGTGGGAAAAGGTAATAAATAAATAGTAAAGGAGAAGGTAATGCACATCATGTATAATTTTTCATTCCAGAATTCATTACTGTTAACACAGAACATATCCTAGGAAAGTAATGAATTATTTTCATACATCCGAGGAATGAATTCTGTAATTCATAAGACTCGTCATAAGCAAAATCTACAAATACTTCTTCTGTAGATGTGGTAATGCACGTGGTAATCAATGTGTAATGATTGTTGTTGTTGTTGTAATGATTGGAATGCATTGTCTTGCTTTGAAAAATAATACATTATTTCTCCTATTATTTATGTAATTAGTGCCTACTTTTCCAGCTGGTATTGAACATTCACTTCAATTTTGTACTTTCAAAGAAAATATTTACATATCTCGATCATATATAATCATCTGCAATTCCTTATTCACAATTCACAAAAAGCACGTGAGTGTGAGTGTTTGCTCATCTCCTTTGCAAAAAAATATTTGAGCAACCACCAACTCGAGAAAGTGCAATTGCACCAACTCATCAGCTCTTTTTGCAAAAGTAAAATGAAACCTTTAACAATAAAATAAATAACCCAGAAAACAACGAAAAATGTTAGCAATGAAAAATTAAGCCAAAACGGCATATGTGGTAAAATATTTTTTTTTTGGCAATCGGGACTTGCAATTAATTGAATCACGGATGAAAATTTAAAAATTATAAGAGATTAAAAAACTTTCAGTAAAATTTAAGAGTTGCCGTTAAGTTGTTTTGGCTGTTGGGGTTCGTTTTATTTAACTAAAACACAGAAGATAAAACAACTACACAAAATTTTAAGAACTTAGTTTTATACTGAGACTTTTAATGAAAGAAAACTTCAGTAATATTAAAAAAAAAAAAAAAAAAATAAAAAAATAGAAAAAAATAAAAACTAAAATTGCAAACATTAAGTGCGTTTATGAATTTAAATAATTACACTATTCAGAAAATTTGCCAATAAAAAACTAAAGTTTCTAAATTTGTTTGAACTTATTTTTTTTTTGGCATAATTAACCCAAAAAAAAAATAAGAGTTTCGTTGTAATGACAAAAAAACATATCAAACTCGTAGTCGGATCGTCTTCTGGGTCACGATTGAATCATACCGAATTTTATTCAATAAGTGGTATTTGTTAATTACAACAACGGCAACAAGAAAATTTGCAGTATTACAAGAAATGTAATAACAACAAAGAAAGTAAAGAAAAAACAACGCAATAAAATGGAAATATAATAAAATATTGTGGAATAAGTGAAAAAATGAATTTGTCCTTACTTTTGCCAAAGAAAGAAGAATAAATTATTTATTACTCTTCTTACTACATTGGTTTCATATATTGCTCTCAAGCGCTATCGTTAAGTCTGATGATGACACCCTTTTTTGGGGGCACACTGATTTTCGAAATCTTTGGAGGCCCATCAAAACAAAAATTGGTCACCAAAAACGCCAAACTGGGCATCAGGTCTTACTACCCTTTGCTAGTAGAATCGTACCTCTATAAGTCCATGTCTGTCTAGCACATTTGCACAGTGTCATAATTAGTACCAATAATAGTGTTCAGCATCATATTTCGTTAAATATTAATTTTACGAAAAATTATTTTACTTTATAAAAATTGATTGCATTGATGAATTCTTTCGATGGGGTTAACAAAAAATTACTATTTCGATGAAAAAAAAAATGGTAAATTCTGTTTTCAAATCTGGTCCAGTAAGCTCCAGGCTCTTATGAACTTTAAATTGTATACTGAAGAGCTTATTGTTATAACATCACATGCCACAAAAAATTATTTTGATATAATCGACTTTAAAGCTAAAAAAAATATTAAACATAGGATTTTTATGAAATCAAGTGACATTTATTGCCCTATCACGGTTTTCAACTTTTAAAATAATTGCCCTTCTCCACCAAATTCACAGTTGACTCTTCAGTTTTGTTTTGGTATTGTCGTTTACAACTCTGCGTAAGTTTGGTTGAGAAAAACGTCGAGTATATACCAGTGCTTTTTAGTACTTGTGTCTGTGGTTGGGTTTTTCTAGTTACAGGTTGGTGCGATATAAAAAGCAAAAAAAAAAAAAAAATGGAAAAATCGTAACTAGAAATATTTGCTATGCTTAATAACAAAATTTTCTTAACAGTTTCAGTATCGGCGCTATACCAGCGGGTACATAGAAAAATTTCTTTAAATATGGTTCGAGGTGGTCCAACAAATAACAAAACGTTTTTTGTTCTGCCGGAAATAACTAAAACAATTTCCAAAATTATTTTTTAAGAAATTCGTTCACTATATTGGTTATAGTGCAGAGGGTAGTCCAACAGGGTTGAAATCAGTGATCAGAAATTAATAGTGAAAAAGTGAGTAGAGTTGAATCATGACTTATAATTTCTTGTACTTATGCGCACTCATACTTATTGCACTGTTGTCCAACTTCATACTCACTAGAAAGTTTGAAGTTCACATCGAACTCATACTTAGCAACATTTATGATGTTGTTGATTTCGACTCTCCCATGATACAATAATACAAGGTACTTGCACAAGCCCAGCCTGTTAATGTATACAATGCAGAAAGTTGTCAAACTTTGTTTACAAGCTGCAAAAATGTTAGTGTATGTGTGTGAATAAAATGATTACAGTGTTGCCAATAAATTTGCACATTGAAGAAAATTACACTACACATGCTTTGTGTAGATTAAAATTAAAACAAAATTAAATAAAAATAGAACCCAAAGTAGAATTACACACATATTATACATGAATCTCATTACATGGTATACAGATGAGAGTAAAAATTACACACTGTGTATTACACACATATTGGCAACACTGAATGACTATAATCATGCATGAATGCCGCCTCTGCAATTGTACTTTAGTTACCCTGTGATTGTTATTTTTAAAAACAAAAGACATCTGCTTCTGACAATTATAGGTATGTTTCTACCAACAAAATACGAGTGTTTCTTGGTGTTGCAATTTTGTTGTAGTCGTGCAAGTACCTTGTATAATTGTATCATGGACTCTCCTTAACTCAATGACTATAGACGATGCAAAATAAGTATGGTATGGCAAAGCGATTTTCGCATACGAAAATTAAAATACTCATTATGAGGTTATGTGTTTCTTTATACACTTTTAGTTGTAGTTGTATTATATGGATGAATTGAGTGAGCTGGATCAATGTAAGTAGAAGAATACTTATATTCTTCTGAAATTATAAATCAAACTGAGGTGATTTATGAGTGTGAGTGTGATATGAGTATGATGTCGACGTCGCATTCATATTTATTGCAACCTATACTTATAAATCAATCTAATCATGAGTGTGCGTAAATCACAGAGTAGTTGAATTTAAACGATGTCTAGTCACTTATATTTAAAATTTCATAAGTCAGTATGAATAGCGAAAAAACGATGCATTGGCGATCACTGGTTGGAATCGTCGCAAATGTTTCTTTTAATACGTAGCACATCTATTTTTGCGACTTCGTTTTCGTCGTTATAAAATAAATCTACACATATTTGTGTCCATTTGGTATGATTTCTTTGAACTAAAACACTAAAAACAAAATTTTTTTCTAAAATTTTGTGTTTTAAATTTTCACACAAATTAATTGCTTTCTGTCAAACCTGATGTTTTAAGTTGGCAACGCGATGACAATTTCCACTGCAAAACAGTTGGAGTTCATAATACTAAAGGCTCAGTTAGCCTACTGTAATGTAATGTAACTGCCACAGTAGGAAACAGCTGATCGATATTGTTATGTGAAAAGTAACGGAAATGGTTATAGAGATGTAATGTAACGTAACCTACTTTTCATATAAAAATATCGATCAGCTGTTTCCTACATTACAGTTACATTCCATTACAGTCGGCTAACTGAGCCTTAAAACACAGTGTGCTCGTGTGTACGTTTGGTCTACTCTTATGCATTAAACCCATTCACCACAGCAGCCTTCACCAACACATGACTTCAAATGCCGCTAGCAGCATTTGTCGCCGCGTAGCCAGCTACTTAATTGTTTTGTAGACGGAACAAGCACCATCTGCAACTCATATTTAAGTAAAAATACATATTTCAGTATTGCCACCTTCAAATATTTCGCATGTATAAAAATTAAATTATTCTTTCCAAATCTACTTATATGACGTAAAAGTATAAAAATGAATCAATTCATGCTTTACATCAATACTACAAGGATTAAAACGACAAAATTATCATAGACAACAACCTACCGACCTGTTGCCTTGCTGACTTCAAAAGAATCACTCTCATATAAACATGTGTATTTTATACTTTACATTTTGTAGTCGGTAGCCTGCCGTGGTGAATGTGTTTAATGCACAATACTTCGATAAAGAAATTTCTTGAAAAATTTGTTTGTGTGTTTCTTTTAATTTTTCAAATTTTGTTTTCTATGTAATTTAAACTTTTGTTTTTCATATAATCGAAATCTATAAAAAAAAAGTTTAGTGCCTGTTCCTCTAAATGCGAACTAACGTTTCGATCGAATATTAATATTAGAAATAATAAAAACAAATTTGATTCTCCCGTTTGCACTTAAAGGAACAGTCTCTTAACCATCTTCAAAAAATGACAACGAAAATTAGAACCGTTTTTAATATTACGATTGAATTTAGAGTACCAATTTACTCGCCACTCTGGCAAAAAAAAATCTTAAGAAAATTATTAAATACCACATAATATCCAAAAGATTTTAAATGTTTCTTGCTTTCACAAATACTTATTGACTATTTTCCTCTGCTGCTTTTCATTTCAGCAGGCTTAAAGATACTTTTTCCTATGCCTCTCGTAAAATTTAACAACAACTGCGCATACGAATCCCAACATTTTCGCTTTTCCTTTGAGAAAAATATGCAAATGAAAAAAAGTGAACAGCTGCACATCAGGCATATAAATATATTTAGTTTGACACTCTGCGCTTTATTTAAATACATAAAAAAAGTGCTTTAAAGTCATACAAAAAGATAAAAATAATGAAAGAGAAGAAAAAAATTGTCCTTTGATGGCTTCGCCAGATACTTTGCGTATATTTTGTTGATATTTTTTGTATTATAATTTTTTCAACATGCGAATTTTGAATAGTTTTTTTTTAATATTCTTTGCAGCAGAGATATATGTATGGATTTACTTGTACGTAGGCTATGCGATCATGGGTTCCTGTAACTCAAGACGAAAGGGAAGAAATGCTTTAAAATCTGGATTTTATTAAAATTTAAGGGTAGATTTTGTAAATAGAATTTGTATGGAAAAAATAATTTTTAAACGAATTTTAGTTTTTTTTCATAAAAATTTGAAACGTTTAGAAACGATTTTTTTACAAAATAGACATATTTTCGAATTTAAGAATTTCCTTCGAATGAGAGAATATACTCCCGGATTTTTATATGAAATCGTGCTTCAGGACGCGGCTGGCGGAAAAGGTCTGTACTGCGTTGTACACATTGGCTTAGCATGAACGTTTTCCGAAGAGGCGGGTAGAGGAAGTATATTATGACTGGTGATTTGCATGAGCAATTAAAAAAAAATTGCTCATGCAAGTAATATGTACAGACGGTTGTCAGATCGTACAATATTGTTAGTAAAATGTGCTAAAAATTTCTTACAACCGTGTGAACTTGCAATTTTTGTCTGACATCGTGTCCAGAAAAAGCATTGTCAGTTCATTGCAAGACTAGCAGCTGACAAGAAATTGTCAGACATCTTATAATCGTGTGAACACATTGTAAAATTATTGCCAGATATTTGTCAGACATTTTAATATTGTCAGATGTGCGAAGCTTATGCATCTGACAACGGCGTCATTGCAAGAAAATTCTTTCTATGGGCATCACTGCATACGCTTTATTTTAAAGAAAATTTAAATAAAAAAGTATATGCCGACAAAATCATTGCAATTTCTTCTTAATGGTTAACAATAATTTATATTTCACTTTTTACATTTAACACAACCAAAAGCGATTGATATTTAACAATTTCTAATATATGCTTTGAGTCTGGCAACGCAAAACAATAGATCTGACCATGATAAAATCATACAAGGTACTTGCACGACTACAACAAAATTACAGCACCAAAAAACTCACGCATTTTGTTGGTAGAAACAAACGGATAATTGTCAGAAACACATGTCTTTTGTTTTTAAAAACAGCTATCACAGGGTAACTAAAGTACAATTGCAGACGCGGCATTCATGCATGGTTATAGTCATTCAGTGTTGCCAATATGTGTGTAATACACAGTGTGTAATTTCTACTCTTATGTGTAGGCCATATAATGAGATTCATGTATAATCTGTGTGTAATTATACCTTGGGTTCTATTTTCATTTATTTTTGTTTTAATTTTAACCTACACAAAAGATGTGTAGTGTAATTTTCTTCAATGTGTAATTGGAGACACAGCCATATGCAAATTCATTGGCAACACTGTAATCATTTTATTCACACACATACACTAACATTTTTGCAGCTTGTAAACAAAGCTTGACAACTTTCTGCATTGTATATGTACATAAACAGGCTGGGCTTGTGCAAGTACCTTGTATAATTGTATCATGGATCTGACAATTTTTGCATATGACAACCGTGTGAACAGACAATTTTTCGACTGACGATTTTTTCAGATGAATTTATTATCATACAACCATCTGGCAATAAATTGTAAGATTTTCTGACAAATTTTATACAACCGTGTGAACTGACAATCTACCTATTGCTGGCAATTTTTGATTGCCAGTACATTGTCAGCACATTGCCACATCTGACAATATTGTAAGATCTTACATTCGTTTGTACTTATCTTAAGTTGAAATATACCAAAGTATATATAACCCAAATAAGATTAGAAGTCTAAAAAAGATAAGTCGCAAGTCATAGCGGTATAACTTCCTGAAAAATCGCACAAAGTAATTGAGATTTTGACCAGGGGTACTTTCAAATATGCAGATTATGGAGGTACCATTAATTCAAAATCAGCTTATCTGGACTTAAGCACTGTTTCCTTTTTGGAAATGGAAGTAGTAATACAGTTTTTAAATTTCTAGAAAAAAAGAAGAAAAGAGTGATGCTTATTTTTTCCGATGGGGTTTTCTTTTATTTGAAACGATTTTGACGGGATGACGGGAATCAATAGTGTTTTAAAATTCATGCGTTCGTTTTGCTTTTTAACTGGGGACACGTCTGCTTTGATAATACAATAGGTGTCTTTTGAATTCATGTATTTCTTAAATCGACTTCTATCGAGTAATAATGTGGTCTTCTAAAGTAAGACCTTACAGACATACAAATTAGAATGAGGCCACAAATAAGGCACAGTCATTTTGCGACTGGGCCATTCAAAAAGTTGCGCATTCATACCTTTACCACTTTTAAGTTCATGTGTTTGTGTTTCTGTTTAACTGGGGACACGTCTTTTCGTGTATAAAATAAATATTTAATGTTGCCTAACTTTGCGTCCTTTGTGCAGTTGTGTGTATTCCCTGCTTCATTCAAGTCCATAAGAGTGTAATTCCTTTTTTTAGGGATTTTTTTGTTACACCTTTAGCCAACTTCAATAACACAACTAAAACTTGTGGTAAAGTGATGACATTTAAAAAGTCATTTTAGTTTTCTGGCCTCAACTCAACTCAATGAGTTTTTCCTTTTTGGTTTACTGTTTACTGTTTTTAACTATTTTCATTTTTTCCTTTTCTATTTTTTTTTTACCTTTTGTACTAAAAAGTTTCATTAAAATTTTAATTCGACATTTTAGTTTGCAGTTAGAGTCGTCATATTGCAGATTGTGTCATTTAACCTTTAAGGTAAATATTATATTAAATATATTTTCATCACTTGCTGTTATACAATGAAAGAAAACCACAAACTGCTTCTTATTAAATATTAAGTAAATGGAAGTAGAAAAATAATGTATATAATTGAAATAATTTAATTTACATTAAAAATAAAAACAAATACGAGTTTTTGTTTTTAATAAAAATACAGAGGCGACAATTTTTGGTTGTCTTCGCTAAACAGTTAGATAGACATGTATTTTATAACATTATTAATATGTATTTGAACTTTCTGAGAAAATGTACGTTTCTAAAAATTCTATTGACTTGCTATTGGAAAAATTATGTTTATTCGGTGTTTTTAGACAATTAAAAATAAAGACTAAATTAGTTAAAATACAATAAATGAAACGAACAAACAACAAATGCAAGACTGTTGCAAATTAGAGCTTTCATTACAAAAAAGCTTTGAGCAAATAGTAGTATGACGAATCAGACCAATTCACATATTCCAAGACAGAAAAAAGTATTCAACAATAATTGATTTCAATTAAGAATTTAATTAATTCAATTAAATTTTTAATTTTATCAATTAATTTGAAATTTACTTTGACTCACACTACACACAGTGGATCAAGCAGAACACTGCACAGTTCTTTCAAAGGTCCCTGAGGTAAACAGGCTTTAATTACGCAATGTTTGTAGTTTTTTTTTGCTTTAATTTTTTAGTTTTCTCTCACATCGATGTGCCATGTGCCACACATGAGTAAAAATAACGTAACCACGAATTACTAATGAAAAACTGTTTGATTCAGACATGTATTTATTAAGTTAAACAGTATCATACATAACTAATATATGTACAATTTTATAGAATCCAACATGATTGGAAATAGTTTAAATCAATAAATAATGTCTGAATCAAACAGTTTTTCATTAGTAATTAGTGGTTACGTTATTTTAAACAGAACACTGCTATCGAACAAATTCTATTGTATCCCTGGACAGATGCTACAGCATCTCATCTAGACCTGCTTTCCTTGGGAGTCTGAAGATTGTCCCTGGTTCTGGTGTTGGCAGTTCCAAATATTCCAACAGGTACTTGCCGAATTGCGCAAAATCTTCTGTGACATAAGTCCTCAGTCCTTTAGAATTAGCCTTGGAGTTTCATCATTTTTCATTTTTCCAACCAGTAACGGCCTTTGAAAAACTCAGTGAGAATTCCTAGATTATTTTTGCTCGAGCATATGGGAGCTTTAAACAATTTCGATTTTACTTCCCAATCATTAGCTTCGAATACTTCATTCTAAGCAGACTGAATGAGAGTTGTTTCCTATTATTTATTGATATCCATCTCGTAGTCTGTTCGAACCGAGTTCACAAAACGGTTTTGATCTTACGGTAATCGGTGTGCTAGCCTCGTTCCTGGCCAGTTTGTCGGCTTTTCCATTTCGAGCAACTCCGACGCATCTAGGAACCGAGCAGCGTGTGACCTAATTTTTGCTCCTTAGCTGGTTTGGTTTTATTTTTGTTAAACTCGTATGAAATAAGTGCCTTTATGCCAGCCTGGCTATCCGAAAAGATGGCTGTTTCTCTTCCTCGGTAGCGCATTTCTCAATGGCATAAACTTCCGATTGAAAGATGGTAAGGGTTTTACCCAAAGACTCATAGTAATGGAAAACACAGGAAATTTAATGAAAAAAGCTCAATATTTTGCTTGGCTACCATTTGATTTGATCTAGAGTTCTTGCTTCAAATACAACAAGTATTAACACACAAGTGTAAGACAACGAAATTCCATTTAGAGTATGTAGAAGACAGATTTATTCTTTGACTGTTTTGTTTTAAAAACTAAGTTTTCCTTGCTCAAAGTACTTTAAAATACTTCTCTCCCATGCGTCGCTTTAAGCAAGATTAAAAATGTATATTAAACGCAAACAGATTGAATATTCTGATATGTGACAGGTCTGATAAATTTGAACAGTTTAAATTAAATGTTACTTGCTGTCCTCTTTCCAACAATTGTGCGTGTGTATTTGTGTATGTTTTTGCCTTATGTGAACTTTTTACTCAAAGCTAAAAAAAATATTTAAAAAATATACTAAAATTGTGTTATCAATATGAAAGCACTCGATGAGAATTTTTCAAACGCACAAACAAAACAACTTCCTTCACGCTATTCCCTTGACTGCTGTTATATTTCATTAAACGAAATTGCATTTCTAGTCAGTGTACTACGGCCGTCTGCGAATTACTTTACAGTCTGAGTTTTTTAAGCGGAAAAATAATTTTCGAAAAATTATACTTCGGTTTACAGAAAAAGTTATTTATATGGTAATTAGAAAGCATAAAGAGAGGTGGTGAGGGTGGCGTTGGCTGAAGTAGTTAGCACGTTGACTACGAAAACGAAGGTTCTGGGTTCGAGCCCGGTGTCAGACGGTCATCAAATAACAACACCATGCATTTTTCTGATGTACATTAGTGTCCCTTTGTATCAGTTGTTGTAGGGAAAGTTCATGCAATGAACCCATAGTCACTGGTCACTGAATTATACCGACTTCAGCAGATACTAATCCTTATGTAACATCGCCCTCCTTCGTTGTGTAGCAGAATCATCGGCAAAATAAAATAACCAATAAAATGGCTACTAATCACAGCTTCAAAAATTTAATACGCCTCATTCAACACCAGAGGTGGTGTAACACTACATTATTAAAAAAAATGTGCAAAAAAGCTGAGTTGTAAAATAATGTAGCTTTCCTCTACCTCTTCCTTCACCACCTGTCTTCTCAATAACTATCATTTTCCTTCTCTTTATAAAAAAAGATGTCTCACAAGATGGAAGTTAGTTAATCCACACTTTCCATACTTTGGAGAGTGAAGAATATTTATCGCGATTAAACGGCATTTTTAGGAATTGGTATAAGAGTAACAATCCTCCAACACATCAGAAATTCGCCAGCATGGTACAATGTGCTGAAAAAATTAGACAAAGGACGTACTAGCGCCGAAGAGCACTACTTCAAGACTTATTTATGTGGAGTTACATTAAACTGCTTTTCAATGCACAATCTCGAACGAATATATTACGCATAGCATCGTATAGTATGAGTAGAAGCTAAAAAATTTACGTCAAGTGAGAATTCTTACGAGACATTGTAGATAGGAGGTTAGCCTATCAGACGGCTCTGTAAATGATGATCATGATGATCATCCTTTAAAAGTGTAGGAATTGAAGCAACGCTTACTATGCCTTTGGCATAGAGGTGCTGCTTGTAGAGAACTTTTTTAAGCGTCAGTACCTTGGAATATGAAGCTCTCGCCTCTTTTCGTAATACGTAACTTAGCATTGCCATAAAAAGTAAAGGTGGAAGCCAAATTAATTTATTCGATACCGAAAGAAATTCCAAAACATTTTAATGAAATTTATATAAAAAATATGTGTTTAGTTTCGTTCGATTGCTTTAGGTTTCGTTCGATGGATTCCAAATTTCATTCGGCTAACCTTCAGCCACTGTGTCAAGATAAGAAAACCTTAAAACAGACCCATCATCAGCTCACAAAATATTTTCTATATAAATAAGTGAAATTTATTTGCTGTTGGTTAAGCGATGTCTATATGCATTTCATTGTTGCTTTAACAAATCGTCAGTAGACTTCAACCACACATTTTGAATAGTCACAAACCTCTTAAGGTAGAGGTCCATAGCTCGCTTTTTGCGCGTTACGCTTTCTATGCATCTGTCAAAAAAGTAGAATCAATGTAATAGTATGTGACAAGTTTGAACGCGTAGGCGCGCTCAAAGCAAAAAGTAGGTCTACTTTCTACTTTTGTACGCGTTACAAGCACCATGAAAGAAAGTCAGCTGTTCTTGAATGCTAAAGATGTTAAATAATACTTTATTTCTTACGTTATCGATAAATATTATTTTGCCGTGAATAATTTTTTTCTTTTTATTTAATAAAAAAAATTTCTTAGTAAAAAAAAACTTGTTTAATAAAATATGTGAATATTTTCATTAATGCGATGTATTTTAATTAACTTTTCACCACACTTTTCTCAGTAACAAATTTTGCATATTAGTTATCGATTACTTTTACGACTAACTCCACAAATTCTTTTAAAAACTCGATTTCACTCTCCATTTTTTCTTTATAAGTATTTATGAACAAACGCATACAGCTGATCAAAACAAAAATAAAATGGCGCATGAAAAGCAGTGCATGTAACTCAACGCGAACAAAGTATAGAATGAAACAGGAGGATGAAACGCGTGTAAAGCATAACGCGCATAAAGCAAGCTATGGACCTCTACCTTTATCTTATGCACAAACTTCCAAAAACTATTTGAGAATTCACAAATAATAATATTTTTGAAAATCACAAAAGCAAAATAAGCATAGTGGGCTTAGAAACTTATACTTATAGAATTTTTTTTCAAGTGCATTTAACTTAAACAGTTTCTCTGGTATCAAAAAATATTAGATGAAAAAGTAGTCTAAGGACATTTCTGCTAAAATGCGAACAAAAAAAATATGAGAACAAAAGATTAAAAATGTGTTGAAAAAGTTGCATTGAAGCTGGATACAACAGATGTAAATAAGCAACTGGCAGCATAGTTTGCAAAAGAATAGATAATATTTTATTTTTTATTTTTTGTTAAATATAAATGTCTATAATATACTTCCCCAGTTATTGTAACAAAAAATGAAGCAAAAGAGAAGAGTGATGTTGCATGATGTTTAATGTTGTCTGTCGCTTAACATTGTGTGCAACAGCACAAATAAAATAATTTTACTTGAAATAACGACGATGATGATTATTTTATTTTTAATATAAAAACTGTTGCTTTTAGGATATTTTTGACAATTTGAAAAATGCATACAATAAGGAAAAAATTTAGTGTAGGACAATGTTAATGTTATCAAAAATAATATTGTCATGAATTTGGTTTTTTCCCCTTCAACTTTTTATATTTGATGCATAATATATATACTCGTATATATATATATATATATATATATATATATATATATATATATATATATATATATATATATATATATATATATATATATATATATTTCTGCATTTACATATTAAATAAAAAAAAAATATTTGTGGAATAATTTAAGTAGAATTGAGGAAAATTATCATTTACTTTAAAAGTAAAATGAATAACTACCGAAAACAGGTATTTAACTTAATAAATAAATAAATAAATTATAAAAAAATAAATTGCATTTAACCTACACAATTTTTTGTTTAAATTATGGTATACTTTTAACTACAATGTTTTTAGGTAATTTAACAAAAATTGTTGTTGATTTCAATGTTCGAAAAATCAACTAAAATTTTATTTAAAACTCCTTAACGACTTTATATTCTGTAAATTATCTAAATAGCAAAGTAATATTACGTTTCCATATACGTGGTTTAAGGCAAAACATTTGATTTGCCCAAATTAGGTAATTAGTCAATTGATTTCCAGTACATTTTTCATAAGAGGAAATTATCTCAAATGATTTGCTCCAAATTATATCAAAACTTGTTGGTGCAACACTGCACTGCCCAGCAACTGAAACTGAAACTTCGGAAAACTGAAACCTTAGTCAATTTTTAAAAAAACTTTTAAACCAAGCCTGCAAATTATTCTTAATCAATTATATTTTATAAATAAAGTCATAAGCAGTATGGTTCCAGTACAAGAATACTGCCTAAGAACAAATCCAAAGTAGAAAAAAAATATAAACATATGTATATCTGAAATTTCCTGACACAAAATATGTATATATTTGAAAAGGTTTTAATCTCATCTTTCTAAGTCCGTTTATAAATTTAAAATCGGTTGGTATTTAAGATAGTTAGAGTGAAATTTATTTGCTGGTTGTTAAGCGATGTCAATATGCATTTCATTGTTGCTTTAACAAATCGTCAGTAGACTTCAACCACACATTTTGAACAGTCACAAACCTCTTATCTTATGCACAGACTTTCATAAACTATTTGAGAATTCACAAATATTAATGTTTTTGAAAATCACAAAAGAAAAATAAGCGTAGTAGGCTTAGAAACTCATACAAAACCCAGCAAATGATTTTCAAAAATATTAATATTTGTGAATTCTCAAATAGTTTATGAAAGTCTGTGCATAAGATAAGAGGTTTGTGACTGTTCAAAATGTGTGGTTGAAGTCTACTGACAATTTGTTAAAGCAACAATGAAATGCATATAGACATCGCTTAACCACCAGCAAATAAATTTCACTTATAATATAATTATGACAATATGTCGAATAATAAATCTCTTAAGATAGTTAGAGATTGATTACTGCATACATGTACGAAAAACCGGTTTTTTTACCCGTATCCCAAGATTTTGGGGGTGTCTGGAAAGTTTCAAATGCATTTGAAAGTTATGGTGCCAAGACTGTTTATAACAAACCCAGCTAAAAAAATATGTATGGAGCATATATGATACCCCATATATGGTTCGGATCCAAAACATTAGGGTATATGGACATATATGATAAAATATATTCATACATTTTCATACAAAGTTCATATTCATACTCTCTTGATTCAATAAGGCGCAATGCTGTGCAATATTTAAAAGTTTGCACGCTATCAGTGCAATTTTTATACACATGTGATTTTTCATTGCCAGTCTATCAGAAACTGACGGAGGAGCGAGTAAAATAAATACGTTCGGCATATTTAGTGCTCTCTAATCTACATATGCATATGAAAATTATTTTATAACAAATAATTTGTTCTGCCTTTTGTAAAACTTCTTTGACTTCTCTCGCATTGCGGTATACCACATGCATAGAAAATCTCACATTTATGTGCGTATTTTTTGGCTTTTCTTCATTTGCTTTTATTCAATTAGCCTTTCCTGCTGTCACTCAGTTTCTCTTTAATATATACACAAACATATCTTTTATCTATGATTGGTGGTTTTCTTCTGTGCAAGTTTTTTCTTTTCACAAAAAAATCCTTTAAATTGTCAGAAACAGCTGGTAGTCCGGTTGTTTGCTCATTTATGATGCTTCTATTCGCTTGAAATTTCCTTTTCAGTTGGTTCTTAATATGATTTTATTATAACTGCATGCTGCTCATTCATGTAGGAAGACTTTTTCCAATAGAAATAACACATTATGGCAATTTTTTTTTTTTTTTTACAGATGCCAAAATTAAAATTCATTGTGATAGCGGAAGAGATTTTCTTTTTCACACACTCATTCCTTAAGATAAATAATATGCTGATAATACAGGCAAATAAAAAACATTATTTTCTATACATTTCATATGTTTTTAAAATTAAACGTTGACTTAAAAGGAGTGCTACAAGAGAAGTTAATAGTTTGAAATATCTCAAAAACATACTGGAACAATGACAATTAACACTTGCTATTATTTAATACGAAATTTAGGAAATCTATTGTCACATAAATCTGCCATTTCAGCATATTTTATTTAGATATGTACATAACGAATTTAAATATTAATCAAACTTTATTTCAAGGCGGTTTGACTTTCACGCAGACCCGACTTACCGCGTACAACCTGCCCTATTTTTTACATCTGTCATGTCAAAATTCCCACTGCCAAACATGTACCATGTCGTATGACCTTTAAAACCATGATACAATTAATCAGGTACCACGACAAGCCCAGCTGATTCATGTGTAAAATAAAGAAATGTGTCACAAAGTTTGTTTACAAGCTACAAAAATTAATGCATGTGTTGTGAATATAATTGTACTTATACTGTATTTGTATATGTTGTGAGTATAAGACATGCATGCCACCTCTGCAATAGTGCTTTACTAGCCCTGTCATTGTTATGTTTAAAAACAAAAGATTTCTGCTTTTGACACACATCCATTTGTTTCTATTTGGTATGGGATCGTGACGAATATTTCCAACACGATACGACCCCAACACGAATAACAAGATGTCCAACACGTACGAAACACGCGCGCGGAAAAATTTCCCAACACCCAAAAAATATATTTTTTATATTCAAATAGATACATATTTTGTTTAATTGCAGAGATTTAAGCTTAACCCCCCGTTATCACATGCAAGTAGCATATACATATTTATTACTAACGAAAATCAGTAGAAATGTCAAAAGAAAAACACAAAAATTTTTTGAGTGGCTGCACAACACAGTGCAAGTTCATTTTTAAAATGTCGGCAACAAGTAAAGTTCTAGAAAAAATGGCGTTACGTGAACTGTTAGCGCAGTGTTGCCAAGTAGCCAATATTGAACTTTAATTGTATTTTTAATACATTTCTCTTGTTGAAACATGAAATATTTGTTCAAATTTAGCTCTAAGATGAGCGTGTGTGTCATATCTCCATAGCCTTTTTATACAAAAAAATTCAGTTGTAATATCAACCAAATTAATGAAATAATCCTGTACTCGGCAACACTGTTTTTCGTTTTTTTTTTGCGACAAGTGTAAAAATTTACTTGCTTCAAAATTTCATTGCAAGCTGACTAACAAGCGGAAAAGGTGTGGCTGTGTTAGTAAAAAAATGTGAGTGTATTTAGTTTTTTTCTCTTGCACTTGCATGTGGCAAAGGGGGTAACAGACCCCTATACTATCAAGAAATTTTTTGGTTTTCGTGTTTGACGATATAAAATATTAAATTTTTTCTTTACTGGAAACTCATGCATACAAATTTTACACCTTAAATCGTTTCGTGTTTTATCGTGTCAATTTTGCTCAACACGATACGAACATGCACAAAATACGATTTACTGTCACGAACACTTTGTGTTGAGTCGTGCACGCACGTGTCACGAAAAACAACACGACACGTGCCCATCTCTAGAACTGCTTCTGTAAAAGTCAGACGCAAAGTCGTCAGACTTCTGACATCAGCAGTTTTTATTATAAAATGAGATGTCGTCAGAAATCAATGCTTGGAGGAAACAGGCAGCGGCGGTCCATTATTGAGGGAAGCTGGCTGAAGTTGATACATTAAATACAGATAAATGTATGTTTTTTTTAAATTATTAAATAAAGATGGCAAAACCCTTTTACGGCGCAAACAAATATTTTTGTGGAGGCAAAACAAAAGGTATCCAATATAAATACAGAGAGAGAGAGAGAGAGAGAGAGAGAAAGAGAGAGAGAGAAAGAGAGAGAGAGAACGCGAATATAAATAAAGACTATGTAACCCTGCGCTTAGACGTCAAAGTACTTGCATGGAAGTTCTGTGTATGTATTATCAACGAAAATTTCGCAAAAATGGCAGCCTGTCTTGCTACTTGCATGTTTACATTTTAGTGCAGAGTTGTCCATAATATTATTATTGCAAGTGCCGTAAAAATTTAATAGATTTCAGATGTAAAATAATGTTATGTATGTAAAGCTTAAGACGAGGGTTACCTGTATATAGAAAATTAAAAAAAAAATTCTTTTTCATTATAAATATGAGTTTTTTTTACATATTTATTCACGGCTGTACCATGACTTTGTAAATTATTCAAATTTCTTAAAATTCTTAATTATATACAAAATATTCGAAAATTTATAAGAAAAATTTAAATTTCTTGCATAAATAGTAACAAAAATTAAAAATTTTAAGACCTTCGAAGTACAGAACAAACGGCTGGATCGATTTTCTTCAAATATAAGCGAGAAGATATTTGATCAAGTCACCTTTAAAACGAAAAAAAAACAATTAAAATCCGTCTATCCGTTTGGGGGCTAGAGCGTCAAAGACACACATATT
The DNA here is from genome assembly GCA_936439885.1 of Nowickia ferox. NCBI lineage: Eukaryota > Metazoa > Arthropoda > Insecta > Diptera > Tachinidae > Nowickia > Nowickia ferox. The sequence continues at coordinate 31,001,757 of OW387023.1, forward strand.
CACCAGAATACATCTGAAAAAGATGTGAATTATTCTATACAGCTAGAACGATTTTCTTCAAACATAGCTGAGAACACTCTCGATCAAGTCACCTTTCAAACAGAAGAAACGTGGACTCGTTTACACTCAGATACACAGACACACTACAAGCTTATAACACTCCCTTTTTCGGTCGGGGGTAACAAATTAATATTGAACATTTATGGCATTCGTTATACCCATTTTTCTAGCCATGAAAATTATAAGAATTGATTCTTTTTAGCCATTCTTAAATTGTCACATGATTTTTTAAGGTATTTTCAAAGTTTGAGAAGATTCGGTTGATTAGAAATAAATTTAGGACATATTATTTGTGCAAGGGCATTGCACTGCCCATTTTTTGACCTTTTAATGCTATTCGGACAGCTACTTGTGATTGAATGAGTAACAATCGTCGAAGCGCACAAACTTTTAATTGTATACTTGTTACTAAAACATTCGAAATACATAGATGATTTTTCTTGATGAAAACAATTTTATGTATATTAAAAGGCTGGCAAAGTTCTAATACAAAACACCAAAGTTCGTTTTTAATTTCAAAGAATCAAATCGAAAAGTAAGGTTTTTAAATACATTTGATTTTTCTTATTTTAAGTTGACAATTCTCGTATAGTCTCGAATCTTGGCCACTTTATATATGTATAACTTTTTTATTACACCAAGGAAAAAAATTTGTCTTTTGAACAAATAATCTTTTAATTTAGGTAACAACGTTCAGTAATCAGAAATAATTTAAATGATTCTTGCGAAAAAAAGGAGATGAAAAAGCAAAATAATACAAAATATATTAAATTGAATCCTACTCTACTTCAGTGTCATTAATTGATAGTAATGTCATAATTTGTAAGACAATTCTTAGAATTATTCTCCTATTTTACTTTGATTTACATTGGCCTTATTATTTATGAGTTAAATCAAGCTCATTAGAACTTTTTTTTTATTTTACAGTTTTTTTTCTTTGATGTTTCTAATATGTAAAAAATTAAGAAGCTTTTGAAAACTGGACCCCAATTTCGTCTATTAATCCTCTTCTAGAATAAAAAAAAAACATGAAATTTTTTCTTAAAAGATGCACGTGCACCTAAAGTGACACAAATCTAACTTTAAAGTGCTTTTAAATGATATATTTACTGGAAAATCTTTCATGTTTATTTAAGTAAAGTTTATTCAAGAATTATAATATTAATTTCAGCGTTTAGACACGAAAACATCTGGAAGGGAATCATTTAGTTTGCCAGCAAATTACGGGAGGGGAGGAGAGAATCATTTTTGTGTTCGATACTCGGCGACAAGCTTTGTTTTCGTATTTTTCGCCACATATCCATGTATGGTTGGTATTATCCAATAATATTAGAAGGAAACAACAAAAGAGAATGCCAGTGGTTTTCCTTCCAAATGTTCGCCCGTCTAAGCTCAGACAATGGAATAATTTTTGCTAAATTGGCGATTTCTCTTGTTTTTATACTATATCAATCGAAAAGAAGAGAGTCATTGTTTTTATTTTCAAAAATATTTGATTTATGACCAAAATTTATAGCCAATTTTACAATATCGAATGAACATATTCATTCGCATTCTAAGCGAAAGAAAACTGACTCGTTATCCAACGAAATTACGAAATATTTCAAAAGAGTTTATATGGAAATAATTTTAAATTTCGAGTCGTATCGAATGCCTGGCTTGTGTTTCTTTATCAGATCGATATGCGACAAGTCACTCGAACGACAATGCGAATGAAAACGTGACCGTCAAAATCATGCACTGGTTGTTTTGCTTTCGCAAAGTAAATAAGTTTTTAGATTATTAGAAAACAAAATTTTAAAAAAAATAAAATAATTAAAATAATTAATAGAGATATGGACAAGTAAGTTCATGCACAAAAAAATCTTCGAACAAAAATGATTACTTAAAATTATTTATTAGCTTGCATAAATCAACTTTGCAGTAACTGCACACTCTTGTGAAGTTTATAGAGGAAAATCCATTACTTCACGCAAAGAAAATATATGGTTATAGCATGGTTGAGAAAACAATATTATGTTCTTCGAAACAAATGTGTGGTCATTGAAAACAAATTATTGTTATTTTAAACAGTAACTGCGTTACGATAAACAAAGTAATGTTTGAATTCAATAATTATATTATTATATTCGTAAAAAGTGTGATATGGTTAGAATTTAACAATACAGTTTTGTTAAAAATTTATGACTACAACATAGTTTGTATTGTTATCTAAAAATAATATGATGTAAATAACAATATAATGTTATCCAAAACCATACTATATTTAGTTTAAAAAAATCTTTTTCAGAAATATCTTCTGTCAGTTCAGTGTTTCGTTTGTAAGCTATCGGTATTGCACGCGTAGTCTTAAATAAATTAATAAATAAATGAAGTATAGACAAGAGGATAGATGAATAAAAATATATATAAATATATTTCTTTATACATGCGTGTTTGCATTTCGTTTATACGCACATATTTGTGTAAGTACACGTGCACATATGTATATACATTTTATTTCAACAATATTATTTTATATTTATTTCGGCTTTGACGCACAGATGTTTTAAGCAAAAGATCTACCAATATATGGTTAAAAACAAAATATTATTATTATATAGAATAATACTGTGGTCGTATTTAACAATATTATTATAATATTATAATATGGTATGGTTAGTCTTAATTGTATTTTAGTCACATCTAATAATAGTATTGTCATATTTAACCAAAATGTGATAACTTTCAACAATACTAAGATTAGGTTTAACAAAGTTATTTGTTATTGTAGATAATATTTTTATTAACTCAGATAATAATATTACTAAAACTTTGCTTTTCTATTGACAATAATATGATTTGACTGCAACCATATAATTCAATCATAGTATGTTGCTGTTTGATTATGGTTACCTCAACCATATTTTTTCTTTGCGTGTTGCGAAGGGTATACCAGTTTTTGGAATCAGAAAATTATCAGCAGAAGAGCATTGGAAAACAATGACTCAAAAATTAAACTCGATTGGACCTCCTAAGCATTCAATGGTTGAGTGGAAAAAGGCAGGTATCAAAAGATGTTGATGCATACACATTTATTTATTTTGAATTTTTCATTTATAAGTCCTGTGCATGACTTGTACGAGTACATTGTCAGTACAGCACTGGTTAAATCCATATTAAGTACGTTTATATTGGGTGTTGTTTGCTTCACTTTAAATATTAAACTTTTAGAACTAGCTTTTTTATAATTTTCTCTTTTTAATACTTCTTTTGTTTATTTCTTGGTTGATACATATTTACTTAATATTCGTCGTTGTATTTCTTTAAAAGCGATTAAGTAGTAATTTTGTAATTTCAACATAAAATCGCTCGAGTTTGCTGAAATTTTTCCCTTTTTGGCCAGCGTTTTGGCTCAAATACTGCTCTGTGAGACGTTGCAAGTCTGCATGAAACATTTCAAACCAGACGATTTCGAACATAATTTGCAATATTAAATGGGTAAGGTTTCACCAGAAGTCGATTTTTCTTGAGGTGAACAGCGAATCCAAAAGCGCGCAAGCAAAAAATTTTTGAAATTTTGCTTTTTTTATGACTTACTGCAAAAAAAAAAACAAAATAAAACGAAAGCAAACGTTTAATTTTATTTATTTTCTCACTCTGATTGTATAAATACGAGTATGTACATGTATTCATTTGCACTTGCACTGATTTCTTAATTTTTGCTCAAGCAATTAATGTTGGTATTTCAATTTCTACTGTTTTCTTCTACAAAACTTTTTCTTTTAGCTTTTTATTGTTTTTTAAGCCTTGAAAATTAATTTGTAATTCTTATATTTTTATAATTATAATATTTTCCTTAATATTTTTTTTATTGCACTGCAACTGCAATTGTTATTTTAAGAGATTTGCAAGTGGATTAAAACGTTCTCTGTGTATGTATGTATTTAGCGGATTTAAGGCGAGTTTTATTTGTTGTTTTCATTCGCTTTTCATTAAGAGTTTCAAATAGAGATTTTAAGAAATCAAAAAGCTGGAATTAAGTGCTGCTAGTTTTGCTAACAATAGTTAAAGCAAAACTTTAAAAATAATAATAATGGAGGACGAAAAAAATTTTATTGTTAGAACAAGAATGATACTGCAGTGTCTTAAATATGTAAACGATTTTGTTTCTATGAAATGCTAAATTTTGCGAAAGACTGGTTTTCCATGTACAGGGTGTTTTTTTAGAGGTATTGAACTTCGAATTGAAATAAAACACAAGAAAATCGTTTTAATGTCCATCAATTTGGCTTTATTGGAAGGATAATTTTATGCCATTAACGTTTAAATATGATTTCGGGCATGTGGCCGCCGCGGCTGGCTCGAATAAAGCCAATTCTACAGGTCCAATTTTCAACCACTTTTTCGAGCATATGGGGCCGTATGTTGGCAATAACGCCACGAATGTTGGCTTCCAAGTCCCCTAACGTTTCTGGTTTGTTGGCGTAGACGAGCGACTTCACATATCCCCAAAGAAAATAATCCAATGGTGTCAAATCACACGATCTTGGTGGCCAATTGACAGGTCCATTCCATAATTGCTCTGATGGACGATTATGTCGACCATAAAATGGACGGAGCTTGCGGTAAACTTCGCGAACTGAACCATTATTTTCGAAATAAATTTGCACGATTTGCAAGCGTTGTTCTTTTGTCAACCTGTTCATGATGAAATTGCAAACCAAACTAAATATTAATCACTTGACAGCTGACAAAATGGCCGCCAGTTAAAAAAGTGATGCCAACTTAAAGTTCTATACCTCAATAAAAAACACCCTTTATAATGCATTAAACACATTCACCACAGCAGGCTACCGACTACAAAATGTCAAGAATAGAATACACATGTTTATATGTATGAGAGTGATTCTTTTGAAGACAGCAAGGCAACAAGGCGGCAGGTTGTAGTCTATGGTAATTTTTTCATTGTAGTTCAATTAGGGCTAATAAATCAGTCAATGATAATATGTATTTTATTTTTAAATCATGTTTAAACACAAAATTTTGTTTTTCACCCCAAAATTAGATGAATCTTAAATAGCCAACATTGTGCATTTAAGTGTTGTTTAAGTTTTACAAACATACCATATGTTTTGAGCATGTGTGTGTTTTTTGAATGCATGTACATGTACATCATGTGGTCGTATTAAAAAGAATCTCGTTCAATTTTCGCAAATATACAACAAATGTAACACATTTTTTCATATCATAAAATATATAAATAGAAAAATGCATTCCGATGCTCTTTTTGTATCATAAAATGTGTTTTTTGCTATTTCACTTTTCTGCAAATTGATAAATCAACTTTTTTATTTATATTGAACAGCTGTTCTTTGGAAAGCTTTCCATAATATTTGGAAATCTTGTAGTGCTACCGTACTTTCAACGTAATTTGATAATAACTTTAATTCGCCACTGAAAAAATTAATGTGTATTTAAATACATTCATTAGTTTTTATGAAAATTAACTCAAACTATATTTAAACATTCACTGATTTATTAGCTATTAAACTAATTTTTATTTCTTTGGCCACAATGAGAAAATTCAGTGTTGCCAGTATAATACAAAATGTTGAATGAATGATATCGTACAATTGTTTCATATTATTTAACAGAAACAATATCCCAAAATTGATGTAAAGCATAAATTGATTCATTTTTATACTTTTACGTAAGTACATTTTGAAAGAGTGGTTTAATTTTTATAAATGCGAAATATTTGAAGGTGGCAATACTGAACTATGTATTTATACTTAAATACGAGGTTTCTTCAAAACGCATCGCGAATTTTGAATTTTCGCGAATTTTGAATTATATACGGATAGCAAATTGGACAAGCGGTCGGTAAATGTTTATTTTCTAAACCATTTAAGAAACTTAAGTATTCTCATCACACCAGAGGTGTATTTCAAAGTAAACATTGGCAGCACTAATGGTATCTATTGAAGGTGTTGACACTTTTACAAAAACAACCAAAATCAACTCAGGAAATTTTCATGTTGTTTTTTATAAATATTTTACGACTGCAACCATCATCTACTTAACTGGTACAGCACAACCAAACAAACAATAAATAAACTTAAAAAAAAAATTATATTTTGTAGTAAAATTGCATTGAAATTATAAAATGTTTTCTCCAATATTTAGTTTTATTAGTACACACATCTTGTTTGCAATTTTCCAATTTTTGGGTTAACTCAACTGTTTAATATCTTTGCTTGCATTTTACTTGTAGTATCAGTGTAAATATGAAAAATACCTACAACAGACTTTTGTTCTGTTTTTTTTAACACGGAGAGAATTTCATAATATTTTGATTCTACAAAGTCGTAATACTTTGTATTAGCATGTAAAGGCTCAGTTAGCCGACTGTAATGCAATGTAACAGTAATGTAGGAAACAGCTGGTTGATATTTTTATATGAAAAGTAGGTTATTTACATTACATCTCTATAACCATTTCCATTACTTTTCACATAATAGTATAAATCAGCTGTTTCCTACTGTTGCAGTTACATTGCATTACAGTTGGCTAACAGAGCCTTAAAGACACCTTTACTTGCATTAAAAAAGTTTGACGCTAAACAGTGTTGCCAAGTTAAGGAATTTTTTGAACGTTAGATGTTCGCGATGCTGCAGACGTGCACTATAAATGCTTTTACGAACGTACCCTATTTCACTTACCCTGCAAACAATTAGTTCATATATGCATATAAAGTTTACTCCACAAAGGACCATAAAGGTCCAAATATAGTCCATATGTGTAGATAAAACATATTTATTTAACACATCACAGAGGAGACTACCCCACCAAAACTACCCCATATGGAAAAGTTATAGCCATACAAATTTAATAGCCTTGTCGGGCTGTATTGAATGCATGTGTGAAAAGTATATGGACTGCATTACATGGTACCATGATGTAACCAGTCTGTTTCACCCTACATTGGACCACGTAGTGCAATATTATTTGCAGGATAGTTCAAAATATTTAAACGTTTATTTCAACTAGTTCGTTTGTGAACTATTCAAGACTCGGTGTGGTACATCTACGCAGAGATATAAGTGAGAAGTATTTGAAAAAAAAATGTTTTTTTTTTGGTTTTCTCGTGCAAAGAATGTTTAAAAAAGCTTTAAAAGTTTTTGGCGCATAACCATAGTCAAAACAAAGTGTACTTTTAAGTATTTAAAACCAGTATTTTGTATGGTAATACTGGTTTTAAATACTTAAAAGTACACTTTGTTTTGACTATGGTTATGCGCCATTGTTTATTTTCATAATTTGCTTAAAATTAAATTATAAAAGATATCGAAAACGGCATCAATGTTTATAGATCACAACTTTTTTGGCTTAAAACTGGTTTGTTATTAAAAATCTGTTTCCATTACAATTGCTTGCTTAGTTTATATCGTCACCAAAAATGCAAAATAACGTATCAGCGAATAATCCAAAATTTATTTTTTTATTGATTACGATGTAGTGAATCGTATACACATTTGTACAAAATTTTGCAGGTCTTACAGAACAATTTAATTTCATCTTACTTTTAGTATAAATTTTCATCATTCTGAAAATTTATCCAAAAGTGGAAAGAACCAATATTAAGGATCACTATCAGCTTCTTCCACAAAGGACTACCAAAAATTGTTGAAATCAGCAACCTAGCGATTGCATTCTCAAAGGCTTACCAATTCCAAAAAGAAATGCCAACACATGCAAGATCTAAACTCTTTGCTTCCAGCAGACTGTCATTTGTTCTATGACAGTATGCCTTTTGAGTAACTAGTAAATTAATAGCTGATTATCTTATTTTTGCTATCAACTTATTCTCTCTTAATAATTTAAAATACTTTTTTTTGTTGTCCTTATAAAAGTTAAAGAAATTCTTTTTTTGTTCGATAAGTAGTGTCAACATAATATTCAAAGGTAAGAAACACCAAAAAATTTTTCAATTATTAATAAAAACTATAATCTTATTTCAGCTTTCGTTTTTCATATAGTTAAGAAAGCTGATGATACGTTATTTTGTTTCAGAAAACTACAATTCAAAATAACGTAAGACACTAACACTAGTTACACTCAAAAAAAAAAGACATGTACTATTATTAAGAAAACAAATTTACTAAATTTAAATAGAAAGAATTTCTAAGATTAAGTAAATTTTTCTGAGTCTTAGTAAATTTTTGCAAAAATCTAGTAAAAATTACTAATAAATAGTTCATATCCTTAAAAATAGTTCATAAAAATACACAAAAAATTCTTACTTTTAAGGAAATGTTTACTGACTTAAAGGAAATATTTACCAAAAATAGGTAAATGGTTTAAGCTTAGGAAAATTGTATCCTGAGAACTAGTTAATTTCGTTTTAAATAAAAAAATTAATTTTAGGAAATATCTTATTCCTGATTAGTTTATGGAATTTGACTAACTTAAAAAATGTAAAAAGGTATTCTAAATTTTAGAAAAATATTTACCAGTTTTAAGTATTTTTTCTTTGAATTATAGAATTTATTATTATGCTTATTCAGGCTGCCCTGTTTAGGCAGTTGGTTAGAGTGCTTGCCTATCAATCAGAAGGTTGATGGTTCAATACCTGTCTCCTCTCAAGGAATTTATATGTATGTATGGTGAACTTATTAATAATTATTAATATCATATGTGACCCGGTCTATGAAAAGGTGGCTTATGACTCAAAAATAAAATTTTCAAAAATCAGCTGTTTAAGATAAACAATGCATTTCGTCAGTTTCTCGGTAGTTGTTCTCCTTCGTTCTGTTTCTGTTGGTCTTTTCCGTTATAAACTAGTGAAGTTTTGAGGAAAAAAAAACTGTGTACGGCTGTTGTTGTTAAAATGTCATTTATTTCAAATTTCTCCTTTTCCACTCTAGGAAATTTTGACGTGAATACCTGCAATGTCTGTCGATGAAGGATTTTTGCGAGGTTTTTAAAAAATATTTTGGTAAAGATGAAGATGAAGAGAATGATGATGATTCTTTCGATGATGTTGGTATCAATTACGATGAGGAACTACAATCATTATTTCAAGCTGAAGATCAAATGGAAGTGAAACAAATTTTTTTACAATGGACTTGTCTACTATAGAAAACAAAGAAAACAAATTGATAAATAAATTTATTTCGCAAGATTGCTGTAATAAGAAATGCCAAAAATTGATACCGCGAAAGATAATAGAATTATCAAAACATGAACTTGATTTGGTTATGCTGAGCCATATCGAATCAGCAATAATGTGCAGAGACAAACTTGGAGATGCCTACACAAAAATGACGAAATGAAGGGAACATGAAAGGCAAAAAGGTAAAGATGTTGAAAGGTATAAATTGATGTTCAGTTTTTATCACTTATCTGTTTGCCGCTCATTTTTCCATTTTGTGCATGCGTGTGGAAGAAAACGTTTTGACAATTTACTTCGACATGATGCCATAACACGGGTACATGCGCTAGCAAATAAACCATCTACACATCGGAGAGCGTTTCAACCATCTGATATCCAAAAACCTGTCAAATTTATTGAGTATACAGCCGATCTATTGGCTCTTTCACTGCCAGGACGTTTACCCAAATTCAAAGATTATCGTGTAATGAAGTTACCATCTAATGAGACATGATAAGTCGGTGATGATGAACTGAAGATGAGTATTTGTTCCTTTCGACGCATATGGGCCAAATACATACCTTATGTTACAGTAATGAAACCAGCGAATGATCTCTGTGATTACTGTCATAGTAAGTAAGCCATTGTTTACTTCTTCTTAAGTTGTATCCATTGCAGCGTCAGTAGTACATTTAACAGAATCTCAGAAGCCTGGTTTCAGATCCCATGAATGCTGATATTTTGGGAACATTGCCATCAAAAAAAATGTCATCAAAAAAATCTGAAGATGCTTTACCAGCCACGAAAATGGCATCGATGTAACCCAAGGCTTCATCCTCAAAACCTAAACCGAAGAAGCCTGTGGCTTCATTGTCCAAAAAGAAACCGAAGAAAACTGTAGCTTCATCGTCAAATCACGATCCAAAAATGAAAAAACTGAAGAAACCTGCGAATTCAACTCCAATAAAAAAGTCAAGAAAACGTAAGGCCTCATCTTCAGAAGAAGATTCATAAAAAACGAGCAACTTCAAAGGTTTCAACAAGGATGGCGACAAAGAAAACTACTTAATATTGCTAAATAAATATTTTTTGTGCAAAATAGCTTTTTTTTTTGGTAAAATAATTTTTGTAGCGTTCAATGCTCTTTTTTTCATTTTCAATTCATTCTCGATTTTCAATAAAATTCTGTTTTTCTTTCACTTGTGCTCTTCTTTCTCTACATTGTTAGCATACTTCTAAGCAAGTTAGGACTTTCTGCTTTTTACCATGTTAAAGAGCGTCTCAAAAACTGTCCGAACCAAAAAAAAGTGAAAAATAATTTTTTGAGTCATAAGCCACCTTTTCATAGACCGGGTCACATATGAAGATATAATAAATAACATACAGAATTTAATTAAAAATAAAAATAAGTACCAGAATTAAAGATATGAAAAAAATTTGGGAAATTTACTAAATTTTCAATCAAAGATGAAAAATTTTTTTTGTGAAGCTCCGAATTTTATGGGAAAACTTTACTTAATTTTAGAAAAATTTTACTTAAATATATAATAATATAATTACTATAAACTAGTTCATTAATGAACTAAAAATTTAGTAAATATTTTACTGGTTTCAAGTAAAAAACAGCTTTGGCGTCATACGACAACTTTTTTTTACTCAAATTTGGAAAATTTTCCAAAGTTTTAGTTAATTTTTTTTTTTGAGTGTAAGCTTACTTAATTTTTTTTGCTTTATTCAAACTATTATTTAAAAGTTTTGCCTTAATATTTCTAAAAGTTTCCATTTTATGAAGTTTTTTGCTTATGAAAAGTTATTTTACGTTATTTTGCATTTTAGGTGACGATATAAAAAATCATCAAATGTGTAACGTTTCTTATCTTCAAAAACAAACAAAAAGTAACGCAACAAAGTCGTTTAATCAGCTGTTACAATTAAGTTCCTCTTCTAAAACTCATGCCTTGGAATCTTCTGTTAACGCTTGGAAAATAAAAATTATGTGGGGGCAAAAGTTGATTATAAGTCAATACATCTGAGTCGCTCTGTTTTCGTGGAGCAGAGTCTCCAAACTGCATTAATTATGCAAATACCAGCAGCTGCATGCATATAAGAACGAATGTGGTAAATTTTCACAAGTACTTGAGCGTTTTTAATTTTTTTGTTTCAAAAAAACTTGCATACAATATACAAACTGTGACTGTGACGAGGAAGCTTGAAAAACAAGCAAAAAAGCAGAAATGGAAACAGAAGCAAAAAATAGTGAACGTAAACATGTATTCATGCGAGTAAAACAGTTTGTGAGAGCGCACAAAAAACAAAACAAGCAAAAAACCAAAAAAAGAAAAAACAAAAACTCATACAAAGGAAACGGATGCAACGGTTGGTTCTGCTCTTAATGTTGCTTTTAACTCTGGCAGTGCAACTGCAAGTGTGTGTGCTGTTGTTCTTGTTGTTGTTATGTGTGATTACGTTTACTTGTATTGTTTTCAAGCAAGTCACGGTTTAGCAAAATGACTGCGTTCTTGTACTTGAAGCAGCATTTTGCATATATTTTTCTCATTTTCTGTTGGTTAAATTTCGTTTTCTTTTTTTTTGCCTTGTCGTAATTCGTCCTGCTACAAGAGGGTTAGTAAAGTTTAGTCAATAATATATTTATGCATAGTTTTGTTTTATGGAAAGTGCATGTAAAGCAAAATCTAACACTTAATTTTACTTTTACTCTTAGTGTTGCAAATTTGAATGTGCATTAGGAAAAAAAAGTAAACATTTCACCTGAACTAAATAAAAGCTACAGTAGTAGTTTTTATTTAACAACATTTTTGTGGGGGTGGAATTCGTTAAGCAGATTTCAAAACTTGTTAGTTAATTGCTGAGGGCATTGGGTTAAACTAACAACCAAAGTAAGCTACAATAACATTTTTAATTTATTGCTGGCTACGAAGTCTGTTCTAAATGTAGTCATTGTTTTGTGATATTTAGCGAATTTTTATTTTGTTTTTTTTTTGCTGTAAATAATTTATTTTCAAAATGCAAAAATAAAAAGAGTTTACTTACGAGCTATGTGGTTACCAAAATGAATAGTAAAATACCTGAAATGAGAAAAAAATACATACATAAATCAATTATTTATTTTGTTGCAGCAACAATTTTGGAAATTGTGATAATGGGCAATGCAATAATACGAGTTCTACTTATTCTTCGTTCTTTGTATTTTGGTACTTATGAAAAGCAATTTGGCTTGTAATGAATAAAGAAAGTTATAATTTATATTATTCTTCTAAAGTAGTACTGACTGCTATTCGAATGCAGTTAGCGTTAGTTAATGATATGTTTTAAAAATCTAAGTAAGTGAGAATCACAATCCTCTAAGGTATAGAGATGGGCACAACTGGTTTTAAAGCACAAAGTAGACCAGAATCGTAGAAAGTGACTTATGAAAAAAGCTAAAATCCGCTGATTTGATCACAGTTAAAAAGGGACAAATACAGTGTGTTTGTTATTGAATATTTTTAGTACAATAATCAAAACAAACAGCAGAAAATGTGTACTTAGTGAAATGAACAATTGAACATTTTTACAAAATTAAATGAAAGATTTTGCAGTGTTAAACTAAATAAAACAATGTAGGTAAAATATTATTAGTATTATAAGAGTGATTAAAATTAGTTTCCAAATGCTTACAAACTCAATTTTAAAAATTTTCCTTCAAAAATATTAATTTTTAACTTCAACTTGCAAAAACCAAACAACGAATGAGACCACAAAGCATTAATTGAAAATACACATGAACATTTGCACAAAATTAAATGGAGGAATTTGTGGTAATGAATTAAAAAACACAATGAGAAAAGGATTATTAGTACTAATACAGTTATTAAAATTTGTTTTCAAATGATTAGAGACTTTGTTTTAAGCATTTTCGTTGGCAAATATTAATTTTTACCATTTATTTACAAAAACTAGGCTGCGGATGAGACCACAAGGATAAAATGTAATTACTTTAAAATAATACCACGCGAAAGAAAAAGTAAAGAGGATTTGATGACTGTGTGAGCGAGACCTCTAAAAACACCACAAAAACACAATTATCTTCAGACTGTTGTAAATTTAGAGATGGTAAATTTGGGCCTTCATTACAAAACACATTTCAGCAAATTGAAATACGATGAATCAAACCAATTCACATATTCCATTTGCAAAAAAGTTTCGTATATAAGGCAAAAATCTACATCAACTGACACCACACACAGTGGACCAAACACAGAAGAACGCTGATGATGAAGGTTTAGTGGCCTTCGAAAACGGCTGGCTGTTCCGTTCAACTATGTGTGTCAGAATATTTACAACTAACTTTGATGTTATTTGTTCATTAATAATTATCACATGTAAATTGGCTTAAAAGGCGATACGAACATTAGCCTGTTCAATTCATTAAATATAGAGACAATTATCTTCCGTCCTGTGTCACCTCTGGTCTACTTTGTGTTTTAAAGGCCCCAAGTAGAAGACGGATTTCTATACTTTATATAGGAAGTTGTATTTATTAAAATAATATTATATATGGCTAATTCCAGAAAAAGGTCAACAAAAGAAAAAAAATGTAAGTTTAAAATTTTTTAACGCACTAATAACCCAAAGTTTTAATTTTACTTATTCAGTAAAATATTATATTATATAAAACACTATTTAATGAAAAAAAAAAATCATTTTTTTTGCTCCAAAATGTTTGTTTTGTTTTTAATAATAAACCTAAAAGGTTTATCCTTATATCCAGAAAAAAGATTGCTTGGAAAATGGTTAGCTCAATCAAATATCATTTGCATAAACTATATTTCAGTTCACGCTATCAATTTTCTGTCAATCCAAAAAACAATTCATGTTCATTGCCATAAGGGCATAATTGTAATGAAGATGTGATTGTGACAATTCTTAAATTGATTGCATTAACCGAGCGTATGCGTTTGTCATGACTAGGTTAAGAAGCGTGGTGCTATACTGCACCTCCACTCGGAGACCCAATTGTGATTCCCTTCTGTTGCCCAAAAAAGTAATATTTACCCCCCAATTGTAGCCAGAAGTGACCCTATTATCCGTCCTTGAGCCAACGAATTCCCATGATGAAGCCCCTGATGTCCTCTAGTTTACACTTCCCGATATCAGTAATGCTTTCATGGAAACGTCTTATCAGCCATCTAAGCCTATGACGTTGCAGCTTCGGGCAGTGACAGATAATATGTTCAATAGTTTCTGATTCTTCTTTATCCCCGCACATCCTACAAAAATCTGGATTGCCAGTTTCCCAATTACTGAGTTCCCTATAGTAATGACCTATCGATAATTTCACCGACCTGTCTGACATTCCTTCAACTAATCATCGGCAATTTCATTTCCCGCAACACTACTGTGGCCAGGAACCCAACATAGTCAGACACTATATTTATCCATAAGCAAGTTGAGGGCTCTCCTACAGTCACTAACAAGTTTCGATTTAACATTGTGTCCCTTTAAAGCTTTAAGCGCTGCCTGTTGTTGACGTAGAAGTTGTCATGACTAAGTAACTGATTGATTAGCACAACCGAATAATATATTATGAATTGGATTTTAGTACCAATTTTAGGTATTTTTAATTAAAAAACTTGTCCTTCTATATTAACGTTAAAATAAACACTTCCTATCAGTTGCAACTATCAAGAAGTAAATTGCATTATCACAGTTTATAGCAGCAAATTAAAAATTAACTTTTGTGACTTTCAAAAATATTATTTTTTGTGAATTCTCAAGTGGTTTTTGAAAGTCTGAATCTTGAATTTTACTGGACACATCCGCTTAAAAAAGAGGGACACTGCGGCTCTAATACTCAACACTCCAGATGAAACAGCTTGAAAATATTTTTGTGCTTAATACGACATTTATGTATTATTGATTACTATCACTAAGTTTATGCCTGACACTGGTTGCGTCTAATTATTATATCTAGATTCAAGATTTGAATATTGTCAGTTAATTTTTTTTGAAGATACAATAAATAAATATAAGCATGTAAAAAAAAAAATTTAACAAAGAATTGAAAATACTGAACTTAAGCCCTTTTTAAGAAATTATTCCTGATTAAAAATAAGTAAATAATAATTTCATAAATTTGATCGAATCGCTTGCAAATACATTTTACTAGTCGAAAGTAAAATAGCAACTGCTTTATTTTCACATTGCGTTCGCTTTGTTGACAATTCATTCGAATTAGTGGTATCAAAATTTGTATGAAACCACTTACGTTTTCTTGCGACCCGTCGTTCGAATGAAAGTTCGCACAGAGATAAGATAAAGAAATGAAAATCACTTTTCTTTCGCTTAGAATGCGCATGAAGACATTCTTTCGACATAGTGGAAGAGGCTGTAAAGCTTTCAAACATATATTCGTTACACCTCGTAAAACTATAAATTTAATTATCATCTTACATTAGAGCTTTCTACTATGCACTAGTATAAGGTAATGTGTGTAAAGATTATTCGCTCTAGTGATCACTAACTATTTGTTTTTGTTTGTACATACGAGTACATTTCTGCATTTATTAAGATAAAACATATATACGAGTATGTGCTTACTGTGCAGCACGTGTGTGTTTCATCTCATGTGTTTTAAGATTATTCTTAATTTTTTGGCAGCACAATGTACGAAAACGGGTGATAGTGCGCCAGTTAAAATGCATCTCTTTTTGATGTTCAAACTTTGAATTTTTATGTGACAGAGAGAGAGAGAGAGTAATATATATGTATGTATATATATTTTGTATATATTTTTCTTTATCATTATGAAATCAAAATTTGAACAACAAAAACAGATGCATGTAAAATCAGTCTAAATTAAACTATGGTTCACTGAACTGCAAGAGTGGCTATTTTTATACTCTAAGTATACTCGTCTTAAAAGCGGTTGCTGTGTCACCGCAATAAACAGGTGTCGGATAGAAATAAAACAAATGGCAAGCAGTAAAATATGTTATATGGCTGAATCACCCTACTTTGAGACTTCAAAGCTCGGCAATTTGAATAGGTGATATTTCAAACATATACAAAGTTGCTTCTTTGCTATGTCCATGGAAACATTCGTCCATTTCTTCATCTTCCTCTTTCCCACTGTGCACTGTGCATTTGTTTAAGTGTCTCACTCTTTTTCACTTTGATGTCAACTACTGCGATCTATAACAAAATAAGATTTATATGAGACACATATCCTAGTAATTAGTACTTAAATTTCAGCACGAGTTCCTCACATAAATCAAAATTATAGACAATAATTACATTAGCTATAAGAAATAATATTTCCTGAAAAGAAACAAAAACAAACTTTCTAAGCCATTAATCATTATCCAATGGATGAACACTCACTCCTACGAACTAACACACTTGCATACATACATACGTATGTATGTATGTGCGTACTAAAAGCACTTTGTGTGTGTGTGTGTGTGAACCACAATGTCCATTAGTTTAACAAATTGCAACCAAGTTAGTTTTATAATACTCATGCTTGTTACATGCTTGAGTTGGAAGTTTGCTCTCTTTCACCTTCTTTCCAAGCACAACTCGCTCTTCACATTTCCTTTGTAGGTTTATGAGCCTTAACCATCGTTGCTGCATTAGTTACAAGCTGCTTTTAAATTAAATTTTCAAGCATATGGTTGACTGAAGTACGCAAGGGAGACATATTGCCCAGATATTGATTGATAATATATATTTTTTAAGACAAGTAACATTCAGGTAAATATTTCTCTTGATTAAACAAATACGCTTTCTTATTTCGAAAAGAATTGTGGCAGAGTGAAGACACATGGTGAATGAAGAAAGCTTAATTCTTTTAAAACTCTGCAAATGCGCGTTGTGTTCTTCATGTTTAAAGCAACTGCAACTCTGTGTACTTTGTGCTCAATTTCCAATTCTTTATTCATCCATTAAGTCTCTGGAACAATATTCTCTAAAAAGCAATAACTCGAAAATTGGCTTATATCATATCGATCCTCTTTTTTGCGGTTTTATCGTAAGCGACACGTTATGGAAAATAGACTTTTTGATTGAAATTAAAATTTTATAGTCCTACTCATAGTTTAGAATTATCAAAATGCCAAAATTGCTGATTACTTCTAGATACGGGCTGTAAAATATTATCGTAAGTGAAAACTTACGTACAAAAACATATTTGAATATTATCAAATTCTTTTATCTAATTTTTCGACCTTTTTCAATATATTCAATTAAACTAATTTTTTGAGCTTTAGGTCAATGTTTATTATTATTTTAGTACTTCGATATTTCGTTAACCTTTGGTTAACTTCTTCAGGATATTTTTATATTTGAAATTAAATTTTTCTTTTTTTCAAATATAAAAATATCCTGAAGAAGTTAACCAAAGGTTAACGAAATATCGAAGTACTAAAATAATAATAAACATTGACCTAAAGCTCAAAAAATTAGTTTAATTGAACATATTTGAATATTAAAAAAAAAACTTTCTGAAAAAATTAATTTTTGTCGCTTACAATTACATCGAAAATAAAGCTCTATATTAATTGCGAAAACTAGGAAATATGCGAATATCAATAAAAAAATTTCTAGAACTTAAAAAAATGTAGACGAAAGAACTCAGTAGATTTTAAGAATCAAAAACAATCTCATGTACAAAAAGTTGCGAAAATTCGCGAAAATTGAAAAATAATCATTATAATAAATTAAAAAGCGTTTAAATTATAACGAATGTCAAAAACTTGGAAAAATTTGCGACGATGTCGAAAATTTGCAAAAACTTGTTAGCATTAAGAAGATATCAAAGTCTGATACTGATTACAAATATTTAAAACTGTCAAAAAATAAAGAATTGGGAACAAACACTTTTATTACCAAAATAGAGAAAATTCGCGATAAATTGCAAAATTGCAAACAAGCCCTGAAATAACTTACAAACAACTAAAGATCGAAGGAATGCCAAAATGACGAAAATTCGCTCAAATTCGCTAACATCAAATAGATGGATAGATTAAAAATCGGTAAAATGGTAAACAAGCCAAGATTTGGCTAATGAGTCACTTTTATCGTAAAAATTAGCGACAAACTGCAAGCATGCGCTAAAATGATTTAAAAATTGCTAAAGTTGCAAGGAATGCCATTGTTAAGCCATTCTTCCACTATTTCGACTTTTAGCTCAGATTTATTTAAAATGGAGCGTGTTTTCACACAAGCGGTCAAATTACTCCCGCAAATATTTAATAGGGCTTAAGTCTAAAGTCGGTGACAGCTTTATTAAATTTTGTTTTACAATAGTTTAAAAATAAAATGTTAGTACTTCAACAACTACAAACTACTATTTCTGGCTACACTTATCAAAAAATATTTAAAAATTCGAATGTGTTGCAAGTCATGGATACATATGTCGGTAGATATGCGTAGATATGCAAACATACAAGTATGAAATAAAATGCGCAGGGGTATACGCAAGTATGAGAATGAATGGGTATCAATGCGCACTATCATAAAAAATGCTCGATATGTGCTGGAGTATCCAAAATTTTTTTTATCGATTGGCTTTCTCTGCAATGATCTTACCCTCATACCTAAGTAAGAGCGGCAAGCGTTGCGTTAGCAGCAGGGTATGCATTTTCAGTACATTTAAATGTGAAAATATTATTTGATTATTCTCAAAATATGTACCCTGCTGCTAATGCAACGCTTGCCGCTCTTATTTAGGTATGAGGGTTTAGTCACCCTCAAGATATTAGGGAAAGATTTAAATGAAAAAATACCATTTGGCTTTGAACTTTTAGAATTACTTTATGCTAGGAACACAACTGCGACGAACGACGAACTTTTGGTCGCGAATATTCGTCGTTAAAAATAACATACATTGGTGTATATGAAAATGCACACAATCATGGCGTAGGGCGAAATTCGTCATACGCGGCGAAAGCAGCAATAGATTTATTTCTATTTCTTACGCCGGCGAACGACGAAAAAACAATTTTTTCTCTCTCTCTCTCTGTCTTTGCACACACAATAACCAACTTTATCATATATCAGAGAGGAATTCGCTGAGTAAATTCGTCGTTGTTGTGCTTCACAAGACGAATTTACGCAGCGAACTCTTATCGACGAATTCGTCGACATGGACGAAATTCGTCGTTCGTCCCAGTTGTGTTCCTAGCATTACTTTTAATATGGGAAAGTTGAATTTGGCAATGTTTTCTTGTAAAGTTTATTTACGTTTCAGCCGACGATAGCATACATCTTTAGTTAATGCATGTAGTTGTAACTTGAAAGACATGAATTCATTCGTAACTAAATGTTGCATTTATTTGCAAGTAGGAGTCCGTAAAGCGCATAATTAGATTAAAATATTTCTTGTTTAAAGTTTATTTTCAGCTTCTCTGCAGTTTATTTATGCATTTTCTGCTTAGTTTTGTGAAGTCCAGCTGTGAAACTTAATGGAATTATAGAGATTTAAGTAAAATATACAAAAAAAAAAAAATATTAAACTTTGCAAGGGATAGCAAAAAAAATATATTCTTGAGCCATGTTATAAAGAAAGAAAGCAAAACTTTTTTGCAGTTGAAATTTTTGGTTTCCGTAAGTGCTTTCATGAAGCGAAAGGATTACAGTAAGACTGATATTAAAAATTGTCATTCTAAGCAACTTATACGGCATCAGTTTTCAAGTTGATCTTAACTTTTAAATAATTGAAGTCTGTGTAATTTAATCGGGACATAGTCGGCTACTCTGGGTGCTAAAAAGCTTTTTGGATTCAATTCTGAGAGGAACGTATGATATAGATTGCTTACACCGATATCTTAAAAGCAAATAATTATAAATACCTTATGAGACCTTAACAAAGAGAAAATTTTAAAATAGTACGCTCAAAATCAAACCATGTGTATTCAAATGAAGCTAAAGCGATGTCAACAAACTGTAATAGGGATTCTTTTAAGCCATATACGTAACTCTTAATTCTTAATTAAGAGCTTTTCAAACGCTTTAATATTGACTTTGGTCATTATTAAGCTGGGCTTGACTTTAGCCTAAAAAATTATCTAGCAAGAGAAGTATGGCTTCTCGATGGACATGAACTTGAAGTATTTATTATTCGACTATTGGATAAGGCTTCTTTCTATCATACAAACAAACCACATACATGCTGTCTCCACAATCAAAAGAATTCTATACTTTTGTTTTATTGCTTTAAATCTTTAAGCTTTAGAAAGAAAAAGATTGATATTGAAAATCAGAAAACTCAAAACAGACGGTTTCAGGGTTGGAAAATTAATTTTGTTGGCACATAAATTTAATTATTAAGCGACGTGCACGAGCTTGATTCTTCATAACACTAACTTGTCCCAATATCCCAAATTATTTGCTCGAGTTTTAAAATTGCTGACCAAGAAGATGCTTCACGACGATCCAAAAATACTTTAGTTTTCTGAACAGTGAACGCGAAATTTTCATATTTTCAATGCGTTGTTGAAGTGTATATCGTTCCGTTTTTATACAGGGTGTTTTTTTAGAGGTATAGAACTTTGAATTGAAATAAAATACAAGAAAATCGTTTTAATGTCCATCAATTTGGCTTTATTGGAAGGATAATTTTATGCCATTAACGTTTAAATATGATTTCGGGCATGTGGCCGCCGCGGCTGGCTCGAATAAAGCCAATTCTACAGGTCCAATTTTCAACCACTTTTTCGAGCATATGGGGCCGTATGTTGGCAATAACGCCACGAATGTTGGCTTCCAAGTCCCCTAACGTTTCTGGTTTGTTGGCGTAGACGAGCGACTTCACATATCCCCAAAGAAAATAATCCAATGGTGTCAAATCACACGATCTTGGTGGCCAATTGACAGGTTAACCGAATTAATTGCTCTGATGGACGATTATGTCGACCATAAAATGGACGGAGCTTGCGGTAAACTTCGCGAACTGAACCATTATTTTCGAAATAAATTTGCACGATTTGCAAGCGTTGTTCTTTTGTCAACCTGTTCATGATGAAATGGCAAACCAAACTAAATATTAATCACTTGACAGCTGACAAAATGGCCGCCAGTTAAAAAAGTGATGCCAACTTAAAGTTCTATACCTCAATAAAAAACACCCAATATATGGGACATTTTTTGCTTGCCAGCTATCAAGTGGTTACATGTTGAATGTTAAAATGCCGGGCTATTGGAACATCCTGTAGAAATCAGTCAAGTGAATCAGAATATGAACAGATCAAATCAAGTAAAAGTTTTAATTCATTTATTGTTTAAAAAAAAACTTTACATCAAAACTTTTCAACTAAATATGCTTAAAAAAGCTTCATATAAAACTTTAGAAAATAATATAAAATTGACTACTTTTCGTCTATTCAAAAAAAAAAATTAATACAATTATCAATTAAATTAAATTTAGATGCTGTGTCAAACCTAACCTTAAAATAAAATAAAAACGATGATATTTTTTCTGATGAAGGAGTTTTTTTTTTTTGACATCTGGCCTAATTTAATAACTCTCGTTCCGCAGCAGATATCGGAATTAAATTTTGTTTGGATAATGTCTATAAATAAATTAAGCTTTGTAGAAAAAATGGGCATGGTGCGCCCATTTTTATTAGTAGCCCCCATACAAGGTGAACAAGTGGTCTGTAAATTTGACCAGACCCACTTATCTATATGTACTCGTATTTCAATACGCTGAATCCGAATCTGACATACATTTGGCTCTTTAACACACAAGGTTTTGAGTTAATTGCGAAAACCCGTTAGAAATTGAGAAAAAGTGCTGTTTTTGCAATTAACTCCAAATTTTGTGGATGAATTAGCCAAACAAACCTCAAATTCAAATTAAGCAGGTTAAAATACATCTAGATTGGTGGATCTTTTTAAAAATAGTAATAAATAAAATATTTTGAGCTCATTATAATTACTTAGCTTAGTAACACATTTCATACTTACTTTTTATTTTTTTTCGTATTTACAAAATGGCGTCTGTTGGCCGCCATTTTGAATTTTGAGAACTGTCATATCTTTAGTGGCACTCCTGGGATTAAGAAAAATCGATTAATGTAAGAATCTCGGTGCTTGCATTCGGTTTATATAGTGTCTCAAGGGAGCACACATACATACATACATGCATATAAACATACATAAACTGATAAACACAATATCCATCTTTGCGTCGCACAGTCGGGTAATTAGCAACTCTTGGATTTCTCTAATAATATTACACATGTGCTTACTTAAAATCTACCTATTAAAAATATACTCATGTCTGCAGAATTTGTGCAAACAAAAACAAGGTAGTAGCTCCCAATTTTTTCTTATTTTGAAATAAGAGACTCTGCTGAATATTTTGGTAGTACTAACAAAGCTAAACTCGGTAAAAAATTTAGTTCTACTCCATTAAAAATTGTATATAAATCTTTTAGTTTCCTTCTTTTTTGTGGATTTTTACTACATTATATATACGAGATTTGTTCAAAACGTATCGCGAATTTTGAATTTTCGGGGGACATGAGTACGTATCATGTCTCTCACTTATGCCGAAAATTTCGGAAATTTTGAATGTTCAGTTAATTGTTGACAGCTGCTTTACTTGCACGTGTTTTGGCTCGTCTTCGATTTTTACCTATTAAGAAAAATGGAACAAACAACCTGTATCAAATTATGTATGAAAGAAGAAATTAATTGCTCGGATGCATTCCGAATGCTGACTGTGGCATACGGAGAAGCTACGTTGGACCGAAGCAACATTTATCGGTGGTACAAAATGTTCTCAAAAGGCCGAGAGCGTGCCGGACGCCCGAGCACTTCAACAACAGACGAAAAAATTGATGAAGTGAAGAAAATTGTAGTGGCCAATCGTCTTATCACCATTAGAGAAGTTGCTGAGGACCTAGACATATCGATTGGCTCGTGCCATTCGATTTTTATCAATGATCTGGGCATGAGACGGGTTAATGAGACGGCTCAATTTCGACCAAAAAGCATCGCATGAACATTGCTGATGAGCTGTTGAACTCTGTCTGCGACGACCCAAATTTGCTCCAGAGGGTCTTAACTGGTGACGAATCGTGGGTTTATGGTTATGACGTGGAAACTAAAGCTCAATCATCTCAATGGAAGCTGCCGCACGAACCAAGACCGAAAAAAGCGTGCCAAGTTCGGTCGAATGTGAAAGTTTTGCACAGTTACAGTTTTATTCGATTGTAGGGGCGTATTGCAACATGAGTTCTTGCCACAGGGTAGAACGGTCAATAAGGAATGTAACCTACAAGTTATTCAAAATTAGGCGATACTTTTTGAACAAACGTCGTAATTCTACTCAAAAACCAACCCATGCTATTCAGAATGAAACACATTTTGAGAAAAAATTAAAATATAATTGATAATACACACAAAAAAGTAATATGAATGAGTTTGTAATATTAATTAAAATATTTGTAATATTAATTAAAAAATTAATTAAATTTTCACCTATAAACAATTTGATAATACGAATTAAGTTTTTCCACACAAATTAATTAATACAATTAAAAATTTATTTGAATCAATTAAATTATTAATTGAAAACATTAATTGGTGAATACTTTTTTCTGTGTATGTATACAAAAACTTTTACAGCAATAATAAAATCACTAAAATTGCTAATTTAAAAAGCCTGTGTTTTAGCTTATTTTGATAGTCAATATTTGATAATCGTTATATTCATTACCATTTCCTTTCTTCTTCTTATGGCCATGTTTTGGTATCCTCTGTACTCCTGTCTATCGCATATCAAAAAATCAATAAGATCGGGCAATATTTTTTTTTTACTTTTGGCCAGCTAAAAGCGCTAAAAGTCACAGTGTGCATCTTGCTTTGCATATATTTAGCACCACTGTGCAATGCAAAATCTACTAAAGTACTTACAAAAGCCAGCCAGATAAGCAAATATCATCAATTTCGTATTAAAGACAAAAAATAATGAAATAAAATATGAACGCTGAGTGCGGATTTAATATTTTCTTGTTTGGGTAATTTTCTGCGAAATGGAAATGTGATAAATAAAAAAGACATTTATTTACCATCTAGATAAACTAAGACATGTAAACAACCACTAGAATTTAATCACACATTCGATTGGAGCACCAGCATGTTTTATATAAGAAGAACCAAATGCCCGACAGTTTTGAAAGTATTTCGAGGCAAATCTTAGCAAACAGTAACTGAAATTTAAAAAATATATTCCTTAGATTATGAAAAGCAGTTCCAAGTTTTCAAATGCCACAGAACTGAAAGAAATCGAAGAGTGGTAATCTAGCAAGCATTTGAAAGTTTTAAGGGAATATTTTGCCGATTCCGCCATTTGCCGGGTGTGTGGAGATAAGCCATCAGTTAATGCGGTTATTCAATTCTTCAACGTTATTAAATTTTTTAGCCATAGTAAGAGAAAAAGGAAATATTTCTAAATACAATAAAATAAATACCGAAACACTTTTTTTTATTTCCTAATCAACATTCCAATAAAATATGCTTTATACGAATATGCGATAAGTAAACTTGTCCCTAGAATGAAATAGAGGTTTTAAATGAAAAAAAAATATTCAAATACTTTTACCCATTATGAAAAAAATTTAATGCATTCAGCTTTGCTTAAATTCCTTGACATAAGTATAAAAGAATTTATGCCTTAAGCATTCGCAATCTGCGCCGAGAAAAAGATTCATATTGTTACGCAAATACACTGTAAACTTCCCTAATATAAATGTTTTTCATTAAAATACTGAAAAGAATTGTAATGATATAGATATTTTTAGCTAAGAAGCTTATACTCAACCATGAAAAAAACATTATTATATTGAATTATTCAAATATAAGGGACTAAAAATACTGCAATATGAAATGTCTTTCAAGATCGAAACTATGTCTGCTTTACTCCATTAAATCTTAGTCACACTGGGCGTTGCGATATATGCAGATTTATTTTATTTTTAAAGTCTATCGTGACGTTAAAAAGGATAAAAGATTTTTTTAATCAAATATAAGATTTTTAAAACAACATTTTTGGTACATTTGTGTATTAGTTGAGGTTCCTCTTGAGTAGACTACTCACATATTTTTTTATTTGCTTCATCAGAAGTATAAAAAGAAGTAAAAGGCTTCAACACTATTTATTTCGTTACATTAAATTTCAGCAATTTGTTCCTTTTTTTTTGTTTACAAGCAAAAAGCTACATAATTGTGCCCATAAATATGAAAGTGGTCTAAGTCATATCTTTCTTGTGTCGAAATATTTAGTAGATTAGATTGGAATAAATCGAAAAATATTTTTATATTATGCAACATTTTAATTTAGAGTTGTACTAATCTCGATTAATATAAAATTATTTAATATTATTTAAATAAAGGGTGTTTTTATAAAGTGACGCAAGTTTAAGTCATAATAAAACAAGGAAATATATTTTTAATATCAATGAAACGGGCTCTATTGGAAAGAAAATTTTATGAAATTAATGTTTAGATATGATTTCTGCCATGTGGTCGCCACGCAGCATTTGCGGCCGTATTTCGCCGATAACTCTTCGAATGTTGATTTCCAGATGTTCAATTTGTTTGTGGCCTATCAACGTAAACAAAAAATTTAACGTAATCCCAAAGAAATTAATCCAATGGGGTTAAATCACACGATCTTAGGATCCAATTTATTTGAGTAAATCAATTGTAGCGCCCGCTGTCTGGCATGTGGCTCCGTCCTGTTCGAACCACGTAGCAGCAAGATTAATGCCCCGTAATTGAGGTACGAAAAAATTTCGAATCATGTTCTTATACTATTCACCATTGACAGTAACATTCTGACAATCATTGTTTTTGAAGACATATGGGCCCATGACTCCGCCGGGCCATAAAGCGCACCAAACATTAATTTTCTGCGAATGTATTGGTGTTTCGACAAAAGCTTGTGAATTATATTCACTCCAAATGCGACAATTCTGCTTATTGACGTACCCATTCAAACAGAAATGAGCTTCAGCGGAAAATAGAATTTTGAATGGAAATTCAAAATCAATATCAATTTGTTCTTCAACCCATTCGCCGAATGGTCGTTTGGCTTTAATTCCTGCACAAGTTGAATCTTGAAAGCTTTTATACCAAGTTCCTTTCGTAAAATCTTCCAGAAAGTGGAAGGACACTACTCCAGTTGATGAGAATGGCAACGAATTGATTGATTAGGATCATCTTCAATGCTTTCCTGTACAGCGGCTACAGCTTCTTCAGTGCGCACTGTTCGGCGTCTCACGGGATGCACATTATCGGTAACAGTAAATGTGGTCTATTGTTTTTCGAATTATCCGCTCTGAAGGACGCCATAAAATGCGTGCAAACATAAATTCAGCTAAGCTACACGCGTGTTAAAAGCAATAATTTTCATCTAAAGGGTGATAATTTAGCAACTACTGTTTTTGGCAACACTCAGTGTGGTGTATGATAGAAACACAATATACTCGTATATGAATGAATTTCCATAAATGTTATTTAATTAAAGTGATTGAAAAATCCCTAGTCTTTACTTTTAGTGGAAATACAGCCAAAGCCCGATTGGTATCTATATTCGAGCCATATACAATGTATGTATATAGCAGCCACCGTATATTTTTTAAAATCTTACATTTTTACTAAAAGGATAAACGAAAAATAGGTTGGAAAACTTTTTATTTCTCTCGCTCTATCTATCCCTTTTACGTCAGTATTCAATTACGCAGAAAAAAGTATTCACCAATTAATGTTTTCAATTAATAATTTAATTGATTCAATTAAATTTTTAATTGTATTAATTAATTTGAGTGGAAAAACTTAATTGATATTATCAAATTGTTTATAGGTGAAAATTTAATTAATTTTTTAATTAATATTACAAATATTTTAATTATTCATATTACTTTTTTGTGTGTAGTCAAAAAGAGTAGATTGCCTTTATGTTTTCTCTTGTTAATCTTTTTCATTAGTATACCTGACAATAGCAGAATTGTGCGAGACACCAAATGTTTGTGAACTGATAGGGCTCAAATTTGTTAAACGTTTGAAGATCGTTTTGATCGATAATACTTTAAAGAGATAATGGTAACAAAAATATAAGTTTGTAAACACGATTGAAATATAATTGAAATAGATTAAGCAAGTTAAAACTTTATAATTGTGAGCTTTTAGCAAAGAAAACAATTCTTGGTTAAAGAAATAAAATAATCGCGGTTAAGCTTTTCGCAACTACTTGCTCTACTTCAACATTTCGTTTATGGATTTTCTAAATGCCAACCGATTTTTAGTAAGCTTTATTCTTCCACTAAAAAGAAAAAAGAAATAGAAAGAACGAAAAAACTACAAGTGGCTTTTCAACCAACCATGTAGCAGAGAAAGGATGTTTGGTTGCGATAAGAAAATAACAACAGTCCTGAAAACAACAACAAATCCATGCACGAAGAATGATTAAAAAAAATTTCAGGCAAATTTGCGAACAAGCTTGTGAACTCAAAACATATACAAAAATATAAAAAAGTGCAGACGTACATACGTATGTGTACATATTTATACACTAGAGTATTCAATCGGTTAACCGTTAATCGGTCTTTTTTCGATTAACGATTAAACTGTTTAACCCACGTAACAAATTTTTTCATAATTTGTTTTATTAAAACTTATTTTTTGTGCGAATAATTATTTGTTTCGTCTCATTTAAAAAAGGTGAGTGTTTAAAAATTATTTTTTATACAAACAAAGATATTAAGTGAAACTTCAAAATCTTTGGACATGACATATAAAAGAGTAAAGTAAAAACTCTGGTACTGTAACTAGAGGGAATTATTAAGTTTTTGTGTAATATTTTAATAAAAGCCAATAGTACTGTCGCCAACTATTTAATTACGGATTAGATTTAATGACAGTTGAGTTCAATTATTTTACACCTATACTCTGAAATATTTCCTTCTAGCGAAAAATACAGTACAAAAACAAAAGCTTAGAAATTCAGAAATGAACTTTTTTGCTGAATATTCGTCGCTGAGCTCTGCCACTATGATTTAGATAATGACCAGCCAACAGAAAGAACTATCGATAATAATACAAGAAATGTTCTAACAAAATTAACCGAAACAGTTAGAAGTTTCATGAATTTTAAAACAAAATAAAACAGGACTCTAGTGGCATAATGATTGATTTTACATATTTTGAGATATACAGGAAAAGCACTGATAAACTAAATATTTTGTATTATGGATTGCTTTCGATTTGCTCAACATCGACGATAAGTAAAAGGATTTTTCCAAGTCAGGTTTTACTAAAACTAAAGAATCGCTAAAGTCCTAAGCATTTAAACCAAATTGTTTTCCGAATGATCATGTTAGAAGATATCTTTAAACTATTGAAGTAACTAATATGTATATATAATATAAACTTGTCAATTTTTAATGAATACATATTTATTAATTTTTTGCTTGATTTAGCTTAAGAATTATTATGTGTGTTTTTTGTTTTACTAACAAACGCAAATTAATAAAAATAATATATGCACTTTTATTTGTTGAAATTACTTGATTTATGAAAAAAACTTTATTAATCGGTTAACCGCTTAATACCGAAATTAACCGATTATTAATCGATTAGGCAAAAAGCTCGATTAATTAATTGAGCGATTAACCGTTTAACGCAAAACGCCGATTAAATGAATACCCTATTTTGTACGTATTTATGTATTGGAAGTAAATAACAATACAAAATTCGTTTACAGCAGTAGGCAAAACAATTCCGTTTTAAAATCTGGTTACACCGTGAGAAAATTTTTTTTCATGTAAGTTATGAAAAATGAATGTATAAACTTAAGCTTATTTCTTAGCACGAATTTTCAACTTTTTCCAACTTAGCTTTAGTTTCTTAAAGCTTTTACATATAGAAATTTTTTTTCTAATTTATATTATTCATTAAAAAAAGTACAAATAAGCAGTAAAAATTGTATTGAGTAGACTTAGCTTTTTTTTAAATTTAATTGATTAAACTTTTGCTAAAAAAATTATTTGAGGCAATTAAAATTTTATTTAAAAATTTAATTGATGGAAAGTTCATTTTAAAGCTTAACTGAGGTTGTTTCTGTGTATGGAGAAATGCAAGCCAAATCACACACTTCTTCACACAACTCTCCCTGATTAATTTGTTCTCTTAAGGCTGGTACTCTGTTCAAAGTTGTGAAAAATTTTCAGCACCATTGATTATTTCGCGTGAAAAATTTGACATGTACTAAATGTAGCCCAACTAGCGGGTTTTTTTTAGAAATTTCTTGCTTTTATTGCTTGAAAGTATGCAACATTGTTAAAATTTCGTGCGAAAAAAGCACTGCTCATGTTGTTTCGCAGCTAAACTAAAATGATGCCACACTAATTTTGCATGGAAAGACATGATTTTACGTGTTTTTCACAACAAGAACAGAGTACTACTTTTGCGAATTTATTTCGCAAATATTTCACACCAAATACTTTTGTATGTAGTTTGACAGCATTTCGCAAGAAATTGTGAACAGAGTACCAGGCTTTATCAATAAATTTCTATAGCCTTATTTATAAAACTTATTAAGGATTTACAAAGCCTTAGTAAGAAGAAGTTTGTATGTAAATTTGTTTTAAAAACCCTTTATAAAGCCTGAATAATTGTTATAAATTGGCTTTAGATCCAAGCGTTATTAGGTAATAAATTTTAAAAATTTTTTTGTTAATCTTATACCAGACATTTGCTAGCGGAAGCTCCTCATTTCACAGCGCCTGCCGGCTTAACGAAAAATATTTTATAGGGAAATCTTTTTAAATTCACATTGATATCGAATGTCGTATATTAAAAGACTGCGTTTAATTTTTTTATTATTCCAATTTTTTCTATTTTTTTTTCGAATGTCAAAAAACTTTTTTAAGTAATGCTCAGTACAATGAATTGGATATTTGACTCACGCTCAAATTTTTTCTTTCTCCAAAAAGTTGCGTATTGACTCGATATAATGAATCTTATAATAAATTACACAACCCCACGAAATACAACTTTCTTATTTCCATAACTCGAAGGCAGTATATCAGACGTCGACCAATAAAACAACATCGTATAACTAACAAAATTTTCTTCAAATCATCCCCATAAGTTGTTTTCTATAAAAAGCAGTTTTTGTAAAAAGTACCTTTTGTAAAAATTTAATTTTGCAAGAAGTAACTCTTGCAGAAATGTAACTTTAGTAATACTTAATTGTCTAAAAATAATTTTCGCCAAAAACCATCTTTTTCTATTTAATAATTTTTTCTATTTAATACTTTTTGCAAAAAGTATCTTTATTAAAAAGAACATTTGAGAAAAATAAGTTTTGCTAAAAGTGTCTTTAGGTAAAAATAAAAAGAACTCTTTGTAAAAAATTATATTTTGTAAAAAAGTACCTTTTGCAAAAAGTATCTTTTGCGGAAAAAAATTTTTTTTTATAAAAATTTAAAACATTTTTACTTCTAAAAGCTCATAGGAAATTCGAAACTGCTTGTTTGTAAAGGCAAATGTATTAAGAACAAAATAGTCTAAATATTATGAAAATCGGCTAAAAATTATGCGCCTGATTGACACCAGAGGCGCGTTATTAAAAAATGTGCAAAAATGCGTAGTTGTAAAAGAATGAAGCTTTTCTCTATCTCTTCTTTCCCCACTGTCTTCTCTATCACTATCCCTCTTCTAAGAAAAAATATATGTATATATATGTATTATTTACAGTGCGTAGAACGATGTTTTAATTAAAAAAAAAATTAAGGGAATACCGAATTTTATTAATTTACTGCAAAGAAACAAATTTCTGAAAATCGACTTTAAATTTTAAAAGTACTCCACTGCAAAACAGTAAAATATGACTTTAGCATTTGTTCCTTATTGCCACAGATATAAGAATTATTCAATATAAAAAGAACACGAATTGTTTTTATTCATTGTATAACAATTTGATAATTGAAAATTTATTATAATTAGAATTATATGTAAACTTACTAATTTGTGTGAAATAATAATTCAAGACTGTTGGGAGTGGAGAAATTATAGGCGATAGCTTGTTTTGACCATTCATGGTGTTTTATATCATATCAAAGAATACTGGTTTACTTATTATTGCTTTTTTTAAGATAATTTGAGTATGCTGAGCACAAAAAATATTAATTTTTTAATTCCAACCATTCACCAGATAATGATGTTTCAATTTTATATGTAAATAAATCTCTCTTTAAAATGCCATCTGGAATGGGCAGCTACGGTGAACATATGCATGAAATGATTATTATTGATTATTATATTATATATTTATCTTTAGAAAAAAAGAGTTTTTTTTTTACTAAAATTTAATATTTTGTGTTGTATTTTACAATTTAATGTTTTAGCGGATTTCATATAATTAGTAAATTAGTAAAACAATTGAAAATGTGTATTAAAAAATTAGTTCCAAATCAAATAAATAAATATAAATAAAATAGTTAAACGTAATAAACTGCAAATTGTATTGAATAAACAAAAGCTGATTGATTGAAACTCATACCAATAGTAAAAATTTTTAAGAAACTTTAGAGATTATGCCTGATAGCCTCAGATGCTAGTGCTTTATAAAATTTTAATATTATAATTTAAATTATGATAAATTTGTAAATAAATAAATAAATAATAATATATTATGTCAAATAAAGAAGTTAATTAAAAACAAGACTATGATAATGTTGCAAACATTTTAAAAATCAATACATATTTTATTTCCATTGACAACAAAAGCCTCTATTTTATATCAAGTCGTGCAAAGCGGTACGTCAAATTTTTTATATTTTTTTTTTTTGTTTAATGAGAACATGAACCATTTGTTTAGGCTGAAAAGAGGATTAATATCGAGAATAACAATTGCGTTACATAACAAAAAAAATAAAAAAATCGTTGGTAAAATTGTTGTTTTTTTGTGCCTCTGTGAGTTTGAATTTGCATGCTTCATCATCCAAAAGGAGCAACAGTAGTAAAATTATATTTCAATAATGTCGCAACTCCAGCCTACATAGTTTTGTATTCACAAAATGTTTTAGTTATTGGGAATTTCACTTTCCAGTCTTACTTTTTTTAGGTAATATTTATTTCTGCTTGTGCAGGGCATGACTGCTTACTAAAGCTTGAATTATGTTATGTTTTCTATTTAATTTATTTCTTTTTTAGTAGGAAAACTTTTGTTATTCATTGCACACTTAAGTGCACTCTAGCAAACAATCTGAAAAAAATAAATCAAGTTTAAATGTTACTACAGTTATCTTCATATCACTCACGTGTTTCTATTTGTTACCATGTTCTTACTCTCTAAAACATGAAATCCAGACGAATGTTAACAGACGCAAACATAAATTTAATAAAAAATATGCTCACATTAAATATTTTATGAGGTACTGCAGGAGATGATATGCCAGCAAGAACGTTAGCAAATTTAGATAAAAATCTGAAGCAGACTGCTCAACGTGTCATTATTGTTATGTCAGATATTACGTAAACAAAAAGAGAGAGGGAGAGAGAGAGAGAGAGAGAGTTCTAGCAAAAATGAAAAAAAAATAGTTCGAAGAAAATGGAAGTTCATAGACACCATAATATAATATATTCGGTAAAGTTGTTGCCAGTTTCAACTTTTAAAGTTGTTCACTTTTCCAGAAAACTTTCTGGTCTTTAATATTTGCTATTTGCCAGCGTTGCCGATTTCTGTGTAATTATCCAAAAATGGGACAAACAATTTTTCCTTGAACTATTTTGGGACCATAAAATTTTTCGTGTAATTTTTGTGTAATTTCGCCCCAATATTATACACAAGTAAATTACTTAATTAAAGATATTCAATTCGATTTGCAATTGTCTATATGCATTTCGTTTTGCACAATCGAATAAAGATGCTTGTTTTGTAAAGATTTTTGTTTGAGGCTTTCAAACTTATTTTGTTTGTATATTGTGATTCTCAATATAGTATTAATAGTCTTACTATAAACATACGAAGTTTGTTAGCTAAATTCAAAAATTTTTTGTGTTGAAGTCGTCTACTGATGAGTTCCAAAAACGGAAACGAAATGCATATAGACAGACAATTGCTTAAACATAAAAAGAAGTAAAATTTTCAAATTAAATAAATAAAGACTTTACGTCAAATAAATATACTTCGGTATTTCATATATGATCTTCAATTCATTTAAAAAGAATTTTGCTCCGTAAATTTACCAATACAAATTTGTATAATCTTTTTATGTTTTTGTTTGGCTATACTTGTGTTGGAGATGATCTTTTTTTTTGATATTCGAACTGTTCCCTTAAAAAAATTTCCAGCAAATTAAAATTTAAAAAAAACTTACATGAAGGAAAAGTTGTTGTCTGGTACAATCGTGTCAATATTTTTTGCATATGAAGTTATAGGATAGTATTGAGGGGATAACTTTGAACCAATCAAAAATATGTTGAAATGAGATATTGGAATTAAAAATTGCAATATACCGCATACAGTAATACCTTATTTACATGAAGCATTTTTTCACAAAATTAGTTGCATGAAAATTTTTTTCATTTGTTAACAGGAGGCCGAAAAAAAAATCAGATGAAAAAAGTCGCTGAAAATGCTTCAGAAATTAATGTCACATTACTTTTTATAAATTACTCTCTTATTGTGAAAAGAAAAAGTTTCGTTGTTGACATATCGCTATCTTTATTGATACGCACTCTTTGCATACGTATTGGTGGATTAATGGTAAGAAATTTAGTCACAACAGCTTGAAAAGTTCGATCGATTATGACGACCATAAAATGGACATAATTTACGAAACACATTTCTCGCACAGCACAAAATTTTTTTAATAAAATTCAGTGACTTGAAAGTGTTGTTTGTTTGTTAGAGTATGGTGAAATGGCAAACCTTACTGAACATTTTTGGAGTTTCCACAAGTTACTAATTGTTTTTCTTTGCACTTAAAAAATTCACATTGTTTTTTCAAATAGTAAAAAACGCACTCGATATATGTTCTGATTTAAAAAGCATTACTTATTATCAAACTCCAAATTTATTTTGTGTAATTTATAACATTTTGAATAATTTTGAAGGTTCGCCTGTGTGAAATTGAATTTCGCATCTGGTAACACTGCTATTTGCACAATCAGACTTGCAAACGAAAAATTTCAGTCTAGCGAAATCATGCATAAATTTTATAAAATATAAGTTTTATGGACGAAAATTATTTAAATTATGAATACACTAGATTTTTTCTCTCTGAATTACAAATAGTTGTTATAAATTAAAAATTACTTAAAGCGATTCTGGCTTTTGTTATGTATGCAGTTCAGGACAGAAAACGTATAGTTTTCATAATTTATATTTTATTTCTTTTGTGGTTGTTTGTTTTTGGGAAAATTCATTTAAATTTTATTTCAGTTGCTTTTGCTTATTGTGGTTTTTTTTTGTACTGAAGAAATATAAAACATTTTGCATAAATTATGAGCCATTAAACAGTTTTTATTAGTATGCTTTACGAACTTAATTTATATATTGAGCAATGTGCTTTCTTATTCGATTTAACTTTCTGTGCTGTCTATTGCGAAAAATAAACTTTTAAAATTGTATGCAATTTATTTTGTTGCTAATATGTGTGTGTGTGTGTGTGTGAACATGTGTGTGCTTGTGTTTGTCTTTTTGTGAAATTGTAAATTTTCCTTTGTATTTATTATGCATTTCTCTGATAATTAGCTGTAACGAGTTCAATTAGATTTTTCTTAAAATGGAGTACATATTTGAATTCATTAATTAAGGCTTTTTAGTTGATGTTTAATGACTGTAAATGCAAACGATAAGGCATTTGTCTGATTGATCACAAGTATTCTTTGTAAGTGAAACGGTTACGTATGAGTGATTTTAGTTGGAAATTAAACATACGCAGAGCGTATGATTAATTTTGAATTGATGAATGTGCTATTTTTAGGCCTAATATTATAATTTAATAAATGTTCATGTTTATACATAAAAAATTAGAGATTCTATATTTTAATGAATTGAACAGGCTAATGTTCGTATCGCCTTTTAAGCCAAATTACATGTGATAATTATTAATGAACAAATAACATCAAAGTTAGTTGTAAATATTCTGACAACACATAGTTGAACGGAACAGCCAGCCGTTTTCGAATGCCACTAAACCTTCATCATCAGATTCTTATTTGCATGTTTTTTCATGTTAATTGAAGGTAAGTAGAACATTTTATACGGAAAATACATAATCTCTAGAACGAAATCAATTTTAGTGTGATTGGAAATATTAGGAATAAAGTTATGTGTATTTATAATTTATCTAATGAACGCTTGCTGAACAAGACATTTCTTATAAGAAGTGCAGTATGCCAGGATTGCATTTGATCACCGTTGTTATTTAAAATTGTACTGAACTCGTAACACACGTTGTAGGGCCTTCACATGGGATATAATTGGTCGACTGGAAGATCTAAACTACGCTGCACAGTGGGACCAAAAGCTCTTTTTTCGCGGATCAATTGATATCTCCTCAACTAAAATAGTGAGAGTCACTAGATTGTATATGAGTAATTCTCAAAACAACCTGCATGTTCCAACAAAATATTGGTGGTGTAGGATAGGGAAGACGGGTACCGCACATACAAAGTAATTATAGTTTTTCCCACATCTTCTGAGCTACAATAGTGAGGTACACTAAATATGATGTGGATAACTCTTAGAACGAACTGAATAGGAGTGGTAGATACATGCACCCCAAACAAAGTAATTATTTATTAATTAATCATCACATTTTATACATACATACATATGTATGTAAATATCGCTCATTTACTAAACAACGTCAAAAATTAAATTTTTTGAGTTAATGACGCAGAATTAATCTTCACATCGTCCTTGATAATGTGTTACAATTTCTTACAAATATCTTGTTTAGTCAACTCTTCAAAGCAAAATAAAATTTTCTTTTTCCATTAAGTTGTATGTAAATGGCCAACTAGTTTTTTCAGTTATGATGTTCGTTGAGTAAATGAACGATATATTTATATATCATATTAATAATTAGAAGCATTGATAGGAACCTTATAGTTTTTATTATAAAAATTTAAGTACACAAAATAGTTTCTTTAAATGTAATTTGAAGAGCAAAATACTCCCACCACGTTTCTTCTACGAGCTTTACGTTCGCAAAATAATCAATATGTGAATGTGAGTAACAAGAAAAATAAAAAACAAATAATATAGCAGGCTGTGAGGAAGTTGAACTACTATCCATTGAAATAAACAGTCATGTACGTGTTTTGTAAAAACTCATGGTCCCTGGTTAAGAATTACATTATTTATGTGTATGTATTTTGAAACAATTTTTTCTACCCGTATGTAAATAACGCTCAATGTTTTTATTATGTGTTACATGGTTCTTGATAATCATTCAAGTTCACCAACACGAAAGCCAAGGAACAAATCCGGAGCATTTCCTTGCAGGTGTGAGAAAATCAATTTCACATGCAGACAACTAAAGCAGTAAAACTTTCAACGTAATTGTAGAAAAAATGAGGAGAAGCAAAATAAACAGGAGCTTAGCATGATATTTATGTGTATGTGTAGAATATGTGTTCGTACATAAGCATGCATAAATATGTGTGTTTACTTTTGCAACCACACACGCACACACGCACACACGCTTCAAATCCGTTACTATGTCAGAAATGTGGAGGCGAAAAAAATTGAATATTTTACCTGATGATGTGTCATTCTTTTGTTTACAAATGTTAAGGTCAACGACCCATTTGTTGTAAAACACTTTCGTTATTGCTGTCTTTGTTGTAATAAAAAACAGTCATCACTATTAAATGGATAAATTTATGTTTCTCTTTTTGTGTGGCTAATGAAAACGAAATTTATTTACAACGCAAAACGTATGATAATACATATTTAAAGGGAGTTTTTTAAGCAGTGGAGAGTCTACCAATACAACAAAACAGAGAGATATTATTTTAAATATCTTGCAAATAATTTTAATATAATTAGTAAAATATCATAAAATCACATAAAAAACATGAGGGCGTATTCCCGTCCACTTTTTTAACATTAAGACTAAATGAACTCTCAGACAAAAGGAAATTTTTTAATCCGTCTAAAAGTTATTGAATTATGAAGTAACAAAAGGAGGATTCCTCATTTAAAGACGGTTTTAAGAAATAAAATAGTTATGTTGGCTCCAACACAATGGACCCAATTGGGTCTCCGACTGGAGGTGCATTCTTGGCACCACCCTTTCTAAACTGTGTTGGCTCCATTCTTATTGATTCCTAAGACAAGTTGCTTATTGAAGTTTTGTTGGAACGTGTGTTTCCATTAACTAGGAAGTTGTATGGCTTAACACATTTTCTTTTATCTATTTCTCAAATAATTTGTAAAAGCACTGCAATTTTCTATTAGAAGTATGTGTTAAAGGATTGATTACATTTTTCAAATCTTGTACGAAGCGAATTTTCCGTTTTATGATATTTAAAAAAAAATATAATATTCTCAATTTGATTGTATTTTTTCACTTTGTAATTTATTTAACAATTAAAAAAACATTTTTATTGGAAAGGTTATAGATTCCATTTGGTCCCATTGTGCATGAAAGTTCTTTCCATAATCTCATTTACTACGGAACATATGATTTCTACAAACATTGGTACATATCTTAGGATCTCATAATAGAATAATCCAACCAACCATAATCCAAAATTTAATATTAAATATCACGAAATTCTGCTGATTCGATTCTTACCCAATTTGATATACACATGGGTTCTTAGCAGGAACAATCTTGGATAGCCACGGTCATTAAAATGTTTAAATAAGATATGATTCATCTACTTGAGCAATCTCATAACTCAAAAAAAAATTTTTTATATAAAAAGGAAATTTTGGGCCTAATCTTGTAAAACGCGACGTTGACAAATTTTATATAGAAAAAAATTAGATTACAAGAACAAAACATATCTAAAATTTGTGAACGCTTAGCCTTGCATTCTACGATAATAGGCTCTTTAATTGTCCTTATGAGTTGAGTACACGAGTTGAAAGTACACACCGCTCGTTTACTTGAACAACATCATAACTATAAAAAAAAATCCAATTTTTGTGTAAAAATTTCATACAAATAAATTTTCACACAATGTGAATACCGACATGACTTCTGCATTATTAGCTCAAAAATCGAGTTTGTTTGAGCTATGACGTCATTCAAGTACACAACAGTAAAGTACACACCTTTCAACACAGAACAATAAAGACAAGCTTGTTAATGCATTCTTGCTGACATATTGCGCTCCCATTTCTTCCTTATCTGCATACATTTTATCTGAATTATAATGTGTATAATGTTTAACATTATTTTGCCTGAGCAACTCTTTTGTTGATTTAAGCTCCTTGTCACTTCCCTCTCAAGCTATCAATATTTATAAAAACATATTATACAAATGACCTTCACCTGTTTCCTAATTAAATTTTGGTAAAAGTAAAAAATATTTCATATGAAATTCTTACATCTTATTTATTCACAACTGGAAACATTTTATGATTCATACTTGAATTAGCAATTCAAAAATACACTTTATTCACAGGCAAATATTTGAATTAAACATGAACTTATACACACAAATACATAAAACTTATGTATATGTTTATGTACATACATACCCAGCGGGAAAACTCAGAAGATCTTCATAAATTTTTTATTCAATTATTATTCTTATCCAACTGCATTCTTGCCTCATAAAAGGCCTTGACTCTTTTGCATAAAAGATAAAATACATGTTCCATACTCCTTTCCATGAGAAGGGAGAAAAGAAGGAGTAACATGTTTTGTTTTGTTTTTTTTTACCAAAGCAAAAGCAAAATTCAAGAACGGAAGACCTACCCCGCAATGACAACGCGTGTAAAAAAATGTGAGTATGGAATGGAACGAGCAGTCCTTGTACATCCAAAAAAAGTAGTAAAGAGGCCTTCTAGAAGGCATCCTTACTTCTTCTTGTTCCCGCTGGCAAGCACATACATGTTGCTAAATTAATATGGGCACTTACTTTAAATGAAAATGTTTGTTGAAGAGGAAGGGAGTGATTGTGAATTTAGGTTAGGCATATACTCATGTATGTATGTTTGTCTGTAATCATATTATAATCATCTGTTAAGCATATCCTCGCAAATAAAATTTACAAAATTTGTTAAAGCAGATTTTAAATGGATTACAAACGGTTTTAATATAAAAGTAAACCAAAAAAAAAATACATTACGTTACTGTATACGAAACAAAGTGTTAGAGAAAGTTTAAACCCACGGAGCTTAATAACGTTTCCATGCTTCGCAGAAAAATATAACTATGACGAAATGTGTAAGGCTGCTCTTTGCTCTAAAAGGGAATGAAAATTCATTTCTGAAATGATAACTTAATAGAGGTTAATATTCTAAATCAGGAAATTGTCAAAGTATTCAGAGACCAATTTAAGCCTCTATAACACAGGTCAAAGGAAAAAAGAGGTTGATTAGCCACTATATAAATTTGATGCATCATGGCTACCTTAGTACAAAAATGGTAAAAATTTTAAATTCTATGGATAATTTTTTTTAAATAACCCAGCAAAAAAAATCGAAACTGTTTCCAAGGTTTACCACTTTCGTTGCATACCAATCACTACAGGTGCTGAATTTAATATTCTATGGCTGCTGTTTGTATAAAAAATTCCTCTAGACAACCTTTTAAGCGAATACCATTAAATTATTTGGATGACTTCCGTCCTACGACAACCATGTGTAAAATTCACTGGTGTTTCACCAAAAATGGAACTATTTGGAGCTGAGTTCGTCAATGCAGTAACTAAAGATGTGCACGTGAGCGTTTTTTGACTCACGACACTCACGCTCACGCAGAATGTTCTTGACAATTTTCACGATCACGCATGCTCACGAATAAAATATTCTTAATCACGCACGACTGTCTTACAACTTATCACGATCACGCACGCTTTCGAAAAAGTATATAGTTCAATTTGTATGTTATTTGGGTTGAAAAATAGATTCTTACACATACATTGCAGAATGGTTTTGTTCAAAAAAATTTAATTTTTTCTTTCGAAGGTTTTTGTCTGGTCATAATAAAATAAACAATTATTGTTAACTATAAAAACTATATGAACTGAAACGGGGTTTTGAAAGAAAAAACTGCACGGCTGGTCAATAGTTAAAAAAACTGAGAAAAACAGATAAAGTGCACATTTGGCATTTATATTTACCCTTTTATCGACAATTTTGTTGACTTTTTGACGACATTGTCAACGGAGCGCCTATATATTAATATCCCTACTTACTGGTAACGCTGAAGAAATTAATGAATGAGCTCTTTTTTAACCGACTTTCAAAAACCAGGAAGTTATCCTTCGCCTGTATTTTAGTAATTTTTTGACTAATTTGAGAAATTCTTTATTTTTTTTGTCTGGAAGGAAGCTTCTAATGTATATTACTTTACTTATAATACACCTTTCACCCTCATAATGACACACTATAGATGGGCCCATATAAAATTATATTTCACGTGCTTCTACTTAACCGATTTTTACGAAACTTGACACAAGCCCTGGGCTGTAAAAATTATACGTTCTGGCATTTAAAAAAGTGGGCGGGGACATCCGTAAGTATTATTTCATATCCTTCTACTTGACCGATACATATTATGTACCTACACGCAAAGAAAAAATATGGTTGAGGTAACCATAATCAAACAGCAACATACTATGTTTGAATTATATGGTTGCAGTCAAATCATATTATTGTCAATAGAAAAAAAGTTTTAGTAATATTATTATCTCAGTTAATAATAATATTATCTACAATAACAATTAACTTTGTTAGACCTAATCTTAGTATTGGTTAAATATGACAATACTATTGTTAGATGTGAACAAAATATAATTAAGACTAACCATACCATATTATAATATTATAATAATATTGTTAAATACGACCACAGTATTATTCTATATAATAATAATATTTTGTTTTTAACAATAAATTGGTAGATCTTTTGCTTAAAACAGCTGTGCGTCAAGGCCCAAATAAATATAAAATAATATTGTTGAAATAAAATGTATGTATATACATATGTGCTCGTGTACTTACACAAATATGTGCGTATACACGAAATGCAGACACGCATTTATAAAAAAATATACGTATATATATTTTTATTCATCCTCTTGTTTAGACTTCATTTATTTATTAATTTATTTAACACTACGCGTGCAATACCGATATCTTACAAACGAAATACTGAACTGGCAGAAGATATTTCTGAAAAAGATTTTTTTAAACTAAATATAGTATGGTTTTTGGATAACATTATATTGTTATTTACATCATATT
Source organism: Nowickia ferox (assembly GCA_936439885.1). Taxonomy (NCBI): domain Eukaryota; kingdom Metazoa; phylum Arthropoda; class Insecta; order Diptera; family Tachinidae; genus Nowickia; species Nowickia ferox. Next base: position 31,043,414 of record OW387023.1, read on the forward strand.
ATTTTTATTTTAACAAAATTATATTGTTAAATTCTAACCATATCACACTTTTTATGAATATAATAATGTTATTATTAAATTCAAACATAACTTTGTTTATCGTAACGCAATTAATGTTTAAAAAAACAATAACTTGTTTTCAACGACCACATATTTGTTTTGTAACCTAAAAGATATTTTTTTATATGAAATAGCAAATTTTATTGTTTTAAAAAAATCATGAAAAATCAAAAACGGCAAAATTTTTCAAAGCAAAGCCACATGTAATAGAAACAAAATGAAATTTCGAATTTATGCACAATTAAATGAATTCGTTCAATTTCACAAAATTTTAGTTTTTTGTTTTATATGCATAAAATTGAGAAATTAATGTTCTTCTTTCGATTGATTGAATTTTGGAAACATTTTCCCCATGCTATGCACAAATTTTCACATCAAAAATGTCTTACATAGTAACATTCGTGTATTCTGTTTGAGCCGATTGAAAAGCAATATATAAACGAATTAAAGATTGTGTAAATTTAAATTTTTCTAAGCTTATTTTAATAATATCGGACTGACACTTTTTGAGTTATCATCAATTATGTAGAGAAACGTCAAAAAAAATTATGATTTTAATTAGTTTTTTTTTAAACCTCTCCATAGAATTTTAAATATGGATCATATTTGTATTTATTACTGGATCCAAAATAGATCATTAACATTTTTTTAAATTTTGTTGCCTTGTGTAACTAAAAGACCATGTTACTAACAATACTAATTACAGTTTCTGATGTTTTGATTTTATAATATAAAAATCACGCAAAATAAGGTTTTAAGTAATTCAATGAGTATCAAAGCTGAACCTCAGAGATATGATGATATGTTCATCCTAGACTTCTGAAATCAATATAGAAAACCCTATGCGTACCTGCAGAAACTATAATTCACGTTTCGGAGGAAATTGGATCAGCATCTTGATAACTTGATGAACTTTAATGGTACTACATCCTTCAAAAGAGTTTGATTCAGTTGATTGAAAAACTTGCAATTGCCCTATAGTCGTCAAATGTGACACAGTTTATCTCACACACTCTTCATTCCGAAAACGTTATTACGGGTCTAATTTTTTAAGAGATTTTTGTAAATACGTTTTTTTAAATCAAAGCAATTGCAACGGTTCCTCGTATACAGTTTTTATCAATATTTATACGTTAAATGCCACTGTGCATAAATTTAAATGTTAATCATTCACACAAATGTGCATGTAATACTCTAAAAAATTTATATGGAGATTAAATATGTGCATGCAATAATAAATAAAAATAAATGCTCGTACATAGAGAGATAAAAACATAAAGAAATGAATAATGAATAAACATTTTTAAATATTAATGAATTTTTTACCTTCTTTATAATGAATGGAATCTTATTTTATGCATTAGCAGAAAGTTAAAATATTTTTATAGGGTGAAAAAATTTTAATAATAAAAAGAAGTGGAATAAATATAAAAATTTAAGTATATCATTCAAATTATTAATTATTTGTTGCTTTGTTCATAAAATGACATACTTCTTGTCATTAAGTAAAAAAACATACGGAATAAAAAATTTATTTCGTTCAATAAATAATATTAAAGCATATTACTATTCCTTGCGAATTGCTGATGAAAATATTGCAGATGCAGCAAGTCTGGGATAAACATATGGGAGATTACTCGTGAAGCGGACAGCGCAAATTTTTTCCCCGAAATTCCTTTATATTTGAAATTACTATACATCTAGTAATTAAAATTAATGGGCATAGTGAATATATTTTTTTTATGATACTTATTTGTCAAGTAGTAGGATGGTGAAGTGTAGTCGTTTTTGAAAAATCTTGATCTTTAAAAAAAAAACATTTTATGTGAAAAACCGGAAATGAGGAGTCTCACATTAAAATTTTCCTATTATTTTCTTTTAAGAACTGTTGAACTTAAAGAATACGTGTGTGAATAAAAAGGTGTTCCATTAGCATTTAGTGGTTACGCTTATTATTATTAAGTCATTGCTGCACAATGTTGATTTTCCCTATAAAAGGGTGTTTTTTATAGAGTTACACAAGATTAAATCATAATAAAACAAGGAAATATATTTTTAATATCAATTAAACGGGCTTTATTGGATAGAAAATTTTTTTCGCAGCATTTGTGGCCGTATTTCGCTGATAACTCTTCGAATGTTGATTTCCAGGTGTTCAATTGTTTGAAGTTTATCAACGTAGACAAGTGACTTAACATAACACCAAAGAAAATCATCCAATGGGGTTCAATCACACGATCTTGGTGGCCAATTAATTGGGCCATTACGTGAAATTATATTTTCCTCAAAAGTTTCTTTGAATAAATTAATTGTAGCGCCCGCTGTGTGGCATTTGGCTCCGTCCTGTTGGAACCACATATCAGCAAGACTAATCCCACGTAATTGAGGTACGAAAAAATTTCCTATACCATTCACCATTGACAGTAACATTGTGATCATCATCGTTTTTAAAGACATATAGGACAATGACTCCGACAGCTCATAAAGCGCACCAAATGCGACAATTCAACCAGAAATGGGCTTCATCGGAAGCGCACGATGACTTTGGCGAATACTCTGGTTGCCCTGGTGTTAGTCGATTCATAATGAAATTTCAATTCAAACTAAATTTGACCAAATATTATTCATATATGTAAATTAAATTGAATAATATTTCATATAATTAAATTGAATTGAATAATCTTTGGTCAAAATTACAAAATGTAAACTTTTTTCAATATTACTTTATTAAAGAAAGAAAACAAATCATATCAGAAAAAAGAAAAAAAAAACACCTCCTTCAAAATTTCAGGATCTTTAAACAACAGTTAGGACTATTACTCAAAAAAAAAAATTGAGCAAAAATAATATAGGTTTTTGAGTAAGCCCATTTTAAAAATTTCAAAACTTTTTTTTTCCAAAAAATTAAAATCTTTCTTACATTTTTGTAGTCCCAAATATTTTCTTTTAAATGAAATAAGAATCATCTCTCTATATGAGATAGTTTTTGAGATATCGAGCCATAACCGCGAAAATAGCTTAAGCGACACATTTTTGGACTTTGTTTTTTTTTACGAAAACCGACTATTTACTTTCGCAAATAATCGATTTTGGTGAAAAAATGAAGTTCGAAAATTATGTAGCTTAAGCTACATAATTATATGGTACGATATTGTAAAAATAAACTGAACACTTTCGGACAAACTTTTTTTCGTTGGTATATCTATGTTATAGGATGAAAAACACTATCTGAGCAAATTTCATCCAAATCGAAGGCGTCGTGTCTAACTCTTAATCGATTTGACATATAATTAACCATATAAAAATATTAATTACATACAAGAGATTTATTATTCGACATATTAATATTTGTGAATTCTCAAATGGTTTATGAAAGTCTGTGCATAAGATAAGAGGTTTGTGACTGTTCAAAATGTGTGGTTGAAGTATACTGACGATTTGTTTAAGCAACAATGAAATGCATATGGACATCGCTTAACCACCAGCAAATAAATTTCACTCATTAATTACATACCTATAGAAAACTTTAATCTCACATGAAAGTTTTCTCTGCCAACTTCTATGAATATTTCTCCATTTCTTTTTAGAAGCAATTAAATCAAGCTTCACAAAATTTGATGAATATGTCTCGTTTTATTTGCTAATATTAATTTATAACATTAATTGTATTATGTTATTAACTTTAGTTGTGTTGGTGTTAATTAATATCGCAATAACAAATAACAATTTCCTGCAAACTAATTCAAATAATGTATAAGAGAAATACACAAACATATGTATATATCCATATGTAAATGTGTGTATGTACGATTATAATTCCAACGAGAAACTTTAACATTTATTATACACATATAAGGTCATTCGCACATAAGTATGAATTAAAGAAGTGCACAGTTTCATTTAAAAGTACAGGCTGCGTGTTAATGAACCGGGGGTCAATTCTTGTTCAGCGAAACAGTGACATGAAAAGCTTTTTCGACTTTTTTTGAATCTCGTTTAATGAAACAATGAAAAGTAATGTAAATTTTTTTGGTATGAAAAATATTGGAACGAAACAAAAAATTTTCACAATTACACAGCACTGCGATTCATGTTTTGTGTAGCAGTCAAAATGACTGTCAAAAAATTTTCATATGTAAATTTATGTTACACAGAAAATTTCTAACTGAAAAACAAATATTTCGAGAATAGTAAGAGCTTACATTAGAGTATTTCTTATTATTAGAGTATTTCTTAATTAAGGGATGATTTTGACCTTCCAGAGGATAATGATTTAATTATGCGACACACAAGAGGGATTTTATTTCAGATGATTATATACATATATGTGAAGTGAGCTTAGAGTTTCCCTTTATAATAGTTTAAGAAAACGACTATATAATAATATGTGATAACTTTGTTATTTTACATAAAATTTATTTTATTATTAGCTCCTGCCAAATAATAAATACCCAACGAAAGCTCGGGTCTTTTCTAATAAGTTTTTAATTGTATTTGCAATATTGCAATGAAATCAATATCAGGCTGTTAGAAATTTGCCAGTGGAAATTTTTTTTAAGAAACAACATTTTTAGAAACAATTAAAAGTGTTGTATAGTATACAGATACATACATAAGTACATATATACATGTTTTTTTTTTGTGAAAAAATTTATAGTTTTTTGTTCTGGTGCAATTTTTAGTAAGTAACTACTTGGTATACTCTCTATTTAAGAAATATTTTGCATTCACCTTATTCCAGTTGTCAACATCGACGTCACATCAATACAATACCAAAAAATTGGGGCATATTTACTCGCTCTCGAGATATTCAAAAGCTTTGCTACTATTTAAAAACCCTAAAATATTTAGTCTTAGTATTGTACCTCCATACCAAGTAAACTATAAATTGTTTTATATTTTCCCGTATTTAATAATCTTTGATGTTCAAAAGTGTTTAGTGTTTCAATTTAAGCATCCCATTGCAAATGATATACCATGTGCAATGGTGTATCATGTAAACAATTTATTCCTAAAGAATTTTTTCTATTTTGTTTAGCAGAAAGGAACCGTTTCAGGGAAATGACATGTAACATATCCTTTAATTTATTTTGTTTTTATCTCTATTTACTAAAAAACTAATAAGAACTCTTTACAAGCAGTCAACCAAAGACCATTGATTTGAAATACAGCTGTGCTGAGAGCATAATTAACAACATGGCAAAAACTTTTGTTTATAATTAAATTAAATATACATATAAAAATTGAACAAATGTAAAAAACATAAAATATATTTAACTGAAAAAATATTTTTTTGGTTATATAAAGTTTTCTTTCAATTTGCAATCCTTGAATCATAATATTGATTTTTCTGGTTTTTAATATTAATTTATTTCTTTCAAAAATATAGAATATATTTAATCAACAAAGAAAAAATTAGTTGTATTTAATTAGTTTTATATACCAAAAAAATTTAAGTTTTCCAGGTCTGGATTTCATTTTTATTTTTCTAATTTTTTCTACTTAACTTTCAAAAACATAAAGTATTTTAATTTGTAAGCAAATATAAAAAGTTAATTTGAGCTAATTACTTTTGTATAAAAAAAATTAAATGTTCCAACCCTGGAACATTTAATTTTTTTCTGATTCCTTATTCCTTGCTTTTTTTTTAATTGATCAAATATGTTAAGTGAACAAAGAAAAAATGTAATAAGGGAAAAATTAATATTAGTTACTTTAATATAAAAAAAATTATATTTTCCAGCTCTGAAACTGTGGCTTTTATTTTTCTATTTTTTGTACAAAACTTTTCTTTCCAAAACATAAAATATATTTAATTTATGAAGAAAATGGAAAAAACTAATTAGACTTAGTTACTTTTATATATCAGAAAAAGTGTCAGTTTCTCAACCCTGGAATCATCCATTTAGATTTTTCTGATTCCTTATACTAATCTAGTTTTTTCTTTAATATATCAAATATGTTAAGTGAACAAAAAAAAAATAGGTACTAACGAAAAAATTAGTTTTATTTAGTTATCAAAAAATAAAATAAAATTTTCCAGCTCTGGAGCTGTGGCTTTTATATTTTTAATTTTTATACCAAACTTTTATTTCCAAAACATAAAATATATTTAATTTATAAAGAAAAAGGAAAAAATTTATTAGACTTAGTTACTTTTATATAACACAAAAAGTGTCAGTTTCCCAACCCTGGAAGCATCCTTTTAGATTTTTCTGATTTCTAACAACAATAAATTTTTTTAAGAATGTAATACATGTTTAATTTATAGAGAAAAAGGAAAATTTTGTTTTAGTAAGTTACTTTTACATAACAAAAAAAGTTAAAGTTTTCCAACCCTGGAAACAACTTTTTGTTTTTTCTTTTAATTTTTTCGGATTTTCAATATAAATTTTATTCGTACTAAAATATAAAATAAGTATGGTTAACATAAAAAAAACAACAATTTGTTTTAATAATTACTTGTATATGGCAAAATAAAGTTTAAAATTACCAGCTCTGAAACCGTCTGCTCGACTTTGCTGACTTTCAATACCAATCTATTTTGGACCATTTCTGGTGCACCAATTTAACATCGAAGTCTCTAGCTTTTCTGGGAGCTTCGGAAACCCGATTTCACGTACAGACAGACGGATGGACCGACAGACGGACATCACTCATTCGTCTTCCCTATTAATAAGGACCCAGAATATATATACATATATACTTTTTGGTAAAGAGTACAAAAATATTTTAATGGTAAGATACTCGAAAAGCTCGTAAGGTACTCGTATCTTACGAGCTTTCGAGTTTTTTCTAGTTTTCCTCGAACATTTCGGTAGATTTTATGCCAACCTTGTTTCTTATAACAAATGGCAGCTACAAATATTTATGCATATACAAGTACTTAATGGTTTAGATTTAGATAACTTGAAACATGGCAAACGTTTTATATAAATAACAAACAACTATTATAACACTGCTGGCCTAGATATATTTTTTTTTAAATTTTATTAATTAATAAGACAAACAAAATCAACCCAAGTACTCGTATTTCACACTACAAACGCATCAACAAGCTTTACAAACGAGGCAAGCTAAAATATTCTATATTATAAAATACTTATGTATAATATTTCATAGACAGTTACTAAGTAGCAAATCAAAGGACTCTTTGAAAAAATGCATGACAAGCACGTTTCCATTCAGCTTTAACAAGCACAATACATTTTAAAAAGGGTCAATCATTTTTCATCGTTTTGTTTAGACAAATATTTTGATCAACACATTTTTATTAATAATAAAAAACACTTTTGTGGCACTTTTTACAAAGATACTAATCTAATGAGGTCAAGTAATTATGAAAATAAAATGAAATTTAGAAAGCCTCTACAGCAAGAGTTTAGTTATTGATTGTTGTTCAGTTGCTTACTTTGCCAGGATTTCTAATTAAATTTACAACGAAAAGTGGATAGAAAATTATATTAATGATTTACACAAATGTGTGTTAATGAAATAAACAACATAACACAGACAGCAAGGAGTAACTGTAAGGAATGGACAGGGCAAGTAAGAGGTTTTCTAAGCAAATATCGTTTAAGCCTATTGATGCTTACGAAAGATTATATATTATATACACAAGTCACACAAAATTAAAATTACATCATTAAAAAGAATTATTAAAATTGTTGCACTGAAAAAATGCCACAACAGAGAAGCAAACCGTTATTATGATGCCTTATTATATTCTGTTTACAATCAAAACATAATAATAAATAAAAATCTCTGGTGAAAACATTATTTGTTATAGCCCTACATTAAGAGAATAATTACAAAAACCGATAAATGCGGGTAATTATTGTAAAAAATAATTCAAATCGTCATGTAAATAAGCAACACACACTCAAACACACGCCCCCACACACTCTTGTAACTGAGACCATGAACAAACTTTACTTAGCAAATCCACATACACGCACACACACACACACACGCATACACTGACATTTCTGTACAATTGCTTACAATTAAATAACATTTATTGTCAGTATTTTATACGCGAAATGAATGGCATTACAGAATATTAAGTAAATTTTTCTTTTCCTATGTTTGCCAGGCTCTATACGCATATATCCCAGCAAACACACAGGCTTGAGGCACTAGATATTAAAAATATGGCGCACAGTGTTACTTTTAGCGCTTTTAGCTGGCCAAAAGTAAAAAAAAATGTTCCCCGTCTCTTGTTGACTTTTTGATATGTGATAGACAGGAGTACAGAGGATAGAAAAATATGCTCATAAGAAGAAGAAAAGAAATGGTAATGAATGTAACGGTTATCAAATATTCAGTATCAAAAGAAGCTAAAAAAGAGGCTTTTTAAATTAGCAATTTTAGTAATTTTACTATTGCTGTAAAAGTTTTTGTATGCATATTATCAATTATATTTTAATTTTGCTTAAAATTTGGTTCATTGTTAATAGCATTGGTTGGTTTTTGAGTAGAATAATATATAATTTATCCAAAAGCTCGTTGAAGTAAAATTCCACTGAAAGGAAGGAAGAAAAAAATTTATAAAATTTTTTTATTAAAGTAGAACTAAATTGTTTCACCGAGTTTAGCTTGATTACTACTACCAAAATATTAAGGAAAGCCTTTAGTTTCAAAGTAAGGAAACATTGGGTGCTACAAGGTGCAACCTTGCTTTTTTTCTTGCATAAATTGTGCAAACATGAGCATGTGTTTAATACGTAGATTTTAAGTAGGTTTATGTTTAATATTATTAGAGACATCCAAGAGTTGGTATTTCTACTCAATAACCTTGATGATTTTTTTTCAGTTCAGCAACATAAATAAATATGGCGTTGCCACGGAGCATATTATTTGAGGTATGTGTACAAAACAACAGCGATTTACCTTAAGGCTGGTACTCTGTTCAAAGTTGTGAAAAATTTTCAGCACCATTGATTATTTCGCGTGAAAAATTTGACATGTACTAAATGTAGCCCAACTCGCGTTTTTTTTTATAAATTTCTTGCTTTTATTGCTTGAAAGTATGCAACATTGTTAAAATTCCGTGCGAAAAAAGCACTGCTCATGTTGTTTCGCAGCTAAACTAAAATGATGCCAGACTAATTTTGCATGGAAAGACATGATTTTACGTGTTTTTCACAACAAGAACAGAGTACTACTTTTGCGAATTTATTTCGCAAATATTTCACACCAAATACTTTTATATGTACTTTGACAGCATTTCGCACGAAATTGTGAACAGAGTACCAGGCTTTAGTCTCGATTTTTAAAAGTTTTTCGCAAGTTAGTCAAAGCTTTGTGTTTTAAAGCGCCAAAATAACATTAGATTCGGATTCAGCGCCTTGAAATACATATAGATAATTGGGTCTGGTCAAATTTACACACCACTTTTTTTGTCTAGTATGGGGGCGGCATGGTCCATTTTTTACAAAGCTTCATTTGTATATAGACATTATCCATACCAAATTTAATTCCGTTATCTGCTCCGGAGCGAGATTTATTAATTTTGGCCAGCTAAAATTGCTAGAAGTCACACTGTGCGGCGCTGCCAGTTGCTGAAGACAAAGAAAACTTAATGGCCCAGGATAGAGGTCAGTAAAACCTTGAATTCTTCTCGGTTGGGGTCTTTCTTAAACCTATGAAAATGGGCCAAAATAAGATTTACAAGTCTTCAAGTAGAACAAAATCCAAAATTATTTCTTAACACTAGATATGCGACAAAGAAGTTAATTTCGCTCTCATTCAAACTTCTACTTTAGATATCAGATGTGTTTAGCAATTTTACATGCATGTTTGTAATAAATATTTTCATGAAGCATTTTTACACTCTGAATCTGTTCTGTATGAATGTTTTTTTTTTTCTCTTTTATGGTAAGAAGCCAAATATGCACCCTTAAACGGAATGGAAATATTTTGAAAAAATAGCTGGAAGCTCAGCTTATAAAATAAGATTTTTTTTTAGCAATCGTAAATTAACCCTGGTATTTTGCTTAATTAAAGGTGTTCCAATAAGAGGTTACATTTTTATATGTTAAAAACGAGTATTTTTTTAAGCGAAATCATGATCATGATTATTTAACTGTAAAGAGCAGGATATGACATTAGAAAATTAAGACAAGATCAGCTAACTGGCCGCTCGGTAAGGCCCATAAAATTTAAAGCTAGAACTCGCTTTAAAATTTTATACACAAATAAGTGTAGATGAGTGAGCAAGTCGAAAAATTTTGAAGCCCCAAATTTTTGTCCAGGGGGTGGAGCCATGCCCTTAAAACTCAAATTCACGGTAGAGAGTTAAAATTCGATACACAAATAAATCCCAGTCAAAGATCACCAAGAAAAATTTAAAAACCTGGAAGGTTTAGTAAGGGGCATGGACACGCACTTTGAACTCGATATTAACTGCCGTGTTGATAAAAAATATTCTTGGTTTATTAAGATCTTATTTGACATATTTCTATGGGAAATTTGTCAAATAAGGCCGTAATAAACCTAAAATAGTTTTTATGAATACGGCAGTAAGAATTTAAGTTAAGGCATGAGATACAAACTGGTAAAATCCAAAGGCATCCATTATTACACTAGGGAGGTGGGACCACGCCTATAAAAATTTAACGTACTCTTATATGATAGGTGAAATTTTGTAGACAACTAAGCTTAGGTAAGTTACCAAAATCGGAAACCCACTCGCGCAAGGCTATAATTTACCGTTTTCAGAGGTACTTCACATAAGCAGGTTTAAAAAAAGTAGACGGGATCACTCCCACTAGAATTTACAATATATTTTATATATTTCTACTACTCAGATGACTCTTACAAAATTTCGTACATACTTGGGTTCTTGTAATGACACAATAGTTCAATTTTAAGGTATACCATCATACACACATCACACTCTAAACCATTTTTTTCATCTCTCTGCTCTTTTACACTGGCGCAGTGACTATTTCTAGTAATATAACGGACTAGAAATTCTAAATTTAAAAAGGTTTATAAAATAAAACTTCTCAAAAACTAGTCAGATCCTCACAAAAACATAAATGTGAAAAAAGGCCAAGTTCCTTTCCAAAATTTCGGCCATCAAAAGTAGTGAGATAAATTTTTTTACCAAGTTCTTGTTTAGCACAATACCTTTCACTACATTATGATATGCATTATATAAACTTGTACTAGTCAGAGTGTCATGTCATTTATAGGCAATCTGATAACTTGGCAATATTTTTATCTTTCTAAGAGAGGAGAGCATATGGATATTTGTTTACTTCTTTATATTAGAAAAATTTTTGTTAAATTTATATAATGCATATCATATGTAGTGAAAGGTATTGTGCTAAACAAGAACTTGGTAAAAAGAATTTATTTCACTACTTTTGATGACCGAAATTTTGGAAAGGAACTTAGCCTTTTTTCACATTTATGTTTTTGTGAGGATTCTTGAGTTTTCCAGAATGCCACAGTTCTGTCTTTTGACGCAGCCTCTGAAGTGAAAATGGATTTAATCACTCAAGATGATTTTTCAATAACATTCCGACAGTTCGATACATTTCAAGACCCAATCAGCAAAAACCTGACATTGTTGATGGTCTTGTGATAACTGAACTTTCTTTCTTTCTTTATGCAAAATGCGGTCTAATGTAGTTTGTAGTATGCTTAATTGCATGTGTTTTATAATGAAGGTCAAAAGTGAATATATTTTTTTTTTTATTTATATATTTTTGAGCAGAGATAATTGTTTTATTCTGATTTTGTTTCGAGTACGGTGGAAATTACACACGGATTGACAAACCTTAACCACAAACGATGAAGCGTATAATGAGAAAGCGCGCAAATGAAAACTGAGAGCTGTTAGCTGCAGCTGCAGTTCCAGTTCGAACATACAACCGATAACATTGGTTTACATGACACCCAAGCATTTTTCTTGCTATGTTAAAAACCATTTCTGAAAACACTAGTCTTTATGACGCCCCTGTGTATCTGCCTTTTCAAATTAAGTCCATAAAAGTACATAAAAACACAAAAACGAGAGGAAAATATAATGCAGGAGCCAGTACACAAATAAAACAATTCAATTCAAACCTTTAAATTTACCCAGGCAGAAATTGCCAACCGTACAAAAATTGTAGTAGTGGGAAAGCACTTTTACTCAAGAAACCAGAACGGCTTGCCAACGTTACGGTTTAAAATCTGAAAAATTATTTGCCAATGTTTTTAAAAAAATGTTTTTGTTATTTTTTTAGTTTTTATTTATTTTTATATTAATGTACATTAAGTTCTTTATGTAAAAGGGTGATAGCAACTGTTTCATTTGGGCATTTGGTAAGAATACACTTAACATCTACCATGCTTAGCTCTATTTAAATTTTATTTTTTTGATCTAAATCTTTAACGATATATAATCCTACGTCCCTGGATAACAGTGGATACGTAAAAAAATCAAGAGTTTCTTTAAATATATTGCCTTTTAAGTAAATATTATCACATTTGTATACTGAAAGTTTGCTACTAAAAATTTCTGATATTACCATGACATTTCCATTACTTAGTAAAGACCGTGATACACTATCATACAAAGTCGTGCGATCTACGAAAAAATATAACCCTGGTATGATGGAGTTTATGAACATTTTCAAGAGACAAAAACAATTCATCACACCAGGGTTGTACTTTTTCGTAGATCGCACGACTTTGTATGATAGTGAGTCATGGCCTTTAGTAAACAGGTATTATCAGGAGGAACGGTTGTAATTTTATAGCCATAAATGTTTACAAAAGAAAATAGTGTTTTCGATTCAACTGTGTCTATAATTTTTCCCATATTTTCTATTTTTAACAAAAGGAAATACTAATGGTATATTATTTGAGAAGCTGTTAGTATGGAAAATGTGCAATTTCTTTTGAATTTGCCCTATTGGATTTGTAGTTGATTTAACAATTGACTTTAAATACCCCAAGCTATTTTCAAAGTCAAAAGCTGAAAATTGTGATAAAGAAGCCTCTACGTTAATTACATCATCTGGTATATGGATTAGATTATGTATATTCATGGCTTGCGAATTAGGGCCGTAATATCGAGGTATAAGTTCAGCAAATGATTTTAACAATTTTTGAACGTATTTTTATTTTAATGTGGCTAACTTGGTTGACGACAAAATACGACGAAGTAAATAAAAGTAAAAATTTTTTGTAAATTTCAACATCTAATACATTTTTTATAGTAATTGCACCAGCATATAACAAGAAGAAAAGGAATTGTGCAGCTTTCCAGTTTGCTAAATTCGTTAAATCGTGTGATTTTCTTAGATACCATTAGTAGGTTTTGTTGAAGTGCTGATACATTTTGTTGTGAAATATAAGAGAATTAATTTTTTTACAGTTAGCTTTTGAAGGAATTGTTTACTAGTTCCAAGATAAAGCATGTGCATTTCATCAATAACGACATGTTTTATGGGATCAAAATTAGCAATGTCCAATAGTGGGCTATCTTCTTTTGTTAAGTGAGGTTGAGGGTTTGATTTATTTTTAAATGAATATGAGCGTTCCTCGCAATTTGTTTTCTTAAATTCGCGTGTCTTATTGGCTGTCAACCCTTAACGGTACACGTTTCGCAGGAAGAAATCCAGTGTGACCTCTGTAGCATTTAATAAAAGTGCGGGTTCGCATATTGGAACAAAAATCTAAAATTACAAATTACTATATGTTATTACTATATGTTCACTTGGCAATCACAGTTTCATATACTGGAAAGTAAAATCATTTATAGAAAGCAAACACAATGTAAACATAATATCCACTACAATAATACTTACAGGTATGTACCGATGGCACATCGAATAAGTAAAAATAATTAATGTGATGATCGTAAAAGATAAGCAAGAATAGTTAAACATACTTAGGTAGAGTGACATAACTTCGTGCTAACCTGAATAGAAAAATGAAAAAACGGATAAAACATAAAATGAATAGTGATACTTACAAATGTGTTTGCCAAAGGTAAATCAATAATTGTATACACAATATTTCTCATATTCCATTTCATTAAAAATTTGCGTTAAATAGCTGATGTTAATAACAATCTCTACCCCAGTAGATAGACTTGGGTGCTGATGAAGTGCGTTGCTGCACAGAAAAATATCGGTATTTCCCCCAGCTTATAGTCTAATTTAATTTTTCTTCTCTTCTTTAGAAACTCACATTAATTAATAAAAAATATTTCATTCAATAAGAATTGAAATTACTCAACTTAAGCCCGACTAAGAATTTACTTCTGATTAAAATTCACTATAGTTCAACTAAACATTTAAAATTGTTTCACTAAAATTACAAATTTTATAAGCTTTCCGTTCAATTGTATACCTATGCAAGAATAAAAAAAATATATACATATCGGGTTTAACATATGAAAGTTTTTCTTTATACCTGCGCTAATGAAATTATTGGCTTCTAAAACGAACTCAGTCAGTGTTTTGAGTTTGAAGTATTGGGAATGTATTACACTTAACAAAAAAATTATGTTGGGAAAGCACTTAAATTGTGGTTTTCATAGTGTTTAGCCAACGACGTGTGTTGGCACAACACTGCAAAAGTAAAATTTGTGATGTTTTGCCAACGTTTGAACCACCTTAGGAAACGCTTTGCCAACGTTAACCCCATTGTATTTTTCTGCGTGTGTATGTTTGTTTGTTATGTCTTATTCACTGGTATGCATCTACTTATATGTACATAAGTATATGTGGGTTTGTGGAAATTTTTATTTTTACTTTTTAATTGCTTGACTAATTATGTCATGGTCGCGTAATTATTGTTGTCTTGTTTAGCATTGTCGATTTTAGTTCCAGTTTTCCTTTTCCTCTCTCAATTGTGATACAGTTTCTTTCTTTCTTTTACTTACATACTTACATTCTTCGGTTTTACTTTTTAAATCCACATTTTAGAAATTTTATTGTGAGACTAAATTAGCAGAATGTCCTAATAGAAGTATACTGCAAAGCTAATTTCTTCAGGTTTGTACAATTTGAAGCTTTATGAATATAGTGGAATGGTATAGGTTTCCGACAACTGATTTAGTACGATATACATTTAGGGCATAACTAAAAAAAAAAAATCGTTTTACAAAAAACAGTCTAAAGCGTTAAATTTACACACAGCTTAATGTAAAAATACACACAGAAAACAGTGCCTAATAAATACCTCATAAAATAGAACAAAACTAATAAGATATCTCTATGGTTTTTTTTCAAGAAGGGATTTCCTTATTAATGTAATAAGAAAAATCTTTTTGAAAAAATCAAGAAGGATACTTGTAATTTGTATTAGGTTGATTGTTATTGATTTTTTCAAAAAGGTTTTCTTCTTGTTTTTATTAGGCGACACAATAAAAAAAAGTTGTATGTCTTTATTCTTTGTACTTATTGCCATTCAAATTCTTTACCATATATGTATGTAATATACATATGTATATGTAGATGTTGTAGTAGAATAATATATAAAGCAACCTGGTTTTTTATGAACAATGTAAAAAATAAATTATTAACATACCAACCGTTGAACTTTAAGTTTTATTCTACAAATTCAGGTGTGGTCAATTTTTTAATCGTTTTAAATAATAAAAAAAAATGTCAGCTCGAGAGGACATTGCTGCTGCGTTACGCGAAATAGGAATAGATTTTCCTGAAACGGCTTCATTGACGCAGTTAAAAAATCTTTTGAAGCAAACTATTGGTGAAAATACCCCTGGAGAAAAAAATACGATATCTTTGCCTGATAGGAATATAGTGGATGCTGAACATATTGAGAAAGCAGCATTATCAATGGGTAATAGGCATGTAGCTGTAAATGCCTTTCGTGAGTCTCCTGAAGTCGAAAGTGTGATGGCTATGGATGAAAAGGTAAAGATAGACACATTTAAAAAAAATTGTATTCGTTGCATAATGTATTCTGCGCCGAATAGACCGAATGATAGGAACTTGTACAGCATTAGCAAATATCCAGAACCATTTCATACAATTCATCTAGATCATTTAGGTCCATTACCATCGTTACAATCGAAGCGTAAGCATATATTAGTTATTGTTGACGCATTTACAAAGTTCGTGAAGTTGTTTCCTGCATTAACTACAAGTACGAAGGAGTTGATTGCTGCATTGAATAAGTATTTTGATAGTTATAGTCGACCTATAAGATGCATAACGGACAGAGATAGTTGTTTTACATCAAATGATTTTACTGCATTCCTGAAAGAGAGAAATATTGTGCATGTTAAGGTGGCAGTACATTCGCCACAGGCAAATGGACAGGTTGAGAGAATTAACCGTAGTCTAATTGGGATATTAGCAAAATACAGCGATCCAGTAACGCACACAGACTGGGTAAAGCATTTATCTAAAGTGGAGTTCGCAATTAATAATACAGTTAATAGGTCTATTGGAATAACTACAAGTCGTGCTTTGTTTGGTATTAGTCAGAGGGGTCAAACTGTGGATAAACTGACAGAGTATCTAGATCAGTTCAATTTAGGCCCAGGGAGGGATTTGGAGATTTTGAGAGAGAAAGTAAGCAATAGTATTGAAAAGGCCCAGAGATATGATATGGCATATAATGAAATAAAGAAGATATTGATTAGTTTATTTAAGGAAGGTGACTTTGTTGTCATTAAGAACATTGATACATCAGTGGGCATAAATAAAAAACTTTTGCCAAAATTTAAAGGTCCATATAGAATCTTTAAAGTATTACCAAATGATCGGTATGTTATAAGAGACATTGAGAATGGGCAGATAACTCAAATACCATACAACGGAGTTGTTGAATCTTGTCATATCAGATTGTGGAAAAGTAAGGAAGAGCTAAGTAACACTTAATTGAACATAATTTACATTTCGTGATTGCTATTTATTTTAATTAGTTTTGTAATGTTATAAATACTTCATAACCAGTTGACACTAATGGATATGATCGTGGTCGATCATTAGTGTCAGATTGGCCGAGCTGTAGTAGAATAATATATAAAGCAACCTGGTTTTTTATGAACAATGTAAAAATAAATGATTAACATACCAACCGTTGATCTTTAAGTTTTATTCTACAATGTTATTTATGTATTTATTTATACATACATACATATTATATTATTTTCTTAATTAACTAACTCACCATATATATACGAGTATATATTATTACTTGTGAGGAGACAAGTATTGCACCAGCAACCGACTGACTGATAGACAGGCACTCTAACCAATTTGCTAACAGGCAGCCTGAATAAGCATTGAAATTATTGTACAAACATGCTTATACAAAAATGAAAAAGATCATGAAAAAATTGTCTCTATATTTATTTATAGATATGAAATAACAAGGAAGCTAATAAAATCAAGAAGAAGATTTCCTTATTAAAAAAGTTAAAAAGATGATTTACACATAATCATATAGGAACCTAATGAAATCAATCAGGAATACCTTTTTGAAAAGCTCAATAAGGAAACCTAATGAAATCAATAAGAAATTTTTATATTATGCAATTTAGAAGAAAACTTAATAGAATCATAAAGTTTTACTCTATGGATTGTTTTTTTTTGGTGCCAAAAATAACAGAAATTGGGTAAAAATATTGTGAATAACAAGATTTCTTCTTGATTTTATGAGGTTTTCTGCTTGATAAAATTAATAAGATTTACCACATAAAAAAATAAGGAATCTTTATGAAAAAATCTTCGCTTCTTTCTGTTTGGCTAGCCCTTAGCCTAAAAATGTTTCATAGAGAAAATCTTCTTGATTCCATTAGGCAGTTTTTTCTCTATCATAAAATCATAAAATATCAATTTCAATTGCTTATTTCCTGACGATGTTAACAAACTGTTAACGAAATATCGAAAAAATTTATTACAATTAAACGAAAACGACCTCGAGCTTAATAAACATAATTAAATAAACTAAAAAGGTCAAATAAATATAGTTAAAATATATATTAAAAAAAAAAAAAATACTTTCATTGTATTGCAATTTGCTGAAAGCTTTTTTCATTACAGAAACGCTTTTTTCATTACAAAAAAGCTTTCAGCAAATTGTAATACGATGAATCAAAACAATTCACATTCCACTTGCAATAAAAGTTGCGCATATAAAGCAGAAATCTACATCAAGTGACACCACACACAGTGGACCAAACACAAAGAACGCTGATTTCCTCATCAGCCTTCGAAAACAGCTAGTTGTTCCGTTCTACTACGTGTTTGTGAGAATATTTACACTTAATTTTGCTGTTACTTGTTCATTAATAATTATCACATATAATTTGGCTTACAAAGCGATACGAACTTTAGTCTGATCAAATCATATATAAATTAACCTAATATTTTTATTCGTTTAGCCACAACAAATCTTATGATCGTATTAAAAATTCGTGTAATTTTCTTCACTTTCCTGACTTTAGCAGTATCTCAGAGTTACAAATCACAACTTAAAGTCTTCAAAATTTACAATATGATGTAAAACGTTGTTGGGTATCGACTAGGGATGCCAATCGGGATTGATTTTTCGAATTTCAAAATTTCCGGGATTTCAAAAAATCAAATCCCAGGATTTCGGGATTTTTCGGGATTCCGAAATTTGTTGAGATTGAGGGATTTTTCGGGACTCTGGGTTTTTTTAATATTAAATGATATATTCTTTTTACAGATATTTATTAAAAAAAAAATCGTATTTGAAAAAGGTTCACAAATAAAAGTTAACAACGACGTAGAGTTACAAACACATAGAAGGCAATTATGAATAAAATTCCAACAATTCCAACTAATAGCAAGTAATAGGGAAAACCAAAAATTCTAATTGGAATAGGGAGAAATTTTTCCCGGAGTTTTATTCATAATTGCCCTGATAATTTTATTATTTTCAAAAAACCTATGGCAAGTAATATGGAATTATGTTAAACAACACGAATGTTATTAATATTTATGCTTTTATTACTGAATTGATTACGGAATTATTCACCGAAGTTCCGACACTTTGTTGCAGCATTTGAACAAAATCTTTTAATAATCAAGAAACCTACGAGTATAGTTTATGTACTTATGTATTCACATATTGCGTTTCGACTTTATCGCTCACGTCAAAAAGTGCAATTACGCATTTGACACAGTTGCAAAAGTTGACGTGAATACCTTTATTATTTAATACATTGTTATTAAAGCTGTTAAAAATATTGCTTATTATCATCAAATAGATTGTAATTAATTTAGAAAAGCAGAAAAACATTGTTTGGAAACACATTTTCATTGACACTATTAACAGGATGAAAAAAACAAATAAGTATAAAATAACAATATTGTGTCTCCACGGGGGAAAGTCATGATGAAGTTTTTTTATATAAGACCTAGTTTATACTATGCAAGTCTTATTGCTCAGCTGATTAGTTTGTTAGGAGAGAGGGACGAGGACTAACAAACAAAACTTAGTAAACAATTTCGGGATTCACTGAATCCCGAAAATTCCGGGATTTTCATCCCTAGTATCGACCTTTGTACTTAGTTCTTATGATTTCTTTCAATTAATTTTTGCCTTTTGGGGCAGCTTTTTGACTCAAATACTCCTCTGTGCGTCGGTGAAAAATAAATCTTTAAATACAATTATCCATTTGGGCTTCCATCTTCATTTTGTGTTCAGGTTAGCAGGAAGCTAAATCACTCTACCTGCGTACACTGAACTCTTCTTGGTCCTCTCTTCTGAACCAGGGCAAATTGGCACCAAGGGATCTCGATTCAGGAAATAGTACTCAGCTGTTAATTTTTCTTGTATTAAATCAAGCAAAACACTTACAAATATGCAGACATTTTATGCAGAGTTGCACATCGAGTATGCTTGCGAGTAAAAATATTTGGGAAAACTTACTAGGCGCAGTTTGTACAGTTTACGAGATTTTCGAACGTTTTCATGAGCGCCCTTGAAAAAAGGTATCACGTTAATAAAAAAATAATCAAACTATTTCTTTTTTAAGCATAGTTCATGTAGATTTGTGAGTGCATCCCTCGTACTCGTGTGTTGCTGAAATCATTGAAACGTTGTCATTATTGTTGCTGCTGCTGCACTGTGTACTTGTGTAATTTAATTAAATAAAGAGTTTAAATAAAATCCAATTTAGCGTGCGTTTGTTTACGTATGAGCAAGCGAAGTGATTTAATTTTCCCGTTATATGTATGTTGCCTGAGCATCCGGTTGACTATTAATTCCTATTTGCTGCCACATTGACAGTAAATTTTAATGTTAATGAAACTGTAATTAATTGAAATATAATCATGATTTTTTTTTAACAAAAAGCTTTATTAAATAGCATTTACTACAATAATTGTTGACAATATTTAAAATAATTAGGTTTTTTTTCAACATTATATTAATTAAAATTAAAATATAAACTTGTAAATGTTTAAAAAATAATTAATAACCTTGTGAATACTCGTATATAAGACAGTCTTTATATTTTTAAAATGTCTTGTTTTTCACAAGATTTAAATGGAAAACTTATTTAATTAAATAAACAGCTGCTTGTTTAAAGTTGTCCTATCTGCAACATTTAATGACAATATTTACTTTTTTTTTATTTTCCATTCAGAAAATGTTACGAAGAATGAATATAAAAATATACACACAAAGAAAACATTGTTTTGTAGCTGGTTTCTTTTTAAGCGAAATGCACAAATTATTTTTGTTAATTTTCTTTTAAATACTTCTGTTGGGAAGGAAGAAACTATTTAAGGTAAGGTAAGGTAGAAATATATTTTCAAGAAATATTAAATTTTTTATTCTTTTTTTTTGTATGCAAAATGAAAAAGGGAAACTATTGATCATTTCATGATTTGAAAGAGTTGGGAACAGAATTGGTGTTAAAATAAAATTTTGTGTGATTAAGGCCATCAAGTATTCACTAAGGGCTTGACGGTATTGTACAGACATTGTTTTATGTAGTAAAATTTTATTACATTAGAACCCCTTGTTTTGTAAAGTTCGCCAAAACGTCGGAGAAATTAGTACAAGCGAGGATGACAGGAGAGAGGGGAGGATATTGGGGGTCGTTACTTTCCCCTGGGCTACACTAGCACTTAGTGCAGCTATAGTTTTGACTGAATTTTAATCTAGTACAAAATCGTCGTAGTCGTAGTCGTAGTCTAAATAAGACACTCGTAATAAGGCCCATGGTTTTTTCTTTAAGTTATGAAAACTCAATACAAGGTATTTCGGAAGGGGCACATCTCATTAGTTTAAAAGAGCTACATCCAAACACATATTTGCTTTTGAGGTAAACGGCTTTGAAGATCTTTCAATTTGTTCTTGTTTCCTTGAAAGCATTTTTGTCACAAAAATCTGGTTGACTGTTGCGCTTCCGTACAATGCAGCAAAAACCCTCTTTTTCGCGGAATAATTTATATCTCTACAACTATATAATAGTAAGGTTCTCTAAATTTGATGTGAATAACTCTTAGAATGAAGTTTCGACAAAATCTTGGAGTTATAGGATGGTTCATTTAAAATAATTATTATTTTTCCTATATTTTTTATTTTGAAAGAGAAGTAACACTCAGGCAATGAATGAATGGCTACTACTATTACTAGGTGTTTTTTTTTTACGAAAGGGATAGTGATAGTGAAGACAGCTCTGCTTTTTGCACGTTTTTTATTAATGCACTGTTGCAGCGCCTCTGGTGTTGAATGAAGGGTATTAAATTTTTGAAGCTGTGATTAGTAGCCATTTTATTAGTTATTTTACTTCGCCGATGATTCTGCTACACAACGAAGGAGGGCGCTCTGATGTTACATTAGGATTAGCATCTGCTGAAGTCGGTATAATTCAGTGACCAGTGACTATGCCTTCATCACATGAACTTTCCTACAGCAACTAATACAAAGGGACTCTAATTTACATCAGAAAAATGCGTGGTGTTGTTATTTGATGACTGTCTGATACCGGGCTCGAACCCAGGACTTTCGTTTTCGTAGTCAACGTGCTAACTACTTCAGTATTGTGAGGCACACTAAATTTATAAATAGAACAAACTACGTCACCAACAAAATCTTCGCGGTATAGGAGGGGTCAATTGAGTACTCCCCATACAAAGTGATTAAACTGTGTGACAAAAGTTAATGAAATCGACATAACTGGGACGTGTAACTATTTTTGTGGTACGTATTGTCGAGCATAACAACAATCTGCATTTGAAATCTTCCAAACAGCCCCAAAATCTTGAGTCATGGGTAAAAAACCGGCTTTTTCTAGCCGTAGGCAATTATCAACCTCTAACTAAGTTGAATATTAACCGTTTTGGAGTTTATAAACGGATTTAAGAAGAAGAGTCTAAGAACCTACGATATATATATATATATATATATATATATATATATATATATATATACATATTTAACTATATTTATTTATTTCAGTAAACTTCAGGTATATGTGTGTAATTTCTCACCACATATAATTTTTTTTTTGTCTCACTTTTCTACTTGGGACTCGTTCTTACGCAGTATTTTGTACCATACTGCTTACGACTTTATTTATAAAACATAATTGATTCAGAGTAATTCGCATGCTTGTGTAAAAATATTCCTTAGAAATTGACTGACTTATTAAAATTGTATTAGAAGACTTTTTGTTAAAAAAAACTACCTGCATGATGTTTTCCGCATTCTATTTATGCGATTTCTGTGTATTTAAGCATTTTTAATTAATCCGCGAAATCACCGCCTTTGGCCCTTAAGTGCGTCGGAGTGAAAGCATAACGCTCTACGTAGCTGATTTAAAATATAAGTATAAATAAAAAATATAATAACGTTAACACTCAAATATTTCTCTAACTTTCGATTGCTAATTTGACCCAAAATATAATCTGTATATATATAGAATGTTTTTTTAGAGGTATAGAACTTCGAATTGAAATAAAACATAAGAAAATCGTTTTAATGTCCATCAATTTGGCTAATAATATAATAATAATTTTATGCCATTAACGTTTAAATATGATTTCGGGCATGTGGCCGCCGCGGCTGGCTCGAATAAAGCCAATTCTACAGGTCCAATTTTCAACCACTTTTTCGAGCATATGGGGCCGTATGTTGGCAATAACGCCACGAATGCTGGCTTCCAAGTCCCCTAACGTTTCTGGTTTGTTGGCGTAGACGAGCGACTTCAGCGGATGCGTATTATCACATAGAGTAAACGTAGTGCGAAAACGATCCATGGTTAACCGAATTAATTGCTCTGTCGACCATAAAATGGACGGAGCTTGCGGTAAACTTCGCGAACTGAACCATTATTTTCGAAATAAATTTGCACGATTTGCAAGCGTTGTTCTTTTGTCAACCTGTTCATGATGAAATGGCAAACCAAACTAAATATTAATCACTTGACAGCTGACAAAATGGCCGCCAGTTAAAGAAGTGATGCCAACTTAAAGTTCTATACCTCAATAAAAAACACCCTTTATTTTTTAATATTGTACTTCATTACAAAATAATTGGGTTTTTTTCAGCTCTTGAAAACTTAAAAATTCCAACTTATGCCCTCTTAAAACTTTTATATTCAATTTATAATTTTGCAGTACTAAAAAACCTTTAAGTTATTTTCAACAATGAACCTTTATACTAAAATCATTTATTATTAATGTCTTCTTAAAATAATTTCTCAGAAAACAAAAAACTTTAACTTCGCAAATAAGACGCATTATTACAAAAAATTTCAACAATGTTATTTTTAAATTTAATTTTTTTTTTGTATATTCTACTTGTTTTTAGGAAATGCCTTTATCTTCAGCAGTTTTCTTTACTTTGTTATAAGTCTAATGCATGAAATATTGCTGACAGCTACACTGCTGTTTAGCACATACTTTGAATACCCAACAAACCACTCCATAAGCTAAATATAACTGCACTGGAGAATAAGCTTGTCATAAACACTTTTTTGTAAGTGGCAGCACTGTTTGATGCCCCTTTATTCTGAACGCGTGCATTTTATATTATTTGTTAAAGGCGTAATTTTTGTCTTGCTTAATGAGTGTACTCACGTCGTAAAGTTCAGTGGTGTTTCTACATACATTTATATTTAAAAAAGAGTAACTATTATATGAGAATATAAATGATCATTTTAAATATGCCTACTACAAGCATAATTAGAAAGCTATTTTTCTGGAAGCATATTCTATAATTATTTTAAGAATTTTAAGCTTGTTGTATAATAAAGGCTGGCAAAATTATCGCAAGGGTTCAATTCTCTTTATAAAATAATTGTTAATAAACCTTTCACCATAGTATTCGCAACACTTCTCTAAGCTTAAGGCTATTTCCATAGCGTTTTGGTTTGCTGGGATTTATATCTAAATATGTATATTGTAGTGAATTGTTTTATTAGTTTGTTTAGACTACATTTTTATTTCAAAAGTATTTGCAGCATACTTACTGGGGCTGAAAACAAAACTTGCAGAGACAAAAGCTGGCAAAATAAAACAAATAGACGCAGTTTTCCTATTTTGACTCGGAAGAACTCTATTGTTTTTCGCAGTTTTTTCTTATTTAATAAAAAGACTTTTTGTTTTCCAAAAAGTATAAAAGTAACAAAAAAAAAAAAAAAAAAACAACAACTCACATAATAAAAACATGAAATGTTAAAACCCTGTTACAGGAATTATGGATGTGACAGGGTGTGCTAACGGAAGTTGTGAAATTAGCAAACATGTTCTTGTTTCTTTTTTCACACTTTTTCTTTTTAACACTCTTCTTTTTGTTAAGAATATTTTTTTTTTCAAAGTGGTTTCTTGAACTTCATTCTATATGTAACTGTTTGCTTGTAACTGCAAAAAAAGTTAATAAATATTTAAAAAAAAATTAAGTTAAAAAAAACTTTTTTTAACTTAATTTACTTTTAATCTTGTTTTCTATACCATCGATGGAAGTTTTCAAAGTGTTTTTCAGTTTCATGAAATTAAAGCATTTGAAGCAAAAAGAAATTGTTGTAATGATAAAGTAAGAAAATAAAAAACATGTTGATTATTGAGTTCTTGTTTCAACTTTGTTATTTGTTGAGCTTCTCATTTGCTTAAATGAAAGTTTAACATATTAATTCTAGTTGTTCTAAGAAATTTTTGGGTAAAGGTTCCCTGATGATCTGCATTAGCAACAGTGAAATGCTCATAGGATCCAGCTAAACCCCTCAATATCAATTTCAATGTATTTTAAAAAAAATATTTTACTTAATAAGTAAAATAATAATTTGGGATTACTAGTGTGTTAACAAATTTTAAACTTAAATTGTAACAATTCCCACAAAAAACACTAGAAATTGTTTTTTTTTGGGTACTAAATAAAGTTTAAAAGAATTTAGATTTCCATTCTGTGAAACATTTATATAAAATATTTAATATACTAATATGTTTAGGAAACGGTTAGCAGCAAACGCTCATGTAGAATTAGAGCATTTATCCATGGACTCAAAAGTTCTATAGAACTTAAGTTTAACATTTGCTAACGCACTAATAATCCCAAATTATTATTTTACTTATTAAGTAAGATATTATTTTTTTTTATTGAAAATACATTGAAATTGAACCTTCATCAGGGAACCTTTACCCAAAATTTTTTTATTTTCTTTCTGTGTAGTAATTGCATAATTTTCTACCTAAGCGAATATTTTCAGCCGCAAATTCTAGACTTAAGCTCTGTGTCACCCCCTCAAATGCTGTATGAAATTTCATAACAATCGAACGGCCCGTTTAAAAACTGCAGAATTATTTACATATTTTTAACAAAATCTTTAACTTTGTATCGGGTACTTTAGGGCCCCCTAGGCACCAGAGGTCTAATGTACGGAACTTTAATCTTTTAAAAAAACATTAAAAAGAACTTTTTTTGGCACAACCAGAAAAATTAGATTTTGGCACATGGGCTGTTATTCAGGCCCATGGTTATTTCAATCATTTACCACAGAAAAAGATGCATTTTGATACACAAATGCTAACGCTAATATGAATTAATGTCTCCCGCCCCCCCCCCCTCTTTCTATTTCATATTTTTGGCCTCTCAACTTCCCAGCGAGAAATTAAGCGAAGTACTTCGGTAATAATCAAGGACGTCAGTATGACATCGTAAGCTAAGTACTAAGTATTTGGATTGTAATGTGCGTGTAATCTGATATATCATGTGTTACTCATAACTTCGATTACGGTCTAAGCAGGGATGCAGTTCTTGTTTAAAACAAATAGTTTGTCATGAAACAAAATTAAAATACTGGCCTGCTTTTAGGGTAAATTTATTATCGTGTCTCTTACAACTCCGCTGTAGATGTAAATGCAATGTTAGTGACACGTACTGACATCATGGCTTACTTTGTAAGCAATAGCGCACCACTTACGCGTTCTATGACACTTTTATGTTAAATCCAAATAGGAAAATAAGCAAACGAATCACCACTGACTGCTACTAAGTTCTACTGATATCATCGATTACGTAATGTATATTCTTACCACTGGGTTGGCAACAGTTTGGATGTTAGAGAAGACCGGAAGATTGTTTACTGAATCCTATTACACCCAGAAAAAAGATTGGTTGGAAAATTGTTAGGCCAATCAAATATCATTTGCATACACTATATCCCAGTTCACGCTATCAATTTTCTATTAATCCAAAAAACAAATTCATGTTCATTGCCATAAGGGCCTAAATTGATTGGAGCAACCGAGCTTATGCTTTTGTCATGACTAAGTAACTGATGGATTAGCACAACCGAATAAAATATTATGAATTAAATTTTAGTACCAGTTCTTGATATTGTCAATTTAAAAATTTTCCTTCTTTATTAACGTTAAAATAAACACTTTAAAGCAAATTAAAAATTAACTTCTGTGTCTTTCAAAAATATTATGATTTGTGAATTCTCAAATGGTTTTTGAAAGTCTGTGCACAAGATAAGAGGTTTGTGGCTGCCCAAAACTTGTGGTTGAAGAAATGCATATAGACATGCTTAACCACCAGGAAATAAATTTTAATTAAAATAAACTAATGACAGTATGTGATATAATAAATTTCTTATTTTGTATATTTTTATTTGCGCTTATTGCTTATTTTTATTTCAGCAATGCAAGCCAATTTTTCTTCCACAGGTACCAATCATGAACAACAACAACAGCAAGAACAACTTTTATTTCAAATTCCATACTATTAACCAATTTTATCTTTTGTTGCAACTGTTGGGTTAATGATTATAATTAAAAATATAGTGGTTGCGACTGCGCACAAAGCATTTGTGGCGCTAAAATTTAATATTTTACTGATCTTATTAAGAGCTGAAAACAAAAAGTGATAACACTGGTGATATGCTTAATACATATGTACATTAAATCACACGCAGCCCTTTTAGTATGCCAAGTTTGTATATTGAATCTAACATATGTGGTAACTTCTGAAGAAAATGCATGATAAATATATTTTGTTAAGTTCGAATAGAACGTGGCCATGCCTTTTTTTTCTAAATTGAAAACAAATTATTATTTTAAATTTTTTTTTAAATTTCGCAGAAATCGAAAAACATAATACCGTGTCACTAAAAAATCCTCAGGTGTTTGCTAAAATTCTTTAGAACCAAATGTGTAGCAGTGCATAAAATTATAAAACAAATAATAAGAAAAGTTCAGTGTTGTGATATTTTACTTTATAAAACATTAGTAGAAAAAATATTTAATTAAAAATTTTGCAGGAAAGCTTAAATCTGAATTTACTTAGTTAAACATACTACGCTCTATAAATTCCAATTAAATTAAATTATAGCTATAGATTTTTTAAAAATTACAAAAACACTTACTCAGCTAGCTCTACAAGCTAAACCGGCTCTCATAAGCAGTACTTAAATAAAGTTTTTCAGCGTTATTATTTGTAGTAAATTTGTTCTTCTTCTCAGTTATAAAAATCCTGACAGAAACATAAATGTGAAAAAATATCAATAAATTATTTTTGCCATATTTGTCACAAAATGCCACAGTGTGTACTCGGCCAAATCATTTTAAGCACATTTTTACTACAAAATAATATATTTTTTATTCTTACATGTCGCTACGCATTCATGCTTCTTTTTTAAAATACTCGTACATATGCAAAAAATTATTATCCCTTCCTTCAAAATTAACTCTTGTTTTGTAGCACACGAGTAAAAATAATGTAATTTTTAACGCTTTAGCACTCTGTTCAACATATAAATTCAGTAACCAAACAATTTAACCTTATCTGTAGCAGTGCATGCATGTATGCATGTATGCACAACATCTACATACGTTTGCATCAGTGTTAGTGTACATTACCATTCAAGCAACACAACTGTAATGCTACCAGCAACAGAGAGCAGAAGAGACAGAAACACACACATGAATTCATAGATTTTTTCTTCAAACATTTGTTTGTATTACATTTTATGTGGTTTTTAAAGCTCACATATTTTAGTTTTGTTCAACCTTTTTTTTATTGCCACTGGTCTGCAGAGTTGGTTTATTGCTTGTTGCCACCTTGCTAGGGGAAAAACAAAATAAAAACACGAAAATGGGGAAAAATCTGTCGACACCAGTTGTTGCCGATAAAATAAAGAAAATTCATTTACACAAACCCACACACACACACAAACTAAAATCCAAAATGTGCGATTCCATGTACATCTGTAAGTGTGTGCGTATGTGTGTTTGCGTGTGAATGTGTTAAGAATATCTGCCTGAGCACAGCTTTAGGAACATCCTCCACTCCACTGCATGCATGAAAAGTTATGTCACCAAATACATTTTTGGTGCATATTTTTAGGCAACAACTATTTTAACACACAAACACAAACACTTTGTTCATATGAAATTTTGTACTTTTGTGCTAAAAGTTTAACAAGAATCCTTAAACATGCACAACTCAATTATAAGGATTTCCAAGCAGATGTGCTTCATATACATTATTTTGGTATTATTATGGTATAAAAATTTAAAAGTTACAGAAATTCTTACGGTCTAATTCTTAAAAAATATTTTATGTTTATTACAGGTTTATTTGACAAATTTCCCATAGAAATATGCCAAATAAGCGCTTAATAAACCTGAGATATTTTTTATGAATATGTCAGTTAATATTTTCTTGCACAATAGAATTTATGTAAATGTAATAACTCTGTGTGCCAATGATTAACAGCTGATTTTTCAACAATTATATAGTTTTTTCTAACTTATGTTGCTTTTAAAAATTGGTTTTCTTAAAATATTCTAAGCGCTTCCTTCATCAGTTCCATTTTGACGTCAAAAAAGATTTTTCGCATTAACAAAAGCACATAGAAAACTAAAACTATCAATCACATAAAAATTATTCAATGTTGCAAAAAACGTAAAAATGTGTTCGGTGATTTTCTAAAAAACGTAAAAATGTGTTCGGTGATTTTTAAATCATAATAAAACAAGCAAACATGTTTTTAATATCAATGAAACGGGCTTTATTGGAAAGAAAATTTTATTAAATATGATATAGAAAGCGCTATCCGGAACACCAATTTTACACAACTTTTCGCAGCATTTGCGGGCGTATTTCGCCAATAACTCCTCGAATGTTGATTTCTATGTGTTCAATTGTTTGTGGTTTATCGACGTAGACAAGTGACTTAACATAACCTCAAATAAAAATAATTCAATGGGATTAAATCACACGATCTTCATTACGTGAAATTATTTTTTTTTCAAATGTTTCTTTAAGTAAATCACTTGTAGCGCCCACTGTGTGGTATGTGGCTCCGTCCTGTTGGAACCACATACCAGCAACATTAATGCCACGTAACTGAGGTACGAAAAAATTTCGTATCACGTTCCTATACCGTTCATCATTGATAGTAACATTCTCACCATCACCGTTTTCGAAGACATATGGGCCAATGACTCCGCCAGCCCATAAAGCGCACCAGACAGAAATTTTCTGTGGATGTAATGGTGTTTGTGGATTATCTTCACTCCAAATGCGGCACTTCTGCTAATTTATGTACCCATTCAATCAGAAATGGTATTCATCGGAAAATAAAATTTTCAACAAAAGAAATAAAAAAATAAATAAAAATTTTAACAATTTGCACGATTAATAATGAAATTTCAAAGCAAACTTTAAAAAAATCAACTATCAGCTGTTAAATGGGTGCTCAAATAAAGCAGTGATGCCAACTCAAAGTTGTAACACTGTAAAAAAAAACACATCTGAGTTGATCATGCTGAGATCTTTAAAAATTTTATTGCACATTGCAGTATTAAATTTTGATGCTTAAAGCGCAACTATTGACATATCTGTCATTTTAACACACATACTAACAAAATAAGCAATATCATTCAACCTTCGAATCGGAAATTGCTTTCGCAATAAATAAAAGCTGTCAAAAGTACATCAGATTTACATTTAACTGCCTTCCCTAGCGCTGCTATAAATAAATAAAATAAATATGTACAATAAATGTCATGACATTTCTTATATAAAAAGCAGTGCTTAATTTCAAGGTCTGTTGATCTAAAATTTTTTTTTTAATTTTGTAGTGCTTAATTTAAAGTTCGGTTACTTTTTTTAATTTTTATTTGATTTTCTTTCGCATTTTCGTCACTTGATTATTTATATTGAAAATAACAATAAAATAATAGTATTTTTTTGTTCTGTTTTCAATTTAAATTATAGAAAACTTACACTTTCGACACGATTAAATTGTTCGAATATTCAAGTATCTACATATGTGCCCTTAATTATGAAAGTGGTCTAAGTCATATATTTCATTGGTCCCAATATTCAGCAGGTTACATTTGAATAAAACAAAATACATTTTTATATTATGCAACAATTGAATTGAGACTTGTACTAGTCTCGATTTATTTAATATTTCTTGAATATTTATTGAAGTTTTTTAAAGATTTATTTAATATTTCGAGGCAAAAATGCATATGACTTAGACCACTTTCATAATTAAGGGCACATATATCTTATGGGAATAATAAGCCTTTTCTACGGACGTCTTAACAGATTATGTATTCAATTACTCTTTTTGAACTTAGCAAGCAAACCTTGAAATATTAAATTCTTGGTGCGTAAATAGAAACATTTCGGTAATAAAATTGTATGTTTATTAATGAATAAAATTAAATAATATTAAAGCCATAAACTAGGCGAGCTGAGCCTTACATTTATTGTCAACCCCTTAACCAAGCTACTCGTAATATATGTACGTAATACCTATTCAAAATAAAACCTGAGAGAAAAAACACAAACATATTTGAACTCAATTTACATAAATATAAATACATATTTATTAGCTCAAGATATGCACATACATACATAAATATATAAATTTATACCCAGCGGGAAAAAGAAGGAGTAAGGTTGCCTTCTAAAAGGCCTCTGTACTTCTTCTTATGGATGTACAAGTCCTGCTCGCTCCATCCCATCTTCATATCTTTTTTAGACACGTTGTCATTGCGAGGTAGGCCTTCCGTTCTCGCTTCTTTTGCAGATATTCTAAAAGGCCTTCAAATTAATGGCTCTTAAAGGCCTTCCAGAGAATG
Organism: Nowickia ferox; assembly: GCA_936439885.1. NCBI lineage: Eukaryota > Metazoa > Arthropoda > Insecta > Diptera > Tachinidae > Nowickia > Nowickia ferox. Next base: position 31,075,045 of record OW387023.1, read on the forward strand.
GCTGTTAAAAGGCCTTCAAATAAAGGTCATATTGAAAGGGATTTAATAAAGGTTTTCAATTGCTGGGGGCTGTATCTCAAAACTTACAAGTATTGAAATGCAAGTAAAATAGTTGTGAAAATATATTTTTTATATGAATATAAAATATTTTCCCAACTGTTTTACTTGTATTATAGCAGTTGTAAGTTTTGAGAAACAGGCCCGAGGTGTCGAACATATTGAAAGGAAACTTCTGAAATAACAAGAGCCCATGTAGTATTTATATACATCCTAATGATCCAACAACACAACTGTCTTTTTAAACGTACAAAACTCAACTAAAATGATTTACGTTTTCTTTTCTTTAATCGTTCTGTATTTGGTATTTTTATATGGAATTTTGTTTTTTATAACGGCATCTGAATTCTTTTGCTTTTGCTTTGCCAAAAAAATAAGCAAAACAAAATACTTTACTCCTTCTGTTCTGCCTTCTTATAGAAGGGAATGTGGAATGGGTATCCCATCTTTTTTTACTAAAGAGCCGAAGTCTTCTATTAGGCCTTCTTCAGAAGTTACATAAGAATGGTAACTGAGTCAAGAACATGAATTCGTTTGCTTTTATTTTGGTAAAATAACAAAACAAAATAATTTACTCCTTCTGTTAGCCCTTCTCATAGAAGGGAATGTGGAATGTGTACCTTATCTTTCAAGCGGAAAAGCTGAGGCCTTCTATAAGGCCTTCTTTGGCAGTTTGATAGGAATAGTAACTAAATCGAAAAAATTCCTGAGCAGGCCTTTAATAAGGCCTGAAGTAAGAAGGTCTTCAGAGTTTTACCGCTGGGTAACCTTCTTTTATAAGTATTTATGCATGTGCAAATGCGTATACATATATGTGTACATTGATATTTACCCTGTCGGAAATTCCGTTAACTTTAAACTAACTTTAAGCTAACTATTTCGCAACTAGTACTGGCTGACACTTGGATTACTTTGCAATGTAATTAACTGACTATTTTAACATTGCGATGTCCAAAGGTGGAAGTCAATTGTCCCACTCTGCATTACTTTTTAACCAACTTAAAGTTAATTTTTTTAAATCACCTGGTAGTCAGTGAATTTAAAATTTTTTTCTGGAATTCAAACATGTATCATCACACGTTTTGTAGTCAACGCGCTACTACCTAGATAAGGTACCATCTAAAATAATAACAGCAAAACGTTTATATAAAACTGCAATGAGTTTCAAAGTAGCTGATAATATATTTATTGGCTCTCAACAAATTTGATTACGTACTCAACTTAAGAATTAATTTTGGATCTATTCTGGATGACATTGCATTTACCTTTAGTTAGTCTAAGAAAAGTTAAGTACAACTTAATTAGTTTTGTAGTCAACCACACATTCTCCGACAGGGTATGTATTTATAAATGCGTGTGCTCGTGTGTGGGTGTGGGTGTGTGCATTTATTACTTCACTATGCAAATTTATTGCTTGAAGAAGAATTTTGTGGGGTTTAAGTGTGGTTGATATACCAGAAAAAGCAACATAAATATTTTTATGGTATTAAAATAAATTCTGGGGAGTAAACAAAAGCAAATTAAATGTGAATAAATAATAAAATAAGGATAGTCGTCCAGCTTCGTATGAAGAAAAAGAAAAAAAGAGCTTTTTTAAGGTACATCTTCATAAGCATGTGTGATATTTGCTATTGTTTATAACACTTGAGTTTTTTTAATAACAGTTTAAGAACAAGAAAATTGTGCAACTCTAGCTTGGCTCAGAACAAAAACTTTTTAGCATTATTTCTATATAGAAGAAAAAAACCACAACTTTTTTAAAGGATTAATTTATTATTATTATTGTTCGAACTTCATTCGTTTCTATATTTATGGTTTGATCAGGCTAAAGTTCGTATCGCTTTGTAGGCCAAATTACATGTGGTAATTATTAATGAATAAATAATACTAAAGTTAAATATTCTGACAAACACGTAGTAGAACGGAACAACTAGCTGTTTTCGAAGGCCACTACACCTTCCTTATCAGTGTTCTTTATGTTAGGTCCACTGTGTGTGGTGTCAGTTGATGTAGATTTTTGTTTTATATACGCAACCATTATGCCATTTCTTTTTCCACGCAAGTGGAAAAAGAAATGGCATAATGGTATGAGATTTGAAGAAAAGTTTAAAAGTTCGGCAGATAATAAAGCAAAAGTAAGCGAATACTTTGCGAATGCGAACATTCATTACTTCCCTAATATACATATATATATATACACATATATATATATGTGTATATATATATACATCATTCAAAACTATAGTTTTAGTTTATGTGCCCCCGTGGCTGAGTGGTAGCATTGCTAGCCTCTCAGTCCAGAGGTTGCGGGTTCGATTCCCACCATATACCCTAGGAGTTTTCTGCAGACAAGCTTATCGCTTCGGAGGTTGTGTTTGTTTGAAAAAATAAAACGGGGAAGATCGATAAAAGAATGGACCGAGTTTTTTTATTAATAGGTGACCTTTTTAAATTTGCCGTTTCTTAACTTAAAAGATAATACTGAATCTGTCAACAAGTAACTATCAATTATCTCCTGTTACAATTCATATATACAAATTGCATTATTCATATATGAAGTAATTTCAGAAAAAAATTACAAATATTTTCATCTGTCCATGGAGCATTATTGTTTGGGGGGAAAAACCGTCCCTGTAACTTGTGAGAAGTTCTCGCATCGAAAAAAAATTAAATATACAATGAGTGAAATTTGGAATAGCAGCATTCCTCGGCGAAAGTACGAATATTAATACTAAATGAAACTTGATACGATAAGTACTTTCAGCACCACAGTCTAAGATCGAAGGTTGCTCAGAATTAGGCACAAATACTACCCTACAAGAATAGTATCCAGTCAATTGACCGGTCATTTGATCGGAAGTCATGCAGGATATATTTATCATTAGGTAGAGCAAAATTTCAATCACATTATTAAGGGCAAAATGAAAAATGTGAGGGAAACTTTTATGTACGTGTGATGTTGCACCTCACTCTAACGACCATATAGTCGCACTGCTCACTCTACTGCTTTTTACTAATCAATGATAGCATGAATATTAGTCAAGTTTGACTAATATACCCCCCACAATTGAGCAATCATACGTGATTGATATACTGAAAATAAATATAATTTTTATTGTTTTTTTATTATAAAAAGTCACTAAAAAAAATATAAAAATAAACAAAATATTCAAACCGAAAGATATAATTAAAAAAAACCGAATAACCTAGGCGGTATCTAGCCCTCTTCATACCTGTTCACGTCCAACGCATTTTGCTTTTTACAAATATCTAAAAAAAATTTAAAAGAAATATATATTAAACTAAATTTTGTGAATTTATTTTATTCACTATTGTTTTTACTTATCTTTTTTAGCACTTATAAATTTAATTTTCACAGACAGAATGAATTGTACTTTTTTATTAATAAAACTTGATGTTTGAAAAGTTTTGGTATATCTACATTATATATATGCTAGAGTAGAGCAACTATGATTAATAATCACTTCCGATCACATGACTAGTCAATTGACTGTTACTATTGATTTGAATGTAAAATTGTTGCAAATGTGTTAGTGAAGAAATTTTGTTTGTTTTAGTTTCAGTCATTCATTTCTTGTAGGGTAGCGTGTATATCTGCTTAAATATAAATTTATTCATATATACGCTTATGAAGGAGGTTAATAATTGGGACATGGGAATTTGCGTGGAAAAGTCCACCTTTTATCACGTTAAGTTACTTGGTGATATAGCTTATACATATGTATATTAGATCCTTTAGTTCCTATCAGGAGCATAGGGCCTCTTATTTCTTGAGGTTTCGGTAATCAGATGGTTTAAGATGAGCAGCTGATTGGGCTACCGCCTCCGATCCTCGAACTGGGGCCGCCAGCATGTCCTCCAGGCGGGCTTGCTTAGAAGCGTTTGTAGCGAGCCGCTTGTTAAAAAATTTGACTCCCGTTTCCAGCCACCTCTAACATGAGGAACAGTCACTGGCAGTAGGTGGCTATTGGTTATTTGAAAGCGCCAATTACTCGCCTTGTCGTTCTAAGTATCGTAGGCGCTCAGAATGTGTTAGGAGTCCGGCACCACCCCTTAACCCTCTGAGACTCACCACTCAGAACAGCTGATTGTCGCGACTGCTTTTTTTAGCAGCTACTCCGCATATCTACGAAGCTTTCCACTATCAGCAGCCTGTGAACGCGCCTGATAGCATTTAGCTGTGCTTCCTTTCTGCCGGGGATGATAAAGCTTGTTTTTCAAGAAAAAGCGTAGTTTTACTTACTGTTTTACATATTGGTTCAGAACGTAGTTACGAGTAGCTCTACATTTGGTAAAATAAAGGAACAAATCAAACAGCCTGGCAAGAAAGGCATTCAAACTTGAATTGTTTTTTACTTGTAAGAATTCAAAAATATAAAAAATTAATAAATCACAATTTTATTTTCATGCTGAAGTTTCACTTAGTCAAACTATGTCAGAAATGTATTAACTATTACTAGCATATTTTTTGTGTTATATGTTAATAACATATTGCTAAAAAAAAGCAAAATATTAAATGAATAAACAGATAAGATTACCACGCAAAGAGCTTCTATAGGCTGTATAAAATAAGGACGACATAAACAAGATAAATTGATTTTTTTTTTTCATTAAAAATGAGCAAACGAGTTTATAATTTTTTACATATACGAGTACATACATGTATACAAAATTTTCCTTTCAAGTGAAAATAAATATAAAAAACCATTGTACGTATATATAATAATTTTTAATCTTAATGCATAAAAACACACTTATACAAACGCATTTATTTATAACAATTTATGAATATAAATAAAAATCCATTCAAGTTTATCCTTCATATGTAAGACTTTAAATAAATACGAGTTACATACCCAGCTAGCCTTTCAATACCAGAAGAGCCTATTGTGAATCGCATTCAGAGCATTTTTAATCGCAGACTAGCGCATATTTTAATAGTGTAAAATGCTTCGCACGCGAGAAACTGTTACATGTAGACGATTTATATACAAGAGCCGCCGAAGGCGCTTTCATTAGTCGTATATGCAATTATTTGAGATTTATATAGAGATGGTCTTACAAATCTTTTATGAAGAACATTAAGAATCGCATGAGGCTCCTCAATGTTAATCTTATGTGAGCCATTGGGAGGGTTTTAAAATAATTATTCGATATCGGTATGAAAAATAGTAAAATATTCAGCAAGCTTTTTATTTTGCGAGTTAAATATGAAAAAAAAAACAAATTGAATATTTTTAGTACTTAGTCCTAGTTTACACTATGCAAGTCTTATTGCTAACCTGATTAGTTTCTTAGGAGAGAGAGAGACGAGGGGAAAAGAAACATTAATGTTTCCCTCGTCTCTCTCCATCAAACTAATCAGCTTAGCAATAAGACTTGCATAGTGTAAACTAGGACTTACTAATAAAAACTTTTCACTTATTGATAATAGCCCAGTTTAAAAAGAAGTTAGAATTCTTTCTAAAACCAAAAAATAATTTCAAAAGTGTACGTATGTATGTAGATGCATCAGCCTGTTTACACGGAAAAAAATTATGATTAGACAATAGGCTGAATTTTTTTATTTTTTTTTTTTTTTTTCTTAAACGTCAATCGGTTCAATCGGTTGTTAATGACAGAGCCATAATATTTCAAAACTTTGAATGACACAGCTCTACGAACAATTCAAACATTTAAAAGAATTAAGCTATGTAAAGGCGATTGTTAGTTCTTACAATATCGTCAGATCTGGCAATGTGCTGACAGTGTACTGGCAATCAAAAATTGCCACCGAAAGGTTGATTCTTAGTTCACGCGGTTGTTTCAAATATGTCAGAAAATCTTACAATTTATTGCTAGACGATTGTATGACAATACATTCATCTGACGAAATCATCAGTCGAAAAATTGACAGTTCACAGGCTAGCTTTAGATTATTTTAAAAGATTTTTCCGTACCTGCAATAATTTAATAAATATTTGATGAAAAATACCACGCATATTATATTTATACTTCCCGGTAACATATCTACAATTCTTATAAATAACAAAAAAAAAGCACTTGAGACAATTAACAAGATTCTCATTAAAAATTTAAATGAAACCATCAGCAAAGAAATTAAGAAAAAATAACAATTTATAACAGCAAACACAAAAATTAAAAGAACAAACGTATTTTACGTAAAGGTATCGTGAATTAAACTTTGCAATATTTATAAGAGAGAGTTAAACACAAAGTGTACAATATCACTCTGCAAATAATCATCAGGAGATTCGTTTAGGAGTTGCATATTTAACAGCATCGCCTATTAAACAACTCTTGGATAGTTGGGTACATGCCCGTGCTTGTATTCCCATACATATGTCTGTATGCATGTGTGCACAGTATTGCGAACACCTTGTAGGAAGCTTTATGTGAAGTGTTGCCAAGCCATCGCTTTTATCGAAGATTTAGGTGACTATTTGACGAAAATGTTTTGTCAGACAGACACTGGCGGCGGTGACAGTTGAGAGATAATTTGGTATGCTCATGTTAAATATCCATAGCAAAAATCATTGTATGGGGTACAATTCGAATGTAGTACTGGTTACACAGTCACCTCAGTGACACTCTTTTACTATCGACACTTCCTAAAGGGCAGCAATATATAATAGAAATGGAAAACAATCAAGTAGAGCAAAGAAGTGTGTTCATCATTAAAAAACTAGAGCGTTAATTCCTTAAAGGCAATTTCCCACTATTCGAGATAAAATAGTAAAATTTGCTTCCAGTTCTTTTAAATGAAATCTCAAACCTGCATTATTATTTTAATCAAAATATTTTTGCAATCTAACTCTAATTTGCAATTTAATTATTTTGGCTTTATGTTTTCTTAACAAATTAAATTATTTTAATTACACTTCAACAAAATTTGATGAGGTTTGTCATTCGGTGTGTTATTTCCACAATAATAATATGCGACCCTGAAAGGAAAATAAATTGTGGGTTCTTATGAAGAGAACTCGAATTAGTGATGTCGGTCTGTGCGTCTGTCCGTCTCTTTGTTTGTCTGTACGTAAAATCGGTTTTCCGAAGCCCACAAAAAATCTAGATACTTTGGCGTCAGACTGATATTTTTCCGTAATTAAAATAAAAACCAAACATTTCCAGGGCTGGAAAATTTTAAATTTTATTGGTATATAAAATATTATTTTTTGTACACTGATGTTTATTTATTGTATCTTCAATACTTAATCAAATCTTAAGTCTATATATAATTATAAGGCCTGACCAGTGTCGGACATTATCTTAGTGATACTAATTAATAATATCTAAATGTCGTATTAACAAACAGTTTTATATATACATATTTTACATTTAATAAAAATATTGTTATTAGAAATCAGTAAAGTCAAAATTTAAAACTTTTTTTATATAAAAGTAATCAAAAAACTTTTGCATTTGTAATAAAAATCTAATGATATACAATGATTCGTTTCGGAAATGTATAATGAATTTCGAATTTCACCCGAATTTCACCTTTCAAACAACAGAAAACCAAATCCAAATCGGAGCAGCCGTGTGGTCTGTATATGGACTTTTACAGGCACACAGATACACAAATGCACACTATAACGCCATTTTGTTGGTCTGGTCTGGTCTGGTTAAAAATTACACTAACAATTTATTTTAATACAAAAAAATTGTTTCATTTGGAAGATCATTATATGACATTAACATTTTAAAACAATTTCGGACAATATGACATTAACATTTTAAAACAATTTCGGACAAATGTATGGCCATCGAGGCTGTTCTTGACGATATACCAATCAAGGAATGACAAATGTATCATTTTAAGTACTCTCTTAGTATTGGTACAGCTAAAATTAAGAAAACACGCTCATATGCAAAAACACGCATTAATTTTAAACCAAATACATTTAACTATAAGCAACACAACAACTATGTTTATATAAATTTTTTAAATTACTTAGCTCAAACAGCAACAACTAAGATTTATAGACTGTATGAGCTACAATCATACGCATAAGTATAAAAATACTCTGACTAATAATACACATGCGTATATACAGGGCTATTTTATTTACACACACACACATTTGCCATTCCGTCTTATATGCACTAATGTATTTATACGGTGGCGAATGATGAATAAATATTACGAGTGTCATTCGTATTTTTTTTTCGTCGTATTTAATATCCACAGCTTGTGTGTAAAAATAATCAGACTGCAAGTAAGAAAGAGAGAGAGAGAGAGAGAAAATGCGCTTGATACGCATGTGCCTTTTTATTTTTAGTTGTCGTGTTTTAGTTTTTCTCATAAATGATGTAGAGATTCTCTTGTATGTTGGAATCGGCTATAGTCATAGTTGCTTGAGAGAAAATGTGTGAGCGTACGAAGTATTTGCGCTACAATTCTAATTAACGCAGTTACTAAAATTAAGACTTTCTACTTATGTATTTTTTTTAGTACTCATTGTTATTCTCTGGTGCATTCTTTTGTGCCACTTGTTCGAGCATTGCTGTACACATGCAACGAATAATACGCACAATGTTGGCCTGCAAGTGGTTAATTGTTACTGGCTTATCAGCATTAGCCCGCAGCTTCATTTGGCCCTAGAGAAAATAATCGATAATTAACAAATCCCACATCTTTGTAGGCCAATTCCCACGTCCCTTATTCGAAATTAATTTTTCGCTAAATTTTGATTTCAATAAGTTGCGGTTGTCGTTTGATACGTAACGCCATCGTATTGTAACCACATCTTGCCAGGGTCAATGTCACCCATATATTTTAATAAAAAATCAATGATCATCCTGGTGTAGAAAATATCTCTGTTGACGGTACCGCGAGCTTCAGTTTCATTTTTGAAGAAATAAGGTCCAATGATGTCATCAGCTTGTAAACAGCACGGAAATGTGGACTTTTCTTGCTTACTAACAAATACGTTAAGGTAAAAATAAGCCTAATTCATACCCGCGATAAAACATCGTTTCTTAACAGCTGTCTGAGATTTAAAGTAAATCGGGATAATTTGATAGCGCTGTTCAAGCTTAAATCTAGTAATAATGATTTGCCAGAGTATACTGATATACTGAACAGTTTCTTGAGTTCTATCGTGTTTAAAAAACGCTTTTTGTAAGTTTTGTTGTTTAGTGACACTAAAAAAAACTTGTGAGATTTCAGGGTGAATCAATTGACAAAATGCGCATCAACTTTTGCTTTTTTCGTAATTTTATGATTGGTATACTAAAGCAAGCAGATGAATGAATGACTGATGAGTTTGTTTGTGTTCTTTGTTATTGAAAAAGTATTTAATTTAGATTCGTTCACATAAAAAAACTTTTGCAAAAATTTCAAAAGTTTGCGAAATGTTTTACTTACTTTTATACACTGGAAAAAACTAATTAATTGTTTTAATTTATCACTGTACCAATTCACTCGTTTCATGTGGGAAACAAAAACTACATGAGTATATCAGATATTATTTTTTTTTTTTTTTGACAATGAATGATGTGGTAGAATCTTAATGTCTCCTTGAATTTGTTTCTTTTTTTTTAAGCCGAGATGATATATCGAGCCAGGCCAATTTTCAATATATTGAAGATAAACAAATTGCAAAAGCAACCAAAAATAGGTTTTTAGAAAAGTTGCGATTTTAAGTTTTATTGCAAAAATTTTAAAACCGATTTTGAAGTGTAACAATTTAATTTCCTTCGTTTTTTATTTCCACGTATTATTTTTAATGCACTCCTAGCTTAGAAAAATATATTATTAAATAGACGTCATTTTTTTATTTTCTCAGCATCAAGAAAACTGTACTCGTATTGGTTTTGATCTGCCTTTGAAAATAATGTGAGAGAAAAGAAGAGGGAAAACACAAACCAAATCCATATTTGTCCAGACATTGTCAGTAGTCCTTTACTTTAATGTTGCCATCATAAAGTATAAAAATGAGCAAGTAAGTATGTAAGTTCTTTAGTTGCTGCAGCAATACTCGTTCATCTCTAAGGATTCATATGGTGTCAATGAGCGTAATGATTGAGTGCATTATGTTCTTAATGTGGTAATATTTGCCATATTCGTGCTGTTTGCAAGCACCAGTTAGCAACCAGACAAAAGCCACAAGCCAACAGTTGCGAAGGAAAATAATAATAAATAAATTCCTTATTTCTGTTTCACACTTGTCCACTACAATTTAGGTTTAAGTGTATCAGTATGGCTTTATGTACACAAAATGTTTCTTTTTTCTTTCTCAGACATTCTACTGTTCTCGCCTTAATTGCTGGAGTTTTGTGATTCTTCATGTAAGAATTTTGCCATAATTATTGCAAAAACAGCAATATCTTGCATAAACTAATAGAATGGACGGAGAGACGGAGGATGGTCGAGGCGTATGAGCACATTAATTAAAAATAAATTGCAAACACATTTTTCACAATTAAGTGGTTGCAAGCGTGTGGAAATATTGGCGAAAAATTTAACTAAAAGGGAATACGAATGTGTACATACATATTTATATAAATTAAAGGACAAATGAAGCAGTAACGAGACTTATGAAATATTACCGCGTTTTTCAGTTCATAAATATGTGTGATTAAAAATGCACCAGTAGGTAAGGTGATGCAGAAGTAATTAGTTTGGGTGAGTTGCACTGAAACAACCAATCACGCCAACAATTAAAGATCAAGTGCAGTGTTCTCCTTAAAATCTGTTTATCTCTTTTTATCTTCGCTAGGCGTATTGTTATGCAAATATATGTACCAGCCGATGTTGAAGTAAGCCTTCAAAGTACAACAACAACCCAGTTGGCCAACTTGTCGCTTAGGACACTTTCATCAATGACTACTTAGGGAAATTTCGATATTTTTAATGCACGATATTAGTCAGTTACAGTTTCTTTTAAGACAAACTAACAGAAACCGTACTTAAAGACTCGGTAAAAGTAAAACTACTCAATCGGCCGTGCCTCAAACTACTTGATGGAAATTGTCCTACAGCTAGTCTTGCAATGTTCAATGTAAAATTGTGTATAGTTTAATTAATAAAAATGTTATAGAAATTGTCGGTTCTATAGGAACAAGAAAAATATGGGCAAACGTGTAGCTCTTTTCTGCAATCGGCGTAGCTAGCGAATGTCTAGCTATTTCGTTAACTACCAAACGTCACGTCACCAAGGGTGGCGTTGGCTGAAGTAGTTAGCACGTTGACTACAAAACCTAAGGTCCTGGGTTCGAGCCCGGTATCCGACAGCCATTAAAAATAATAACACCACGCATTTTTCTGATGTGCATTAGTGTCCTTTGTATCAGTTGTTGTGGAAAAAGTTCTAGTGATGCAAGGCATGAGGCACTGGTCACTAAAAACTACACCGACTTCATCAGATACTAATCCTAATGTAACATCAGAGCGCCCTCCTTCGTTATGCAATAGAATCATTGGCGAAGTAAAATAACCAATAAAATAAAATGGCTACTAAACACAGCTTCAAAATTTAATACGCCTCATTTAACACCAGAAGGCGCTGCAACACTGCATTATCAAAAAGCGTGCAAAAAAATCAGAGTTGTAAAAGAATGAAGCTTTCCTCCATCTCTTCCTTCACCACCTGTCTTCTTTATCACTATCCCTTGCCTATCACCCTCTCTCACTATCTTCTCTTCAAACTAACAGGCGTAACTAAGCGTCACCATCAAAGACAAGCCTAACTACTAGCAACGCACACGACTGACGATTTTAACATGGGGACGACATTGACGGTAGTCAATTGCCACCATCTGCATAACCATTCGTCAGTGATTTTGGTAATCAATACAACTAATTTTTTATTGATAAAACAAGTAATTATTCTCCCTCATCGGGAATAAAGGCGAACATTTTGTTCATGTGAAATAATAAAATAATAATAATAATAAAATAAAGAATAGTATACTCGCACAACAACAGCGCAAACTTTGGCAAGCACAATTTTAGGGAAAGGGAACACATTTCACGTGAACTTTTATTCCCGATAAGGGTGGTTAATAAATTTTCCAATTAATTGTTCTTTTTCTTTTTTTTATGCAACGTTTAAATTGACTTCTGCTGCTCATATTAACTTTCTAAAAGAAAAGCACATTTTTCACTCAACATTACATCTTCACTGACCACGAACTTCCAATTGTAACTGACGCCAACACAAAATCAAAGTATTTATGTACTTAAAATAATTTTTTTCTTTTAGATTTTCTTTGGAATAACAGCACAGTTTTTTTCCACTCGCAAAAAAAATTTTTTTTAGGTTAAAGGAATTAACATATCCATTAGTGAGAGAGTCAAAAGGCGAACTCTTGCACTACTTGTGGCAACTGTAGTAGGTAGTCGATTTTTCGCTAGGGAAATACCTAACGATTCGCAGTCAATCTCTACTTTTAAAACTGGAGGGTTGTTATCATTTATTCGAAAATTTCCTTAATGATCTACTTGTGCTGTCGCTAAAAGGTCCGCTACGCTTAACATTTTCGTGCAACTGTCTTGCGAGATGTCTGGAAGACATGATTAAGTCTGAACTTTATTGTTATATTTTCCCCTTATTAAGAAACATACAAATACATATACACAAACACATAAGCCAATGCAAACTCCACGCATAAACAACCACAACTATAATGCTTCTTTTACACGTTCCATCCCAGTCAGCATTTTGTGAAATTATTGACCATATTCGAGTCATTTTGAACTCCTCTGTGAGTTTTTAGTTGCGGGTGAAAGTTGTACTCCAGCCCCAACTCTTTTGAAAGAGTCTTATGTGCCTCGCGTTTCTGGTCAATTACAACTCATTTTTGAGTTAGTTTGTGCTGGTGCTTACAGTCACTTGCGAGACTATCTTTTTGCGGATCTTTTTCCAATATTATACGAGTATTTCTTTTAACAAACTATACCACAATTAAGGTCTGACATTTTATTTTTTCCAACAACCATAAAAGTGCAATAACTGCGATAAAACCTTTTTTGAAATTTTATCAGGCATGTTCTGTAAATCACTGTATACTAAAGTGATTTGAAATCACTGAAAAGGTATTCAGCGCACAAAAATTTTTGTGATCTCGTGATTTGAAACCGGTCAACCAATTGTCTGACGATATCAAATCAGCGATGCCAACTTGGTGCTTTTGGCATTAGATTTAGTGCTTTTTAAAGACTCAAAACGCCAAACTAACAAAAAGCACTAAGTAGTGAGTGCTTTTAAGAAATTTTTTAATTTTTTACAATTACTTTAATAAAAACTTGGTGTATTTATTTTTTCAGTGTACAGCATACCTTTGTCGTCTGATATATTTTATGAAAGATGTTGATATTGCTGCCGAAATGGAGAATAGATTAGAAAATATTAAACATTATTAAACTTCACTCGTTTGGATCTTCACTCCTTTTTCACGTTAGTGGTATCACTGTATGAAATCACTTGATGTTTCTGAAGCATTTTACTTTGGATTCGGTAATAAACCAATTATATGCACTTAATGTGATTTGTTCTTTATTTATTTTTGTAATTAAATTAATTATTTTACACAAAAGAATACAATAATTTACAAATTTATGAAAATGCTATATATTTGAAAAAAAAAACACAACACAGCTGTTTGGAAAATTCTTACAAGTAAAATTTTTACTAGAAATTTGCAAGATTTGTTTGTGTCTGAATTTTTTAGAGAAAGCCATTCGTTGTGTTTTTACCCCCCTGATAACTTTGTTCCCGAACATCGTAAAATTCTACAATTTAATTCATAATTAGAATTAATACATCTCATCTCAAATGCGAAGTTTGAATGTTTTACAACAAAATCTTCCTGAGATATGGAGGTGCAAAAAGTGCATATTTTAAGACATGAATGAATGAATGAATGAATTAAGTCTAGCGGGAAGCACAGGACACTGCGACCAAATTAGATCTATTGTATCCCCTGCCAGGTGCTAGAGCACCTCATCTAGACCTACTCCTCTGATGAATCTCAGGATTGCCAGTGGGTCCAGAGTTGACAGTTCCCAATCCTCCAATAGGTGCTTGCCCAATTGGCTATATCTTCTGTGGCTTAACGCTTCACAGTCCTTCAGAATATGCTCTGGAGTTTCATCTTCGTAATCACAGAATCTGCACAGGCTGTTACTCTCAATGCCAAGTCTGTTGAGGTGTTTTCTCAGTCTACAATGGCCTGTGAGGAAGCCTTTTCACGTTCCCCGTTAGATCGAACTACCTTCATCGAATCGATTTTAAGACATACTCACTGACTGACTCACTGACTCACTCATCAATATTATGAAGCACTTGCTCTATACCTAGAGAGCTGAAGTTTGGTACACAAGTAGACCTAGGTGAGTAACCACCTAGAAAAATCTAAACACTCGAAAATTTTAACCAACGGGTCGGGGCTACGCTCATAAAGCTTAGAATTAAAAAACAAATATAAGGCGTTTAACTCAAGCGATTTTACTGAAATTTTGCACATATGTTGCAATTATACAAGGTTATACATTTTTGTCGAAAAAAGTGGGCGTAAAAAATATAAAATTTAAACCTCCTATTTCATGTACTTTGGTTCAGCACATATAAATTTCATATTTATATATTTATTGTTATAAGTTTCCAACGAAACTTGACACGAATGATAAGCACCGGCCAAAAAACTTGTTCTTTTAAAAAAGTGGGCGAGAATACGCCCATTATAAAAAATTCATTTGCGCTAGAGAGCTGAAATTTGATACGCAAGTAGGTCAAAGTGAGAAACCAACTAGAAAAATTTAAAAACCAAAACATTTTAACCAGTAGTGGCGTGACCACGCTAATATTGCACTGAATTGCAAACTAAGTATAGATATTTTAACTGAAGCCATTTTATTGAAACTTGTTTGAAGCTATGATTTTAAAAATAACAATAACACTTAAAGCTAGAATTTGCACTAGAGAGCTTAAATTCGCTCCACAAATAAATCTAAATCAGAGATCACCAAGAAAAATCTTAAATCCTGGAAGTTTCAATCGTTGGGCATGCACACGCACTTAAAACTCGAAATTAATAATTTAAGTTAAGGGGTGAATTACGAACTGGAAACATCCGAAAGGACTGATTGTTAAATTAGGGAGGTAGGGCCACGATCATAAGAAGTTAACATAATATTACACGGTAGAGAGCTGAAATTTTGCAGACAAGTAGCCTTAGGTAAGTTACCAACTATAAAAATCAGAAAACACAAAAATAAAACACAAGCTACTCTATTGAATTATGCATGCACATTTCACTTATGAAAGCCTTTAATTTTGCGTTTTCAAAAGTATTTCGTCCAAAATTTACGCTATGTTTTAGATATTACTAACTCAGATGACTCTTACAAAATTTCGTACATTATTGGGTCCTTGTAATGACACAATAGTGCACCCATCACACTCTAACCCATTATTTTATTTAAGGGTAGAGCCCTTTTCAACTGGCGCAGTCGTTATGAATATAAATATAGCAGAATAGAAATTTTAAGTTTAAAAATCTTTATTAAAAAACCTTTCAAAAAGTAGTCAGATCCTCACAAAAACATAAGTGTGAAAAAAGGCCAAGTTTCTTTACAAAACTTCGGCCATCAAAAGTAGTGAGATGAAAATTTTGACCAAGTTCTTGTTTGGCACAATACCTTTCACTGAAATATGCTATTAGTATGCATTATATAAATTTGTAATCGTAAGGGTGTCATATAATTTCGCTTAAAAAAAAAAACGAATATCCAACAGAATAAATTAATTTTTAGTATAGTTTTATAGATATTGTATCTATTCAGGCTTTCAAGGTCATTCAATTTCTTTAAAATGTAAATAAAAGACGTTTATTTATTTCATTTTTAATGTATCCCACGTTTCGTTGGGATTTTCCAACATCTTCAAGGATAATTATTTTTATTGAAATCTGGTAACATTGGCAATAATTAAAAAGTGCATATTAAAAATAAGGTCGAGAAACTACACACAAATACAAATGAATTTTAAATTTTCATTGTATAATTTTCAGAATAACATTCCATTCATGTCAATAGTTTCGCACCGACAAAGAATTTTTTCCAATTGTCTTGTACTCGAACACATTTTAAAATTTATTGGATTTCTTTGTTTAAATAAAAAAATAATTGAAAGTAACAAGTTTGTAAGAAAATATATGCATGCAAATCATATTGTATCTCACATGCTGTTCACAATAATAATTTTTTGTCACTTACAAAAGAAACTAGACCGATCATTCATTCAGTCAATCGTTCATTGTTTATTTTCTCAGCCAATACAAGACAAACACACTCGAATAGTAAACATACGAGGGCGGTTCCAAAACAAGTCCATCTGACGTATAGATGGCGCAACTTTAAAAAAGGTTTTAAGTTGCCAGGCGACACGTTTCTTTATATTTTATTTTTATTCATCACAATAAATGATATCGTTGCAATTGTAAACATTAAAAAAAAATTTACTGTTAAGTAATTAAATAATTTTATTTGAAAGTTAAAAGAATGTTAAAGCTGCGCTTGATTCTACTTCAGAGGAGTCAACTCCTTCGTTTACGAAGGAAAGTACGTAACTGTACCAGCGGACAAGACAAATGCCGTAGTGGCCGATCAATTGAATTGTCCAGGCCAGAAATAATGGTTAAGAAAATTAACAAAACAGTATCGGGTGATCGCCGGCTGAAGGTGAATGAATCAGCTGAAATGATGGGCATGCCAAAACGTGCTATACTCGTACATTGCATATTGACTGAAAATTTGGAGACGGGAAAGCTGTGCGCAAGATGGATGCGGCGTTTGCTAACAATAGAATAGCAAAAATAGCATGAAGAAGGTGTCTTAATAAAGGATTTAGCGATGCAATAAAGCCGATTTTTTGCGTCGATTAGTAACCATGGGCGAGATGTTCTTGCAGGAAATAGAACTGATACAGGACTAGTCACGTGACCGGTGCTGAAGTCATAGGGACCAGTTCAAGTTCTAACACTTCCTATGAAGCGTACCAGTCACTTTTATATGTAGATGGCCTAGAATGGGGTTAATTTATACTTTGTATGCACTTTGTTACTTCTCACTGGACTATCCCATAGGGATCTATTAGGTGTAGAATAATATAAATTATATATAAATGTCATTGCGACATTTAACTGTAACAATGAATACTTATAAATTTTTTTATTGTTACAAATGCAATGACATTTTATTTTAAATCAGAACCTCCTGCATGACAGACTTGCACACTACCCACTCGACCACAGGGCCACTCATATTTCAAAATTATAAATACCAGTTAAGCTTAGGTTAATATCTAAGTAAAGTTACTTGACTGGTTCCAGAGTCATATTGCAGAGAACAATTAATATTATATTTACACTTTTTGATAGGTCTTGGATTCCACCACATCGAATATGTTCAGTGCCGTCTACATCAAGGCTAGACCGAGTCCCAATTAAATTGGCTCAAGATCAAGAAGATACATCACTAAAATGGCACATATGCAACCATTTACGCTATATGTCTTTTTTTCCACCATACACTACTTCGTAGTTTTGGCAACACTTGCACTTTCTCAAATCACAGGACGAGTACTTTGGATCAATTGTCATCAAATTTTCTGCAGGGGTGCGACAAGCACTCCACACCTGAGACAATAAAATAGTCAAAGCTGAGAACTGAAATGGGAGAACCATGTTTTGAACATGAAGACAGTTACATCTGCAGGCAAGCTTATCTCGTCTGTTTTTAGGGTACCGTACACCAAAGGTGAGAATGAACCCTATTTTTTTCGCTACAATGTCTGTCTATATGTCACATGTTGTTTTCTAGAGAACAGTCAGAGCTACGTACCTGAAAGTTTCACAAAATACGTAAAACTTTGGCCGCTACATAACAGTTAAAAATTAAAGGGTATTCCAAAGCGAACGACCTAAAATTTAAAATCCTATTGTAATATACAAACAATTATGTATATACACACACTTGAAAATTACAAAGTCAGTGTACATATTTTTATACAGACTGCACCATTTACACTGAAATTTAAAAAAAAAATCTAAATTAAAGGATATTCTATCAGTTAATGTAAGTTTGACTATTTATTTTTGACAAATTGCTATATCTTAAAACCCTAAGAAGCAAACTCTTGAAATTTTCAAAACGTTAATATTTAAAAATCGCAAAATAAAAAAATCGCAAAAAACGACAAAATCTCACCAAAATGAAAAACCACCAAAACTAAAAATTCGCTGATACTAAAATAAGTTCCCAAAATCGAAAGCATCGAGAAAATAAAAAATAGCGCCATAAGTAAAAAACTGCTAAACTAAAATAAATCGCCAAAACGGAAAGATCACCGAAAACGAAAAAACGTCACAAAGCGAAAAAAAACCAAAAACGAATAAAAGCGCCAAAACTAACTAAGACCGCCAGCACTAAAATAAATCGCCAAAAAAAATCGAAAAAAGTTTGCCGTGTATTTAAAATTTAAAAAAAAAAATTCCACATCAGATAAGATATTCAATAATATTGCCTAAAGTCCGTATAGCACTACTCGTACACAATGTAGTGTCCGAACGGAACCCTTCGTGTGAGAGGGTCAAAGTCGCACTTTACAGAAGTTTTGCTGATTTTCTTTAAAAATGAGAAACAATCAAAGGCGAGTATTATGCTAACTTATGCCACCGCTCCACTATTGCAATGGCTAAAATCAATCGAATGATATCATTACAAACCTTATTTATCCAGACTTGGCTCCCTCGGATTATTTTATATTTCCATACTTAAAAAATGCTTCGGTGGTAAAAGATTTGCCAACAATAAGGAGCTGGAGTCTGCAGTTGACAACTGTTGTAAGTAGCTAGACAGGCCTTACTATAAACAGATTATCCAAGCTAGTGTTGAGCGATATTGTGATTTTTTAATAATGTTGCTCTTTGTGAACGTGATTTATAAATCGCTGTTCTTTTAAACTGTGGCTGTGATTACAGTTTAGCAATATTGTGCTTGACTGTGTTTACGGTTTAACACGTTTCCCCTCGTCCATCTTTCCTAACAAACTAATCAGCTTAGCAATAAGACTTGCATAGTGTAAATTAGGACTTAGTATTGGTATTTTGATAGATACGAATAAGAAGAGCGACAATAACAAAGACTTAGCATCAACCGCATCCAAATATTGAGAATTGTCGTATAAGAAGCAGAGATACTGTAAAATTGGAAAAACAAAAATTTGAATTGGCAGAAAAGACGATTTGGCACGATTTGACGATTTTTTCTCGACAAACGGTGTAGGTATAAAAAAAATTCATTATTTACTGTAAAGTAAGAGTCTCAACACAATGTAACGATAATTTATTGCGGTGCGGTTTTTCATACGATTTTGAAGTACGGAACGGCATAAAATTAAAATCTATTTTATTTTCATTGCGGACTTTTTATTGCGTAAATTTTTGACTCTCTTTCTCTTTGTGATGTTGCCACAGTTTTTGAATAATTGGCTATGTTCACTACATTATTGTAGGATTCTAGTTCCACACATAGATTCTAATGCCACACATGGATTCGAATTCCACACATAGATCAAACGTGGCTTCTACCAAATTAACAATTTTTTTTAATAGCTTAATTTCTTTTGATTTAAAGCCATTGCAAAATATATAACACAAACAGTAAATTTTGTAGAAAATTTTATAAAAATTTATGAACAAATAAATTAATAAAAATGTAAACAAAGAATAACAAGTATTTCCGTCGCCGTTGCCGTCGCCGTTGCCGTCGCCGTATTCCGTTTTATTATGTTTAGTTTTCTCTCACGCAACGAGAAATCGCACCGCACCGCAAACATTGTGTTCAGACTCTAAGCATACAATAACATTCACAGTTTGTATGAAAGAACTATATTTCCAAAACATGTTACTTTATAAATTCAGTCACAGTTGTGCTTAGTAATTTTTCAATCGCTGTGAAAAAGTAACAGGTTTCGAAAAATCGCTCATCTCTAATCCAAGCTATTGAATATCGCTGGAAAAAGTGTATAGAGCCAAGAAATAAAGAAAATTTTGCCCAAAGCTGTTGTGTTTTTTATTTGCAAGGTCAGCTACTTTTAGGGCCGTCCTCGTACATACGAGTACATACATACGAGTACATACATACGAGTTAGTATCCTGCCATCAATATTGTATAGAAGAAAAGCAATATTTCTGATGACATTGTTAATATAAAAAGTAAGAAAATATGGTGATACAGCCTTCCTTCCTTTCAATGAAGCATACGTATATGTACATTATTGTGTGCAGCCTTATGTTAATGTCATTTAGAAATGTTGTCGATGTCGATGTCGAGATATCGATGATGAAGCTGATGTTGAAAATTGTGATTATTTTTTTAGGGGTAGAGACAGAGTGTGGGTTTGTGTGATAAGTAGAAGTACGTGCCATCTTTCAATCTTTCAATACTGATAGATGTTTAATAGTGTCAACATTTTTGTTGAAAAAAATAATAAAAGTGAAAGTGTGCATGTGCGTGTTCACATATACATACATACTCGTATACAGAGATATTTGCAATTTTTATCATCAGGCTGGTGTGTGTGATGGTGCTGGGAAATGAAGGAAAGCTTTGTTTACTTTTGTTTTAAGTATTCTTTTTGCCTGCTTACATTTTTGTATTCATTGTTAGAGTTCTCTTTATTAAACCTTTGCTGTGAATCTTTTTATTAATTCCACTGTAAGGAAAATTTGATTGAAAATGTTTTCATAGTTTAAGAGGGCTTTATTTTTTATTTTTTTTAAGCTGAAAAATAATATGCAGCAATATTGTGATTTTAATTTTGAGATTAATTTTTGGCTTGTGAATAGGAACAACACGACAAAACAGTTTTAGTTTAATTAAAGGAAATATATACATATGTATCTAAATTAGGGATGTAACGATACGCCATTTCGCCGATCCGATACCGATACCGATACTCAAAAATAAATATGGCCGATACCGATTCCGATACCGATACGCATATTTAAATTAAGCTCAAGTAAAAATTAACAAAACTCAAGTAGAATAATTCTTCTATTATACAAAATAACAGTGTTTATTAATGAGCCATTCAAATCATCAAAATTTTCAGTACATTTCAGTTTCTAAAATTCAAATTTTCAAACTACAAAACGTCTGCAATATTTATGATTTTACAAAATAAACGTTGGCATTCAGTTTAGATTGTTAACAAAAAATTAATTATTGTTTTTCACAAAATAACAGTGTAAGATTGAATGAGTCAATTCAAACTGAATGAGTCAACGAGTCAATTCAAACTGAATGTCATACTGTTTATTTTCTAATATCATCAAAATTGTCAATACATTTCAGTTTCAGTTGTTCAAAAAACTCTAAAGAAAAATATAAGAAGTATCGGCGTATCGACAGTAAAATATCGCCGATATCGATATATCGGAAAACCAGCAGTATCGCCGATATTTCGGTATCGGTATCGGTTGCATCCCTAATCTAAATATAAACACTTGATTACCAACGAATATAAAATAGTTTTTTTACTCAGATAAAATTATTAATTTTTGTTAAGTTCTCATTATTAAGAGATTGTAGAAGCAAGTTTAAGTTCAGTAACTCTCAAGTCATATATGCATCTTTGGTAATAAGGAAAAAGTGCTTAAGTCATATTTTAATGTGTTGTGGGAGAGAACTTTTAAGCTTTCAAGACAATTTTCAGATATTTGTTTCATTAACAGCTAAATTGAGAAATTCAGTGGTCACTCTTTTTTATCTAGGAAAACATCGTTCTCTATCATTCTATAACAAATAGATTCAATTTTATATACGGGCATTTCCACAGAAAAGTCCACCTTTTGTCACCAAGCAGTTAAGCTTGTATTTTGGAGCAATACTGTTCGATTTTTTCCTAACTTTTAATAAATATAGAACTGATTACGCTCTATACCAACATGCAAAAATGTATTTAATATACATATGGTTTTCTTTAAAAAAAAAACAGCCTACGTTAGCAAGCAAATTTCCAAATTGTAAAATTCATTCTTAATAAAAACAAGTAAGAGTGCTATATTCGGTTGTTCCGAATGTTAAATACCCTTCCTCAACAAATGCGTATTGAGTAAATACATACATACGTACATATTTGTTTTTTACAAAGATGGGTCATTTTGTTTTTGCTCTAGTACAATTTATAGTAAATGACATATGTGTGTTTTACTACTAAAGAATTTGATTCAAAGATTTTATTTTCGATATTGACAAAAGTTAAAATTAATTAATTAAGAGAGGACTTCAACAGCGATCAGCACTTTCTAATGGGAACTTATTCACCCACATCTTTAGCAAATGTCAATATATAAATTAAAACCCCTCAATAATCAATTTTAATGTATTTTTATTAAAAAAATATTTTACTTAATAAGTAAAATAATAATTTGGGATTACTAGTGCGTTAAAAAAATTTTAAACTGAAAACTTTTTTCATTAAATTATATTTGTATATCAAAATTGAACAAATACAAAAAAAACTCTTGAGTAAAGATCTTCCTGAAGTATAAAAGAAAAATTAATTAAAGAGCGAAAAAATAATTTTTTATAAAATTCCTTTTTTGTACCAAAAAAGAGAGTTTCAATCTTCCAACCCTTAAATCTTATTCTAGATTTCTTTGATTTTAATATTAACTTATTTCGTTATAAAATATGTTTAATTAACACAGATAAAAAGTTAGTTTTCTATTGTTACTGTGATTGTTATAAACGGTGCTTTTTTAAGAGCTTTCAAATTCTATTTATTAAAAAAACACATAAAGTTTAGAGAAATTTATAAAATCTTGATTTGAGTCTGTAGAACAATCTATATAATTAAATTTTTAAAGATGATTTCATATAAATGTTGATCGAGGGAACGTCTGAAATGGTTCATACGCTGAGTCCAATTTTGGCATACTTTTGCCAATATATTGACCGGTATCTCACGAATAAACTCTTCATTATTGTCTTCGAGTGCGTCAACCGTTGCGGGCTTGTCAATATAGACATGAGTCTTAACAAATCCCCATGAAAGATAGTCGAAAGGCGTTAAATCACACGATGTAGGCGGTCAATTGACCGCCCCCAAACGTGAAATAAACTGTTCACCGAACTCGCCTCTCAATTGGACAACAATGTGATATGTGGCAAAAAAAAAAAAGCAACAGAAGCCCAATTGCTGCAAATGACGCCGAATTGATAATTCACGGTCATCAACAACACTGGCGGATACTGCTGCGATATTTTCCTAAGTCCGCACTCTACCCTCTTAAGACCTGAACATGAATCTATTGCTTTTATATATTTTTGATGCACTCCTTTTACTCTTTGGGGCAAAGTTAAAACACTCATTTGCTAATTTACTTTTATTGTTTATTTCAAGTCGTAGAAAATATTGGTGCAGGTCTTAACATATTGTTAATGAGAAGCAAAACCCTTAGGAGTATGGTAGTCTTCAAAACAGTTATATTTTAAAATGCATTACTACATACGTTATATCATGAAGAACAAATCGGATGGCGGCATTTATAGGCGAACTTGCCATGTATTTACATGTATACAAATCGATGCACAAAATATTTCTGGTTGTGGAAGTAGCACTCTTAATAGTGTTTCTTTGCAAATTGTTTATTTGAATACTTATGGCCGTCCTTTGCAAAATCAAATCTGGATCTAGAGATGGGACCTCGTTTTAAACCATTATGTAAAAAAATGTTATGAGCTCTTCAACTATCATACTTCATCATGGCTTTGGCCAGATTTAATCTGTGATTAAGTAAAAAGTATTTATCTTTACCTTATATGCTTACAATTACAGTTGGAGCCAAAAAATAATAAAAAGTAGTAATACAAGGTACATATATTTGCACCCACGGTCTGAAGAGGCTACGTATGCGTGTTGGTGGTTTAATGTTCAGTAATGTAATTTTTGGTGCGAAATTTAGGCACAAGATTCCAAATAGCTGCCTCAAAAGGTTGCCCAAACTGATCATAAAATGGAAGAAGTGCATGGATGCACTTTTTTAACCGAGCATGAAAATTTAATAATCTGAAAGCGTTGTTCATTTGTAAGTCGATTCATGGTTAAATTATAGACCAACCCGAATATGTATTACAGTTGTATGATACACGAAAACAGCTGAGTTGTCAAAAACAGTGTTGCCAAAAAAGGAAAGTTGTTAAAAAATCACCTTTTACATACCAAAAAAAATCTTGAAGCTCTCCAGCTCTGGATCTGTGTAATGTTTTTGGGATTTTGTACACCAAACTTATTTCTTTCTACAACATTAAATTATTTAATTTAAAAAAATGAATTTGACCCAGTTAGTTTTATTATACCATACATTAAAAGTTTGAATTTTCTAACCCTGCAATCTTATTTTAGATTTTTCTGATTTCTTACACCAATCTAAATTTAAAATTATAAAATATATTTAATTTAGGGAGAAAAATAAAACATTTATTTTAGTAGGTTACTTTAATATACCAAAGAAAATTAAATTTTCCAACCCTGGAATTTTATTTTTAATAACCATTGAATTGCTACGAAAATATAAAATGTGATATTTAAAAAAAAATCAGTAATTAGTTTTATCTAGTTAAATTTTATATGGCAAAATAAAGTTTAAACTCTCCAGCTCTGAAACAGTCTTTGTGCGATTTTGGGTGAAGGGTATAAAAAACCCTAGAAGAAATCTCTTAAATAAAATTTATTTCACAATGTTGAGTCATAAAGGGAAAAGTAGGAAACAAATAAGGAGCAAGTTATTGCGCTATTACTTCCTGAAAAATTGCACAAACTAATTAAAATTTTGCCCAAGGCTATTCTTTACTATAAATATTGCAGGTGTGTCATTAGCTCACTTTTAGCTTATCTCGACTTAACCCAACGCGGTATCCGAAAACGTGAACTAATTTCGTTGAAACTTTACATATAATAATTTTTCGGTCTAACTAAAATATATTTATACTTTGAAGAAAATGAAACGATTAATTTTTGATATGTGAGATGCAAGTTTACTTGCCAGTGGACCGAAATGCGAAGTATTTTTGGAATAATTCACAATTTCAATAATACAAGAAAATCCTCATTTTTGTAATACCTAATTTACATTAAGCATTTTTTTATGAAATTCCATGAATTTTGTTGAGCGAAACTTATTTTTATTTGCTGCGCTATAGAAGAGAGTGATGTTTAAAATATTAAGTAACATAAGTCTCTGAAGAGTTTTTGGCAATTTTTTTGAGCTGAGTTACTGCTACAAACTGACAAATGAAAAATTTTCATGTAACTAATTTCAAGAACAAAAAAAATGCTTCATGTAAATTAATTAAGTGAGTGAAAGAAACTTTTGAACTAAAAATTTTGGTTAACTTGATTTCTTTTTTTTTTAATTTTTGTGGTCTTCAAATTCTAATTCAAGTGCTTTGAATATGAAAATCATTTCTGATATAATCGCACACTGCATGCTTTACATTTAGAAGGCGTATTATTCATAAAAATTGCGTTTCCATGACATCTTGAAATACATTTTTGTATATTTAAAAGGAAACATTATTATTATTAAATTATTATTCTTTTTAAATACGGTTAAGATGTACCAAAATTTAGTGTTAAACCCTTTTTGAAATTTGAAAATTTTTATCTACACTAAGAAACTAAAAGAAATATTTTGGTGGCGCATTGGATTAGCCACCCTGAATTCGTACAGTTACAAAGCTTAAATCACTTTCAATTTAGCTGTGATATCTAAAGAAAGATTACAAAATTCCTATAATTTATTCTTATTAATATCCATTCTAGTGGAGGGAATGTTTAACGCTTTTTCTTTTCAAGATTTAGTCTTCATTAATTGGAAAAACGCAAATGTTTTTATTATGAAGATGTCTTATTATTGAGATATTGCCTGTTTTTTATATTTTTTAACTTTCCCTCGAAGATGATAAAAAATTATTTGGACATTTTTATTGTTTTCTTTTTCATGAAGTCTATTCTATCCCTACTTAAATATGACTCGTACATATGCTGCAAGTATTAGTTGTCTCTGCCACAGTTTTTATTGTGTGTGTTTTTTTAATAAATATAAATCTTCCATTCCATTTTTGTTTAAGTTACTGTTTATAAGCTTTAGCTTTTAATTTTTTTTTTTTGTAAAGTGCTATTTTTATTTTTTTTCTTATATATTTTTTTTTCTTTTTTTTTTTTTTTTTTTGATCATGCAACATACTGCTTCTCAGTGGTTTTTTTACAATTTCAACAGCTCAAGAGTAAATAAAATTTTTGTTTAATAAAGTGGTTTCTTGTGTTTGGTTTTTAGTTATTATTTTTTCTTTTATTTTTTATTCTCTTATAAAAATGAAATATTGGCGATTTTATTCTTATAGTTGTTATGGTTTCTTTTTATTTTTGTGAAGCTTTTAAAATATGAAAGCAACGTAGTGCAACCTCAAGTGGCATGATGAAATTGAATATGAAAATATACTTGAAACTTATTGTTATAAGTATAAAGTGTGCTCGTATTGAGTTGGTATAACAAAAAGAAAAGGTGAATTGTTGCAAAAAAAATTTTGATGGTTTTTGATAGATATTGTTAAATTTTATTTAGTTAAAAATACTTGACAGCGGCTTCAAAACAAACCTTTGCTTCTACTCTTATTAGCTTTTGTTAATATAAATAATGGACAAATTTAAAAATAAAGATCAAAGACTGAGGATGACAAAGATGTAGTTGGATTTTTCATCAAACCAAGGGCATTTTATGTATTATACTTTTTAATTTAATGAAATATTTGCGATGTACTCGTAGTAAAATATAAGCAGTCAGACCTAATCATGATATGCTGCACCGTAATTTTTATTTCATCTTAAAATTATGTACGAGGTTAGTTCAAAACGTATCGCGAATTTTGAACTTTCGCGGGTTGCGTATATTCGAATTTTGATTTTTTTTTTGTGGCGTTCTGTTACTTATGCCGACAATTTCGGTCATTTTGAATGTTCAGTTAATTGTTGACAGCTGTTTTGCTTGCACGTGTTTTGGCTCGTCTTCGATTTTTACCTTGGTTCGTGCGGTAGCTTCCGTTGAGATGATTGAGCATTGGTTCCACGTCATAACCATAAACCTGCGATTCGTCACCAGTTATGACCCTCTGGAGCAAATTTGGGTCGTCATGGACAGAGTCCAACAGCTCATTAGCAATGTTCATGCGATGCTTTTTGGTCGAGATTGAGCAATTTTGGTACGAATTTCGCGGCGACCCGTCTCATGCCCAAATCATTGATAAAAATCTAATGGTACAAGCCAATCGATATGTCTAGGTCCTCAGCAACTTCTCTAATGGTGATTCGACGATTGGCCACTACAATTTTCTGCACTTCATCAAATTTTTCGTCCGGCACGCTCTTCGTCGTTCACATCTTCTCGGCCTTCTGAGAACATTTTGTACCACTGATAAACGTTGCTTCGGTCCAAGGTAGCTTCTCCGTATGCCACAGTCAACATTCGGAATGCATCCATGCACTTAATTTCGCTTTTCACACAAAATTTGATACGGGTTCTTTGTTAAATTTTTTTCAATAGGTAAAAATCGAAGAGCCAAAACACGAGCAAGTAAATCAGCTGTCAACAATTAACTAAACATTCAAAATGGCCGATATTGTCGGCATAAGTGAGAGACACGAGTACCAACATAACGCCATAAAAACTCAAAATTCGAATATACAGGACTAGCGTTGTCAACTTGTTGCTTTTCGCGCCGTTTTTAGTGGTTTTTGAAATTTTCAACGCGAAAAATTTTGAAGTTAGTGCTCAGCGCTTTTTAAATTCATTTTGGTGCTTTTTGTTTCGTGAAGGTGGCACCTAGTCCAAAATTAAAAATTAAATTTTCTTATCAATTTTTTTTTATATATCTGAAGTTAAATAAAGCATTTTAAAAAAATTTAGTAAGATTGTACAAGACTTGGTTAAGGAAATACACGCAACATTACCCTCAAGTTTTAATATTTTTAGCACAATTAATGTAAACAGTGTTTTGCCACACGACAAAGAAGGCATAATGCAAGTATAGCCTAATAGCGAAATTATGTCTAGTACGAGTATATATAATGGATGGAGAAACTTTGACTATACTACCGAGTCTCAAGCAGAAGTTAAATCTTATAACGATTCAGTTGATATAAACGTCTGTCACTTCCATTTTGAAACGCAAAAATTGATCACATTTTTACCTCTATGACTTTATTTAAGTCTTACTTACGTAACAAAATGTCTTTGCACTTGGGTAACGTTTTTCTTTATATAAAAAACGGTCTGAAGTAAGAAAATTGTGTTGTGAATAGTTTAATAGAAATTAACTACTAAGCGCATTGAGTTCAAAATTTAATCAGGTTTGTAGAATTAAAATGTTTATAGGATGTCTCAAATTGTTTTTATGGGTGGATGGAAGGTCAACCAATTCCAATTTTTTTTATATACAAAGTTATGTACGAGTATAACAATTTTTTTAATATAATTAAAAAAAACTTATAATTTAGTGCGTCTTTACTTAAGTTACGCATTTTTTCCTGGTTTCAGTGTTTTTGAAATTACGCCAGAGCCACATGCGCATCTGTCTTTTTATATGTATGCCATGAACTGCAGGCTTAAGGAGTTGCCCTAGATCGCTAAAAGTTAGAACTGAATTCTTTTATCTAATTTTTCGACCTTTTTCAATATATTCAATTAAACTAATTTTTTGAGCATTAGGTCAATGTTTATTATTATTTTATTAACTTCTTCAGGATATTTTTTTATTTGAAATATCGTGAAGAAGTTAACCAAACGTTAACGAAATATCGAAGTAATAAAATAATAATAAACAATGACCTAAAGCTTAAAAAATTAGTTTAATTGACGTTAGAACTGAATATTATATTGAATATATTAAGAAAAAAAATTGGAATTTTATTAAAACTGGCCACGAACGCTGCCTACCCCCAGCAATGCAAGTCGATTTTTACGCAAATTTGATATATACACTTTCCACCATAAATAGTAGCATGTCCAGTTTCATCAAAACCAGCCACGCCCATTAAAAACTAAACCCTACAAAACATAGATAATAATATAATTTAAATATTTTGTTTATTATTCGACAACAAAATTTTTTTCATCCATCATTTCTCGGACTACATTGTCAAATTCTAAATCTAGTTTGGGTGGTTCATGTCTGAAGCTGGTTGTAAAGGGATCTAATGAAACCAGGGCTAACGATTTTAGATTAGATTTGTTATAAACTATTAACATTTGCTTTCTTGAATTTTCCGCTTCTTCGCTTTAATTTACAACATTATTACAAATATAAATTCTTCTTTATGTTTAAAGAATTTTTATTTGTAATAAATAAATAAATATTTTCTCAATTTGCACATTTTTCATGTGTTTTTGAGTGCATCGTAAGTATTTGCAGTCGCTTTCGCTTAAATTAAAATTTATTATTCGCTTTCGCATTCTCATTCGCTAAACTGACATTCGGTACATCCCTACTACATATTTACATACACATTTATATTATTAAATATTAAAAATAAAACTTTTATTTGCTAACAGTTGGTATGATTACCACCAAAAATTCTCTCTAGACGATAATTTTTTTATCAGTATTTTTCAATAAACAAATGTTATGGCTGCTATTTAAACAACAACAATTATGCCCTCACAAGGGAGCACATATGGCGTATGATTAATATGAAAAATAAACAAAAATAACAATATTAATCACTCTTTACAGTGAATTGTTTTAAAGAGAACGAAAGTAATTGAGAAAAAAAATAAAACACAACAACAATAAAGCAAAACAAAAAACTGCAGTTGACTTTGATTAAAGCAACGGGAATTTGCATGATTTAAAGCACTTATTATTTATCGTGCATAAACACTCAAGAATTAAAAAACAACAACAACAAAAGAACATCTAGAAGAGAAACAAAATCCCAAACTGTTTAAAAAACTAACGCGAAAAGATGAAGAACAGGTGACAATATACATACATACATTGATATGTATGTATGTATATGCCTCTGGGGCCGCAATAAAAAACACAGTCTCTAAGGCCTTATGCACACACAGCCCCATACACACACTCACTAATACACACAAGAGCCCTTCATTACAAAGGATGTTTTAAACAAGTCACCTGAAGTTTTTTATATGTACATATGTATATTTTTTCGTTATTCTTTCTAAAGTTTATTCCTTTGTGGCTGCATTAATGTGTGCAACAGTAAGAAAATAAAATATTCCAACTGACAGGAACTGCACACGGGCGCATTATTTGATGTTCAAAACAGCGAATGAACGTAAAAGAAAATAGAGCAAAAAAACAAGGCTTGCAAAATAAAACTAACGAATGTTGTGGCAGCATATTAAGCTGCAAGGACAATAATAATAAGAAATAGTATTTTCTGTTCTTAATGATAGTTATAAATTTTTTTTCAGATTTAAAAAACACAAAAGTAAATGAAATTAGTTACCGTAAAAAAATAGAAGAAAACACAGAAAAGACTCTTCAGCACTATTTCAAAAAGATCACCCGCTAAATAATTAGTAATTGGCTACTGATCACCGCACCATAGTTTTGAAATTTTTTTAATACAAAACATAATAATTCTTAGTCGGGCTTAATTAAATTAAATAACTTCAATTCTTGTTGAATGAAATATTTTTATTAATTAATATGAGTTTCTAAAGAAGAGAAGAAAAATTTAATTAGACTTTATTAGCTGGAGGAAATATCGATATTTTCCTCTGCAGCCACGCACTTCATCAGCACTCAAGTCTTATATCTATTGGGGTAGAAATGGTTATTAGCATCAGCTATTTAACGCAAATTTTCAATGAAATGGAATATGAAAAATTATTATATTGTGTATACAATTATTGATTTACCTTTGGTAAATACATTTGTAAGTATCACTATTCATATTTAAAATTGTCTCAAAAATCATAAAAAAATAAATACAACAATAAACATACACGCATCATCATTACATGCGAGTACATACTTAACGATCGACACGAAAAAAAAATATACAAACACACGTTACGTACCAACCCAGTTGGACAGATTGGCTTGCACGACATTGTCATTTATGATTCTTGCACGATTTATGCTCTATTATTTATTATTATTATATTATTATTTATTTAAGGGAAATCGTCGTTTACGACAATTTCAGAGTGACAATGTCTTGCATGTTGTCCTTAATTAAACACTTTTGACTTTGTTGATGAAAATCTGCGTGACAAGTCGTGTGTTTTATCTTCAATAAAACGCATGAATATTTTAGAATCTTGTTGACAAAATTTTAGCTGGTGCTATTGTCAGATGGTAAGCGTGAAAATTTGTAAACGTGCATCCCCAAAATGCAATGAATGAACGTTATGGTATTTTGGCGCATTCTCGTACAATGACGCATCTGAACTGGCATATTTTTTTGTGTTCACCTTGTTCTCCAAAACGAACTGGATGGAATAGTATACTGGAAATAAATGGAACATGGAATATGGTTTTTTAATAATTCTTGGTTCACATGAGCTTTACGAGATGGTGGCGAATTTTGTTGGAACGTCCATAGTCAACGACCCAAATTTTTGCGCGCCCATAGCTCTAAAATAGTTTTCAAAACATTTTCCCTATAATAAATTGTATTGACTTTGATACCAGTGGCCTAACTCCCGCATTTTATTATGAGTGAGTTATTACTCGTAAGTGCGAATTTTGGGATTTTCTCATTCGATTTCGAATAAGAAAATTTGTAATGACAGCATTCGATATAGAGCACCCATTCAAACCGTGCGTGTTTTTACTTGCAAGCAAAAAGGCATTCGAATTAACGTTTAGCATAGAAAAACCGAATGAAAATAAAATTTAATTTTAATATTTTACTTATTTATTTATATCTGCATGTATATAAGTATGTGTGTATGTACATATGTATATAAAGAAAACACACTGATTTGGCAAAAACTGTTTTGCGCAACGGTTGTCAGGGAAAATAAAAAATCAACCAACTCTAGGAACATCTAAATAACAAATTAACTGCTTCCACTAAATTACTTAAAATTTGAAAGTATGGCTAGTACTCTATCCCCTAACTTTATACTATGTAATTAATTATTAAAATGCTTTTTGGAACCATAAATCAAATAGTACAAAGCTATGTGACGTTAACTGCCATGAATTTGACTGTAAACGAAAGATGACTTTGTTTTTAAATCCAGAGTTTTATTTAAAGTAATAAAATTCTAACGACATTGAATTGCAGCTCATGCACACATATTATCTTCTAAACAAATTTATTTACATACGAGTAATTACTTCCACACATAAATTTATTCTTCTTTTCCTAAGCAAGCAACATTTTCTTTAAATAATTTTGTATTTAAGTGAAAATTTATTCATTAAAATTCATTGCAATCAATATACTGCATTATCTCCTCTTTTATGTGGCATTTATTTTTCTCCACAAATTTGATGTTATAAAAATTTTCTGGTTGCTAAGTCGAATTCAAATGCTAACGGCAAGAATACATAGAACGAAGCATTTAAGAGCAAAAATTAAATAAATGTAGAAAAACAAAGAAGAAGAAGATAAAGAAATGCACATAAAAATCAATTTTATTTATAACATAAAATCTCATCATTCTCATTATCTCGCCTCATTGCTGTTGCATCATTTATGGAAGTAGATTTTATGAGTTTGTTTTTGTTGTTCTGCCAGCCCACATCAGAATAACCGCCTCCACTTGTCCTACAACTCGTTGGCTGTTTGTCTAAATTCGAGATTTGTTCATTTTTTATCTTCATTTTTTTATTATTACCGGAACACAAGAGGCGTATGTTAGTCTGGCGAAGTGTGTTAAATATGTGTTTGTGTATGGGTGGGGGTGTGTGTGGTTGTGTGTAGGATCTTATTTGCTTCATACACTTGCAACAGTTTTATAGTTATTATTTTTAAATACATAGCCTCACTCTCTAATCCTTGCTTTCTACACACCCCGCCTTGCAACGCTTTTGCTCTCACTTTCTTTTTCTTTTGCTCTCAACTTTGTATTTTTCATCATCATTTCCTGTCATGTTAAGTTGTTGTATTTTGTAGCAAGTTTTAAATGCTTTTTGTTTCTGTTGGGTTTATATATGTACATACATGCATATAAACATATACGTATGTTTATGTATGCATGTTTTTGTTTATTTATTTATTTATTTAAGAAATACTTTACAAAGTAAATTTGCAAAGTATTGTTGCACAAATATGGGCGGGGTAGCTAGACCATATGCCCAAGATGTTATTAACAGTTTTTTAAAAAGGCTTTGTGACTGACTGTACACGACCTATGCCTTCACATAGGAAGTAGCAACGTGGTTGTTACAGAAATTCCACAAAAGAACCGCAAGAATATACGGTTATCCGTGGCAGATCAGTCAACCAGTGCGAGTGAGACGCAAAACTCTCGAAGGCCAATAAACAACAGTGGCCTGGATGCACTTGAGAGATAATTGCCAACGACGCTTGATGTTGACTCGCCCAGAGCTGCTTTTACGACTGCCACGTATGTATGTATTTATATTTCTTTATGGATTTTTAACCCGAAGCTGTTCACATCTCATACCCGCAGCGTTGCCATATAGTTTTTGGGAAAAATTGACAAGCTGGAGGTAAATAACTTAATTTTTATTATAACGAAAAGAAATTATAAAGGTATGGTCACACTTGGGCAAACATTTGCCCAAAAAACGTAACCACTAAATATTAGTGCAACACATTTTGATTCAGACACATGTTTCTTAAGTTAAACAGTTTCATAAACATCTAATAGACAATGACATAGAATACAACATTATTGGAAACTATTTAACTTAACAAAAACGACTCAGCATTGAAAGCCTCTTATTAATATCTAGGGGTTACGTTTTTTTTTGGCAAATGTTTGCCGAAGTGTGACCATACCTTAAGAAAATTTAATCTATTAATCGTCACCTAAAAAACAATAGAAACTGTTAATTGTTGTGTTATTATTACTAGAGATGTGCACGTGAGCGGTTTTTGACTCACGACACGCACGCTCACGCAGAAAAATATTTTACTAACGCACTTTCACGCACGAATGATTTGGAAAATTTTCACGATCACGCACGCTCACGTATAAAATGTTTTTAATCACGCACGAGGCGTGTACAACTTATCACGATCACGCACGCTTACGAAAAATATATAATAATAATATAAATACATAATCACGTGAGAATTCGTGCGTGGTTCTTAAAAAAACTCACGCACGATCACGCAAGAGTAATTTTTTTTAAGTCACGGTCACGCACTCACGCGTGATTAATTATAAATTTGATCACGATGAATCACGCGTGACACGATAAAATCACGACATTTGCACATCTCTAATTATTACTAACTTTTATCCTTCTAATGTTAAAAAATCATGAAATGAATTTAGGACTATGTGATCTGATCAGACTACATCATTATTTTAAATCAACACGAGAGAATTGCAATGAGTAGTGAAAATATATAATTTCTTGTACTTATGCGCACTCATGCTTATTGCAATGTTGTCTATGAATCATATTCACTCGAAGGTTTGCAGTGCGCATCGAATTCGTACTTAGCAACATTTATGACATTGTTGATTTCAACTTTCCTTAACTCAATGCTTATGGACGATGCATAATAAGTGTGATTCACAATGCGAACTTCGCATACGAACATTAAAGTTCTTATAAGGAGATTATGTGTTTCTCTGTTGCTTTTTTTTTGCAGGAATTAAAACCAACCCTATTTACTACAGTTATATACTACTTGCAAACTGTTTAATGACTAAACTTTCAAATAAACATAGAATGCCTGAGTTGAGTGAGCTGAATCAATGTGAGTAGTATACATAAGTATTTTCCTGAAATTAGAAATCAAACTGAAGTGATTTATGAGTGTGAGTGTGGTATGACTATGATGTTGATGTCGCATTCATATTTATTTCAAGCCCTACTTATAAATCAGAGTAGTTGAGTTTAAATGATGTCTAATCATTTATATTTAAAATTTCATGAGTCAGTATGAATAGCGAAAAAGCGATTCATTACCAATCACTGATCAGCACCCAAAGAAATAACAGCTTAAAATCAATAAAAACCAAATCGAGTTCTTATATTCAATACCCGCCATACACCAATTTTTGGAAAATGACTTTTTGATCGCAAATTGTTCACTGATGCCAGCTTAATCTCTGACAAAAATTTCCGAAAAAAAATTAATATAAGTCCTTTTTTTAAATATATATTTGTGATATCGCTATCAACCGCACGATTTTTTTTAATGCAATACCCGCCATACGCCATAAATTGAGAATACGAAACGAATAAATTTCCAATTTGAATTACCTTTTTTTTTAATTATGTTTATTTTGTTGTTATTGTTTTGTTATTGAATTCTTTTATGTTAGAAAAACGTTAAACAAATGCTTAATTTAATAAAATTACATATTACAGCAAAAAAACATATTTTTATTACTGTGCAATAACCGCTATACGCCATAAAAATATTTGAAGATTTCAGTTGCAATACCCGACATCAACCATATCGATACGAATAGAGTAAAAAGTTCTATTTTTTTTATAAGGGTGACTCAGTAGTCATATTTAAAAAATATTATAGAAGAAATGTTAATTCATACCTTAAGAATTTTGGAATAAAACAGTTTTTTCTCTCTCCTGAAAAATTGTGTTTTGGCGTATAGCGTGTATTGAATATGGCTTATATTCAATATCGATATTGAATTAATAAGAAACATTAACGAAAGTCTAGTCAGAATGAAATTTCTTATTTCAATATGGAAAAATATTAATTTACAGTATTTATTTATTAATTTATTTTTAAGGATTTTAATATACATTTTCTATTATATTGAAATTTATTGAATTAATGTGACTTGTTCTTATTTTTCAGTTGCAGTTTTTCCCTGAGTGAACACTGTTTTCTATATAGTTTTGGGTAATTTTTGGACTAGAATCAAACGTTTGTGAAGTATACTGTACACTCATGATCTCGTATGAGCTACTTAGAACATTCAAAAAAGTGTAACAGAGAATCTTGATCAAAGCAGTGTATATTATATATGTAAGTATAACCTAAAAGTCCATTATTTGAGTAATTGGATGGGAATCTATAAAAATTAATAAAATTTTAAGGAACTCCTTTCTAATATGTGATCAGAATATAACTTTTCCAAAGCAAATCAAACCAAAATTCAAAGCAATTAGTTCTCAGTTTTGCTTGATAGTTATCATTATTCTAAATTATAATACTTTAGTTATGTTAAAGAATAATGAAAGCCACCCAGCAAAAGTTCACTTACCAAATCACCAAAGAAGTAACTAGGAAAATTACTTATTGCTAACCGACTTCAAAAAATGAGAAGATTATCAATTCATCTGCATTTTTTATGTATTATGTGTGTTACTTCAGAACTCCGTAATTTTTAGACCGATTTAAGCAATTCTTTTTTTTTGTGTCTAAGAGTGCTTAGCTGTCATTCGATTCCAATTTATTAAGTATAATTTTCTGAAAGCTTTTTTTGTAATAAAAACTTTCAGCAAATTGTAATACGATGAATCAAAACAATTCACATATTCCATTTGCTAAACTAAACCAAACTAAACCAAACACAAAGAACTCTGATGATGAAGGTGTAGCCGGTTGTTCCGTTCTACTACGTGTTTGTCAGAATATTTACAACTAACTTTGGTGTTATTTGTTCATTAATAATTATCTCATGTAATTTGGCTTACAAAGCGATACGAACTTTAGCCTGATCAAATCATAAATATAGAAATAAATGAAGTTCGAACAATAGTAATTAAAATTAAAAATATGTATTTGTTTGAACATAGAAAAAAAAATATTTTTTTTCTATTCAAGTTGATTTCATGCGTGTTACGTTGTGTTGTTTTCGGTTAGTATCGTGTTGGAAAAATTCCTACATCCTTGTCTATACTTCATTTACACATGTATTGTGGATCAGATTATTCCTTTAGAATATATGATTTCTCTGCCTCTAAATTTGCCGTTTTTCGCAGTGTGCGTCATATGAAATTTTACTACTCAATTAAAAGAGCGCTGCCCAAGTACGGGTTTAATGTTTTTTAAACAAGTCTTTATTAAATATAACCTTCCTTTTGATGCACCCTTTATATTACATATAAGTTTATCTAGCAAGTTTTCTGACAATATACTGGCAGCTATAGCCTCTTCGAAAAAAATAAGTAATTCAACCAACTCGCAGTTATAAAAGTAAGTTTTAGGGAGATCGACTTACGCCGTTGTTCATAATAAATATTTTTAACCTATAAAAGTTTTATAAAAAGAAAAAAATCTGCCTAGATAACAAGGTGAATTCAGCTTAAATTTTTTTTTCTAATATGCTTTAAAAATGCTTTCTGATGCTTAATTTTAAACAGAAAATATTGCAGCTTACTCTCTGAAGGATTATTTTTATTTTAAACATAATTAAATAGAATGCTGAATCTTTAATACAAAAACTTTAAATTTTTAATTCAGGAATGTTGTTTGTTTCAGTATACATAAGGCTTATAGTTCACAGTTACAAACTTTCTAATAGGTAAAATACGAGTAACTACCACTTTAACGCAGAAAGGTTTTCGATATTTTTTGCTCCTCGCAGGAATTTATGTTAAATGTTGGCTTGGGTTTTTAAATTTTACTTGGCCAGAGTGGGGAGTCAGTAATACCACATCATGTTCCTCTTAAAATTAAATTAAACATGTATTTAATTTCAATATATTTTAGCAGTGTAACAAAAGAGAAAATTACAAATATACCATATAATTTTCAGAAGAATTTATAGAAAATCAGATTTTTTACCAAAAAAAAAAAACTACGTGACTAGTTCAAAAAACTGCGAAAAACAGATAAATATGATAATTTGGCAACGATGGCGAATACTATTGAAGTGGCAACACAGTAACCAAAATCAACAAAAAAAAACAATAAGAGAAGAAGAAATGTTTAACTCTTATTAGATTCATGATGTTGTTTATTTTTATTGTATTTTACAGGAGTTTACGAGCAGCCTACAAATAGAGTAGCGTTGAAACCATTTGGAACTGTAATCAAACACGTATGAATAAATGTGATTTTCACTGATTTATTTTTCCACCAAACAACTCTAATGGGGCTGAAATAAAATAACTGATTTTGACTCAAACCGGCAAATTATGCCTTGGTATTATTGGCAACAGTTATGACGGGCTTTGAGAAATACGTGGCATTATAATAAGAACTTAAGAATCTTCTGTGTATGCAGCAACAATTTTTTTTTAAGAGAAGTAACACTCTGGCCATGAATGCCTACTACTATTACTAGGTGTTATCTTCTTTAGGAAAGGTATAGTTATAGAGGAGACAGGTGGTGAAAGAAGAGATAGAGGAAAACTTCATTCTTTTACAACTTTGCTTTTTTTCGTGTTTAATAATGCAGAGTTGCAGCGCCTCTGGTGTTAGCGAGGCGTATTAAATTTTCAAAGCTGTGCTTAGTAGCCATTCTATTGGTTATTTTACTTCGCCGATGATTATGGTACACAATACCGACGAAGGAAGGCGTTCTGGCGTTACATTAGGATTAGCATCTGCTGAAGTCGGTATAGTTCAATGACTAGTGAATATGCCTTCATCACTTGAACTTTCCTACAGCAACTAATACAAAGGTACACTAATGTACAACAGCAAAAATACGTGAGTGAGTTATATTGAAGGATTCAATCGCCCAGGTATCCTACTTCATTTAACTATGGTAACCATCCATCTGTCAGAGTCTATGAACTTGATGGGCTTACTAAAGAGACATTTTCAACATCTATTTTCAACGTAATATTGTACGATGATAAGATCAAATCAAATAGTAAAGCAACCAACCACCTGTTACACTCTATAAATTGGATGAGGTTACTTCTAAAGACATTTTCAGCAGCTATCTAATTAAAAAAAATTGTATTGAAGTATTGTAGCTTTATAGCCGTATGTATTAAACACACTCTCTACAGCAGGCTACCGACTACAACCTGCAAAAAAAAAAAATACATGTGTGTATATAAAAATTATTATTTTCGCAAAAAACACTACTTCACTGCACAACCACGGTTGTACATATATATTTATATCCGTCGTTCCAATGTAGAGCATAGGCCGTAACAAATGCATGCCAGTGAGGCCTATTATGAGCTATTGGTTTTATTTCGTTCCAAGTCTTATGAGCTATTTCCATCTCTTTGTCCTATTGCCTTGATTGCATGAGCTGATACTCTTTGTCTCCTACTCACCTGTTGAAGGGGTTGTAGATGTTGCCAAGTTACACAGAAAAAATATCATCAAAATGCAACCAACAAAACAATGTTTAATATATAATTGAAATTTATGTATATATTTAGTAAATATAACAAATTAAGTTGTTGATACGAGAAAGCAGATATTTTTAACAAACTAAACAAATTTTGTGTTATGGATGGCGTAAAAACTCAAAATTTTCTGGATATTTTTTATTAAGAATGTCAACCAAAATCTTTGTTATTGTATATTATTGGTATCACAAATTTAAATTTTTCTAATCTATTAAACTATATAACAAAATAATTTTTTAAACTGTAAAACAACGGAATTCCCACGTATAGAAGAAACATAAGAAGTCATGTTTTGTGTGCAATCATTACTTGCGTATTTAAAGAATTGCTCTTTAGCTGAGAGCTACGTAGGTACGTTAGTATATTAGTCTATAGGTTGCCGGTGGTTCGATTTCGCAGAAAATGAAAAATCATTTAGAGGGTTGTGATTGTCTATAAAAATAAATAAATAAATAAATAAAAAATTTTCTTAATTACTAATAATTTGTTTGAAAATTTAACAATTTACATTGTTAATATAACAAAAACCTTAATTGAAATAACCTTGAAATCTAACAAATTTTTATTGAAAATAGTTTTCTAAAGAAAACAAAATGGAATAACAACGCTAATTATATTACAATTGCGTATAGTTAAGAAATAGATTAGAATTTAAAAAAACTAATAAAAATTATTTTTTTTATTAACAACTCAATTGTGAATAACATAATGAATTTCATTGGAAATAATTGAGTTGATTTAATTTTTTTATGTTACAACTGTCTGTTTGCATTTACAAAAATCGTTGCAGATGCCTTTTTAAATAATATTTCAAATTGTACGAGTATTTACAAATCTTTTTTCTTCTGTGTATAATTATTAAGATTTTTCTTTTAAGTTTTAACATCCTTATATCCTTTATCCTTCTTTCTACATATGCTTATATATTCATCAATGTCACTCTTTCCAAATGAAACAGATTTTTGTGCAATCCAGAAAGGGTTTTACTGTTTGGAGAGCCATTCGTGAAATATCAAGCCAATTAATTAAGTAATTTTATTTTTATAAATGTTAGATAAATACATGAAAGCGACATTGTTGAAAAGTATACTCGTATATGTAGATCTGTACATATAGACATACTTCAATATTAGCTTTTAAAATAAGTAGGGCGATAGTTGCAGCTAGGGTCATTTGAAGTCGTGTAATCGAGTAGCCTGCTGTGGTTAATGTGTTTAATGCAGTATTCTCTAAGAACCACTTTAATTGACTTAAATCTCTATCTCTAGTTTTTAATTATTACATTATATGGTTTTGTTTGCTTATTTAAGATCCCAATTTTGACGATTTGATCATGCCTCAATGCTGACTATTTATATATAAACAAATAAAGTATATTTGTACTTTTTAACCGACTTCAAAAAAGGAGGAGGTTATATGTTCGTCATGCCTGTATTTTTTTATATGTTCACCGATTTCTTTGCCATTTGTGAAGCGATTTTAAAAGTTCTTCTTTTATATGAAATGGTATACTCCACAGGTGGTCCCATTTTCACCAATATGCGATAGGAGCAGGGGAATTTGTACCTCCCACGCAAATTAATTATTAATTGCGGCATATATGGAATACTATATCAAACTTGGTGAGAATTACTTTATAGTTAATGCCCGTAATATAGCGGAAAAAAGGTGCTGTAAGAGTAGGGGAAGGGGGAAGGGCTCCCTCCCATAGAAACTAATCACTAACTATTGCATATTGATAATACTACATCAGTGGCCGTCTACAAATTTGGTGTGAATTACTTTATAGTTAATGCCCTAAATCCAGCAAAAAATTGGTGGTGTAAGCGCAGCGGAAAGGCTCCTTACCATACAAATTACAAATTATTAATTAAACACCAAAAAGTAAAAAATAAAAACTTCAAAAAAATTAAAACGACTTTATGCACTAAAAAGTTAAAAATAACAGAAGTATTATATGCGTTAAGTCCTAATTTACACTATGCAGGTTTTATTGCTAAGCTGATTAGTTTGTTAGGAAAGAGGGACGAGGGGAAAAAGAAACGTTACTGTTCCCCTCGTCTCTCTCTCCGTCAAACTAATCAGCTTAGCAATAAGACTTGCATAGTGTAAATATGGACTAACTACTTAACTATCTGCAGTCGGTGCCAAGAAGGTTGTTAAATAAATGCACAAATAAATTTCTAGGTTGCCAACTAGTAAGAAAAATTATTTCTTCTTGGCACTTCTTCTTCTTCTTCTGTTATTTTTAACTTTTTAGTACATAAAGTCGGTTTAATTTTTTTTAAGTTTTTATTATAATATTATTCACCTAGTTTTCTTAACACATAATGGACCTTATCGTGGTTCGTGTATTTCGACTTCGATTGCGACGTCATAGATTAAACATTAAATGTGGCGGCGTTCTTTAATCTATTATAAAAACGTCATACTAAGAGTCGAAATATGCGAACCACGATAAGAGTGATTATATTTTGCTTGTAAATATTAAACTCAAGCCGTTCATTATCCTACTTTCCAAAGAAATCAAGCTAAAATTAAGTTAAATTAATTTTCGATGTAGCTACTGAGAAAAAAATTAAAGACTTTATTTTGTAAAACGCAACTCCAAGCACTGATAAGAAATTTGTGCAACAAAACGCACACAAAATTTGTCAGCTTTAAGCGCTGCGTTTAAGAAAATAATCTCGAACCCAAAAATGGGCTCTAGCTATATAAAACTAGGTCTCCAACGCCTAAAAACTGTAAGGTCTCCTTAGCGATTTTTTCTAAGAATGTATTGCTATAAATTATATTGTTAAACTTTTCTATATATATTTTGAAAATAAATTCGTCATATTTTTTGGCGCTCAATGTCATTGCTATTTAATTACTTTTATATGCTTTAAAGAATTTAAGTTTGAGATTTAATTGAAGCTACGAGAACCACTGAATATTCCTACTGGATAGGTGGATATACTTATCATATACCCTAAACAAACTCAGTTGAAGCTTGTGAAGTGAAAAAACGAATGATAATTTTCAATTGTTTTGATACATGTTACACAAAATATTTTAAAACCTGTTTAAAGAATGTTCACTAGGCAACATTTGCCTATGTTATCAAATTTGCTAATATTTTAAGCAACACTGTGTGCATTTGTATTTATGCTGAGGGAAAATAGACAAGGTTTTCCTCTTGTATCTTTTGTTTGTTGTTTGTGTAGCTTAATACTTCAGAGGAATAAAATTATTAAGACAGAATATAAAAATGTCAACATAATGAAATTTCGTGCGTACTCGTATGTGAGTTTTCCTTTGTATGAGCATTAACAAATATGCCACAATTTTTTCTTTATTTTTCAAGCTTCTTCGCATGCATTTACATAAATACATATGTATGTATGTACATATGTACATACATATGATGGGAAATGTATTATAAAGATTATCTTTATTGCTTTAGGTTTTTTATTTGCTTTAATAAATGACTCCTTGTAGAATGTATGTAAATTATTCGTGTACGTTAAAAAAATAATAATGGCTTCAATTTAATATGAAAATGTTCAAATATGTACGAATTTTAATATCGTTTTAATTATACACGCAGAGAAATAAAGAACTGTGGTGGCACAGCTGTGATAACTATATTATGGCAAGCCATGTATGATTATCAGCGTTTTTGTTCACCTCGAACAGGTTATGGAGTGGGCGAAATATGTATCTTTATCTATTGACTTTCAGAGCTTGTTCTAGTTATAATTAAGCCAGCCCGATAGCCTAATGAGTATACTTAAACAACCCCTTATT
This sequence comes from Nowickia ferox, assembly GCA_936439885.1. Lineage (NCBI taxonomy): Eukaryota > Metazoa > Arthropoda > Insecta > Diptera > Tachinidae > Nowickia > Nowickia ferox. Next base: position 31,118,411 of record OW387023.1, read on the forward strand.
GTAGGAAAATATGATCGATATTGTTATGTGAAAAGTAATGCACATATTCTTTTATTCCGGTTTCATCTCTAAAACCATTTTCAGCTGTTTCCTACCATTGCAATTATATTCCATTACAATCGGCTAACTGAACCTTTAATAAAATTGGGAAGAAGCCATTAATTTCAGTTGCCAAATTTCCATAGTATTGATAACCACAAACTCTTAGTTGCTGTATAGTTTTTTTTAAAGACAGAAAGGTGTAATTTACTTAAATTAAATAATTTTTATAATAGCATTTACTCATGCCATATTTTATATTTACTTTTCCTTATCGAAAAACAATTCCACAGAACTATTCATATAAATGATAATTAATTATTTATAGCGTTTAATACTTAATACTTTCCTTTTTTACTTATATATCTATATTTTGAAGCTTCCTTTACTTTCTGCCAGAATCATAATGGAAATGGAATCTGTGAACTGTTTTGATTCATCGTATTACCATTTGCTGAAAGCTTGAATGAAGTTCGAACAGTAATAATTAAAATTAACTAAAATTAATAATCATAATACATAATAGTACGAGTAACAAATCAAAAAAGTTTGTCGTAAGCAGACCAAAAATAAGCAAATTAACTAACATGTGCATAATTCGTAAAGAACAAAGGACAATGGCAAGACTGTTGTAAATTTAGAGATGGTAAAAATGAGCTTTCCTTACAAAAAAGCTTTCAGCAAATTGTAACACGATGAATCAAAACAATTCACATATTCCATTTGCAATAAAAGTTGCGTATATAAAGCAGAAATCTACGTCAACTGACACCACACACAGTGGACCAAACACAAAGAACACTGATGAGGAAGGTGCAGTGGCCTTCGAAAACAACCGGTTGTTCCGTTCTACTACGTGTTTGTCAGAATATTTAACTTTAGTGTTATTTGTTCATTAATAATTATCACATGTAATTTAGCTTACAAAGCGATACGAACTTTAGCCTCATCAAATCGTAAACATGAATAACTTTTATTTCTCCAAAGTTCCAAATACGGATACTTATAAACACCGTCTCTGAGGACCTCACTGCTTAATAACATATTTCGAATGCTTATTGCACATGTCTTACCAGATTCCCTATAAAATCTGGCAAATTGGTAAGAATAATAAGGAAATGTTTTTTTAGAAAAAAAAAAGATGTGCGCTTTGTAGTGCTATATAGATGTGAATCGTGGAACACCTTAGCAAGAGATCTACAGCCGATACAGGTATTCAAAAACAAATCAACGAGGAAGATATTGAAAATATTCTGTCTCAATGTCATCTGAAACAGAAACGTTTCTTTTCCCCTCGTCTCTCTCTCTCTTAACAAACTAATCAGCTTAGCAATAATACTTGCATAATGTAAACTGGGACTCAATAAACATATACTACGTTTAAAGGCGCACTGTTTGCAAATATAAATATTTGCAAATAAATTAACTTACTGTTTATACGGCATATTAAGTGTACAAAAACTTGGTAGCACTTTTATAAAAAAGTTACTTATGTTTACAAAAAAATTGTGTAAATGTATAACGTAAAAAATAATCATTTGTGTTTATTGCCATTATTTTCTTCTATCAATGTTTTTGTGCAATATTTACCAATTTTTTGTTTTTTATTAGCAAACATTTGTAAGTCTGGCAACTTCAAGCATTTTATTTGCAAACAGTGCGTTAATCGTGAATAGTTTTATGAATTAATAAGTCGCAATAAAAACAATAATACGGCAACAATTTACAGTTTTATTTGCAAATAAGCCCTGCGTATAAACGTAGTAATAGATGCACTATTCAGCTTTAAAATGAAATGTCATTGCACCCGAAAAATCCGTTTTATTCTTCTCAAACCTTAAAACATGTTTTTAAAAACAGCAACAACTCTGTAAGCCACATCAACAAATTAATTTTATTTTTTGTGCAATAACTGCCTATGCCACAAAAACTTAACAAAATCATACCGCGCTAGTTTCTGATATAAATTTCATGTCTCTTAGGAAGAGCACTTTAATATCTATTGATTTAACACAAATATCAGAAAATATTGAAAAACCTCTTCCAGTTTCATAAAAATCCATCGATGAAAAAAATAACCAGTAAAGTAAGTTTGACTTCCAAATTTATTGAGGAAAACAAAATAAAAATATATCATTTTGAAAGAAGTAGATTTTATAATAATACCGCCAAAATAATCGAATTTACTTAAAATCTTTTTAGCATACGAGTATAAAGCTATGTTACCTAGCAATTAGTGTTTTTCATACGGAATTTCCCGGGAAATTTTTCCCGCACAATTTCCGGGAAAGAAATCCCGGAATATATTTGCGGGAATTCCCGACGAGTGTCGTTATTCACTTATGAAGGTGATGGTACTAGCACAATAGCTAAAATTTTACAACAACAACTTATATTGTGTTGATTTTGTAGTAAAGAAAACGCTGTTTCGATTCAAAAAAAAATCATTTTCATTAAAAAAAGAATTGCAATTTTTTGAAGGAAGTGGAAAAAAACTGAAATTTTCCAGAGATTATATAATGCTCTTCTGACTATAAGGCCAACATCCGTAGAAAGTGAACGTATTTTTTCATTAACAGGAGTTTTTTTTTAATAAAATTAGAAATAGACTGTCGAACGATTCTATTAATGCTGTACTAAAGTCCTATTTGCAAAGCAAGATTTTGTAATATTTTTTTAATAATGTAATTTGTTTTTTTTTTCTTTTGTTTGCGTTATATCAATGCACTTGACTTTCCATTTACATATAATATTGGTATTTATGCATTACTATTATATAAAGAACTTAAATTATATTAGTTTTTCGGCTAATGTGTTTATAAAACGTTATTATTTAATCGATCTCATGAAATGTTATTTGTTTTTTGTCGAAATAAATTAAATTAAAAAATATTTTGTATAGTTTTGTACTGGGCGGGAATTCGCGGGAATTCCCGGGAAACTGAAAAGTCAATCCAGCTTTCCCGGGAAATGAAAAAGTCCGGGAAAACAAAAACTCTACTAGCAATAGATGGAGCATATAAAATCAATTTTTGATTGCATGTGGCTTACGGAGTTATTGCATTAAGCGTCCCAAATTTACTTTGTTTATTTTTTATTTTTGTCTTATTTTATATGCAAATTTTATTCAAGTGTTGGATTAAAAATATATTTTTTTTATCCAAATAAATCGATTTTTATTATTTTTGAGAGCATATTTTTTGAATTTTTAAGGCATATTTTCAAATTTTTAGTGCATATTGAATGCGCATAAAACACTTTTTTTTAAGCATGTTTGTGATTTCCCTGGTTATAAAGAATTTAGTGGGCGAACAGCTTGAACGCAGGGAAAAAATCTTGAAGCAAAATTTAATATTTGGTTTCTTAATATTGAATTGAAATATAATATTTCTATTACATTTAACAGGATTTATATGTATAATACTGATAAGGAATTTAATAAAACAAAATGGTTTAAAATTTATTTTATTTAAATAAATTTATTATATGCACACACACGCATATAAATATATTTCAAAGCCACAAGAGCCTGCACAGATAAGTAAATACTCTTATAAAAAAAAAATCACAAATACTGCAGTGTGTTGCTTTGGAAAAACAACTACAAATACACACTAGTATCAACAATTATTTCAATTTTTTCAAAAATTTTATTTCCATGCGAATGTATGGGGAAAAATACTGGTACGTGTGCTTGTACATGAAATAAATACATTTTTATATTAATTTGAATGTGTGTGTGTGTGTGTTGGTTTGTTTGATTGTATACTTTTCTAATGTTTTTTCAATGATTTTGCTACAAATTGGATTTCAATTTGACACATATTTCTTTACTGCGCTAAAAGTGTACTCTTGTTTTGTTTTCCAATGCTGCTGCAGCCTTCTTAACAAATTCTCAATAGAAGATCGAAACAATCAACTTGTGCTTGACATGCATGTAAAAGGAAACACAAAATTTCATTCATTCACTCACTCATTCCTTCAGTCACACACAAGCTCATAATAGAATTTATAAAAAAAATCGTTTAAATAAAAACGTGCTGCCTACCAAAAAGAAATATATATATACATATGTATATATATAGAAATTGAAACAGAAAAGCAAACAAAAACAAAATAAATAAATTTTCTATGCTTTTTAAAGTTTGACATACTAAAGTGATTGCAAGGATTTTTAGGCAAAATCGCAATGGTTCAATAAAGTACAGAGTTCTAAAGAAAGCAAATCTTCTATGGCCAGCAAATTTTTAAATGTAATTCTACAGGAGTTCTTTATCTTTGCCATCATCAGAGTACCATTAGTGCTTTAATTTTAGCAAAACACACAACACATACTTAAGCTACTTCAACTTGAAACTTTGAAACGAGCTTTCAAATCCTTTGCTTCCCTAAACGCATGGACATGCAAATATTTTCCTTTCTTGCAAGAGTTGGAAATTCATTCGATTAAAAATTGATTTTAAGCATTTAAAATATCCTCTTAATGTCATTCATTTAGAATTCTAATCATCGCAATTCACATTGTTTTCAATTAAATTGTGACTCAAAATCAATCACCCTTATTCCAGTTGTCAACATCGACATCACGTCACTACAATACCGGAAAAAATAATCTGTGTCTACTCGCTCTACAGAAGAATTTTGTACTATTTGTGTGCCCTTACGTCTAGAAAATAGCATGAGCCTGTCAATAGAAGTCAGTTGTTTTCGGGTAGACAGGACCCAATTCATAGAAAAAATTCTTATTATCCTGTGAATCACAAAAACACAGGAAAGACAAAAACTATATCTGTTGAGATTTTTTGTAAAATTATTAAAGTTTTTATATTAATAATCCTGTTTAAAATAGGACAACCAATATAATTACTTAATTTTTCTCGATGTAAGGACTTCTCACAAATTACACAGACGAAATACAGCGTAGCATTTTCGCAAAATTCGAACGACTTTATTGTATTAAAGTGAACTTGATTTTAATATTTTTTTTAAAGCCCAATTTGTATGTGATATACCATTAAAAAAACCATTTATGTATGTTTGTATGAACTTGTACGTGAAAAAATCAACCATTGGCTAAATGCATGATGTTTACACCTGATAAAAACCATATTGGTAGCTGCTGTTACTTTTTATCATACTGAAATTTGAAGAAAATAAAAGTATTTTTTGCTCACATTATGTCTCTAGATCTACCGGAATATGCATAAAAGTTTAATTTGAAAAATCATGGCTTCTTCTCAAAGTCTTAAAAACCATAGGAAAACCTATTTCCCTTCATGTTTCAACCAATATAATTGGGACTAAGTGACAAATACATACATATTCGTAAGCACTTTTTTTTTAATAAAATTCATTCCTTTACAAAATGGCTGAAGATTTACAGTTATTCGCAAATAAAATACATTGCTCGTTGTTTTTTTTTTTTTTTTTGCTATGGACATTTCAAATATTATAAGTACATTCACACAATACATCGATACAATTTTTGCAAGACATACACTTTAAATGCAACCTCATCATGGCAGTCGTCGACATCATTATCGTCTTCTATACCCAGCGGTAAAACTCAGAAGGCTTTCTTGGTGCAGGCCTTATTAAAGGCATGCTTAGGAATTTAATTTGATTCACACATTCCATACTCCCTTCTATGAGAAGGGAGAAGAGAAGGAGTAACATGTTTTGTTTTGTTTTTTTTTTTTCAAAGCAAAAGCAAAATCCAAGGCATGCTTACTCCTTCTTGTTCCCGCTGGGTACCTTTTCCAATAGCCGATGATGTAAAAGAACAAGCAAGTAGAAGAAGCACACACTTACACAATCATCGCCGAAATGCTTGTTGTTTTTCCTACTATAAGAATCATGTCAAGCCTTCTCCTATTCAATATTGATGGTAATTGAAGCATGTTCTTCAGATTGTTGTTGCTTTAGTTCTGCTTTAGTATTTATCATGCACAGCCTTAAAAATTATGTACGTGTATGTGTGTGTGTGCGTGTGCGCGTTCGTGTTATACTTGAATATAATTTTTTTTTGTTTTAAGGCATAACTTGTCAAAATTCATAACACAACTACATGCAGACAGTTCGTGTTTTTTAATGAGAAAATACTTAGACAAAATTTAAGTACTGAACAATTTATTTTCTACACTTTATAAAGCATATATTTAAGTTTTGAATTTTAATGAAATTGCTTCAGTTCTACTTTTCTTAAAGGGGAACTTTTTCGAAAAGGAACTTCTTCCAGAGGTGCTTTTGGTAGGTACTTTTAAGACACTTTCTTTAAAATTTACTGGTCTCATCAATATTGACCTAATGCGTTTCAGATGACACTTATGCTTCTATGGCATAATGTGATATTTAGAGAGATATTTGTACTTTAAATGTGTGTGTTTTTTTTTTAATTAAAAATTTATTGCATATTAAATTTAATTGAATTAGAGTTTATTTTAATCAGAAATAATATCTTAATCGGGCTTAAATTTAGTATTTTCAATTCTTATTGAATGAAATAGTTTTATTAATTTATGCGATTTTCTTTCTAAAGAAGAGAAGAAAACTTAAATGTGCAGCCACGCACTTCATCAGCACCCATGTCTATCTACTTCGACGGTACATCCAATTAATTATTATTAATTATTATAATAATTTAAAGGCTCTTGATGTGGTCAATGCACGATTAACTTAGTCGGAATCCAGCCTGTTCTTTAAAAAGATCGCGCTCACATTTTTGGTTATTTTGGGCCGAATTTTCGCATGCCTTCAAATGAAAAAAAGTTACTTCTACAATGCTTTTGGTCATTGAAACATTGAAATTTTATTTAAGAATAAAGAAAATGTCCATTTTATAGTACATACTAGTGGACCCCCCTAGTCTTTGGTTAAACTTATTTTGTATCCAAAATTTTTTACCTTGACCACACGTCAAGTACGATGGATGGATGAGTTTTGCTTTGTTCGTGATGTTCATTATATTTTGTCGTACCTTTCGTGTTCAACATACAGCCACGTTTAGAGAAAAGTTTACCTTCATTCCATTTACTTTTTGAAAAAATTGAAACATTATTTATTTATTTAATTTCGTTGTGATGTAAATGGCCACTAGTCCTGCTATTGTACAAGGCTCATGTGATTTTAGTGGGTTGTTTAGTGTTTCTCATTTCATTGATGTTGTTTAACAAATACATAGTGCTGCTACTGTTGCGGTTGTTGTTGTTGTTGTTGTTGTATTCATTATTGCTTTTTGGCACTTCTTCACAACTTTTGTACACTTTTCATGTTCATTGTAATATTGTAATTACAACATTTCTTTGCATTGTCTGCAATTTTCATTACAATTTGTTGGGTTTTTCCTTGTTTTCGTTTTAATTTTTTTTTTCTTTTTGCTCTATTGCTGTTGCTGTTTGTATGTATGTAGCAGTAGCAGCAGTCATGCAAACGTGATTTTCAACAACGAGTATGATTGATGGATTTTTGTTTTACTATTTTTTCATATACTCGTGTGTATAAACATCTTCTTGGAATTTATCCAAAAAATATATGAAAATATTCAAATTAAAGACCCAAAAGCAACACAACCCTTTTAATCTCTCTGTTGAGTGATTACTTAAAACTGAATTTTGTATAGAAATAAAATAACTAAAAAGCTGAAATACAATAGAAATGAAATCAATGGAATTTAAATAAGTTTCTACTTTGGTGGCATTGTTTAAAGCGTTACATACTATACTCGTACGTATAGTGATTTCCATAATTAAAGCGCCACCACCAATTGGGGCCTGTGGTTGTTCAAGTTAATCTTTATGACATATTATATTAGAATATTATACAGAAAATTTTAATCTCTAGGAATATGTTATCAACAAGGCCACTTTCATTCAAAAAATTTTATTACTAAATACGTCTGTGTATGTCCCTGGACATGAGCGTAATGTAATGGCTCCTCTTTTCAACCCAAGCTAACTTAACCTAAATACTTGTGAAGTTCAACAAAAATATAAATATCGGTATAATTCATTTAACATTATACAAAAATTAAAATAATTAAAATGTGAACTTTATTTATTAAATGAATGAGCAATTGTCTGTAGATTGTGGAAACATAACAGTCTGCTAAAAAAACCATACGTATGTATACGAGTATTTACTTCTAGCATATTGATGAATCTCTTGCTAAAAATTTTTCAATTAGCACTTCTATTTTCATTGTTTTTAATAATTTCATTTATAATATACTCGTACACGATTATTAATTTATTGATATTTTTCAGTGTAAATAATTTTATAAACAAGAGCTAAATTAAATCATGCATAGCGCTACTGGATTCACCGCACTCGAATTAAGTTTACCCACAGTATAATTAAATAAAATAATACTAAAACCTAAACTAAGAAATTTTTTTTTTTAAATATCATTTCCAATTTATATAAGCGATGTAAGTCTGTCCGTCAGTATGTCTGTACTCGTACATTAAATCGGTCTTCCGAAGCTCTCAGTAAAGCTAGAGACTTCGGTCTTTAACTGATATATCAGAAATGGTCTGAAATAGAGTGATCTTGAAAAAGTTAGCAAAATCGAGAAGACGGTTTCGGAGCCGGACAATTTAACCTTTTTTTGCCATAAAATTATTATTATACAATTTTTTTACATAAACCTATTTTATATTTCAGTACTAATAAAATTGATTAAATTAAATTAAATTATTAAAATCCAAAAAAGTAAAAATTCGACTCCAGGGTTGGAAAGTTTGAACTTTTTGGTACATAAAAGTAATCTACTAAAACGTATTTTTTTCTCCCTAAAATAAACATATTTTGTATTTCAGGAAGAAATAAATTGTTATAAGAAGTCAAAAAGTTATAAAAGGATGATTCCAGGGTTGGAAAACTCACACTTTGCTTGGTATATAAAAGAAACTAGATGAAATTATTATTTTTTCTTTTTCTTTATAAATAAAGAAGTATATTTTATAAATCAAATATATAAATAATAAAGTAGTAAAAATCAGGTAAAGAAAAACACAGACACAGAGCTGGAAAAGTTAAACTTTTTTGATACATAAAAATAACTAGTTTAAACAAATTTATTTTGTTAATTAAACACATTTTATATTTTAGAAACAAATAATTTATTATTAAAAATCAGAAACATCAAAAATATGGTTTCAGGGTTTGAAAAGTTGAAACTTTTTTGGTATATGGAAGTATCTAAATAAAAATATTTTTTTTTTTTCTTTTTAACTAAACATATTTTATATACTCGAGAGTTTTTTATATTTCTTAAATTTTTACATGAAAATATACATTAACCATAAACATGGGCACTAATTAGCTCTGTGATATCGCAATCTAAATCATAAACAGTCACAACTCAAAAAATTTCAGACGCTGAGTAGTGGCAAACAACTGTTGACACTATAAAATGACGCAAGTATGTAACATAAAAAAAAGCATAACGGTATTTTATATTCTTCAGGAATATTGTATTTCAAATTGTTGCGGTCGTGAGAGATTTGTTCAATTAACTGGATAATAAAAAAAAACTAAAAAAATTTTATAATTTTGAGTTGTGACTGTTTATGATTTAATGTGCAATAGGTTGCTTATTTGCTCTCAAATCAGTGTTCATACTAATTTTAAAGAGTTCTTATTAATTTTACATGCAGCAGTTTTTTTTTAGTTGAACATCAAATTGAAATGCATTTAAAACCGTTTGTAATTAATTAAGGTGTTTACATACGTTTTAAAATAGAAATTGGTTTTAGTACCGTTACGGATATTTATTTATTTAAGTTTTCGGTGTCGGTATCAATTTGGTACAGGCTGGAAAAATATTTTACTGTTAGGCAATCAGGCAATTAATAGTTTATCTACCATTATCCATTATTAGGAAGGGATAGTAAAGAGAGACATTATGGCATTTAAGAAAACCTCTCTCTCTCTCTAGAGAACTCTGAATTTTTTTTTTTTTTTTTTTTGCTTTTAATAAAAGTTATGGAACTAACATATACTTTCGTAATCTTTGAACGAGCCAAAAGTAATCTTAGACAACAAATTTTTATTTCAATTCTATTTAATTTATTCGAATATATTCTTAGAATATCAATTCTAATACTTAATTTTTGAAGAAATTTTATTTGAATTATTATTAGAATATTTATCGTCACCTAAAATCCTAAAGGCCCTAACAATCAAAAAACAAAAAACAAAAAACAAAATAGACTTGTTGGTTGATTAAATTTTTTTTCCAGTTTTAACTCAACAATTTATTTATTTATTTATTCGAAACCATTATAAGTACAAACAAGACTCGAAGTCTCTTAAAGCACCTCAACAAATTTAAACAATTGATGAAATTAGATTTTTATTGAAATTAATTACTAGCAGATAATATGTTCCAGATTTTCAATTTTATTTAAATGATAATTTTTATTAAGATGATTAGAAAATACGATTTTAATTAATTCTAGTAAGTATGCTCGAATATGCTCCACACGTCAATTCGTTGTTCTTCTTTGTTTTTATATTCTAACTAGAGACAGCAGAACAGGTTGCCAGATGATTTATATTTTTGAAGGGCTACCGATAAAGCGATAAAATCCTCAACATAATACATAAAATTTTAAATAATATAAACAAATTTAATTACAAAACAAAGGGAGAGAAAAAATTAATTATTAAAAAGTTTTTTAACTGCCATTTTGAAAGACAATACACGGGGATCGGTTTTAATATTATTTGGTAAGTTGTTCCATTTCACAGCACTAACAAAGAACAATCTTGAGGACGATAAATAGTTGTAATTAAGTATAATCAGGTTAAATGTACGACTAGATCTAGAGAAGCATAGTTTTTAGAAAATATAACCAGGTTCTCGCGAATAGATAACTTTGTGCAGAAAAATTAAATTTCGAATATTTAAGTACGAAGTCAAACTGCACCCTGGAATCTGTAATGAGTACTGCGATATTCTATCATATTTTCCTTTATTATACACATATCTGGCACAGTTCTGCACTTTATACTTCGAAACTGCATCAAGTTCTCCAAAAACAATAGCACCGTATGTTGTACTAGGTAATATAAGAGTTTTTACAAGTTTTATCGCTCGAAATAAATGCAGATGAATACCATAATTTTCGAAGAACATTATCAGGGCAATCATGAATAAAATTCCGCGTGAAATTTCTCCCTTTTCCAATAAGAATTTTTGTTTTCCGTATTACTTGCTATTAGTTGGAATTGTTCGCCGGGAAAAGTTTCACGCGGAACTTCATTCATGATTGCCTTGTATACATTCTCGTAATGAAGTAACTAACATGGTCCCTACAATTAAGTTCCGAGTTAATAACAATACCAAGATTTTTTACAACCCCTACATATTTGACAACTTCATTTTGCATACAAATTTCAGGCAAGCTATTATTATGGTATCCTCTGACATGAATTGCAAGAGCTTGAGTTTTCGACGTGTTTATCTTAAGATTATTCTTGAAAGACCATTCACAAATTTCATTAAAATTTTCATTTAGACGACAAACTAAATCCTCGACAAGTCCCAAGGGTTGCGTAACATAAATTTGAGCATCATCTGCATATAAATGAATGCTGGAACTTTTACAGCAGTGCACGATATCATTAATAAACATGCTAAAAAGTAAAGGGCCGAGTATAGATCCCTCTGGAACTCCAGATAGCATGGGTTTTAATGTTGAAAATTACGACTTAGAACTAACCCGTTGGTAGCGATCCGTAAGATATGATCTAACAAGATTGGCAGCGCAATTCCTAAAACCAAAGTTCTTTTCAAGCTTGAGTAATAGTATATCATAGTTGACAGTATCAAAAGCTTTCGAAAAATCAATGAGAACTACAATAGTAAGTTCAAGTTGTGCGTGTATCCTCTAAAACTTTTACTATGGCAGTCCCGCACAAAAGATATGTACTACAAACAAGTTCATTATTGAACTAGCTCATAGGAATTATATTTTTATATTTAAGTAAAATTTTATTAAAATTAAGTAAAATTTGTCCATGTTTTTCATCTTCGATCTCAAATTTAGTATTTTTTTATATCTTTAATTCTTGTACTTATTTTTATTTAAATTCTATACCATCTGGGTTTTATTTATTCCTTTTTCATGTTATATTACCATATTATTTTTCTTAACATACATATAATTCCTTGAGAGGAGTCAAGTATTGAACCAACAACGTTTTGACTGATAGGGAAGCACTCTAACCAATTGCCTAACAGCGCAGCCTGAACAATCATTAAAATTCTTGAGTTTTAAATTTTTATTTTTCTTACAAATAAATATATTACAAGATGAAATATTCCTCGAGAATATGACACATTTACTTAAGTTTTGTTGCTAAATGAAAATAAATAACATATACGCTATAATTTAAAGAAAAAATGCCTAAAACAGGATAATATTTTCCTGAAATTTAGAATTGTTAGAACAACGAAGCAGCTTACCTACAATGTCTTATTGATATACCCTTTTGAATACACTTGTTGTCTTTAATTACTTGTATGTATATTAATCAATTGTATGTACGAATATAAGTCTTTTTATTAATTGTCATTCATACTTTTACTTTTTCATTAATTAAATCAACTTGAATTGCATAAAATCGTCTTAGTATTTTAATAGGTTATGGGCCCAGACTTGTGGTGAATCTAATCTGGTGTCTTAGCGAAATCCATTCAAGTGAAAAATTAGACGAAACGATTAAATAAATAAAAGCAGAAATCGTCATTATGGAAGGTGTTGTGCGTATAGAACCGCTAAACGCGGAGAACTATGACACATGGAAGATGCAAATGCATGCTATCTTAGTAAAAAATGATTTGTGGTCATATGTTGACGACAGCATCAAATGCACCCAGTTGCTAAAGAAGCTGAATTGTGGAAAAACCAAGACCAGAAGGCGGCTGCTGATATTATGCTTGCGATGAGTTCTTCGGAACTAGGTTTGATATCAGAATGTGAAACTGCAAGACATATGTGGCTGAGGTTGGAAGCAACTTATCAATCGAAAGGTCCGGTCAATCGAAAGCAACTTTACTCAAACGTGTAGCATTATCGCGTATGCGAGAAAATGATAAAGTACGCGATCACTTAAATGAATTTTTCGATGCGGTGTCAAAATTAAGAGAAATTGGTGTTTGTATCGGTGATTCCAGAGTCATTCGAGACTTTTAGATGTGCGTTAGAAACACGTGACGAACTACCAAAACCCGAGATGCTTCGCGTGAAGATTTTGGAGGAATTCGAATCAAGGAAATCTAAAGAAGGTAAAAATGAATTAAATGCATTATATATAAAACGAGAACAAACAAAAACAGAAAGAAATGAAACCGAAACAAAACATCACATGTTTTAAATGTGGTAAACTCAAACATTTTGCAAGAAATTGCAAAATAAAAGCAAAAAATATGCAAAGTACTCAAAAAGTTGAGGTAGATACAACGAAATCAAATATTTGTTTTACATCAACGGAATCGGTGTTTTTGTGCCCAAGTAATAATACAAAGTGGTGCTTGGACAGTGGATGCACTTCGCACATGAGTGCTGACATTAATAATTTTGAACAGTTTTCAAAAATTCAATCAACTTGAATTACATAAAATCGTCTTAGTATTTTAATAAGAATAACTTTTATACATCTTTTAGGTAATTCAAATTTATGAACTAATCAGCAGTAAGTCATTTCGTAAAATTAATTTTTTGATTTAAAATGCAATTAACTAGCTCTTAGGATACAAATTCCTCAAGCTTAAAACCATTTTCTTATTTTTAGTAAACATTTCCTTAAATTTTAGAAATTTTACTCACATATGTTCAAAAATATTGATTTTATTCATTATTCAATTTAGCACGAAGCAAATAAATAGTCTTAAATTTATAAGGTTTTTTGTTTCCCCTGTAAAAAAAAAGTAGAAACTGTACTTATGGCCTTTTGGATTTCAGCTGACAATATAATTTTCGATTTTAGTTTTTTGAAAGACTGTCACGTAACTAATAATTTTATTTTTTCTTGAGGAAATTAAATTATTATTATTAAATTATTTAAATAATATAAAAATTTATTCGAGTAGTTTTTATTCGAATAATACTAAGCAAATCATCAATACTGACATTTATGGATTTTCGGGATAACTTTTTTATTCGGAGTATATAAATTCATTATTAAGTTTGTCATTGATTGCATGAATTTTCTTTACTTGACAATAGCAGCCGTGGGAAAATAGATCAACTCAAACAAATCAATTCAAATGCGGCAAACACGCTTCAAAGATTAATCCTCTAGCCTTGATATAAGGGAATAGAAGAAGTTATATGCAACAGGTGTGGCGAAATTTCATAGTGAAAATTCGGTAAAATATATTCTATTTTAATAATATTATTCGAATTTATTTTAATCAAATGATTTATTTTTACGCTTTTAGGTAAGTTTTTCAAAGGTCCTCTTTCATTGCTGAGTTGCTTAAAAAAATATTTTTGCTTTTGGCCTCAGTAAGCTTAAAGTAATTATGTTCGTAGATACTTGACTTATTTTAATAACCAAATGAGAATTATGTAATTATGTCAGCGAAAGCGCTGTTTGTTTAGGCATATGTACGTTATTAAGTTTCAGGTATTTTTTAAAAAATTTGCTTCCACTGACCTGAATTCACTAAAATAATCTCATTGAACAATAAATAATATTCACACATTTATTATTGATCAATGATATAAATAAATAAATAAAATAATTATAGCTTTTAATACTAAAATAGATGACAGGCAGTATTTGGTTATTTACGAAAAAGAAAATTTTCGTTTTATATTACAGTGATTAAAAATGTATTAAAAATGAAACAAAACAAAAACGTGAGGGAAAATTTTAAAAGGATTTTGTCATTATTACCAACGTCTATTGCAAGTGTCCATTAAATTTTTACCTAAACATCGTAACAAACAAATTTCTCTTAATCGACATTATCTCGAATTTTTTCATTTCAATCAAACTAATAAAATTCAATGAAAATTGTGAGCAATCGCATTGCCAGTGAACGCCACGTCAATACAACACTAAATTATAAAACAAAAACAAAAAAGATCAATATTAACACAGGTCCTAAAGGACAGCGGCAAGTAGGTTGCGGCTCTAGCACGCTAAATACTTTACATTAGTTGGGCAGGAAAGGGAATTGAATACGAATTTTAAAAATCAACGTTGCATACCAAATGTTTGTTTTATATACTCGTACATACATATACAAAGCACAACAGAAGAAACTAAAATAAAAATATGTTGAAAAAATAAGAAATTAATATCGTTGCCTTAGTATAGAAAGGCAATAACTCATTCTATTTTTAAATAGAGATTTTAAAACTTTTCGATACATTAGATGTTATTCTATTTAAATATAAAAAAACCACAATTTAAAAAAAATTATTAGTTAGGGCCTTTCTATGTTAAGGTAACGAAATGCATATACTCCAGCAAAGCAAATACGAGTACAGGCAACAGTAAAACGAATGACAAACAAAAAAGCATTTGAATACACGTAACAAAGTTGTATTATAAACGAAAATTTTTGTCACGCAATAAATGCAAAGATAAAAAGCAGATATAGTATAAATAAATCATTTATGGCTGGCATTTGGTGAATAAAAATTACTAGGCCAATACCTAAACACAGTGATGCCAGCTTTTTTTTTTTTTTTGCTCTAAAAGCACATCGAAGTTTAAACAAAAGTACTAAAAAGCGTAATTTTGAGATTTTGAAATCGTAAAAAGCACCAACGTGAAAAACAAGTGCAGATCCAAACGAGTGAAGTTTAAAAATGTTTAAGATTTTCTAAGATATTCTCTATTCTTCTTTAATGAAATATATCAGACGACTAAAAAAATAAATACACCAAATTTTTATTAAAGTAATTTTAAAAACTACAAAAATTTCTTAAAAGCACTAGTTAGTGCTTTTTGTTAGTTTGGTAGTTACACTCTAAATTTGGCGTTTTGAGTCTTTTAAAAAAGCACTAAAAATAGTGCCAAAAACACCAAGTTGTCATCGCTGCTCACACATGACCACATACATACATACACACATATATACATACTCGTACATACATATGTATATTCATTTGTATGTATAGCCGTCCATTCAAATGAGTGGGCGAATATTTTGTAAATAAATAAAACTTTACAATATAACAGCAGTGAGGATATTAAAAAAGAATTAAATGGGCTGGGGAATGGAGATTACACACTGAATTTGAATGTTTTGTAGCAACAATAAATAATGCTTCACTGTCTGCATTTTAACATTCAACAATTTAGGCAAGATAGTTGCTACTAGTAATACAAGGCTTTAATAAAAAGCACTAAAAAGTTGAAAATAATTTGGGTTTAGTTAAATGAAACATTTTGATATGTGTTACTTATACTCGTATGTAGAGTTATTCGAAGTCGGTGTGGCAATCAGCTTAGAAAATTCTGTATTTATTTTTTTATGCATTTAGTTATTATTATTATGATTGTAATTGGCTATGAATAGCATTATAGGTAACACCATTATTTATATTCGAATAAAAATTATTCGAATAAAATTTATTCGAATAAACATCATTGAATAAAAAATAATTCTATTTAATTGATCAATAAGTGTCATATTACCAAAAATTAGTTAAAATAGTTATTTGAATAAAAATTATTCATATACAAATTAATCGAATAAAAACTACTGTGCAATATTTATAGTTTTATAATCAATCATTTAATTAAAATGATCTTTAAATGATATTAATGAAGAAATTTTATTTACGAGATTATTATTCGGATGTAGTTTTTTCCATGCGATTATTAGAGAGTGTTTTTTTATCCCGAAAGAAGTTTAATTTGTAAAAAAATTACACAAAGAACTTCTGTTTGTTAGCTGTTAAAGCCGGGTACTCACTATCCTTCATAGTCGTTTGAGTTTTGAGAAAATGCAACCCTGATATAATGAGTTGTTATTGTGTTTTGAACATTTTTACAAACTCCATTAGATCAGGGTTGTATTTTCTGAAAAGTCGAAGGTATATGTAGGATAAGGAGTACCAGCCTTAAGCAATATACATATGCATGCAGTAGACTTCAACCAAAAAATTCTTCAGAAAAGCTAAAAAAAGAAAAGAGGTGTCTTAAGACAGACGATTAGAGTTTTTCTGCTTAGCTATATAAAACAAATTTCATGTGTTAAATAACAATGCAATAAAATTATATTATATGATGATGTCAAAATCGCGCAAATATTTCAAAACGTTTCCATTTAGTTCCCATTATTTTCTTTTCCAGCTGCGTACGATTAAATTAATGTATTGTTTGTGCTCATATGCAAAAACAATACAAAAACAAATTGAACAATCATTCTCATTGATTTTGTTTTCTTTTTGTTTCACACACTTCGTTTATTTTCGTACTCTGCTTTTAAGTACAAAGAAATCAAAACAAAAACAAATTGATATAAACAAAAATAAATTTATAACACTAATATTGTCGATTATTTTTGTTAAGAAAATCACGTCTTAGCTTATGTGTCGTGGCATAAGGAGCATAGCTTTAAAAAACTCGTAAATTTACAGAAAAACTTTCAAAATGCTATTGAGAATCACGTTCACCAGTTGAATATCAAGAAAAGCATTTGTCAGTCAACATCTTTATTCGATTCTGAGTCCGTTTTTTTGTCAATTTTCACAGCTTCAATGCTTCGGTATTTTTTATATACAAAATATTATATTTAAACCAAAAAAATTTTGTATTTCAAATATCAATGCATGGTGTAAGCATTTGCCAATTGCTTTTGGATTTTGGTAACCGCGGTTGTTGACAAAACGCATGTCCAAATTTGGGGCATGCTGGGAAAACCATTGCTGGCCCAATGCTACAAACAACACGAACAAAGTTGGCCTCCCAGCGATCAATTGGTGCTGGGTTATCGAAAATAATCAATAGGTACCAAATCGCACGACCTTATTGCCAAATTTTCATTTCAATAAGTCGATGGTTGGGGTCACTGTATGGCATGCAGAGCCATAATATTAATATCACATCTCTAATGTAATGGACCAATGTCATCCATATTTAAAAAAAAAAATATTGATCATGGTGCGGTAGCGATCTGCATTAATCGAGCTACGGCTCAATTTTTGCAGACGTCAGGTTCAATCATGCCACCAGCGTGCAAAACGAACTGAACTGTACATTTTTCTAGATGTAATAGAGTTTCTAGTGTGTGTTGTGGATTGATTTCACTCTATGTATGGCAATTTTGATAGTGAGCAAATATAATATATTTTTTTAAATTTAGTTCACCCATGTCTATCTACTAAGTGTGTGGCTGCACAGAAAAATATCGGTATTTCCCCAGCTAATAAAGTCTAGTTTAATTTTTCTTCTCTTCTTTAAAAACTCAAATTAATTACTAACAATATTTCATCCGATAAGAATTGTAAATACTGAACTTAGGGCCGACTAAGAAATTATTCCTAATTAATAATATAATATATATAAAATATAATTTATGACGATTAACTGATCATAAATGTCAAAAAGTGAGCGCAGCGTTACAGTTTGTTTGACAGTCAACCCTTAAGTAGGTTTTATTGGGCTATTGTCCTTTAACAATTTTAACTTCAATTATTGTATTAAAATAAATTTACTCGGATAGCAAAAAATATTTTAAAAACTAATATTAGTCGAATAAACTTGAATTGAAATAAATTAATAATAATCAAAAAAATGCTTGAAATTAAAATAGTAAGGAATAATATCTCAAGTAATCGAAAATATGTATTCGAATAAAATCTAATCGAATAAAATTTATTAAACCATACAAAAGTTATCTCATGCTGATATTAAGTAGTTGTTTTTTTTATAAATATATCTGTTCCCATTTACACATGTTTTCGTTACACTTTGAGCTGAACTTATCAACTGGAAGTGTGCATGAATTTAGTACATACTCGTATGTATGTCAAAAAGCATAAACAACAATTATGATACTAAAAATGTTGTTCAACTATGTGTTCGCACTGACTGTCAGCAATTGTTGGTCATTTCTACACAAGATGCTCACACATTTATTGACTAAACATCCACTTATGTTCAGAGGTAAACTACGTTAAATGTCATTGGTCAACTCTTCAGTTTGTATTCATATAAAACGGCTGCTAGACAATTTATACATCATAACAAAGTGGTTTCCTAGCAGTGTTGCCGTTTGAATTTTTTTTTCCGACCAAAATTTTCCCTAAATCCGACCAAAATCGCCTGCTTCCGACCAAATTTGAAAATTTAATTAATATTTGTGTTTTTTGATGTACATTTTATTTAATATTTAAGTAAAATAAAAATGTGAGATATAACATATTTGCATTAAAGAATTCAGGCATGTAAATTAATATTTATGTAATTTAATTAATAATTAAATACATTAAAATTATAAATTATAAGAAAAAATTTTTATTCAGTCTTGTTAACATATGTTGTTTTCATTTACTTATGTTATAATTCAGGCATGTATTAAATATATCACATTAAAAATAAAAAGTTAAAGTTCTTGATTTTAGATTTGGTTATGTAGATCCCTTTTGGCTGACCAAACACAGTGTGGTCAGTTGGCAGTATTTACTTCTAGTTTATTCCTTATTTTAGTTTTTATTAGCGCTAGTGTGGAAAATTTGCGTTCAGCGGCGGCGAAACTATGTGGCAGAGATAACAAATTAAAAATAAAATAAGAAATATTTGGACATTTTTCTCGTTTAATCCCTTTTTTATAGAAGCTATTTTTTGCAAAAAAGCATTAATGTTTAAATTGGCCAAAGTTTTTATACCGCTGAGCCGTAGCAAATTCCACTCAGTAACTATTAAATCGGGATCACAGTCAACTAACTTAGGGAATTTTAAAACAAGATCCAGAATTGGTAAGTCGTCGTTTGAAAGTACCTTATCAGGAGTTATCATATTTAAAAGTTTTATACTATCGTTTTCAGTATATCAGTTCACTGTCACTGATCTAACATAAACGTCGTTAATAACTACTTAAGGCCGTGATACACTATCATACAAAGTCGTGCGATCTACGAAAAAGTACAACCCTGGTGTGATGAATTGTTATTGTCTTTTGAAAATTTTCAAAAACTCCATCATACCAGGGGTGTATTTTTTCGTAGATCGCACTACTTTGTATGATAGTGTATCACGGCCTTTACCGGGCATCGAAGTGCATAATTTATTGGTAAATGGTAAACAGTGTGGAAAAAATATTTTTAAGATAAAATATATGAGATTTTAAATAAATTATGCAAAGAAAAAAATAGTTTGTGATTGGAGACAAAAACCGACCAAAATTGAATTGGTCCGACCATCCGACCAAATTAAAAATTTTTAATTTTTTCCGACCAAATTTGGTCGGATCCGACCAAAACGGCAACACTGTTTCCTAGACTGCTTGTTACAAACGTAAATATTGATGTATGTGTGCATGTATGCATGTGGGGATGTATGTATGTATGTATGTATGAAATTGCAATCGGAGTAGTGGCAAATCAACTGAAACGGCTAAAAAAAGATTAATCTACTTAAATGGCAGAGTGAGCATTTGCAGAAATTTAACATTTAACTTGAACAGTTTTAGCCAGACCGTATTTGTTCCCACATTTATCAATGTAATTTCTAAGTCATTCATATGCATGGATATCGTGACCTTAAATGCAAACGGACGTAACTACAATTTTATATTTAGTTAATTTAATTATTATTATTCGAACTGCATTTGTTTCTATATTTAATGAATTGAACAGGCTAATGTTCGTATCGCCTTTTAAGCCAAATTACATGTGATAATTATTAATGAACAAATAACATCAAAGTTAGTTGTAAATATTCTGACAACACATAGTTGAACGGAACAGCCAGCCGTTTTCGAAGGCCACTAAACCTTCATCATCAGCGTTCTTCTGTGTTTGGTCCACTGTGTGTGGTGTCAGTTGATGTAGATTTCTGCCTTATATACGAAACTTTCTCGCAAATGGAATATGTGAATTGTTTTGATTCATCGTATTTCAATTTGCTGAAATGTGTTTTGTAATGAAGGCCCAAATTCACCATCTCTAAATTTACAACAGTCTTACCATTGTCGTTTTTTCATTACTAATTATGCACATGTTAGTTAATTTGCTTATTCTTGTTCTACTTAAGACAAACTTTTTTGGTTTGTTACTATTAAGTATATTTTTATTTTTAATTTTTGCCACAAGCCCATGACTATTAATTTTAGTTAATTTAATTATTATTAATCGAACTGCATTTGTTTCTATATTTAATGAATTGAACAGGCTAATGTTCGTATCGCCTTTTAAGCCAAATTTATATTTTTTACAGGAGAAACAAAAAACGTTACAAAATCTATAATAATGAAGTATTCTTAAATTTTTTTTACAAATTTACTTGTAGTATACTTTTTTATTTTTTTAACCATTTATTTCCCTTTTATGCATATTGAAGCTTTTATAAAAAATAGATGCATTCATAGTTACGTCAGTTTAAATTTCTTTAATAAAGTCGTCATTTTTGATCGCCAAGGTCTAAATATTTGCATGAACATGTAGTTTGATAAAATAAGCCATAATCAATCAAAAACTCGATTTCGAATTTTTGTGTAGTTATGTACGTTTGCATTTAAGGTGACGATATGTATGTATGTACATATAATATTGATTAGAAACATTGTTTAATTAATTCTAAATAAATATTAAATGAATATAAGAATGAGATACATACTTAATTTTAGTTTTAAAAAATATACTCGATCAAAGTTTGTATTTTTCCTGATAAATCGGTAAGTTAATGTAGTTTTGATTGGACTTGTATCCCCATGTAATTTAAATGGGTTTCGTTATAGGTTTGTTTCTACTGAAAGAGTTCGATACAAAAGTAAAAGAAAATGTCATCGGTTAATCTAACCAACTCTAGTTGTCAAGTTTACAGTTCATATAAATTATTATTGAAATTTTATTCAAGGAAATTTAATGTGTTTAAAATATCCAATAAGGATTTGTTATCGAAATTTTAGTGGCAATTGCTGTGTTATTTATAAAAGAGTAACTACAAAATGTTTCTGGTTCGAATGTTAAAACGTTCTAGCATTCGAAATTAGAAGAAAACAATTTGCAAATGGACGATTTAAAGCTTTTAGATTTTTTCGTTTTAACTTTTGAGAAAAAAAAACTCGTATTCTTTTTACTTGTTAACACTGTTGTGAAAGCAAAACGAAACAAGAAAATCCAAAAAAAATTTTGATTTCTAATTTCGGATGCTAGAACGCATACTCTTAATTTGTATTTTTTAAATTTCAACTTAAACAGGGCTCAAATCGTTACATCCGTGAAAGTATCGACAATCGTACCGAAACAAATTAAGTGATTCGTCAATCGTATAATCTGAATGGGATTTCAGTACGTGCACGTATGTCATAATCCGAAAATGGTGTTTTTACGTTACGAGTTGTACGTTCATGGATGTGACGATTCAACCGCTGGTGTAGCATGTGTTTTGACATCCGAACTCACAAGAGAACATGTGAACACGATGAGGAAGCCAGAACATAGACGATAATAGTTTCTAATTAAAATAACCACAGTATTTTGTGACTGTTCATCCGATAGAATGACATTTTACTGCAAATTAATATTTTTGCAACCGCTTTTATTCAATCAAATTTCTTATTATCTCGGCAAGTAAAAACTAAAGTCAAAGTAACATGCAAATATAAATTAACCAATTTGAAATATTAATATTACTGCAAATAAAAATTGTTTTCGCGATTGAGATTGTATTCAGTCATATTTTTTCGCTGAGAGTTTTCTGCAATTTCAATGGCCACAACTAGTGTTGTCATTCGAACAAAAATTATTCGAATATTCGAACAACTTTTTATCATTTTTGTTCGAACGAAATAAAATTTTCAATTTAGAATAAAAAATTGTTCGAACCATTTTTGTCGAATATTCGAATATTCGAACAATTTCCTTAATTACTTTGTATAAAAATTATTTTACGTTTCATAATATTTTAATTTGTTAAAAATAGGATGTTAAGAAATCAAATTACTCCAAACTATAAGCGTAAGCTTTTTTTTATATGTTCGTTAAACGCATCTTTTGTTTTCTTTCTGTGAAAAAATAATGTTTCTTTAATGGAATTATAGGTAGAAGGTGTCTTATAATTCTTAATAAAGAGTTTTGAAAAAAATAATTGCTTTTCTCTAATCAAAAGCCTTAAGAATCGAATTTTTGAACGACCTAAAAAATCATTAAATGCTTTAATATTATTCCTCAGCTTTCCTATACAATACTAACTTTTCAAAATAGTACGCAAATACTTTGTTCTCAAGATTATTTTGTAATCAAAATATCGCACACAATCTCAAGTACGATGAATTATTAGATGGCATTTCTGAAGTAACTGATAATGTTTTTTTAACCGATCTAAAAAATTGTATGCATAAAGTAAGAAATTGATTTAAATTATTTGGAAACATCAAAGAAAGCATTTCACTACTGTAGATGCTTTTTAATGCTACTTTAATTCTGTATATTACCAACATTAATAATTTGCCAAAGAAACTTTTCTACTTGTTCATTTATTAAAAGTAATAAAAAGAATCGTCTACAAGCTAAATGACTATTTTAAAAGAAATCAATGACTTAGAAATTTTTTATAAATGCACGTATACTTTTTAACTAATTTCGTTTAGATTTTTAACCCCCGACCAAAAAAAAGGTTGTTTCTAGTGCGTGTCTGTGTATCTGTGTATACGGCTGGGCCGATTTTAATTTATTTTTTGTTTTTCTGTTTGAAAGGAGGCTTGATCGAGAGTGCCGATTGGAAGTTATCATAAATTTTCTATATATTCATTAGATAGATAGAATAGGGGGAAAGATCTGGTCCAAAGACCGGCACTGCGACACCTGATGGATCTTTTGTACCATAGATCTATGAGTTTATTTAATTCAATCTCTGTATGACTTTCCTTATGAAGGTCAGTACAGATATTGGAGAAGCTCGCCTTATATCATCTGAACACAGAAACTCAAAAAGAAAAACACGCCTTCTAAACACGTCTGTCACATAATACGATACAGTCACAAAGAATGTGTGTCGTCGTCTCGTCATCTTCCAAGCACAAGCGACACAAAGGTGAACGAACTTGGTTACTTTTCCACAGAGGATAGTTCAGTCCAAAGTGACCAGACAGAAAACCAGTAACAAGCCGTAAATTATTCCTGTTGAAGTTCAGGATGCCATTATATGTAAATGGCTGCATCAAAGCTTTGGCCTGCCTTAAGCCAGAAGAAGACAGCCAGAACTCCTTAGCGGTCGAAGTGACATCTTCTTTAATCAGAGACATTACTGTCGACCGATTTACGCCACAAAACGGCTCGGGGCCCATAAAAGGAGCAGCAGAGGCCCTCTTGGCCAGTTCTTCCGCTTCTTCATTCCCTGGATGACCGCTGTGGCCAGGTATCCAATAAATGGAAACCTTGTTCCGTATGGATAGCTTTTGTAATGAGTCAAAACACTCTAAAACTAGCCTGGAACGGAATTCCCATGAAAGGAGAGACTTAAGAGCTGCCTGACTATCGGAAAAGATAGCTATATGCGCACCTCTAATGCCCCTTTTTAAATTAATGTCAACACATTTGGTGATTGCTTGTATTTCCGCCTGAAATACCGTAGGCCATTTGCCCATTTATTTTCTTTTTTTTTTCTTTTTATTTATTAATACTCGTATTTCTAGGTTTGCTATTAAAATTATTTGTTTTTATTGTATATTGAATTATGTTTTGGTCGTTAATAAAAAAAATTAAAATAATGCACATGCGTGACGTTTTTTGCAAACTTTTTTAAAATTATTCGAATACATTTTTTTATTCTTTGTTCGTTTGAATATTCGAACAAAAGTTCAAAATTATTCGTCTGTTCGAACAAGGAAAAAATTATAAAATTTCATTCGAACAAATACAAAAGGCAAATAATTAACAACACTAGTCACAACTGAATCAAAGCCAATAATAAAGGTAGAGGTCCATAGCTCGCTTTTTGCGCGTTATGCTTTACACGCGTTTCATCCTCTTGTTTCATTCTATACTTTGTTCGCGTTGAGTTACATGCACTGCTTTTCATGCGCTATTTTATTTTTGTTTTGATCAGATGTGTGCGTTTGTTTATAAATACTAATAAAGAAAAAATGGAGAGTGAAATCGAGTTTTTAAAAGAATTTGTGGAGTTAGTCGTAAAAGTAATCGATAACTAATATGCAAAATTTGTTACTGAGAAAAGTGTGGTGAAAAGTTAATTAAAATACATCGCATTAATGAAAATATTCATATATTTTATTAAACAAGTTTTTTTTACTAAGAAATTTTTTTTATTGCAAAAAAGAAAAAAATTATCCACGGCAAAATAATATTTATCGATAACGTAAGAAATAAAGTATTATTTAACATCTTTAGCATTCAAGAACAGCTGACTTTCTTTCATGGTGCTTGTAACGCGTACAAAAGTAGAAAGTAGACCTAGTTTTTGCTTTGAACGCGCCTACGCGTTCTGCGCTTTTTGCAATGTAACTTGTCACATACTATTACATTGATTCTACTTTTTTGACAGATGCATAGAAAGCGTAACGCGCAAAAAGCGAGCTATGGACCTCTACCTTAACGTTGTAAAATACTCATTTCTCATAACCTGTTTTTCACAGTTTACCATTAATATTACTCTCTTCAGTCGTATAGCAGCTCTGGGCGAGTCAACATCGAGCGTCCATGATACAATTATGCAAGATACTTGCACAAGCCCAGCCTGTTAATGTATACAGTGCAGAAAGTTGTCAAACTTTGTTTACAAGCTGCAAAAATGTTAGTGTATGTGTGTGAATAAAATGATTACAGTGTTGCCAATGAATTTGCACATTGAAGAAAATTACACTACACATGCTTTGTGTAGATTAAAATTAAAACGAAATTAAATAAAAATAGAACCCAAAGTAGAATTACACACATATTATACATGAATCTCATTACATGGTCTACAGATGAGAGTAAAAATTACACAGTGTATTACACACATATAGGCAACACTGAATGACTATAATCATGCATGAATGCCGCCTCTGCAATTGTACTTTAGTTACCCTGTGATTGTTATTTTTAAAAACAAAAGACATCTGCTTCTGACAATTATAGGTATGTTTCTACCAACAAAATACGTGTGTTTCTTGGTGTTGCAATTTTGTTGTAGTCGTGCAAGTATCTTGTATAATTGTATCATGCGAGCGTCGTTGGCAGTTTTTCTGTGGAATTTCTTTAACAACTACGTTGCTACTTGTCATGTGAAGGCATAGGTCGTGTACAGTCAGTCACAAAACTTTTTTAAAAATACTGTTAATAACATCTTGGGCATATCTCTATTATTTACTCTATTTACTATTTACTCCGCCCATATTTGTGCAACCATATTAATCAAATTTACTTTGTATAATATGTATAAATAAATAAATAAATATTACTCTCTTGCACTGTTGAAACATCAAAGCAGCCAAAATTAGGCATATTATTGCCGCCAAAATACAATTACAGGGAGGTATGCTGAGTAATACATCCGGTATTTCTTGCGTTGTCATTCTGTGGTTTAAATTCAAAATGTGTGCACCGTCGTTCAAATTATATATTTTATATGGAAAGCAATGCTACACAACGAAAAATATCACAAATGACCAACGTTGCCACTAGTACACACTATTTTTGCGATGGCACAAAATTTCATAATGTGTACACGGCATTAGTCAGTGGATGATGCCAATCTGGCAGTCACGAGGTTGTAACCATGTCATTCACCAATGAATCTTGTCTGTAGCACCACAATGACTTAAGGTCTTCATTACTAAGAATTTAACTTTAAATAATTTAAAAAAAACTGACCTAACCTTCATTATCATAATACATATTTTTCAATTCCTTTATACTATGTATTTTCATATGAAAATAACTTCTCACATTTCTTTTGCCTGAATAACACTTAAAGTGTCAGGCCTTTCTTCAAGGATATTTCTACATTAATAAGAAGTTTTTGTGGCATGACTAATTAGCACGCTTCTGTTTTAAACAAATTGCTGTAAGACTTTTACTTTAATTGACCGAAAGAAATAAGCAACCAGCTAGCGAGCCCATGGTCTATCCAGCAACACCCGCCTCACTACTTAAAAATTCTGTAATAAAGTGTATAGGCACAGGACAAGCAAAAACACACAAAATCCAATTTAAACAGCAACATGTCATGTCACTTAAATAAAATAGAATAAAATAAACTCTAATGATACCGAAGCACACAATCACACACCCACACACACACACCCAAGCATAAATGAGAGCATATATATACTGAGTCACTCAGGTGTCAGAGTTGACTATAATATTTAATGTAACATTATGACCTTAGGTGGATTTTGAGCCCCCATACGACTATAGACACATAAACACACAGTGACACTTATGTAGGGAGTTAGAAACAGTGGGACACACCGCTGCACAATGAATGACACCAAAAAGGACATTACATTTGAAACAAAAGAGAAGTGTAATACACACAAAGAATAAAGGCATGAAATATGCATGTAGATGGTGGCAGCTATTGGGAGGGAGTCACGTACTTAGAGAAATATATACAATCATGGCTAAATAAATAACAAACTAACACTGTAAAACAAAACACAACTTTTTCCAAAATAACATCAGTTTTCTTTCAATTACATCCTTTGTTAGATGTAGTATCCTTCTTCCTTGCAAAAAAAGGATATATTTGTTTTTTTTTTTTCAATTGATACGCTTACATTTAAATTTGAAAAATTCTGATACGCAAGGATTTTTTTTTTTTTTTTTGCTATACTGTGTCATTGCAATGACTGTGCATTAACTACATTTCTCATTTTAACTGTCATTAGTTAAATTATTTAAATTTATCGCGTTTCATATTCAAAGAACAAACGAAAAAATAAAACCAATGACAGTCAAATTTAGTAACTGTCGTAAGAGGTCTGATTTAGTCATACCTGTTAGAAAAAAAAAGTATTTTACACAATTAAAAGGGAGTCAATAAACTTCTTCTATGACAGCTGATTTAAACATTACGGAGTTAAAGAATGATGTATGGCTTCACTCTATAGATATAACACAAGATATACATAGTACAGGATTAAAATGTTTTGTTTAAAATGTTTACTTTCTATCCCATAATAGTAAATACGATGTTCAACACTCAAAAAAAAAATTAACTAAAACTTTGGAAAATTTTCTAAATTTGAGTAAAAAATGTTGTCGTATGGAGCCAGAGCTGTTTTTTACTTGAAACCAGTAAAATAGCAGGTGGGCTAAAAGAAGTCATCCGATGTTATTTGGCTCTCATTTTTTTTTCTATGTTAATGAAAAACTTCGATTCCGTTTTTCGATTATGTTTATTTGAACGTTAAGATATTTATTGGTCAACTCGAGAAGATTATATCGGCCAAATGGGCGCCCGCACAATTGATTGCTCGTTTTATGACAGTTTTCATCACTTCGGCGAGAAGTTCGGGCAACAGATTCTCGCACTCGTGTCGAATGTTGTCCTTGAGGACTTCCAGGGCCTCGGGCTTGTTAACGTAAACTCGGAACTGCAAAAAAAAAACAACAAAAAAGTCTGGAACGATTAAATCGGGCGATCTTGCGGGCCAGTGTAAATCACCAAAACGAGAGATGAGGCGACCCGGGAACGCCACGACACGATTATTCCGCGTTCTTGGGGAGTGGCTTGCTCACTTGTATTCTACATCTGTCTAGTTCAAAAATCTCAAAATAGATTTAACATTGGCCGCTATTTGCAAAAATAAGAGCATCTTCCATTAGGGTGATTTCTTTTGGTCCACCTTGTATTTACTAAATTTCTAGTTCATTAATGAACTAGTTTATAGTAATTATATTATTATATTTAATTAAAATTTTTCTAAAAGAAGTAAAATTTTCCCATAAAATGCAGAGCTTTGCAAGAAATCATTTTCATCTTTGAACTCAAATTCAGTAAATTTTCCAAAGTGCCTTTAAGTCTTTAATCCTGGTACTTGTTTTTATTTTTTATTAAATTCTATACCACATGATATGTTACTTATTATATTCTTAATTAATTCACCATAAATACATATTAATTCCTGGAGAGGAGACAAGTATTGAACCAACAACCTTCTGACTGATACGCAAGCACTCTAACCAATTGCCTAACAGAATAAGCATTGAAATTATTGAGTTTCAACATTTTATTTTGTTTATAAAAATAATTTATATGTCAAGTTCAAATATTAAATTTAAAAAATTTATTATTCGACATATCCACCCTTATTCCAGTTGTCCATATCGACGTCACGTCAATACAAAACCAAAATATTGGTGCTTGTTTACTCGCTCTCGAGAGCAATTTTATATATGCTACTGACAATATATTTATTTACATTCCCTAAGGCCTAGAAAATAGCATAAACCTGCCAACAGCAATCAGTTGTTTTCGACAGCGGGTACACAAGCCTCAATTGTTTAGTGTTGGTGATTATCATAAGTTTATTTTAATTGAAATGTATTTGCTGGTGGTTAAGCCTTGTCTATATATTTCCTTGGAGCTTAGACAAATCGTCAGTATACTTCAACCATTCAGCCAAATCATCATTCATTCAACCAATATTTTGAACAGTCACACACAGACTTTCAAAAACTATTTTGAGAATTCACAAATAATAATACTTTTGAAAATCGCAACAGAACAACAAGCTGGATTTTGTTAAAGTTCCTAAGCCTACTACGCTTATTTTTCTTTTGTGATTTTCAAAAATATTCTCAAATAATTTTTGAAAGTCTGTGCATAAGATAAGAGGTTTGTGACTGTTCAGAGTACCAATGAAATATATAGACAATGCTTACCCACCAGCAAATAAATTTCAGTTCAAATATTCCTCGAAAATGTGAAAAACGTACTTAGATTTTTTGCTAAATGCAAATAAATAATAAATCCTATAATTCAAAGGAAAAAAGCACTTAAAACAAGTAAATATTTTTCTAATATTTTTACATCTTTTAAGTAAGTCAAATTTCATGGACTAATCAGGAATGAGTCATTGAAAAAAAAATTCTTTTTTGATTTAAAATTAAATTGACTGGACTAGTTAGAATACCAATTCCCTAAGCTTATAACCATTTTCCTATTTTTAGTGAATATTTCCTTTGAGTCAGTAAACATTTCCTCAAATGTAAGAAATTTGTTCTGTGTTTTTATAATCTATTTTTAAGGCTATGAACTTTTATTTACTAGATTTTTGTAAAAATTTACTTGGACTTAGAAAGAAACATTTAGAAATTTATTTCTTAATAATAGTACATGTCTTTTTTATTGGAGTGAATACATTAGAGAAATACAATTAAGGCGAACCGAAAGCAACTGCATTTTTATTACATTTAAATCACTTGCCCAGCAGAAAACTTGTAATTCATTCGATATATGTATCAAAATAAATAAATAATATATTCATCCATATCGAGAAAAAGATGTTAAATTTTTGTTTCCCTGAAGTGTAAATTCCGTTCACAGGAAAAATTGTTATCGTGAAGTTCAAGTGAAACTTTCTTCCCACTAATAAATGGTAACACTTAGCTCATGTCTGATTTGACAGATAATTAGTTTTATCCTCCCGCTGAACGAATATGGTTGTGTATACGCTTGAACAAAGCTGCGAAATATTGCGACATTACCGATGTTAATTTTTCCCAAAAAATCATCTTTTCAGATGAAGCTCATTTTGATCTTGGCGGGTATGTAAACAAGCAAAATTGTCGCACTTGGGTTACAGAAAACCCGCACGCACCCAAAACGAGTCACTGTTTGGTGCGGATTTTGGTCCAGAGGCATAATTGGGCCTCTTTTTCGAAAATGTGCAAGGAGTGGCCGTTACAGTCAATGGCGATCGTTATCGGGCCATGTTGAACGAATTTTTGTTCACAAAAATTGAAGAGGAGGATATTGGCAACATTTGGTTTCAACAGGACGGCGTTACGTGCCACACAGCCGAAGCTACACT
Source organism: Nowickia ferox (assembly GCA_936439885.1). NCBI lineage: Eukaryota > Metazoa > Arthropoda > Insecta > Diptera > Tachinidae > Nowickia > Nowickia ferox. Next base: position 31,149,627 of record OW387023.1, read on the forward strand.
CGATATTTGGCGCCCTGTTTTCAAAAAAAAAAAGTTATCTGGCGGACCCTATAGTTTCCAGTGAATATAAGAAAACAGGAACAACGTTTATAAGGCATAAAATTAATTAAATAACAGACAAGTTGAAGTTTTAGAATCCTGCCTGTTCTGTAAATCGAGTCGATTTAAAAACGATCGATTTATAAAATTTAAATCCACTAATAGCGAATTTTTTTCATAGTTTTTTTTTGTAGTTTTATATTTTTTAGATCTTGAAATATCATATCTGAAATTAGTTTAGTATGTATGATTTAAAACAAATCAAAAGGGCCATTATTTATTTTTGGGTATCATTCGACAGGTATTTTTACATCTTGGATATTTAATTCTTCAAAGCTGTTCACAGTCGGGGTTTTTTTATTTTTTGAATTGCTCCTCTTTTTTCATGATTGTCGGAGAGCGGGCTCCAACCTACAACCTTCGGTTTTGTAGTCAACGAGCTAACTATTTCAGCCAACGCCAACCTGAAATATTGTTTACACAGTGAATACCCTGCAGCCGCATATAAATTATTTAGGGCATGTACAGGGTGGGCCAAAAGTTACCATGGGGTTTAAAAGTTTAATAACTTTTTCGTTTATTAATTTTTTTAAATTTTTTTCTCAGATTATATAATATACAAAATGGAAAATTTTTTTACACTAAGTATGAAAAATAATGTCTCTTAAATGACCACCGTTTTCAGCTTCGCACTGATGGGCGATTATGATTATGAGTGATGAAGTTCATTTTCATTTGAATGGCTTTGTTAATAAGCAGAACTGTAGGTTCTGGGGTTCTGAAAATCCAAGAGCCATTCATAAACGCCAATTGCACCCCATTAGGTGTACAATATGGTGTGGGATCACATCTGAAAATATCATTGGGCCTTACTTCTTCGAGAATGAAGATGGAAGTGCTGTAACCGTAAATGGAGAGCGGTATCGGTTTATGATAGAAAATTTTTTACGTCTTGCTCTTGAAAACATACCTGGTATGTGGTTTCAGCACGACGGAGCCACTGCCCGCACTGCCCGAGACACAATGGCACTTTTAAGTCAAATTTTTGGAGAGCGAATAATTTCCAGAAATTCGGAAATAATTTGGCCCAGCGCGATCGCCAGTTTTGACAGCACCCGACTATTTTCTTTGGGGTTATTTGAAGTAGCGAGTGCATGTGAACAAGCCAGAGACAATCCTTGAACTCAAGGCAAACATTGTTGCAGAAATTTTGGAAGATATTATGGAAAATGCTCTAAAACGAACCCATCAGTGCGAAGCTGAAAACAGTGGTAATTTAAGAGACATTATTTTTCATACTTAGTGTAAAAAAATTTTCCATTTTGTATATTATATAATCTGAGAAAAAAAATTTAAAAAAATTAATAAACGAAAAAGTTATTAAACTTTTAAACCCCAAGGTAACTTTTGGCCCACCCTGTATATCAAAAAAAGTAAGTTTTGCAGGGAATTATTATTAAAACACATGAACAATAATCACTTCGCTTGGCCTTGAAACAAATAATTATAAGCTAGAACATAATGTTACGTTTTTTTTTCTTTCAAAAACGTTATTTTTGTAGGTTCGAATATTTGCAGTTAGAAAAGTCCCCAATTTATAATTCTTACGAAATCAGAGCTCTTTATTTACTAAACACTGATATTTTGATCTTTTAAGCACACGATGTTAATTTCGGTGTTCTTTCTACAATACTGTCCACTGAGATTTTTCATCGGCCTTTTTATACGTAACATAAGGCTTCCAGAAGAATGTTCACATTATCCAGATATGAGTTTGGAATGGACCGAGAAGGCCTTCCACATCCAAAAGAAGGAGTACAAAGGCCTTCTAGAAGCCTACTATGTACTTCCCTACTCCTTCTTTCTTCATACACTACAACACAGAGATGCGAAAACAGATTTGCAAATTGTACTAACTTTCGAGAAAAATTTTACTTATTTCAGTACAATGGCCCCAAATTCTTTATGGTTATTTTTTATTGAACTTTTTTTAATTAAGTAAAAACATACGTAAAATTCATGTGTACATATACGCATCAAACGTAATGAAGGCTTTAATAAAAAGAGTGTTTTTTTACTGAAATTATAAAACATTTATGTCAAAAGCTCCATCGATTTTATTGATGCCTTATTTTCAAGGCCTCTGGTTGGAACTTGATGTAAAAGTTTTATTCTTCAATATTATTTGTTTGTTTACATTAACTAAACGAGAAAAACATGTTAACCTGTGGGATATGTTTATAAGCGCGTATTCCACTGTGTTTACCGATGTTATTCGTAAAACAAATTAACATAATTTTATTAAGTTATTAATAAAATTATGTTAATTAAGTTTTAACTCCTCTAGGGCAAATAAAATCAAATAATTTAGAGGAGATAAGCACCAATATATGAAAGAATGACTGCGTTACTTTAATTAATTGTAAAAAACGTTTGATATGATAATTTTTTTCTTTAAATGTACACTTTTACTTTTTGTGGCTTGCTCGGTAATTTTAAGTAAAAATAACTACGAATTTATTAAAAATACATGTTGGTAAATTATGTGTTCTTATGTTAATAAAAATCAGTGTTTCTTCGCATAATAGATTATATTTGCATTCTTCATTTAAATATAATGCAAATTACTCATAAAGCGAATGAGAAATAGAAAGAACCGCCACACAACAAGTTCGACTCAAAGAGCAGCGCTTATATTATTATTGTATTACTTAAATATGAATATGACTCGAAGCACACACTTCGGTTAGTTTAGACTTGAATTGCTGAAGAAAAGAGAAAGTTTCCTGATGGGCCTGTTCAAACTCCCGATCTTAACCCTATTGAAAACTTTTGGGAGATCTCGAAACTCTTAAAACTAATTTCGTTTATAAAACGTTTTTTTTTTAAATAAAATCAAAATCCATAAAATAAATTACAAGTGAGCAAATACATTCCACATTCGATTAATTGTACTCGAATAAACATATCTGCAATAAATAAAGTTTATTCGAGTAATTTTATTCGAATAACACTATTTGAACTAAAATTTTTTGATGGAAATAAAATTTTTCCACCAGTTAGATGACATCAACTCATGCAAAAGTTCTTTTAAACAAAATTAAATCAATCAATACATTTGATTTGCTTAATTATACTAAAAAAAATATATTATCCGAAATGATAATATTAAAATTAGCTTAAACGTTTCTATTTAAATTAAAATATGCGAACAAATTTATTCGAATTATTCTATTCTAAAAATCTTATTCGAATAAGAATTGCACAAACGTTAAAAAGTAATATTAGAAAGCACAGATTTTTCTTTAATAACTTTCTGTGCCCTTATAGAAAATGGCAGAATTAAAGATGTATAGGAGTTCCATTCCCGAACGGTTATGAGAGAAAGAAATAGCATCAAGTACCTCTTGCAACTTTCAGATAATTTGTATGGCATAATCTGATTTTTAGACTTGAAAGATATATTAAGTACGTTGGACTGCACATGAAGGCAATATTGGAACAACAAACGAATGGAAAATCCTGTTTTGATGTACAAAAGTATAAACAAAATCGTAAAATATAAATTTTTCGATAACTGCAGTTTGCACAACAGCACACTTTTTATGATTTTTTTTTTATTATATGAAAATTATGTGCAAAATTGTTTCATACACATTAAGCATGTATTTTACATAAAAAGTATAAGGAAAATATTTATTATTCCAGGCATTCAAAATGCAAATAAAGATGGTAGTAAAAAAATTTAAGTACTATAAAGCGGTATGTTTTTTTTACGGCTGGTTTTAAATTAAATTAAAACAGATTAGAAATTTTTATTGGAGTCAATAAATAAATTTCTAATAAAAATTTTATGCAAATCAGAGAATTTGAGAAGCGGATATGAAAATGGTAACTCCGTTGTAAATAATATTTTTATTTTTATGTAAATTTTTTAAAAGTTAAAAATATAATTTAAAATTTTTCAGCAAAACTAAATGCCAGAGTATAGAAGACAATTAAAAATTCTCGTCTGCCTTTTTATATTGAAAACAAAAACAAAGCACTCAAAGTTGTTTTTGTTTTCAATACAAATAGACAGAAGAGAATCCTTTTTTGTCTTCTATAAACTGGCAGTAAAAGAAATGTTCTCCATTATCGATCATGGAATAGAAATAAAATTGTTTTTATTTTGTCTGTTAATAAATATATATTTTCCAATAGTTTTATTTTACCTTAATTTTTTTTTCTTATTAAAAGTTATTGTTTTACATCATATGGAACTTACTTTGGCCGATGAACTAGAGTTTTGTATTAATTTTTAGTTCTTACCTGTAAAAAAGAAAAGAAAAATAACAATAATTAGTTTTAAATGTTAAATTAAAACTAAACAATATATTTTGCAAACATCTGCTGCAAGTAAATAAAAATTCAGATTTTCTTAATCATTTTGTGCATAAGCAAACCCTAAACAAATGATTTTTCCACGACAAAGAATACAAACAAAACATTTGGATTTTCACAATCGAGCAATTGTGGACAAAATAAATACTAAAAAGTATATGGGCATTTCCACAGAAAATTCCACCTTTTGTCACGTTACTTCACTCTACACCGACAAGCAAAAAAAAGCATTAAAACAAGCTACGTCACAAAGTAACGTAACGTGACAAAAAGCGGACTTTTCTGTGGAAATGCAAAAATATGTATGCCACTCACAGAAAAAGTTAAGGGTGTACACAGAAAAAAGTATTCACCAATTAATGTTTTCAATTAATAATTTAATTGATTCAATTAAATTTTTAATTGTATTAATTAATTTGAGTGGAAAAACTTAATTGATATTATCAAATTTTTTATAGGTGAAAATTTAATTAATTTTTTAATTAATATTACAAACTCATTCATATTACTTTTTTGTGTGTATACATGCTTGTCACTTCGCAATATTCGTATTTCGACAATATTCATGTGCGACCCCATTAACTATACCTGTGGCAAAAAGGAAAAGGTGATTAAATCGAGATAAGTTAATTTTGAGTTAATGTTAGTTCCGTAGTCTGCATACTGGGAGAAACTCTTGGTCAAAATCTTAATTATTATTGTGTGATTTTTCAGAAAGTTACAGCACTATGACTTGCGACATATCTTGTTTAGACTTCTAATGTCATTTGGAATTATGCTTTAATTTGGATTATACTTTGGTATATTTCAATTTAAATTTATTACTTATAGTGTGTAGAACAACGTTTCCTTAAAAAATAAAGGTTAGCAGAGAATTTCCCAATTTAACGTAAAAAATAAATAAATTTTTCAAAATCGACTTGAACGCTTAAAAGTGCTCTCCTGCAAAACAGTAAAATATGACTTAAGCACAGTCGTTAAGCAGCTCTGGGTTGAAGAACAGCTCTCGCGTCATCGTAATTATTTCTTAAGTGCGGTCAGGCTTGTGTGTGTTGTTTGGCCTTCGAGAGTTTTTGACTGATCTTCCACTAATAACCGCATAATCTTGCGGTTTTTTTGTGGAATTTCTTTAACAACCACATTGCTACTTCGTATGTGAAGGCATAGGTCGTATACACTCAGTCACAAAACTTTTTTAAAAATACTGTTAATAACATCTTGGGCATATGGTCTAGTTACTCCGCCCATATTTGTGCAACCATATTATGCAAATTTACTTTGTATAATATGTATTAATAAATAAATAAATAAATGACTTGAGCACTTGTTCCTTATTGCCACAGTTATATATATGTATGGATGTTGTGGGTCCTTATGGGTCCTATAGGGTACTCGACTAATAAATTTGAAATCGAATTTTCGAAACACCAAGACTGATGTGTAAAGCGGCCCCACCAACTTGCAATATAATTGCACAATTTTCGTATTGCACAATAATATCGCCAATGTGTATGTCATATTCGAAGGTGGCACAATATATTGGCAAATATCAATGTTGTTCAATGTTGTTTCATTTTTCACTGCCAGGAAAATTGGGCAATATTTTCTTTAAAAATATTGTGCCATTTATTGCATAGTACATATAGATCAAAATGGCAATAATATGTCCAACAACATATGCAAGAATATTGTATAATGGTTGGGCCGCTTAAGAATTTGTTGCAAATAGATTTGTTATTGAAAATCAACAAAATAAATAAGCAATCCCCGAGCTGGAAAATTCAAACTTTTTTAAACAACTTTTTTATAGCTATGCTATTTATTGCGCGATAAGGAGTTAGGACGTGATTTTCGTAACAAAAATAATTGACACCGTTACAGTTATAAATTTATTTTTGTTTTGATTTCTTTGTACTTAAAAACAGAGTACGAAACTAAAGGAAACAAAACGTTTAATTTTGTTTTATTTCGTTCTCTGAAGTGAGTGAAATAATACCAAAACAAAAACAATGATAACCATTGCTCAATTGTAAAAAGAATGAAGCTTTCCTCCTCCATCTCTTCCTTCATCACCTGTCTACTCTATCACTATCTCTTCCCTATCACCCTCTCTGACTATATTCTCTTCAACTAACAGGCAGTACAAACGGATCATTGCATTGGACCCAAGTGAGCTGGACTCTAAATTTCACCCTTCCTTACCAGCAGCCTGCTAGCCTAACCTAACCTAACCATTGCTAAATTTGTTTTTGTATTGCGTTCGCACATGAGCACAAACTAGAGAACACTGTCGGGTAACAGCCGCCACCGGTCACAAACATTACATTAATTTAGTCGTATGCCGCTAGAAAATAAAATAATGGGAAATAAATGGAAACGTTTTGAAATATTTGCGAGAATTTGACATCATCATATAATAAAATTTTATTGCATTGTTATTTCACACATGAAATTTGTTTTATATAACTAAGCAGCATAGCTATAACCGGGTGTCCTAAGACACCTTTCTTCTTTTTTTCTTTTTCTTTATTAATTCAACATATTTTATACTTTAGGAAGAAATTAACTTAAACTATTTTTTTATTAATTTCAAATAGCACAATGGGGCGTAATTAAAATTTCTTGGAAATAAATCAGTCATTTATAAACGTTTATGATGTTTCAAAGTAAAGTACGTATGCCATGTAAAACTTTTTTCAAAATATTTTTTGCTACATTAACGATATTCATAAGATATATTTAAAACATTATGTGTACTCATACTAAAATTTAAATTTCTAAGTTTTTTAAAACTTTGGTCCAGTATTTACCAGATATCGGATCCCAATGTTAAGTGATTTGTAAATTTTCCATGGCTTAGTTAAACAACAAATACCAAAAGTATTTAAAAATATTTATGAAATTCTGCCATTTGAATTGAAGAATATTTAACTTTGAATTTTATAAAAGAAAAACACCATCACCAACATAAATATAGCAAGTGTATACTTATTTGAAAGGCATCTTCATAGGCATGAATCGGCAGTAACTAAATATTCTTTCTTATTTTCTACTTTTGTTGGACTTCGGAGTATATTCTCTTTTACAAAAAGATTTTATATTCAGTACATGTGCTCCAAACTCCTAAGGCTGAGATTAAAAAAAATTTCAACTTCTGAAAACGCACATGTGTCCGCACTTATTGGTTGAATATCAAATGATCGCTTTTCGAAATAAAATAAATAGACATGGGTGCTGATAAAGTGCATGGCTGCAAATAAAAATTATGATATTTTCCCCAACTAAAAATTCTAGTTTAAATTTTGTTCTCTTCTTTAGAAAACATCATTAATTAATAATAATATTTCATTCACGCTACATTTACACATGAAAGTAATTTCTTGAAATTTCTGTACACGTATTATGAATAAAAATGTTATTGAAATAAATGACTTTCATGAAAATTTCTTGTTCGTTTTCATAGGAAAGTGAAAGTTTATTTTCAAAATGTCGTCAAAACGTAAAATTGCAAAAAATAGTTTTGCTTACTACTTAATTAGAGTAACCCAGAAGGTCACCTACGCAAATTTATAGGGCAATATATATATGTATATACGAGTATTTGTATATATTTGTTCCTTTTAACTCCTACAAGGAGCATAGGGCCGTAACAAGATTATTCCAATATAATCAATCTGATGCATGATGTTTTATTTTATTCCAACATAGATGAAGATGGGATGTTTCTATTTCGACTTGTCATTTCCATTAGAGTTGTGCTTATCAGCTCTTTTGAGTGACCGCTCTTTTCAGCTCAGCTCACTTTACTGAAGTATTTCATTCAGTTGGCTCATTTGTAGTGAAACATTTTGTCAAGCATAAAGAAAGAGCGAAAACAGAAGCATAAAAAGTGACAGATTTATACAGTGTGTGTGTGGTCATACATTACAAAACAAGGCAGATGATGTTTAAAAATAAATAAAACTAAAAGAGTTTAATGAACGGAATTTGTTAATAAAAAAAATTAAAATTATTTAGTATTTCAGATATTTTAATATAATTGTATAACATTGTAATCAATTATTTTTTTGATATACTTGCGCGACACAAAAAAATTTGCTAACAAATAGCACAAGACTTGTATGGAATTCTTTCATTAGGTCGTTTTAGGCACAAACCTGTAACCAATTTATATTACATACGTTTGATTAAAGGTTTGTGTCTAAAACGAGCTGTTGAAAGAGTTCGATACAAATCTAGAAACCACTCAGTACTGAGCTGAAAGCGCTCATTGGATTCAACGGCTCACAGCGCTCAGTGAAGTGAATCGTTCAATTCAAGTAGTTCATTCATGAGCTGCACAACTCTAGTTTCCATGCATGTTGATGGTCTTCCCATTCGTCGACTGCCTTGAGGATTCCAGTCTATGGCATGCTTTGCAATATCTTTCGATGATTTCCGCAATGTATGTATATGCAATCCAACGTGATTTACGTTTCTGAATTTCCAGATGGATCGGTTGTTGTCTGGTTTCTGACCATAGCTCGTTATTCGAAATTATTCTGTAGAATCTTCCTCAAGCATTTGCTTACAAAAACTTTGTACGGATTGTATGTCACGTGGTGCAGCATAGTGTGGATTTTACGCTTGAGTTAAACAGATTTAGCTTTGTAAGTCTTGATATGTATGATGAATTCCACACCGACTTGAGTTGTCCGAATGATTGCCTGGCCTTGTTTATGCGGCTTGAGATGTCAGCCTTAGAACCACCACTTCTGTCCAGTATGCTTCCCAGATAACAGAATGATTCTATATCCACAAGCCATTGCTTCTGCACAGACAGTCTTTGCTCATTATTAGAGTTCATTCTCATTGTTTTAGTTTTGCCAATGTTAATTTTCAGACCAGCGTTTGATGCAATTTCTTGGACTAATGACAGCTTAGTCTGCATGTCTAAAAATGTGTGTGTGGTAGACAGATATCATCGGCGTAGTTAAGATCCTTCAATCTACCTTGGAGACCCCAAGTGATTCCCCTTCTTTGGCAAGTCGCATTATTCTTGACAACGTCAAGTACGCAATTAAACAGATAGCCCTGTTGCCTCGATAGCCCTGTTGTCCTGTTGTACATCAGAATTAATGCTAATTTTGTTGTTGCGTGGTTGCCTTTCATACAGAACTCGGCAGGTTGCGTTAGCATATAGACCTCTTATTAACTTAGCATTTACATTCTAATGCATTCCATATCGCTGAGTGGTTTAATATATCAAACGCTTTCTCAAAGTCTATAAAAGTGAGGGAGAGAGGCAATTTCCATTCTGCATAATGCTCTACGATTACTCTCAGGCTATTTACATGGTCGACACAGGATTTGTGGGCACGGAAACCGGCTTGCTGCTTTCTAAGCTCAGGAAGAAGAGCAGTTGAAAGCCTTTTATTAAGTACGTGCGCAATCACCTTGTTAATCATACTTAGAAGTGTAATACCTCTCCAGTTTTACGATCTGTGAGATCCTCTGTTTTTGGTAAGTTTACTATTACGCCTTCAGCAATTTTCTCAGGAAGAAGTCCGTACAGCAGAATTTTCTTACAATAGGCAGAAGTAGCCGAGCAATGAATGTGGCGTCAGTTGTTAGCATCTCTGAAGAAATATTGCCTTTAACAGGCGACAGGTCAATAATATTTGAATAATATTAAAAAAGCATGAATTGTCTTCTTCATGTATATTCGAAGATAAGATATTATAATTCTTTAATTTATAATAACTATTTGCCATAATCCTGTATATTTGTACAAATCTTTAAAGTGGGTAACACTGTTTGAAAATAACGTTGAAATCTGAGTGGAAATTAAAAACAATGTGAGTGCATGGCGATGTTCATGCAATTAGTTTTATGTGTGCGTGATGTTCAATCAGAATTGAAATAACTGAACTCAAGCCCGATTAAGAAATTATTCCTAATTGAAATTCATTCTAGTTCAATTAAATTTAATACGTGTCATTTAAATTTTTTGGATTTGTTGGAACTTTCGTAAGACTTGTTAGACACTCAGAAATAAATATTGGTATTGTTTTCTTTCATGATACACACAAAAAAGTAGTATGAATGAGTTTGTAATATTAATTAAAATATTTGAAATATTAATTAAAAAATTAATTAAATTTTCACCTATAAACAATTTGATAATATCAATTAAGTTTTTCCACTCAAATTAATTAATACAATTAAAAATTTAGTTGAATCAATAAAATTATTAATTGAAAACATTAATTGGTGAATACTTTTTTCTGTGTATTTAGTTTGTAAATTTCTATATAATTGTAAAAACACATTCGGAAATATCAATAATCAACGATTTTATAGAATTATATTTTAGGAAATTCTAAAATTAATAACTAACTAAAAAAAATGTTTTTTTTTATTAATTGAACATCAAATTAAAGAGCTGTTATACCTACATATCACGAGTAAACTAATAAAAATTAATTCACTTTAAATAAAAAAGAAAATTTATAAAAATAAGAGAAAGTCAGAAACTGTTTAGTGCACAATAATATTTATCTGCACCATTTATTGCTGTAATTCCTTTTACCATTGCGAGTATCAAATGTGTCTCTTGTCAACAGTCGAGCGGAAACAGTGTTTACTGTGTCACAAACTATGGCGATTACATAAACGATAGCAACAACAACAGCGATGGTATTTATTTTGTTGTCCTTGTTGTTGTCCATTTTTATATGAGCGTATAAAAACAACAATTTAAAACGGCCTCTTTGCGGCTGATGCACCCGTAGTCAATTCGAGGGGATTTATTTGTCGTTCAGGAAAAATATTTCAATATAATTGTAAAATACATACAACAACAAAGTTTGAATTAATGTGCCAATATGCACACATATTTTTTATTATTTTTATTTATTGTATTTTTATTTTGTTTGGTCATAACTGGTTTATACGAGTATGTAGTGGGTTGTAGCCTACAGGTAATATATACATACACACGGGCATATGGGCAGGAGCATAAATAGTTTTATAGTTTATTATACTCGTATTATTGATGAGAGTTAAGCAAAGTTACAAATATTACAACACATTTTTACTCTAGCCAAAGTCTATACAAAAACACACAAACATTTCCACTTGATATTCACTTCCATTATTATGCACGTGAAAGCCCTTTCCATTACTGTCATGCCCATTCAGCGGAAATGAAATATAAAATGACTCATGACTTTTTTTTTAATTTGTTCATTTTTATGCATGAATGTTAACGAGAACTGCTCACACTTGCAAATCATTCTTACAACATAAAAATGGCAAAAAAAGCAAACAATTTGGTAATTGTTATCATAAAATTAACCAGCATTTAATTCACAGACACCCTACACGCAAAGAAAATATATGATTGTAGCATGGTTGAGAATATCTCCGAAACAAATGTGTGGTAATTGAAATTGTTATTTTAAACATTAACTGCGTTAGGATAAACAAAGTAATGTTCGAATTTAGTAATTACATTATTACATTCGTAAAAAGTGTGATATGGTTAGAATCTAACAATACAGTTTTGTTAAAAATTTATGATTACAGCATAATTTTTATTATTTTGTAATAATAATATGATGTAAATAACAATATAATGTTATCCAAAACCATACTATATTTAGTTTAAAAAAATATTTTTCAGAAATATCTTCTGTCAGTTCAGTGTTTCGTTTGGAAGCTATTTGTAAATAAATGAAGTATAAACAAGGGGATAGATGAATAAAAATATATATAAATATATTTCTTTATACATGCGTGTCTGCATTTCGTTTATACGCACATATTTGTGTAAGTACACGTGCACATATGTATATACATACATTTTATTTCAACAATATTATTTTATATTTATTTGGGCTTTGACGCACAGATGTTTTAAGCAAAAGATCTACAAATTTATTGTTAAAAAACAAAATATTATTATATAGAATTATACTGTGGTCGTATTTAACAATATTATTATAATATTATAATATGGTATGGTTAGTCTTAATTATATTTTATTCACATCTAACAATAGTATTGTCATATTTAACCAAAATGTGATAACTTTGAACAATACTAAGATTAGGTTTAACAAAGTTAATTGTTATTGTAGATAATATTTTTATTAACTCAGATAATAATGTTACTAAAACTTTGCTTTTCTATTGACAATAATATGATTTGACTGCAACCATATAATTCAATCATAGTATATTGCTGTTTGATTATGGTTACCTCAACCATATTTTTTCTTTGCGTGTACGAATTATGCACCTATTCGCAAATGTATCTCAAAGGAAAGTTTGTATTTATTTCATCGCTTAAAAATTATGTAAGTAAACCCATACCTGAGCTTATTATCAGGCATTAAAATTACCAAAAATAATAAATTCGTAAGAAAAATTTGTAAGAAAGTCTAACTAAGTCTGCTTTAAAATTAAGTGGCTAATTGAATTGCAAGCAGCAGTAAAACAACTAGACATATGAATATTAATCGTAAACTGTATCGATTTTAATTTTATGAGCTTATGTTTATTAGGGTTCCATACACTTAAGGTGAAAAAGAACCCTATTGTTTTCACCAAGATGTCCGTCTGTCCGACACAGGCAGTGTTCTCGAGAACAGTAAAAGCTACAGACCTGAATATAAGATACTTAAAAATTAAACGGTATTTTGAAATCCTAATGCAATATACAGACAATTATGTAAAGACATTTGGGATTTTTTGCTTATAGGGAGGTTCGACTGTACTATTCTCTGTGAATATTACTGAGGTCAAATAAAAATTATTCAAAACTTCCAAACATATTTGTTGAAAGGCAAATATCCTTTTATTGAAGCGGGTTTTTCCTATTAATTTTTTACTTATTTCTATAATTTACAATCGCCCTCGTTGTTAACGTAGTTGCGCTACATTTACGTTTTAATTTATAAAATATAATATGAGAGATAATAACAAGTGCAACAGCACAAGCGAAATTGTAAATTGATTTTAGTTCATAAACGGTTTTTCTACTCAATAATGTCATCAACAAAACTATAAAATAAAATAAAATAAAAACAGCAACAACATTTTCAATTTCAATTTCAATTTATTCATTCATAACACGAAAACCTAGCCTCATGGCCATAATCAGTTTTCACTAATACTACTACAAAAGGTACTACTACAATAGTTTTATATGTAAAAATATCTATAAATATTTAACAAATATAATAATTTTGTCGTTCTATTTATACGAACGAGTATGTACATTGTACAAGCATTTAGTAAATCCCATTCCTTTATTGTTTTTAAAAAAATAGTTTATCTTCTTGTCGTTGTTGTAATTTTTCAGTTTATAATTTCCTTGTTGCTGCTTTTTCTCTTATCTTCGTCGTTGTTGTTGTTGTTGTTTTTGTTGTCTGTATTGAATGTACATAATGTTTCGTAATTGTTTCAGTTGTATGGGCAAATCTGAAAAGGATTCGCTATAAACATTTTTATTTCTATTATTTTATTACATTGCTTTTTTTCATTTTTCTTGACCATTATTTAGTTCTTTTGACAATTATTGAAAATCATAAATTAGAGATTTATTGCATTTTTAGCAAGCTCATAGCTCATGTGATGCTTTTCAATTTAAGGGCCACTTAAGGACTGACTGGAGGAGTGTTTACTAAATATTTTACTAAAGTGTATTATTTTTTTTTTATGAGTGTATAGAAAAGATTAAAATATTTTTAAAACTGAAATAGTTTCAACAATAGATGTTTACACTTTCAATGGATATTATATTGCTAAGCCTATTATGGTAGTTTATTTTCAAGAGAATGTTGTGATTTTATAATGCTGCAACGACTCATTTTTCCGAACAAAAATTGTAACTTTGTATTTAATAGTTTTATTTTAAATTCAGTTTCTTATAATATAACATACAGCATTTAAATTAAATATTCGAAGTTCACAATTACTCCAGAATGTTGTTCTTAAATTACTAGACCCGTCTGCCGCTATTCTGCCGTTTACTGCTTGTATTAGATAAAACTCTTATGCTTGAAACATCCCTGGTCGGAACTATTCCACTCACGCTGACTTCGTTACTAGGAAATCACTCACGTGCATACACTTACTATATAAATAACTGCTTACGTTCGCCTTCGTGACTAGGAAATCACGCACGTGGACACACGTGGCTAAGATATAAATAGCTAATGATATTCGCCTTCGTGACTAGAGAATCACTCACATAGGCACATGGGGCTTAGGATATAATTAACTACTTATGGCCACCTTCATGGGTTGCGAATCACTCTAAGCTCCGTGTATCAGCTTAGAATATATAGGGTGTTTTTATTGAGGTATAGAACTTTAAGTTGGCATCACTTTTTTAACTGGCGGCCATTTTGTCAGCTGTCAAGTGATTAATATTTAGTTTGGTTTGCCATTTCATCATGAACAGGTTGACAAAAGAACAACGCTTGCAAATCGTGCAAATTTATTTCGAAAATAATGGTTCAGTTCGCGCAGTTTACCGCAAGCTCCGTCCATTTTATGGTCGACATAATTGTCCATCAGAGCAATTATGGAATGGACCTGTCAATTGGCCACCAAGATCGTGTGATTTGACACCATTGGATTATTTTCTTTGGGGATATGTGAAGTCGCTCGTCTACGCCAACAAACCAGAAACGTTAGGGGACTTGGAAGCCAACATTCGTGGCGTTATTGCCAACATACGGCCCCATATGCTCGAAAAAGTGGTTGAAAATTGGACCTGTAGAATTGGCTTTATTCGAGCCAGCCGCGGCGGCCACATGCCCGAAATCATATTTAAACCTTAATGGCATAAAATTATCCTTCCAATAAAGCCAAATTGATGGACATTAAAACGATTTTCTTGTGTTTTATTTCAATTCGAAGTTCTATACCTCTAAAAAAAAACACTAGTGATATTCGCCTTCGTGACTAGGAAATCACTCACGTGGATACACGGAGCTTAGGATATAAATAACTAGTAATATTCGCCTTCGTGACTAGGAAATCACTCACGTAGGCACATGGGGCTTAGGATATAATTAACTACTTATGGCCACCTTCATGGGTTGGGAATCACTCAAGTGAACACACGGTGTTAGGATATAAATAACTACTGATGTTCGCCTTCGTGACTAAGATATCACTCACGTGAACACACGGGGCTTAAGATATAAATAACTACTCATGTTCGCCTTCGTGACTAGGAAATCACTCTTAGTCACACTTAGGGTATAATTAAATGCTTATGTCAGCCTTTGTGGCTAAGAAATCACTCAAGTGGACGTTCTCGAAGTCAATTATAACTATAAAGTCCGTTTTCGTAACGAGTAAATCACTAAACAGCTATTAGATAACTTATACAATATTGGATTCTATTATTTTCTACTTTTCCGTTTTCGTGACATCACTCAACCAGGTCCATGTTTTCGTGTCTATAAAATCAGTAAACATTTATTATAACACAACTACGCTACCAATGAATTTACAGAGTAGTATACGTAACGACGCTTCGACTACGTTTACTCTAAGAAAATCTATCGTTTTCGTGACTAGCAAATCACTTAACGATATTCAGTGTGCGACTACTCTACCAAAATATTCACTTTCTAAAGAAGTTCTACTCACCACGATGTGTTCAACTTGAATGAATATTTCTTTTAAAATTTCTTCATTTCATACTGATCTTGTATCAGTATTATTGTTGTAATACGCTTAACATAAAAATTTTCTTATAATTTTGTTATTCTTTTTCTTCTGATAAATTCTTTAATTTCACAAGTGCATTATATTCATTATTTAAGCACAAATTGTTATACAGTGTGTGACGATAGTTGTGTACAAATCGTTTTTTTTTTGTACAAATTCTGCACATGCATTATGTTTATTGTACAAATAGCATCTTAACAGAATGTGCCTAATTACTATAGTATTGTATTTCGACTTTGACTACGACGATTTTTTACTTAAATAAAGCTACGGTCACACTTGTCAAACATTTGCCCAAAAAAGCGTAACCACTAAATGCTAATGAAAAATCTTTCAATTCAGACAAAAGTTTGTCAAGTTAAAGAGTAGCCAATATTGTTGGATTCTATGACATGGTGCATTAGTTGTGTTCGAAACTGTTTAATATGATAAACAAGTGTCTGGATCAAAACTTTTTTCATTAGTGTTTGTTGGTTACGATTTTTTGGTCAAATGTTTGACAAGTGTGACCGTACCTTAAGGAACATTGCAACCAACATTTTTTCTTTGTTCGTCTACAAAATCATCGTATTAAAATTAGGCATAACATTTTTATTGCATTACTACTTGAACACGATGCTCGAAAGGGAAGGCACGAATGCTGCTGTCTTTATCTTGAAGACGGGCAGTCATAGCTATTTCAGACCTAAGTCATACCAAGTAAAGGTATTATTTTTTTATGGTTCCTGAAATTAAAAAACATATGTATTAAACACATTCGCCACAGCAGGCTACCGACTACCAGATGTCAAAATTAGAATACACATGTTTATATGGGAGTGATTCTTTTGAAGACAGCAAGGCAACATGGCGGCAGCTTGTTGTCTATGCTGATTTTGTCGTTGTAGTCCAAATAAACTAATTCCTATTTCTTTGGCTACAATGAGAAAATTCAATGTTGGAAGTATAATGCAAAATGTTGAATGAATGTTATCGTACAATTATTTCATATTATTTAACAGAAACAATATCCAAAAATTGATGTAAAGCATAAATTGATTCATTTTGTGTAATTTAATTTTTATCAATGCGAAATATCTGAAGGTGGCAATACTGAACTATTATTTATACTTAAATATGAGGGGCAGATGGTGCTGCTGTCGTCTTCAAAATAATTAGGTAGCTGGCTACGAGGCGACAAATGCTGGTAGCGGCATTTGAAGTCGTGTGTTCGTGTAGCCTGCTGTGGTGAATGTGTTTAATGCAATAGTAATGATAAGAATATATGTATCCCATAGCTCGGAAAGGAGTGTTCTTTTTAAATAAGAAAATCTCAAAAAGTAGACGTGATGCAACAAATCTGTGAACAGATTTGATGCAGCACACTTAAGTCCATTAAAATTACATAACGAAGTTCTTGCTCCCGACTTTTTTTATTTTTTTTTTTTGCAGAACAGTGTTATCAATACCAATCCCTTTAGGACAAATTCTAATACATTCGTCCATGAACCGGCTTCACGACAGACAGACGGACATATTCATAAATACCCACAATATATATAAAGGGTGAGCAAGTTTAAGCTTAGGAAGCAAATTGTCTTAAAAACAAACTTTTTTTTACAAAAATAGATATACGTGAATTAATAATGGAATTTGATGTTAAGCAAATATTTATCTTCAGTACGTCGGCAGACGATCGCTCTTTTCACAAAAATTTTTAACGACATTTTACAACAAAGCTTCACTTATTTCGTCTATGCAGCGCCAAATTTCATCTTTCAGAGCGTCAGTTGTTTCTGGTTTGTTCACGTAAGCCCGGTCTTTCAAAATAAACAATTCACAAATTTCACAATTACAATTCTTTGTTCAAGAGCGTAGCGTTCCAAAGGATGACAGCTGAATTTTTGGCATTTCATCATTAGACAGGCAATTTTGATTCTTAACCTCAAATTTGCGCTTCCTTTCCTCTTTGCTGTCGAATATAAATATTGTGACACACGGAAAAACAAACATATACGAGTAAATGTACACCCTTCCTTTTTTTGGTGAAGGATATAAACACTTATCATGATTAAAAATTTAATTTGCTACTGAAAACCTTTACTACTAAAAAACTTATTATTAATTGCAGTTAGTTTAATTTTTTTTTTAATTGCATTTTCGCTTATTTTACTAAAAGGTCTTTAAACTATTTTACCTCGTCCGTTGTCTGAAATTAACTTTAACTAACTTCGAAGCTTTAATTCGATTTTCTCTTGAAAATAACGAAAAGTTTATTTTGCAAATTAAAATAGCTTTAATTTAATTGGTAAACATTTTCTAAACTTAAACTAATATGCATTTGCTTTTTTGCTTTTCAAACTTCAAACTTCAAACTTGTTTCTCCTTCTGCTGTTTCAGAAAATATTTGGTTAAATTTCTTAACCTCTTTCCATTCACGAATTGTAAGTGGTTGGGTGCAAAAACTTTGTGTTTGAAAAAAAAACCCAAACTCTATATTAATTGATTTTTTTCTTTTTGCTCTGGTGGCGTAGGACTTTGCTGAAAATGTTGACTTAAACCACAAAATGAAAATTTTATCATCATTGCACAAAAAGGACTACACAAAGACGCAGTACAATTATTAGAGACAAATGTTGTTATTGCTTGCATGTAACGGGTGTTTTTTTAGAGGTATAGAACTTCGAATTGAAATAAAACACAAGAAAATCGTTTTAATGTCCATCAATTTGGCTTTATTGGAAGGATAATTTTATGCCATTAACGTTTAAATATGATTTCGGGCATGTGGCCGCCGCGGCTGGCTCGAATAAAGCCAATTCTACAGGTCCAATTTTCAACCACTTTTTCGAGCATATGGGGCCGTATGTTGGCAATAACGCCACGAATGTTGGCTTCCAAGTCCCCTAACGTTTCTGGTTTGTTGGCGTAGACGAGCGACTTCACATATCCCCAAAGAAAATAATCCAATGGTGTCAAATCACACGATCTTGGTGGCCAATTGACAGGTTAACCGAATTAATTGCTCTGATGGACGATTATGTCGACCATAAAATGGACGGAGCTTGCGGTAAACTTCGCGAACTGAACGATTATTTTCGAAATAAATTTGCACGATTTGCAAGCGTTGTTCTTTTGTCAACCTGTTCATGATGAAATGGCAAACCAAACTAAATATTAATCACTTGACAGCTGACAAAATGGCTGCCAGTTAAAAAAGTGATGCCAACTTAAAGTTCTATACCTCAATAAAAAACACCCTATATGTTTGTTTAATATGCATTGGGAAGCATTTTACGTATAATTTAAGTCGTACATAAATTTAAAGACATCCTTCCTTAAATTTCATATTCGCAGATGCAAATAAGAGCTGTTGTGAAAAAATTTGGGCAAAAGCTTGTAGAAAGATTTTGCCTGTCATGGAAAGTATACTTCTATTTTCATATGGAGTAGTAATTTAAATTAAAAATTTAATTGATTAGTAATTAAAATTTTGTTTAGTTGTACAATATGGGTTTGAATTTCTTATAACTTTTTTATTATAATTATTTTCTTTTTTTTCATAATTTTCTAAAGAAGTTTTGAGGAATTTGAAATGGAACAGTACACAATTCAGCAACGATATCTAATCCCATTGATGGAAGAGACGACGAAACACCGCAAGAAAAGGTACACCTAAGCAGGTGTAATTTTCGCTGTTTAACTACTCTTGGATTTTCCGTAGCCCATATCCTGCAGTTTTGCCTATTAACGAACCCATTTAATTGGAAATGGGCTTCGTCGCTCATAATTAAATTATGAATAAGAACACGATTTTAGTTTAATTATTATTATTCGAACTGCATTTGTTTCTATATTTAATGAATTGAACAGGCTAATGTTCGTATCGCCTTTTAAGCCAAATTACATGTGATAATTATTAATGAACAAATAACATCAAAGTTAGTTGTAAATATTCTGACAACACATAGTTGAACGGAACAACCAGCCGTTTTCGAAGGCCACTAAACCTTCATCATCAGCGTTCTTCTGTGTTTGGTCCACTGTGTATGGTGTCAGTTGATGTAGATTTCTGCCTTGTATACGAAACTTTTTCTGCAAATGGAATATGTGAATTGGTTTGATTCATCGTATTTCAATTTGCTGAAATGTGTTTTTGTAATGAAGGCCACAAATTTACCATCACTATATTTACAACAGTCTTACCATTGTCGTTTTTTCATTACTAATTATGCATATGTTAGTTAATTTGCTTATTTTTGTTCTATATACTTAAGACAAACTTTTTTGGTTTGTTACTATTAAGTATATTTTTATTTAAATTTTTTGCCACAAGCCCATGACTATTAATTTTAGTTTAATTATTATTATTCGAACTGCATTTGTTTCCATATTTAATGAATTGAACAGGCTAACGATTTTCTTATGCTTTTTCACGAAAATAATCTGTCGGTTTCAAAAATATTTAAAAAAAATTATAATAAAAAAGTTATAAGGAATTCAAACCCCTTCGGCCATTTTGCGCCAACCTTTATAAGAATAGATACTATCACGGCATTTATCCATATAAATTCAATTAAATTTTTAAAACAGAATTAAATTGTTTGTTGCTCTGAGGACACTAAAACTAAAACTAAAACTAAAACTGACAAATCATTCAAAATAATTTAAAATAATTTTTCGTTTAAGTGTAGGGGAACTCGTGAGATCTTAAGCATTTTTAAACTAGGTTTTTGGAATCTCCAATATGGCTTTTGTCTTTGCTAAGATATCCATTAATTGGATAAGTGGTTCGTGGCAGTGATAGCTGAAGGTGTCACTGCTAATATTAATATTATAAATGCGAAAGTAAATGTATTGTTTGTTTGTTGCGCTTTAACGGCAAAAACACGGAACCGATTTTGATGAAACTTAAAATATAGATAGATCTAAGTCTAGATGAACATATAGGATAGGAGCACGTAGGAGGTAAGGGGAAATTTTATTCTCCTTGAAACTATGTATCTATAGATTTGAGTCTAGGAAAGCACATGGCTGTTATGCACATTTTAAAAATTGAAGTACGATTAGGGCAATTTCTGCCTCTTTGAGATTGTATAACCGATTGTGATGAAATTCAAAACATGTACAGATCCTCATATCGTTCTTCATATTTTGAAAAAATTTCATAGAAATAAAAGGTTTTTTTTTATAGAGTGACACAAGTTTAAATCATAATAAAACATGGAAATATAATTTTAATATCAATGAGATTAATATTAAAATATGATTTCTGCACATGTGATCGCCACGGCTGGCGTGTAGAAGGTGCAATCTGGAACATCAATTTTCAACAACTTTTCGCAGCATTTGCGGCTTTATTTCGCCTACAACTCTTTGTATGTTGATTTTCAGGTGTTCAACTTCGACAAGTGATTTAACATTTAACATAAAGAAAATAATCCAATGGGGTTAAATCACAGGATCTTGGTGGCCAATGAATTGGGCCGTTACGTGAAATTATTTTGTCATCTAAAGTTTCTCGGAGTAAATCAATTGTAGCGCATGCTGTGTGGCATGTGACTCCGTCCTGTTGTAACCACATAACTGCCAAATTAATGCCACGTAAATTTCGATATACCGTTCACCATTGACAGTAGCATTCTGACCATCATCGTTTTTGAAGACATATGAGCCAATGACTCCGCCAGCTCATAAAGCGTACCAAACAGTAATTTTCTGTGGATGTAATGGTGTTTCGACAAAAGCTTGTAGATTATCTTCACTCCAAATACGACAATTCTACTTATTTACATACACATTCAACCTTTGCTCGGGTCTAAGTCGATTCATAATGCAATCTCAAAGCAAACTAAACAAAAATACATAAAGCAGTAATGCCAACTCAAAGTTGTCACACTGTAAAAAAACACCCTTTATATTGAGAAACAATTAATATTTTCTTTTTCCAGTAAGTTGTGTGTAAATTGAAAACTTTAAACTCGTTTTGCTCACGTAAATCTGCGATATGTCTTTTATTCCTTTTTTATTATAATCCCTGAGAGACTTGTTATAAAATGTTAAGAATTAATTCAACTTGCAGCTGCTGTTAAATTATTAACAGGCCACTGTTAACTGCAAAGTAAGGTATAATTGAATATAAGGTTTTTGTCTCTGCTAATTAAATTCTAATTAAATTCATACATACACAATTATAAACTAATCAAAATTTTCTTTTTAAAAATAGGCAGATTATGTAAAAAATTTATTACTAAGCGTTCCAAATTTGTGTGAAAAATAACGAAAATTCGTTTAAACAAATATTTGTTTCATTCATATTTCAAAACGAACAAATTTTTTGTATCTGCAAAATCTAAGGGTAGAATTAGAAAATACTCATATCTAACTAGATTTGTTTCCAACAGCTCTTTTGAACTAAAATGAGCTGTTGGACACAAGCCCCGTCAGAAACATCAATCTAAATTAAATGGGTTTGAAAAAACTTTTGATTCGAACGCTCTCAAACTAGTTCAAAAAGAGCTGTTGGACACAACTCTACTACTAACTGCGTATTAAAATTTGCAAATTCCATCAGCAACATAGGCTGTCTAAATAGAATCTTCATGTCTGTCTGTCTGTTGCTATGGGACGTAGTTAGTTGAAGGATTTTCCGGTCTTACTGTAAATTGTGTGCCGCCATGTTGTTTTTGATCTTCCCCGTTTCCTCGATCCTTGAGTGGAGCCCCCAATAAGTAAAATAATGATCTCATAAAATAAAATACTGATTTCATAAAGAAGGATATGTGGCGCAAAACCACATCCTTGCAGTGAGTGGCGTATTCTTCCCGTAATTGGAAAATAAGTTCCCTACAGAGCTTAATAGCACAGAATTAGATGATTATACCGATTCTTACCGCATTATGCTCAGAATTACTATTTTATTTTCACATTTAAAATTAGGGATATGTGGGAGGTGGAGGTTTCATTGCAACTTTAAGCTTGAGAGTACAATTATTTTAAAGAGTTTTCTGTTTTCAGCATATTTTCATTATAATTCTACACAAAATTTAATATATTAGTTCTTAGAATTAAGAATATTTGGGAGGCGAGCATGTTCTTGCATTGATTGCAATAAAATTTGCCTGAACGCTTGAGTTTGAGATCACAAGACTTTTTATAAATTTTCACAAAATCTGAGTGATAATTGTAGCTAAATTCAATTTTAAGAAGAATTACATAGAAATGAGATTGCAAGCTTTCTTTTTTCTTAAAATTTAAGTGGTAATTATACCTAAATAATAGTTATTAAGAACAAGGACATACGGAGGGTGGGCATGTCCTTCAACTGATTGCAATGAAATTTACAATACACCTGAATTGTTTTATTATACAAAAATGTTTTCTTATTTAAACTTATTTTCAATTTTAAGGATATATGGCAGGTAGGCATGTCCTTGGGTCTTTTGAAATCATATTTCACAGAAAGTGTTACTATAGCATTTTATAAGTAGTTATCAGCTCTTTTTTGAGCCATATACATATTTAAGTCTAAGATTTAATTTTGGATAATAAGCATATGCTGGGGGCAGTTTTATAATTGCACCGATTGAAATTACGTAAATTCACAACAAAGTTTATTTCTAGAATTATTTAAAAATTTTCCCCAAAAATCGCTATAGTTATAATTATAGTTTGAACATTTTTATGTTTCAATGAGGAGATATAAAGGCCTGTTCTGGAAATCAAGTGATATGAAACCACATGATGCTTTAAAATCAGGCGTGGGATTTTGTGCTGTTCTACAAATCACTCTGTTTTTGTTAAGATTTTTAGAACATGCCTGATAGAGGGCGGAAATGTTCTTCACACGACTGCAATAAAATTACTCATTTAGCTTAGTTGTGTAATTTCAAAATAAATTTTTAATATAAAGATATCTCAATAGCAATTGATATGAAATTGTCGAGAGTAGAAAACTATATAATTTCGTAACCAAAATTTGACTTAACTGGGATCACAATTGCATTTCCACCAGAAAGTTGACTCTTCTGTCCCGTGCGACAGCAAGCAATTAAGCTTATATTTCAGAAAAATGTTACTCGATTTTGCTTAAAATTTTACCTAATGTAGAGCTGCTGACGCCCTATATAAATATACAAAGAAGTAAAAAAAAGTTTAATTTTCTTTGAAAAAACAAATATATTTGTTTGGTGTCGCACGCTACAAAAAGTTGACATTCTTGTGGAAATGCCAATATAATATTTGAAATAAAGTGTATTCAGGAGGCAGGCCTGCTATTATACTTATTAAACCAAAATTTTCCAGAAAGTCTGAGTAGGAAATTACAAAACTATATCTAAAATAAAATTTAAAAAAAGGACATTTGCAAAATAGGCATGCATTTTCATGGATCACAATCAAAATGTTCATAAAGTTAAGATGTTTAATTTTAAAAACAGTTAAAAATATTTGATGCATCATTGAATGAATGAATGAATTAAGTCTAGCGGGAAGCACAGGACACTGCGACCAAATTAGATCTATTGTATCCCTTGCCAGGTGCTAGAGCACCTCATATAGACCTACTCCTCTGATGAATCTCAGGATTGCCAGTGGGTCCATAGTTGCAAGTTCCCAATCCTCCAATAGATACTTGCCCAATTGGCTATATCTTCTGTGGCTTAACGCTTCACAGTCCTTCAGAATATGCTCTGGAGTTTCATCTTCGTAATCACAGAATCTGCACAGGCTGTTACTCTCAATGCCAAGTCTGTTGAGATGTTTTCTCAGTCTACAATGGCCTGTGAGGAAGCCTTTGAGCATTCTTAGATTGTTTTTACTCAGGGACATGAAAGCTATGAAACGATTTTGGTTATACATTCCAATCATTAGTTTTGCATGTCTCAATCCTGGGAGATTGAGCCAGAGGTTTTCTCTATTACTCTTAATTTCCGTCGATATATCTTCCCGTATTTTGTCCACTCCGAGTCCACAAAACGGTTCTGGTCCGACCATGGGTGTACTAGCCCCCCTTCTGGCCATTTTGTCTGCATTTTCATTTCCTAACACTCCGGCGTGTCGAGGAACCCAGCAGAGTGTGACCTTATTCATGCTGCTTAGCTGATTCAGCCTCATGCGACATTCCCACGCTAACTTAAAGATAAACTCAAATGAGCTGAGCGCTTGGATAGCAGCCTGACTATCCGAGCAAATGGCTATTTCTTTTCTTCGGTAGCCCCTATCAAGATTGAATTGTGCGCATCTTTCAATGGCATAAACTTCCGATTGAAAAATGGTGGGAGATTTTCCCAACGACTCATGGTAGTTAGTCCTTGGTCCTACAACACCCACACCAGAACCTGTGTACCACCTGATGGTGCCATTTTCAAAGGAATACCTCGGTTCTATTTCCCCCCCCCCCCCATTCCCTTCTATTGGCCAGAACAGTTTCAAGCCTCTTATCGAAGTCATACACCTTATTCATCACGTCAGAGGGTTGCGCAAGTAGGGGAAATCGTCTTGCCAGGGATGATTGCTCCCATTGGACGGTCTGTCCCTGTCTGTGCTTTTCCCCGCGATGCTTATTACTTGCATCATTACTAAATAAACCTCAAATTTACATTTTTGTAAATGAAAGGATATAATTTTTTTACATCGTTTGATATATAATTTACTGGAAGACATCATCATACGCTACTTAATTAGTTTTTTTACGATCGCTAATCATAATTGTAGCCAAAATCTAGTTTTTGCCACAAACGATTTTCAGAAATTTATTTCTCTTACAGTTAAATTGGGAAATTCTGCGTTAATCTTTATTTTTTTCAGCAAACCTCATTCGTTCTTCACACTATAAGAAGTGTAATACATTTAAATTTAAATATACTAAAGTATAACCCAAATTAAGCTATTATTCCAAATGAGGTTAGAAGTATAAAAAGATAAGTCTTGCTACTTCCTGAAAACCTATACAAATTAATTGAAATTTGGACTAGGGGTACCTTATAATATGCAGATTACAGAAGTATATACCATTAACTCAAAATCAGCTTATCTCGACTTAAGTACTTTTTCCTTTTTGCCACAGATATATAATTTTAAAAATGAAGTATATATCTGTTGGAATAAAGTAATTTCCATTTCTGACTGACATCGACAAATAAATTCATATATGTATATAGTAATCTGGCATCTCATTTATTTAACTATCAAACTCTCTTGTAGTTTCCTTTTCGTCCTTTTTTACCTCCTTCTTGATCTTGTGCTGTTTGAAATAAGTCATAATTGAAAAACGCTAAAGTTATTATATTTATATATATCTAATAAATATTTTATTATAAACTTAAATAAAGTTGGTTTAATTATTAACAGAATAAGCCTTATCACTATTCACTATAACAATATCAACATATAGCTAATAGTTTTTCATACGCTCTCGTCATAACTTTAGCTAAAATTTCACTTTTCAAAATAAAGGATATATGTATGAGATGCACTCACGTTATTGAGCCTATTGACATTAAATTTTCCAGAAAGCATCGTTGTCTGCTTTTAAAAATTGTTACAATCTTTCTTCGCTTTCTGGAAAAAGTGAGAGACAACATCTTCTATATAAGCTTAAAAATATATGAATAGAGGTATGTCCTAGCACGTTAATTTTTTTTTTAACTTCATGTTAAAGGCACTTAGCCAATTATGCAAGATTTTGCAATTATTTTTATTTATATAAAATTTTTAAAACTAAGGATGTGTTCATATCCTTTAGAATTGCCTTGCTACAATTGCAGATCAAAATTTATCCATTTACGAAAAATATATTAAACATATGCCTGAAAATTTCTTATTCTTCTGTATATAATAAACAGCTTTATTTTGAAGCTCCCTCGAATAAACTGTATTTTGTATTAAAATTGTTAAAATCATATCCTTTATCGACACCATTTTATAATAAAAGCAAAGGCGGTAGTCCTATAATTTTAAGCACACGGTTTTCTTCTCACAAATACACTACATATACGCACACTCATACACACATACCTCTGAAGATATTAAGCATATGTATATACAAAAACCAAAAATAATGTAAATACACTTAAAATTTTAGCAAGAGAAACACACGTTTTGACCCACACTGCTGGAGGCGATGTGGAAAAAAGGAAAATAAAGCGAGCCAGCACACCCACCCTCATGGACACGTTCACACCCATGCACACACACACCCACACACACACACAATTGCACCAATTTAATGCAATCTTTCATTAGCAATGAAAATAACCTGAATGTTAAAAGTAACTTGTTTAAACACTAACGAGTTTGAGTTAAAGAAGAAAGAAATAAAATAAACAAATCTATGGAAAATAACACAAAAGATAAACAACAAGATTAAAGAAAAGAATTTGTACCCACTCCTATCGCTCTTTCTATTGTTTACGCAAAGTTTCACGGAAACACACACACATCCGAGTACACATTCAAACACACAGTCACATTACATATGAAAAATATAGGAGCCAACTTACCTTAAATTTTCTATATGTGGCCTTCGACACTGTGGCCGATTGCGCCGATGGCTTCGATCCTTTTTGCAACGGCAGTCACAGTGCCATATACACAAAGCTATCGATGAGATCAATGTTATCACAAATGGCACTGCAAAAAAATGTATTATATAGTTGACCTGATCGTCGTGGTTGTAGGACGTCAGTACGACCGTTTTGTTTTTACGCGAATAATAACAGGGATAAATGGCACCCTCGACACCGTAAAAAGCATTAAATGTTTTACACGTGACAGAGGGCGGATAACCGCAACCTTTGATATTGACGAGGAGTGTGGCCTCGTCGGATTGCGTCCATTCGGCCGTATAGTTCGTGTAGTCGGTCATATTTTCGGGTATTGTTATATTTTCTTCGATAAACGTCACATATATATGAACACACTTGTATAGATCGGAGGTGCAGCCCTCGCGACATGAACTCCACGAACAATTGAAAATGCCGACAAGATCTTCGCGTCTGGTGGTCGTGCAGAGTGTAGGCGAATCGATAAAGTCGTGAGTTAAGGTTGATATCGCCGGATCGACGTAGAGGGGAACAAGGAACAAAAGAGATGCACCGGCGGTCACCGAAAAAAAGGCAAGGGTGGAGGTACCATAAAAACTGGCACGTTCGCGCCACGAACGAAAGCGCCGATTTCCATTTTTCTTTTTTGGAGCCAGTTCTCGCAATTTACGTAACCGTAACTCTTGTTGTTGCTGCTCGAGTAGTAATTCCGAACTGCCACTCCTCATATTATTGTCCGTGCACACAGGGCGATTATTATAGGCGCCAGCACCAGCACCAGCACTAGCAGCAGCAGTATCAGCGGCAGCACTATTAACAGTGGCAGCAGCCGAACCTGCTGCTGCTGTTGTTGTTATTCGTGATGTAGATGCAGATGCAGCTGCAACAGCAGCACAACCTCTGCAAGCAGTCGTGTAAGCAAACGTCGTTCGAGAGCAACTCGTTGTAGTGGGAGTATATTGTTGTTGTTGTTGTTGCTGTTCTCTTCGTTTTAAAGCCTCACACGTCGAACAGCCGATAACAGCAACAGCAGCTGTTGTTGTCGATGATGTTGTTGCTACTGCTGTTATATTATCGGATACAGATTTTGATGTTAAATATGATGATGGAAGTGTTTGGGATGCTGCTGGCGGATTCTTGTATGTCTGTGATAATGGCGATGAAAGTGATATTTTTGTTGTTGTTGGATGTTGCTTTGTCGATGAGAGGGCGAATGATGGTGATGCTGGTTGTGGTTGTGGTTGTGACTGAGGTGATGATGTTGGCTGTAACTGTGGTGAGCTTACAACGTTGCTAACAGCGTCTGTAGAGGGGGTGGTGTTGATAACAGTTTTCTGCTGCAGGCTGGGAGATGTAACAGACGTATCAATTGATGCTGAAATGGTTGTAGTAGTTTCAGAAGTGCTGAGGCCACGACACAGAGGGGTTGTAGACGTACAGGACTCTGAGTAAGGTAGTGTGGTGGAAATGACTGCGTTGGAATTCGAGTTCGAAATTGATGTGGAAATTTTGGTACTGTTAACGTTTTGAGAGCCAGATGTAAAATTAATATTGCTGTTGTTGATGATGTCGTCGTCGCTTTTAATACCTGGTTGCTGTTCCTGTTGGCGATGAATAGCTGCCGATGTAGAAATGATGCTGGCCTTATTGAAATCGCTATTGGTAGTGGTAGTGGCTGTAGCTGTGTTGTTGATGTTGATGCTGTTGCTTTCTTTAGCTGTTGAGTTAGCGGCAGACACGACGGCGACGTTATTGCTGCCGGCTGCACGGGACACAATACAATGAGCAGCAGTGGCAGCCGTAGCGTCTGAGACGCAAACGACGTCGTCGCTTGGAATATTTTTTGAGACTTGTATGTTGCCAGTGTAAAAATGTTTTTAATAAGCAAAAATTGTAAAAATATATTTTTTTGGTTTAATATTTTGCTTTTTTCAATCAAACAAATTAAAAGGCATTTGTTGCAATATTTTAAGCAATAGATTTTGTTATTCCTTAACAGATATTTTCCTGATTTAAACTTTTTCTCGAGCAGCTTTAACAAGAGTGTTGAAACATTTGCAAATACTTTGTGCTGACGTTTTTCGTTTTCTTTTTGTTCTTGTGTACACTTGAAATCACAACAATCCACAATGACAATAACACGAACACTGATACAATATCGTTACGTTTGAAGCTTTGATGGCTGCTCTGCTACGCTTTCATGGCGGAAATGCACTCTCTCCTTTGTTTCTAGGTGTGTGTGTGTGTGTGTGTATTATTTATTTCTGCACTTGATTTCCTTTTTCCTATAAACTGTTACAGAGAGATGCACTGTGTATTAGATATTATAGAGAGTATTAGACAGTGAGAGTAAGATGATTGAGAAGAGACGAAACTTGGACAATTGAGTTTTGGTTGGCATAACTGATTTCATTATTTTATACACCCGCACTTTGTGTAAACTGGTTTGATTTTACTTTTATTTGCATTTTTCTTTCTTTTTTTTCTTTGCACTGCCTCTCAGCTCTTGCTCTTTTATTTTAAAACCCCACTTTTATATTTTTACAGAGAGTGAGAGTATATGTATACAATGATTTTTTTTTTTTTTTTGCTTTGTTGAATTTAAAATTCAAATCAGCTGATTCTATTTTATATTTTATTTATATTTTTTTTTTTGCTTTTTTACTGAGAGCAGACTTTTTTACGAATCTTGATATACTTTTTTTTATTAGTTTCACTTTATTTTATATGGGTGGCCTAGTGGTAATGAAAGATTTGCTTTTGTTTTACACTTTTGCACAATTTTTATGTATAAGTTTTTTCGTTCGTTTTGCACAGGTTATCTTACAGCTGTTTAATAAAGGTTGAGTGGAAATTGCTTGCAAATGATTTTCCTTTCTCTGCTACATTATTTACAATTTAAAAGGTTTTATTAAATAATTGTGAATATTTAATATAAAATTATTATTTAAACAGTTGCACTTTAGCAAACTTTTCATTTGAAAGCTTGCATTTTATTTGCTTTTGATATTTTCAGTTCAGTTTTGCTGGAAATAAAAATTTTGTTAAAAACATATTTTTAAGGAAAAATTTTATCTCCTTGGTTTCCTTCCTTGATTTTAAATGCCAAAAACTACTAAAAATTGCACTTTTTTAATACAAGTTTTTTTTAAAATTAGCTCGAAATATTATTGAAGAAAAAGTTTGCTCTTATTAAATCCTTCACATATGTAAATGTATGTATGTATGTATTCACATATAATGAATACAAAAAAAAAATATTTTGATATTTGAATAGGAAAATCACAGAATAAAAAAAATATATTGAATTTTTCTGTGATGAGGATTTTTGCATATTTGATAAACAAAATTGTGTGCACGTGTTTTGTTTTTAGTCAATAAATAAAATTAAAGAATCAAAGAAAAAAGTTGTTGAATAAAATGTTATTTTCAGTGATAATTGTCATTGTATATGTGGGTTTAAGTGTCCCCAAGTCACCACTTTGTCGACTATTTTGGTAACATTGTCAACAGAGCGTCTATTAATATTGTTTTTAATGCGTAGAAAGCATTTCTTCAGATACACGCAACTATGCTTCTTCTTAATGTTTCATTGGTTTGTTGTCAAGCAAAATTTAAGTCTTTATAAAAATTATTTTAAAAAATAAAATTAAAAGGTTAATATAAATGTATTGAACACTAATTAAAAACATAATACACAAAATGAAATTAAAAAAAAAAACAAATAAAATAACAATCCATATTGTATAAAAATATAAAATGTGAAAATTAAACAATTTTAAATGAAAGATGCCAATTATGGAAATTATTGTTTGACCCTGTGGAAGATTTTGTGCCATCACGTAAATATTTGTCATATTTTCAGATCCCTATGTAAGTGTTTGACTTTACTAATTCAGCGAAACATACAATTTTTGATTTACATATGTATACATATCTATTTAATCGAAATGGCAAACAATTTCCTGCAGGTGGTGACAGCGTCTAGATTGAATCAGTACAGTTTTACTACGTACATTTCCCACAGTGTAGTGATATCGTCAATAGTAAGTCAGTACAATCTTACTATTGATATTTTCGTCATATAGTCCCACAAGAACTAGCTAGTCAGTATTGACGCAGTGTACTGGCAGATTTCGTAGAACAAGCCTGCGTTAAATGTCAATAGTAGATAGCATTAGTTGGGGTATAATTTGTCAGTAGTACTGGTGACATCGTCAACAGATAATTAGTATAATATATTGAATTTTAATTTTTTTTTTTTAATTTTGTTGACTTCTTCTTCTTATTCAATAACACAGGTTTTTTTTAAATTTGGAATTTTTTTTATTCTTTGTAGGGAAGTCGAATAAGAGATGCTCGCCTGTCCGACTGCCTGCATGTGAAATCGGTTTTCCCAAACCCTCAGTAAAATTAGAGACATTGGTCTTGGACTGATGTGTAAGAGTTGGTCTTTTGTTTTGTTTTTTTTTTTGTGTTTTCAAGAGAAGTAACACGTAGGCAATGAATGGCTACTACTATTACTAGGTGTTACCTTCTTTAGGAAAGGGATAGTGATAGAAAAGACAGGTGGTGAAGGAAGAGATAGAGGAAAGCTTCATTCTTTTTACAACTCTGTTTTTTTGCAAGTTTTTAATAATGCAGTGTTGCAGCGCCTCTGGTGTTAAATGAGGCGTATTAAATTTTTGAAGCTGTGATTAGTAGTCATTTTCGCCGATGATTCTGCTACACAACGAAGGAGGGCGCTCTGATGTTACATTAGGATTAGTATCTGCTGAAGTCGGTATAATTCAGCTACCAGTGACTATGCCTTCATCACATGAACTTTCCTACAGCAACTGATACAAAGGGACACTAATGTACATCACAAAAATGCGTGGTGTTGTTATTTGATTACTGTCTGATACCGGGCTCGATTTCAACTGTTTTTGTTAACTAGGTTAGGTTAGGTTCGCAATGGTGGTGCTATACCGCACCTCCACTCGGAGACCCAATTGGGTCCATTGTGATTCCCTTCTGTTGCCCAAACAGTAATATTTTGGGTAACTAACTGATCTATGTTTTTTTCGTTATCAATTAAACATACATATTTTATTGTTAAGGAAGATCTTTACTCAAGAACTTTTTTCATATATCGTGCCATAGCCGCTAATGAAGCTTAAGCGATATAATTTCTGGACTTAATCTTTTTGGGAAAAACGATTATATACTATCGTAAATAATCGATATTCATCAAAAAAAAACAAGTTTTTAAAATATGTCGCTTAAGCTTTTTTTGCGGTTATGGCTCGTTATGTTCAATTTCGATATGGGAATCTACTTTAACCGTTTAAGTATTTACAAAATTAGGCGCAACCGAATATAGCACTCTTAATTGTTAAGAGTCAAATTTATATCAAATTTAAGTTAATTCACGCATAATTTTATACATTTAGCAAAAATAAATAATAAAAAATTCAAAGCTAATAATAATAAATAAAAAATTAAAAACTAAAAACTATTAGTCGGCGTTGTGGCAGCAACCACAAAAGAAAACTATTCATAATTTCAATTTGACCGTTTCAATTACAACCGTTATTTGGTATAATATTTTAATTTAATTAGCTCATTGATTGATTCAATCATCTCTTTCGCTAAAAATAAAAATTATGAATTTTCTTTCATAATCACCTTTTCGATTGAGAATTAAAAAAATCATTTTAAATAATTCCAAAACATGAATCATCTGAATTCAAATAGCTTTTACAGTAAGAAATTTCAATTTATATGGAATGAGATGAGAATCTTTTTTTTTCAAATAGACAAAAAGAAAAAACAATAATTGTTATGCAAATTTTAAGTCCTAAATAACCAATCTTAATTGGTATGCATACTTAGCTATTAAGTGCAATAAAGAAACAATATTTAGAAAGATAAATAAGTCTGTTTGCTTATAAATTTTAATAATAAAAGACGGCCTTGTACATTATAGCCTCCATTCATAAGTTAACTTTACTGGCATTTTACATATGAAAAATAAAGACTTCTCACTACACAGTTGAAAGTTTAGCTAGGCTGGCCTTACAAAAACAAAACAAACAAAAGGCCTCTATATTAATTCACTAAATTGTCCCATTTTGTTGTTTGTTGATGTAGGTTAGTTAAAAATCAGGCCGTTTAATAAAATTTTTCGTCTTTCATCTTATTGTATGCTGATTATTCGCTCAACATTGTGTCTTCTAATAACTATCTCGCTCTCTCTATCTCTCTCTCCCCCAAGCTTTTCCACGCTTAATTTGCTACACTATAATAAAATGCTCCTTAAGATATGCAGCAAAAAGAGTTAAATGGTGAATATTCATATTAACAGTTGTTGAGTGTAAACAGTAAATTATGTGGAAATTTTATAACTCCCGCTCTCTCTCTCTCTCTCTCTCTCACCACATCACTCATTCTCTGTCTATTTACATTTTTACTTCAAGAAATTTTTGCCATGAGTTTTAATTCAGTTTTACAAAAACAAAAGTCAATTTATTACAAGTCGTTTGCCCTTATTGACTGTAACCTTAAAAAGGAAAAGGACCAAAAACAATAACAATATTACAAATTTAGTCGTGGGTGGAATATATATATTATACATGATTTTTCTTTAAGTGCCTGTTTTTCATTTTTCTTTTCTTTTGCAAACACAAAATCCTAGTTTCGTTTCTTCCTTCTTCTTATTACTACTTTTTTCTTGCATACACATTTTAAAGTAGAAATAATTTAAGTCTTATTTTTCTATGTGAAAGACAATATGATATAAACATGCTAGTACATACATACATATGTACATGTTTTGTTTTTCTTTTTAATTTTGCACAATTCGTTGAAATTGCGAGTATAAATAGCAGAAAAGTATTTTGCTTTATTTGAAAGGAAATCAATAAAGTTAATAATAACATTTTTGTTTGTGTTTTTTTATAACAGAATAACAATTGTAAACAAACAAAAGAAACTGCTAATTATAAAGATTAATTTATAAGAAATATTTACATGTACATATAGATTTTTTTACTAATTAAAATAAGGCCATGATGTGAATCATTTGGCAAATTTATGCAATCAACAGGTGATAATGAAAAGTTTGAATACTTTAGATTGTATACATATTTTTTCTATGACAAGAAAAATTTTAATTCTTATCTAATTTAAAAAAAAATTTTTTATAATTAGTTATTCTCATCATTTCAAGAAAACCAAACCCAGTTTTGCAGAAAACTATTTTAAAGTTTCGCATTTGTCTACAAAGCATGTTAAAATTAATATAAATTTAACCAGCAACAAATAATTTTTTTTTTAGTTATTATGTCTGTGGCAATAAGGAAAAAGTGCTAAAGTCATATTTTACTATTTTGCAGGAGAGCATTTTTAAGCGTTCAAGTCGATTTTCAGAAATTTATTTCTTTTATAGTCAATTAAGCATTTGCTTAAAACTTTGATTAATTAAAAAGTTTAATTGGCCAAATTAAATTTTTAACTGAATTTATTTCTATTAAAGGAGGAAAATAAAAAAAAAAATTTGTAGATTTGACAAAATTGCAAATTAAATACTCGCGTAGATTGTTTTTAAAGCAAATAAAAGTAAAATTAATAAATTAAGGCAATAAATCATAAATAAATACATATCGTTAATTAATATAGAAAATCTTGAAATCATTGTTTTTCTGAAATCGAGATTTTTGCATTTTTCGATCCATTAGATGTTCTTCTATCGGAATACACATAAAACTCGATTTCAAAAATATAATGAGTTAGGGCCTTTTTATATTAAGGTAACGATATATACAAATGAATGTATGTAGGTAATTTTGTAATTAAAAAGTCAGATCATCATAATTAACATCATTAATGTTTCTATAATAGCTGTCGTGTTTGTGCAAATAAATTTTAAGAAACTCTCAGAAATTTCATATTCGTAGCAACAACTGCCATATAAATATTTTCAATCCAAACCTATTTGGTCCATTTTCTATTTTTTTTTTTTGCTTTTATTTCAACTTTAATTTCTATTTTCTTTTCACTTGGATAAAGCAAACATGACACATGTTTTACTGATATCATAAGCCACCAACTAGACCCGACAACTTTCAACGACATTACCACGGTTATAAGAAAGGAGTAGCAAATCTAATTGCTACCAATAATATTTCATATTATGATGTTAATTGACAATTTTGTATCCAAAAATGCATACCAAATGCTTGCACACTTCTCTAAACCCAATTTTTGTGTATTCTGTTATTGATGATAATGCGAAAACAATAACATACGAGTATTACTCTGTTGTATTTTATTTTGTGTTCCTTTGTTGCGAGTTGAAATTTTATTTATGAAAAATCGCAAAAAATTTCATGTATGGAAAAATTGCTAAAAATAGCTAAAAATAAAATGAAAGTGGCTAAAAAAATGGCTAATAGCTAAATTGACTTTTCTTCTGGCTAAATGGGATGAAAAGTGGCTAAATTTAGCCAGAAAATGGCCAAATTGGCATCACTGCTAATGAATAAAAGTGGTATGTAGTCGGTATCAAATAACTTTAATTTAGGGCACATTTTTCCGAAACGCGAAGAACCTGCGTTCATTTGTCTAGTTTTTGCTCTTTAAATTTTTCATATTGAAACTTTAATTCTTTGTTTTAATACTTCATATTTCTAGTATTTTATGTGTATATTAGTGTTGAGCGAAACTGTGATTTTTTAATAATGTTGCTCCTTGTAAATGTGATTTCTAAATCGCTGTTCTTTTAAACTGTGATTGTGATCACAGTTTAGCAGTAGCAGTATTTTGTTTGTAGCAGTTCTGTTATTTTGACAAAATCTAATAAGAAGAGCAGTTGTGAAATTAAACAGTGACTGTGATCGCGGTTTAACACATTTCAGCTCTTCTGCTTTAAAAGTATTTATTAGTATTGGTATTTTGATAAATGCTAATAAGAAGAGCGACAAGAACAAGGTGAACGTATACAAATAAATTCATGTGGTAGCTTTATTTACTGTAAAGTAAACATGCAAGAGCATTCACAGTTTGTATGAAAGAACTACATTTGCAAAACCTGTTACTTGATAAATTCAGTCACATTTCGAAAAATAGCTCATCACTAGTGTATATGTATATGTACATACAGTAATTTCTACTCAAATGCATTTTCAAAAAATTCATGATTTTTGATACAGTAAACCGCTGAAAATTATTTACACTCGACTCTGCTAATTGTTCGCATATTTTTTGAATTGAGGCTAAATCAATTAACCAGAAACGGAAACTACTGTAAATATAAATATACGAGTAAAATATTCTAATATTTGTTTTTATTAATTTCCAACTGTTTTGTTTTTGGTGTTTTTTATTATCATTTTGCGTGACTTTGGGAAGTTGGTCATTTATTTATTTAATTATTTTTTTTTGTATTCCTTCAACTTAATTTTTCATTTTGCTCATTAGATACACATGGTAGTTTTAATAAAAATATCGGTTTTGTGTTGTCAATTATCCCAGCAAACTTAAGAACTAACGTTTGCTGTGTGGTGATATTTGAATCGAGGTTTAAATCAGTGTATGAAAATAAATAAACAATTTTGAAAGCTTTTCCCATAGTAACACTTTTTACAAAATTGTCAGTATAAATTTTCTTAAACGTAACAAATCCTTCCAAAATGCTTCTGCCAAAATTTTACTTTAATCTGCTGAGCACATTCTTTATATAAAATGCAAGGGTTGTATGGCTTCCAATGCCGATTCAGCGCAAAAATTTGCAATTTAGCCCAGTTTTAAATAAAATCCAAACGTAAATTTTTATATGTATATAAATTTGTTATGTTTGTTTATATGTGTATAGTCTTGTTGCTTGTTATATTTTTTATTATATACGATTCTCAATTCTCTAATAGTATGTTTCCACGACACGTGCTTCGCTCTCTATTCATGCTTCACACCCCAATCATGAGCAAATTAACTTGCTTCGCCATACAAAATTATGAGAGCGAATCAAGTAGATTCATTATGAATCTACTTGCGAAGCATGCAAAATTTCTATGTTCTCTAACTTGTATCGCAGTTTATCGCCAGTTTATCCGAACTACCCTGCAGAAAACATGGGGTTAAGTGTCCCCAAGTCACCACTTTTGTCGACTATATTGGTGACATTGTCAAAGGAGCGTCTACATATTAACATTGTTTTTGATGCGTAGAAAATATTTTGTCAGATACACACAACTATGCTTCTTCTTAATGTTTTATTGGTTTGTTGAAAATACAAGGGGCTTCAAGAAAAATTCAAGTTTTTATGAAAATTAGTTTACGAAATCAATATAAAAGGCAAATAAAAAAATGTATTAAAAAATAATTCAAAGAATCAAATAAAAAGAAATTGCAAAAGACAAATAAAAAGCAAAGTAATTATAATAAAAATATTTTTAAATGAAATAATTGTGGAAATTTTATGAGCCTGTAGAAGATTTTGTGGGATCAGTTAAAAAGTCCAGTCCAGATTCATACGTAAGTGTTTGATTTTAATAATTCGACGGAACCTTGATTTTCTATTTATATTTAATTGTATTACAAACTAAATCCTTACTTGCTGAACGAATGTTCCCTTTTTTTATGTATTTTTTTTTATTAAAACAAAAATGTTTAATAAAATATTCAGTTTTATTATCATTAGAATTACTAAAATGTACTAGTGACTATCTGTTTCCAATGTCTCGATATGGTCCCAAAAGAAATACCTACTCAGTAGTACCAACGTCAGTAGTTGCTTTTCAATGAGACGTACATGCTAAATGTCTATAGCAAAAAGCATTGTCTGGGGTACAATTCGTCAGTAGTACTAATGACAAAGTCACTAGTAAATCACTACAATTTCACTATTCGCTTTTTCTGCAGGGTAGCTATCAAATCAAAATAGGTATGTGTGTGTATGTGTGCACGTGCATATGATGCGTATGTATGTGTGAATATAAAAAAAAAACGAAGCACGAATGGACCGTGGAAACAGCATGATTCATAAGCATTATTGAGGAAGCGAAACATGTGATTCAACTAATGGTGGAAACACATATTTGTTCATAGTTTTTCCTATAGCTTTCAATATTGCAAGTAGAGATGAGCGATTTTTCGAAACTTGTTACTTTTCACAGCGATGTAAAAATCACTAATCACAACTGTGACTGAATTTATCAAGTAACAGGTTTTGGAAATATAGTTCTTTCATACAAACTGTGAATGACAAATAAAAAGCAAAGTAATTATAATAAAAATATTTTTAAATGAAATAATTGTGGAAATTTTATGAGCCTGTAGAAGATTTTGTGGGATCAGTTAAAAAGTCCAGTCCAGATTCATACGTAAGTGTTTGATTTTAATAATTCGACGGAACCTTGATTTTCTATTTATATTTAATTGTATTACAAACTAAATCCTTACTTGCTGAACGAATGTTCCCTTTTTTTATGTATTTTTTTTTATTAAAACAAAAATGTTTAATAAAATATTCAGTTTTATTATCATTAGAATTACTAAAATGTACTAGTGACTATCTGTTTCCAATGTCTCGATATGGTCCCAAAAGAAATACCTACTCAGTAGTACCAACGTCAGTAGTTGCTTTTCAATGAGACGTACATGCTAAATGTCTATAGCAAAAAGCATTGTCTGGGGTACAATTCGTCAGTAGTACTAATGACAAAGTCACTAGTAAATCACTACAATTTCACTATTCGCTTTTTCTGCAGGGTAGCTATCAAATCAAAATAGGTATGTGTGTGTATGTGTGCACGTGCATATGATGCGTATGTATGTGTGAATATAAAAAAAAAACGAAGCACGAATGGACCGTGGAAACAGCATGATTCATAAGCATTATTGAGGAAGCGAAACATGTGATTCAACTAATGGTGGAAACACATATTTGTTCATAGTTTTTCCTATAGCTTTCAATATTGCAAGTAGAGATGAGCGATTTTTCGAAACTTGTTACTTTTCACAGCGATGTAAAAATCACTAATCACAACTGTGACTGAATTTATCAAGTAACAGGTTTTGGAAATATAGTTCTTTCATACAAACTGTGAATGACAAATAAAAAGCAAAGTAATTATAATAAAAATATTTTTAAATGAAATAATTGTGGAAATTTTATGAGCCTGTAGAAGATTTTGTGGGATCAGTTAAAAAGTCCAGTCCAGATTCATACGTAAGTGTTTGATTTTAATAATTCGACGGAACCTTGATTTTCTATTTATATTTAATTGTATTACAAACTAAATCCTTACTTGCTGAACGAATGTTCCCTTTTTTTATGTATTTTTTTTTATTAAAACAAAAATGTTTAATAAAATATTCAGTTTTATTATCATTAGAATTACTAAAATGTACTAGTGACTATCTGTTTCCAATGTCTCGATATGGTCCCAAAAGAAATACCTACTCAGTAGTACCAACGTCAGTAGTTGCTTTTCAATGAGACGTA
This sequence comes from Nowickia ferox, assembly GCA_936439885.1. Lineage (NCBI taxonomy): Eukaryota > Metazoa > Arthropoda > Insecta > Diptera > Tachinidae > Nowickia > Nowickia ferox. Next base: position 31,189,793 of record OW387023.1, read on the forward strand.
CATGCTAAATGTCTATAGCAAAAAGCATTGTCTGGGGTACAATTCGTCAGTAGTACTAATGACAAAGTCACTAGTAAATCACTACAATTTCACTATTCGCTTTTTCTGCAGGGTAGCTATCAAATCAAAATAGGTATGTGTGTGTATGTGTGCACGTGCATATGATGCGTATGTATGTGTGAATATAAAAAAAAACGAAGCACGAATGGACCGTGGAAACAGCATGATTCATAAGCATTATTGAGGAAGCGAAACATGTGATTCAACTAATGGTGGAAACACATATTTGTTCATCGTTTTTCCTATAGCTTTCAATATTGCAAGTAGAGATGAGCGATTTTTCGAAACTTGTTACTTTTCACAGCGATGTAAAAATCACTAATCACAACTGTGACTGAATTTATCAAGTAACAGGTTTTGGAAATATAGTTCTTTCATACAAACTGTGAATGTTCTTGTATGCTTACTTTACAGTAAATAAAGCTACCACATGAATTTTTTGATACCTTCACTGTTTGTCGAGAAAAAATCGTCAGATCGTCTTTTCTGGTAATATTTATATTTGCAATTTTACTGTCCCTCTGCCTTTTATAAGATAATTCTCAATATTTGTATGGGGTTGATTGCTAATTGTTTGTTCTTGTCGCTCTTATTAGTATTTATCAAAATACCAATACTAACAAATACTTTTAAAACAGAAGAGCTGAAATGAGTTAAACCGTGATCACAGTCACTGTTTAATTTCACTGCTGCTCTTTTTATAAGAAGAAATAACAAAACTGCTACAAACAAAATATTGCTAAGCTGTGATCACAGTCAAAGTTTAAAAGAACAGTGATTTAGAAATCACGTTCATAAGGAACAACATTATTAAAAAATCACAGTATCGCTCAACACTAATTGCAAGTTCGTCGCTATGCATTCGAAGCTGCGAAAAAATTTCAGCAACATTGATTATTTCGCGTGAAAAAGTTGACATGTACTAAATGTAGCCCAACTCGCGGTAGTGTTAATAAATTTCTCGCTTTTATTGCTTGAAAGTATTGTTAAAATTCCGTCCGAAAAAAGTACTGCTCATGTTGTTTCGCAGCTGAAAAAAATGATGCCAGAGTCATATTGCATGGAAAAACATGCTGCCAGATACATTTGATGTATTTTTCGCAATAAGAACAGAGTACTACTTTTGCAAGTTTATTTCCCAAATATTTCATACCAAATACTTTTATATGTATGTAGTTTGGACAGCATTTCGCATGATTTTGTGAACAGAGAACCAGGCTTATTTGAGAATTCTTTAGGCAGAATGGCATGTTTTGAAATAGAATTGAATTTTAATTCGTTTTAAATTTGATTGCTGGGACTCTTTGTGTCTCTCTCACTCTTTCTCTCTGCGTGTGCGATGTGCGTGTGTATAGAAATTTTTCACCAGTGGGTGTTGCACGCACATTCTATAAAGTGACTCTGCCACCATCGTCATCGTCATCGTCATCAGCCGTAAATCATGTGTCATAGTTCAAAAATATTTGCAAAAAATAAAGGAAGGCAGGGTATATTTAGTTGGTTAATAACTGAGTAGATTTGTTTGTCTACATGTACGCTTGCACTCGAGTGCACGTGCATCTTTGTGTGGTTATACATACATTTTTGTAAAACACCTCATACAATTTACACCACAATAAAAATAATAAAATAATAGGTACAGATTATTTTATTTTTTTTTATAAAAAAGCAATGATTTCATTTTAGATATTTCACTTTATCTGGTTGAGGTTTTCGCTTTTGTTTTCTTTTTCTCAAAGTTTGCTGCACCCAGAAAAAAAAAAATAAATTTAGATAATAAAAAATGTTTAAAAGTAAAAGATATACAAACAAACATATTTATTATGTATTACCAGGATCCAGTGAATGTTGTTTTGTTTTTATAAAATATTTTACTTTAGTTGGAGTTTTGCTTATGTGTACTATTTATTACTCAGGCAAATTTTATTCATTGCATTTGCATGTAAACAAGTTTTAAAGTTGAGCGTTGTGATGAATTTTTATGAATAACCGCTTAAGTCAGTTATATTAATTTGGTGTTACTGGTTGTAAGGCACTGAATTTCGTACAAAGAATATCGGATAGCGTTGCTAAAAATACTATTTCGGAAGAAGTATGTACATACCTTTTAACTAATAAGCATAAGATTCGGTTCTCTATGCTATTTTGGTTTAAAAATTATCACTTGCACGGTATTTTGAAAAAAGGCATCGTTTGTAGAAGGTTTTTGATATTGAACACATTGTTCTTTTTTTAATTACTACTTGGAGAAAAATGGCCCAATGAAAAATACTCTCAAAATAAAACAGAAAAAAACAACTCCAAAAATAATTTTTTGAAAACAACAATATTTTTTTACCTATTTTTGTATGTGTGAATGAATATAAATTCAAATTTAAGTAGCAGAGACGAAAACCAAACAAACAAACCAGCAGAGACCATTTTGCAATTAACAGTAGAGGTGGAAAACTATCGATGGAACTATCGATAATATCGATAGTTAATTTTCTTTTGTGACAATCGATTATACTTGAAAACAATCGCTATTTTTTAGCCACTATCGATAGTAAATGGTACACCACTAAAAGCAAAATATATAAATGTGTTGCTTTTCATAAACAAAAATAACTGAATGTCTTAAAATCTCTTCCACTGATCTCCACTTATTTTTCATACAATGATTTTAATTTTGTTATTTATTGAACTCTAAAATGAAGTTCTGTTTTGTTTTGCTTAAAAAATATTTTGTTAAGAATTTTAAGTTCTACTTTGCATTTTATACAAGGTGGATAACCTTGTGCTGTAAATCGTTGTTATTAAGCAGAAAACTAAGCCTCGAAAATAATTAAGCAGCTTCAAATTGCTAAAAAAGCAGTAGGACCACCCCGGATGCCCTAAAAAATAGGACGGTGTCCGGGGAAAAGAGGATGGATGGCAACCCTACTTCTATTGACCATTAAAATAAAGTAATATTTACCCTCTAGTTGTACCCAGAAGTGACCATATTATCCGCCACTAAGCCGCTGAATGCACATAATGAAGCCCTGATGTCCTCTAGTTTACACTTCCCGATATCAGTAATGCTCTCATGGAAATGTCTGCTCAGCCAACTAAGCCTATGATATTGCAGCTTTGGGCAACGCCAGGTTCCTGGTTCCATTTCAACCCCGCACATCCTACGGATATCTGGAGTGTTAATTTTCCAAATGCTGGTTCTTGCTCTGACCGAGCAGTGACCTTTCAATGAGCTTATCACGATTCTCATTGCCTTCCTATCCGTATCCAGTAGCAGTTTGGATCTTCCTCGGTTAAGTTTTGGCCACATAGTTCTCGATACTCTGAACTGTTCTGCTCTCTACCCAATTACTGAGTTCCCTGTAGTAATGACATACTCCCTCATCTAACGCCGACCTTATTCTTGCCAGCTCATCGGCAATTTCATTTCCCTCAACACTGCTGCGGCCAGGAACCCAGCACAGACTAACATTATATTTGTCCATAAGCAAGTTGAGGGCTTTCCTACAGTCACTAACAAGTTTCGATTTGACATTGTGTCCCTTCAAAGCTTTTAGCACTGCCTGGCTGTTGACGTAGAAGATTACCTTCCCACCTTCAACTACATTCCTGGTCACCAATTCTGTGTCCCTGAGGATCGCCAAGATCTCAGCTTGAAAGATGCTGAAAGAACTACGAATGTTTGTTTCCAAGATAAGGACACCAGCTCCTGTGCTTTGCCCTATTTTTGACCCGTCTCTGAGGACCGCACTACGCTTATGTAGCTTATCGGATTTGACCCAATAGCCCCTATCTGAAATTTCCAATGAGGGTATTCTACTAAAATTAATTTCAGCGACCTTATAGTCAGAGAACCAGGGATTACAGATCTCTGATCACTAAAACTGATCTTATTTAAGATTGATGTGTGACCTGTTATTCTACGAGCATGAGGAGACTTTTAGTGACCGTTCTCACCACAAAATTTTCTATAGGAAGCAGGTGAAGAATGACGTCCTAGGCAGCCTGAGGTGTACTTCCTCTGAGCACCTGTGATGCCCAGCGATGCACGCCTCTGAACCTGAGCCAGTAATCTCCCGTAACTTTTCTTCCTCAATGCCTCCCACTATACCACACAACCATAGGAAATAACCGCCCTGACAACCGATGTATAAATCCAGTTAACTATCTTCGGTTGGAGACCCCGGTTCCCTCCTATGGAGTTCCTGCATGCCTAGTAGGCATGGAGCCCTTTCTTTAGCCTTTCGTGCGTGGACATGACGGACTAATGCACTACCGAATCGACTACAGTGGCATTCGTATTTCAAAAGAATAATTAGCAGTTAAGCTACAGTTAATATGTAAACATAGTTGCGCGACTGGTTCTAGAGCGACTGAGCGGTCTCATTGGAGGAAACAATTAACATTGCACTTACACTATTTCGTAAGTCTTAGATCCAGCCACATCAAACTTGTTCAGTGGCGTTTATTACAATACTAGACCGAGTCCCAATTAAATTTACTGAGAGTCGTAAAGCAGCTCTGGGCGAGTCAACATCAAGCGTCGTTGGCAATTATGTCTTAAGTGCAACCAGGCCACTGTTGTTTATTGGCCTTCGAGAGTTTTGCGTCTCGCTCGCACTGGTTGACTGATCTGCCACGGATAACCGTATATTCTTGCGGTTCTTCTGTGGAATTTCTTTAACAACTACGTTGCTACTTCCTATGTGAAGGCATAGGTCGTGTACAGTCAGTCACAAAACCTATTTAAAATACTGTTAATAACATCTTGGTCATATAGTCTAGTCACTCCGCTCATATTTGTGCAACCATATTATGCAAATTTACTTTGTATAATATGTATAAATAAATAAATAAAATAAATAAATAAATTTACTGAAGATTAAGACGACACATCACAAAAATTATGAATGTTTAACCATTTACACGATGTGTCTTTTTTCACTATACACTTCTTCATACCAGCTGACCTCATTTCAGCAAATGATGATCAGCTTTAGTTATATTGGTGTCAAATCCAGCAAAACGTAGGTAAATTTTTTGACAGTGGATAATTTTGGATTTGGAAGTTTTGCTTTCTCATTCGGCGATGAAAGTTCAAAGAAGAAAAAGTGATAAGCTTAGCACTAAGACTTGACTAGTGTGAACTGGGACTTAGTGAAAACGCTATCGGATTAAACTTAGTAAATCGTACTACTGGGCTAAGTTCAATATAATATTCCACAACTTTTGTTAGTTTTTTAAAACATATTTTAATGGTTGTTGCGCCAGGCATGTGGTTTATTTTTAAATGCAAACAATATTTGTATGCAAATAATTTTAATCAAGATTCTAAAAGCTTTAAGAAAAACAACTGTTATTTAAAGAAAAATTATTTGCTTTCTTTTAACATTTAAACAAAATTTTTTTTAATTTCATAAGCAGTGGCGGTATGGACGACCTTCACCTGGTTGGGTTCGTTTTATTATTTATTTATTCTTTTTTTTTCAATTTTTCTTATTGTTGTAAGCAGTCAGTAGCAAGATACACATACATACACACATACATAACTTCATATATACATATGTATGTGTATTGTGTGTTTGTTTTATTTAATTTAAATTCATTTTTAATGATAGATCTCTTTGAATTTATTTTACATTCTGCTATGGCATGTGTTTGTCTATGTGTGTGTGTGTGTGTGTGTGTGTGTGTTTGTTTTTATTGTTGTAACTGTTAAAGTCAATATTTAATTTCAACATGCAAGTTAGTCATTTAAAAATTGTTGCTTGTTATTCGCTGAATTTCACTTTGAAGTGAAATGTGGGTGGCAGGATTCTATAAAATTGATAAATTTACTTTATCAATATTTTTGTTTACACATGTATAATATACATTGTATATACATACATATGTACATACATATGCATATTCAAAATATGGTAAATTTAAGAACCATACTTTTCTAAATTTTAGTTCAACGAATATTTACTGTGTCAGGTTCAAGTACGATTCGTGCAGTTTTCTATTAGGAATTATTAGGAATATTAACTTATGTATGTATCTAATCTTTCAGTCAGAACAACTTCAATATATCAAGCTCTAAAATTTAATTTGTAGGGCTTGACAAATATTGTAAATGAAATTATACTCTAAGAACGTTTCCGAACTCTGGAAATTGGTTTTAATAACCTGTTTTGCTCTGTCCTACGAATTTATGGAAAGTAGCAGATTTAGAACTGCAGCTGCCCTATACACTCTTTGATATGAAGTAAGATAGCAAAAGAAAAGAGCATGCATATATTACAGTATTCGTAAATAGTATTTTAGGTTTATTACACACAGAAAGAAATGATTTTGATATTTGAATACGAAAATCGTTGATTCAATAAAAAATCTTTTGAATTTTCTGTGATGACGATTTTTGCATTATTGATAAATAAAATTGTATGCACCTTTGTTGAAAATAAAATCAATAAAGACATGTAATGAATCAAAGAAAAAAGTTGTTGACTGAAATTTTATTTTCAGTGATAATTGTTATTGTGCGTGTGTGTGTGTGTGTGTGTGTGTGTGTGATGAATGTCACATTTTTCAACCCATTTTTGTTTGTTTTTGCTTGGCTGTGATTAAAACTAAATGTGTTCGGGATGAGTCGAACCGGCAACCTCTTGACTAGACTAACGTACTTACCACTCAGCTAAATAGAAAATCGTTATTGGATACGCAACTAATGAATACACGCAAACAGTGATGCCAACTTAGCCCTTTTCGGGCTAGATTTAGTCCGTTTTCAGTCACTCAAAACGCGAAAAATTTTGGCCCCAAACTAAAATACGCGCAAATCTAGCACTTTTTGCAATTATCTTTCAGCCATTTTAGCCCCTTTTGAACTTAAGACCGACTAAGAAATTATTTTTGATTAAAATTCACTATAGTTCAACTAAAAATTTAAAAATTGTCTCACTTAAATAATCATGGGCACGTGACAAATATATGTTCACTTGGCAATCACAGTTTCATATACGGGAAAGTAAATCAACTGCAGAAAGCAAAAACAATGTAACATAATATCCACTACAATAATACTTACATGTATGTACCGATGGTACATCGAATAAGTAAAAATAATAAATGTGATGATCGTAAAAAATAAGCAAGAATAGTTAAACATACTTAGGTAGAGAGACATAACTTCGTGCTAACCTGAATAGAAAATGAAAAAACGGATAAACAGAAAAATGAATAAGTGATACTTACTAATGTATTTACCAAAGGTAAATCAATAATTGTATACACAACATTTCTCATATTCCATTTCATTGAAAATTTGCGTTAAATAGCTAATGTTAATAACAATCTCTACCCCAGTAGATAGACTTGGGTGCTGATGAAGTGGGTGGCTGCACAGAAAAATATCGGTATTTCCCCCAGCTAATAAAGTCTAATTTAATTTTTCTTCTCTTCTTTAGAAACTCACATTAATTAATAAATATTTCATTCAACAAGAATTGAAATGATTGAACTTAAGCCCGACTAAGAAATTATTTCTCATTAAAATTCACTATAGTTCAACTAAACATTTAAAACTGTCTCATTTATTAAAATTTTTATTTACATATAAAGTGTATTTAAAAAAGAGAAATTAATTGTATTTCCAAATCTCTTTCTTTCCTTTGTATGTTATGATCACTGGGAATAATGTTAGAATTCGCACTACTTTCGAATAACAAACTGCAAATCTTTAATTATTGTTGTTCGAACTTCATTTGTTTCTATATTTATGATTTGATCAAACTTTGGTGTTATTTGTTCATTAATAATTATCATACATATGTAATTTGGCTTACAAAAGCGATACTAACTTTAGCCTGATCAAATCATAAATATGGAAACTGCAAATCTTATTGACTATTTTAGCTGTTCGGAAAATTAATCGAATTTGCAAATTTTTTTAGGGTCTTATAACTAAAACTTTTGCCCAGACACAAGAGGAAAACATAACAGCTTTAGAAAAAGCAAAACTAAATGAAACACGCAAAAACAAATAAAGAAAAGGAGAAGAAAATATTTAATAATGTGTGTATGCATGTGTTCATGTATGTATGTATGTATGTAGGTTTGTATAATACAGGGGAATAGTTGCTAAAGTTTCTGAATTACTTTGCAAAATTTCGAAACCGAAACACTACAGGGACTTGCAAAATTCTATAATTTATTGGAAATCTTAAAGAATAAATATTTTAAGGTGGCTTTGGGTGCATTAATACCCGTTTCAACCAAATCATTTATATTGTTCTAGAAACTTTTCAAATCATTTTCGTATTAAGTGTTAGGAACAACACTATTTGCTGAAGCAGCAAATAAGAACGCAAAAATAAACGCACAAAACAACCCAAATAAACTCGTGTGTAAAGGAATGGATTTAAGCCGAAGAAAAAACCCATCGAGTCAATGTCGCATAGCTTTTATCCCCCGTCTCGACTGGCAATAAATTCCTTAACATATATTGCAGCAAATGTCAAAATATTGATATTGCCAATGGAGACAGCTCATTGCCGGTGCTGGCAATAATTGCGGCAATAATTGTCAACAGTTTTTCGTTGACAATTATTGCGAACATGAGACGTCAAACTCTGTGTTAATTTATGTTCGACTTTTCTCTATTGCGTTTGACATTTAGATAATATTAGTGAAATTAAGAAAATATACATATATGTATATTAAAAAAGGAAAATAGTCTCGTAGAAACGTGTGTAGTGAAATAATTTGTGTCGTTATAAGTTTATAAAAATAAAAATTTGTTGAATTAACCAGATATTTACAAGTGAATTATATTTTTGTTCTGCACCTTCCTTGTTGACTTTTTCCATATTGTGGCTACGATTTCCCATAGCCTTGACATAAGTAAAGCAATCAGCAATATCGTTCCGCTATTCTGCCGGCGTTATTGCTATACTGCCAACATATTTATTGCCAGTCTAGACGGGGGGCTATAGATGTTAGAAATAGTGTGGGTTTCTTATTTACGTCCAATTTACTTTTCTTTTTTTTTTTCTTTAAGTTCTTAAACTTAAATTAGGCACTAGTGCTGTTTTGAGGGATTTTATTGTTCTTGATTTTTTTTATTCATTTAATAATATCAGCTTTTACTTTCCAAGTTTTATTTGACGTTAAAAGTTTTAAGTTGATGTCAGTCCCTTTATTAAATAGAATTGAAATATTTTCAAAACCTGTGCCTCATTTATTTAACTTCCGAGAAGTTCTCGCATCAATAATTTTAAGCAATCGGGTCTCAATAAATAAAAATTTTAAACGTTTTGAAATTTCACGTTTCATTTCATCTCGGTCAAGCGAAAATTGAGCTAAAGTAAAATATTGCAATTTTACCTTTAATACACACTTTGACGAGCACTTTTACGTTGTCACTTTTATGCCAGCTTAAGGCCAAATATAACTTTTTATTTATAAAATAAATATAGGTTATGTTCTAATATTCCACAGAAAAGTACACCTTTTGTCACGTTACGTGACCGTGCAATTTAGCTTGTATATTAAAGCTATGCTGTTCAATTTTTTACAGTTTTTATCGAATGTAGACGTAATTGCGCTCTACACCGAAATACAAAAAAGTATATAAGTCACAAAGTAACGTGACAAAAGGTGGACTTTTCGATGGAAATGCCCATATGGTTGCTAAACGTATCTTTTGTTTCCTTGTCTATTTAATGGAATTAGAAGCTGTCTTACAATTCGTGAAAAGCGCTTTAGAAAAAAAGAATAACTACAAATTTCATCAAAAGAAACAAAAAAAAAAGAATCAAACTAATGAACAACGTATAAAATCCTTAACGCTTTAATATCAATTTTAATGCTTTAATATAAATTCTGCTATCCGATACTAATTTTTTTAAATATGCCACAAAAATAGCGAAAAAAGTACACAATTACTTTGTTTTCACGATTATTTTTTAATTAAAATAGAATTTGCGAGCACTATTGCAAAAGTATGGCTTAAAAGTAACGCTTCTCTTGTACGGCTCCAAAAATTGGAAAATAACTGACATCGTACGTATGTACATAACGAACTTAAGGTACTGCCTGAGACAAATACATGGTAACTGTATTTTGACCTTCCGCGGAACTTATAAAAGCTCAAATCAAACGTCCAAAGTAGTGCTGGATAGTATAGCGACGTCGAATAGCTCCCAAATTAACGTTGATAAGATCTGTTCGCGCAGAATGTAGATCCAGAAAAACGTGTCCAATACAGCACAAGACAAACAGCAGTGAACTGTCCGCCCTATGATCCGTTTAGGAATTTTAATTCACTATAAACATTATTATATTTATTAGACTAAGGGCCATTTTCACAAGATACAACGAATAAAAGTATATAAAAGTAGTATTTCAATACAAAATACTCGTTTTAAATTCTTAAAGTTTACTTTTGTATCGTTGTGAAAATGGCCCTAAGAGCCAATTTCATCAACTTATTTAAATATCAATTCATATTTAAAAGTCATTTTTTCCATACAAAAATTAATGAAAATCGATATTTAAATATGAATTGATATTGGTGAAATAGGCTCTAAATATTATCAACGTGCAGAAAAAAATATTAAGCGAGAAATGAAAAACGAATAAATACATTATGTCAGAAAGTAACTCTGGCAACACTTATCATAACTTAAAACCCAAAAGTATTGCCAACACATATACAAATGCAATTTTCTGTTAAAAATGGCAAAAACCTGTTTCGCCTACAACAAGAACAACAACGACATATGAATTGTATCACACGTACACATTCAACACAATTACCCAGAAAAACAACAATTACTGCTACAACACAAATAAATAAATACGGAGATGAAGAAGCACAACATAAATACACACACATGCAAACACATTCATCGTAAACAACCACGTCTATGGCAACAACAACACATAAGATGAAGGGGCTTCGTCAAGAAAGCGAAAACGAAAAAATAGTGTCTAATGTTTTTAATTTTATTAGTGGTGGTAGGACTACAGGAGCTTTAAGTATTAATTTTCTTTAATTTCAACTGCAAATAGTAATGCTTCTATTTTGTAATTGCCCTGCAGGAAATGCGAATAGTGAAATTGTACTGATTTACTAGGGACATTCTCAGTAGTGCTATTGACCAGGTGTATTTCAGCCAATGTAATCATCTATTGACATTTAACATTAGCTTATCATTGAAAATCCACCAGCAGCACTACGAACTAATTAGTTCTTTTGGGACCACATGGAGGCATTTAAATCAAAGATTCACTTGTACATTTTAGTGACCCTCGTCTACAAAAAAACAGTCAGAGGCGGCAGCGGCTAGCCGACGATCGGCTTGCAACTCAGCTATTGACTGCACAACATAATAAAAAAAAAGAAAACAAACTATTGACGCGCTAGTTGGCAATGTCTCCAGAAATACACTAGAACTGTTCTCTCTAACGTATCTCTACTCGCGCATAAAAGGAAAGTTGTCGACATTTTAATTAGTGCAATTGTCGGTAGAGAAAAGAATGTTGATATAGAGACATATGGCTCTAGGCTGACTAGAAGGTGTTGTTGGTATTTTGAAAAGCTGTTGTATATGTATGTATGTATGTATGTGGGTACATTAATTTCTCGAACAACAATAACAACTATGCCAACGATAGAAAGACAGCTGTGTACAGCACACACACGAGTACATATGTACATACAAGTCAAATTCATGACAGGTAAAGTTAATACTACAACAAAGTACAAACAATAAAAACAATATGGTATTTTATTGTTGCCTTGGGAGGCTCGTATATCAAAAGCAGCTGATTCAAAATACTAAGGCGGAGACCTACACCATGATGGCTCACAGCCGGCTGTGCCGAGCAGTTGATAGTTTTAGTCAGCTACGCCACCGCCGATTGGTTATTGGTTTGATCTATAGAACATTTCAAAAAAAATTGTGATATTGATTGATTATATATGAATAATGTGTCCTCTTTTCAAATTCGTTATCAGTTTTCCGACATCTCGAATATATCAGGATATATATTGCGTCATTTCCACAATTGTTGAACATTAAAAAAATTGTTTTACAACAATCGACAATTTTTGGGATATGTGGCACATTTCGAATATAAAAGTACTAATATTGTTATTCGCTATTGTTATGATGTATATCAATGCATAGTCTACCCAACGAACGTGAATCAAAGCAAAATACAAAAATTTAATTATGATATTTATTTTTTATTAATAAAATTTCTTTTATTAAATATATTCCAACTGTCTTTTATTTCTTCCATTTTTTTTCCTTTAAATGTCATGTTACATGAATAAAATTGATATTTTTTACTTAAATATATACAGTAATTTAACCTACTTGAACAAGTAGTGAACAATATTGTTGTTATGATTGGGACATGCGTTGACAAAGATTTTTGTAATTTTTTCTTTAAATCCTAATAACTTTACGTAGTCTGATCAAAAAATAACCGTTATTTTCAAATTTCGTGAGTTACGTATGTTCGATTTTCGCATTTTTTTTCTGTTATGTTGGTACACATGGCTGTTATATATGTTGACAATATCAGCCATTTTGGATTGTCAGTTTGTTTTTGACAGATAAAAAAGTCGTGTTAATAATTAAAAGTTTAATTTTATCATCATTAAAAAAATGTTCTAACTAAAAAACTAACTAAACTGTATCTGACTTCAGTAAAAGTCTTTAATTAAGTGAATCAAACAAATAATTAAATTAAATACAAAATGAGTTAATCTATAATAATTAAAATCTTGATCATTAGAAATTAAATGTCATTGAATAAATTAAGCAGATTGACTGGCTGAGTTAGAATATATGTTGTCTTTCGATTGCGATAATACTTTAGTTAACACCAAGTATAAACGCTTTTAAGTAAAATTTTTTCCGGGGAATAATTTCAAACAATAGCAAGTAATAGCGAATGCAAAAAAATTCTAATTGGAAAAGGGAGGAATTTCTCGCAGAATTTTATTCATGATTTCCCTGTATATTTTTAGTTTATACAATGTATGTTTTAATTTCTGCAAATGGAACGTTTATTAAAACAAATTTACACCGATGCAACTTATTAAAATACACACTTTTTTGGTTTGGAACCCTTGCCAACTTCTTGACAATACAAAGTTTGGTTACAGATTAATTTTCAATATAACAAAAAAGATTGCTTTTAGCCTTAAATATTATTATATTATTTCCCGCGTGGAATACGTATGAAATAAAATTAAAATGTATATAAACATGTGAAATAGATGACAAAATATATAAGTTAGCCAGTAGCGTCATTTTGTAAGACGCAATGCTAAGCGCTGAAAAATATTATAAAGAAAAAACGTAAATTACAAAAACAAAATAAATATATCGATGTGTTTACACTGAATTCACTTCATGCTAAAAATTTTTATTTCGATATTAAATAGGGTTTTTAATTTCCCGGCTTCTTCTAGCCCCCGAAAATCGGAATTTATTTGAATCATTTGCGGAATTTCCCAAGTATTCGGGAAAATATTAGTAAATAAAACATTTCTAAGCAGTAGAGTATAGTTTAATTTTTCAATGTGTTTATTTATTGTTCTTATAATTTGTTATCTGTCTGTTTGGCTGTCTAGCTGTCACAGCCTGTTTTCTCAAGAACAAATATATGACAGCTAAAAATTAAAGGGTGTTCTAAAACGAGCAACCAAACATTTTGATTTCCCAATATAATATTTAAGCAACTGCATAGACAATTGAAATTTTCAAAGCAAGTGTATTTTTATGCAGACTAAACTAATTAACAGTGAAATTTAAAAAATCAAATAATTTTAACAACTTGATGTATCTTGGAAAGTTAAGAGACAAACTTTTGAAAATTTAAAAAACGCTAAAACTAAGAAATTTTAAACTTTAAAATAATTGCCGAAGCGAAAAATCGCCAAAATAAGAAAGAGCAAATGAAAAATATCACCAAAAATAAAATAAATGGCTAGAGTGCAAAAAAGAAACAACAGAAGTAAAAACGTCGAGAAAAACCGAAAAAAACCTAAACTAAAAACAAATAGCTCAAACTAAAAAACAACTGAAAAAATCGCAAAAAACCGAAAAAAAATCACAAACAAAAAAAACGCTGAAATTAAAAAAAACGGCAAACATCATAAGAAATTAGCTGTTTATTTTGTGTAAGAGACACACGGTTGCAATATTTGGTAGTTTTTAATTTTAGGAATTCAAGACAAAAAAACTCGCGGGAATCGGGAAATAAAAATAAACAGAACTCTTGGTAATATTATAAAACCCATCCATGCATACCAAATTAGTTAACCCTTTAAAGCATCCTTCACTGGAAAACCAGCTATTATTTTTTTTCAAACATTGTGAAAAAAGTATTCGAATAGTTGATATGAATTTACGGAAATTTATTCTGGAACACGTATACTAAGCTCCTGTGGCAATGACAAAACTATAACAAAATAGGCGAAATAAAGCAACACAATTAGTTTTTGCAAATATTATTCCGAATACCAAAATTGTAAAATTTATCATTTTTATCACTTTTGTCACTACCACAGAAGTATATATAAATTGTTGCTTTTTAAGCCATGGAAAAGAAAAATTAAAGCCTGTTCAGCGATGTCGAAAAAACACGTTCGTTCTATAATTTATATGTATATAAAAACAAAAATAAAATAAGAAAACTTGTTTTCTTTTTCAATTTAAGTTATAAACGTATATGTATACTATCGTTATCGCTGTGTATTAAGAAAAACAATATAATAGAAAAACTTTATTTAAAAAAATTCTTTACAGCTGTTTAATGGTGAAATTTGTTGCTGCTTAGTGAATCCCTCATTAAAGTTCAACCTCAATTCAAAAATGGCTAAGAGCAAACAAACCTTTTCAATTCGTATTCATATAGACTCGTAGTTAAATAAAAATAAATTAGAGCATTAAATTTTAAACTGGATTTGATTCCTACTAAGCAAAATATTTACACGCGCATACACACTCGTATGTATGTATGTCCATTTATGAAGTTATGCAAAGCAATTTTCTTTCAAAATTGTCTCCCCATAAAAAACCATGTATTGTTTTACTGTTTTTATTGAAAAAAAACCAAGGCATTTTTCATTTCCTTTCAATATTTCTTTTTAAATAAATTTTTTTCTTAATATTCCCTCTCAGTCTACAATTTGAACTATTCTCACCACTGCAGCCATTCGTTCAAACAAAACATTTTATTTTTAATTCATTTAAATGTTAATGTTCTGTTATGTTAAGCTTTACAGTTAACAGCGATGTTGTTGTTAACGTAGCCATTGTGGCAGCACTGAACGAACTGTTTGGTGTAGTTGTAGAGTACGATGATAAAATAAAAAAAAGGTTCCTTGTTTTTTTCTTCTTTTTTTTTGTTATTTGTTAGTGTTCGCTAGGGTTTTATTATGATGAGCACTGTTATACTTGTATTTGCTGTAGTAAAAATACTACATTGTTGTTGTTTTTTTTTATTCTCTGAGATTTCTTTATTTTTGGTTTTACAAGTACTATTATTATTGTTGTGTGTTAGAAGTTCTTTTATAAAAAAGGATATATGTATTGGTGTGTATGTTTTTCTTCTGTATAAGTATCCCTGGAGATATGTGCATATGTTTGTGCCCCTGTATGTATGTATTCATGCATGTATGGGTATGTCATAAACGTCTTTTATGTCAAGTTCATTAGCAAAATTAGTAGAGATTACGTTGGCTTTTAATTTTAATTTTGATAGGAGATATTAAAGAAAAAATCTACCTAGAAGTACATACATACATATGTACATATGTATATTAAAAGAGATTTTTGTATTATTGAGAGCTGATTTTTTGTGGTTTTTTTTTTTGGTAATTTTTGACATTTCAAATTGTTTTTTTTTTTCTTAAGTGTGCAGATTTTATGGGATGTTATTTTAAACACCTTCGGTATTTGTTTGTTAATATTTATATAATATTTTAAACTTCTTTATTTATAATTAAAAAAATAACATTTAATTACTTTATATATGTATGTATATTTATTTAAATGTAAGAACTCATTTTAAAAAATTTCAATAAAAACTTAAATTTTTTTTTAATTTTCTACCAATATGTTATTCGAAATTAATTTTTATAGCTAGTTTTCTTATGTATTGTGTTTCTTTGCTTTTATTTTATTTTTATTTAGCATAATTTTTGTCTTAATTTTTTTAATATTTGACACATTACGCGCACGTATTATCCTTTCGTGTCTTTCTAACGTTTAAAGCAAAACTAAATGTGCACCATATTTAAAGGAATTATTAAAGTCCCTCTTTTGCTTGTACAATATAACCTCTTAACCGAATTTCCTTTAAAATCCCTATAACATTTGCTTTTCGAAACGCAAACATATGTATCTATGTACATTCACTCACACACATACAAATGCACACCTACATATATAAATATATGCATATGTACACATTTCTGTATTTATAAACACTCTCACTTCTGCAGCCGTATTTACTCAATGAGTTTTGGGTTTCATTGAGTTTTTGAAGAAGAAGTTATTTAATGTACATTTTTCTTACTCTCTGCATTTCACACGCTCTTTTCACTAATTTCTAAATATGTTTAGTATATTTTTTATATTATATTTAACTGTAATTCTCTATCTCTCTCTATAGTTTTCATTGTCACTCTTGCTCTTGAGTTAATATTTTACGTTTAAGCTCAACAGTTCTTTTACATATCTGTTGTTTTGTTTTTGTAATTTTCTTTCTATTTGTTGTTGTTTTAATCTCTAGCTTTCAAAAAAAAAACCGCTCCCTTTTCAGATAGCACTAGAAAACGAAGACGACTAGTGTGTTTTAAATATTTGTATAAAAAAATCTCTACTGTATGTTGCCATTTTTGTTATAACGGTAACTATCACTGTGCTTGCAAGAGTAAGTGTGTTTGTATGTGTTATGTTGTTGTTGTTATTTTTATCTTTTTCTTTTTACCTTTGTATTCGTTGATTTTCATTGAGTTTGAGCGTAGATGTTGTTTTTTATGCCAAATGTGAAGGTTACTGACATTTCCCACTGCAAGAGGATTTTCATACTAATGTTTTGTTAGAAGTAACTCATTCGATATAGCCCTATGGGTGTGTTTCCATTTAACGAAACTTTTAACTAAAATAAATATCAACAATTTTTCTTTTCTTCTTCAAAAAAAATAAGTAAAGTTTATTTTATTATTTGTGTTTATGTTTACTAATATATATTAGAATTGAATATGTCATGGATTACATGAAAAAGTCACTCACGTAAAAGTATACACGTGAGCATAAAGAACATTGGCTTGAGAAAGCGTTTGTTCATGTGTGTTTCTAAAAAAACTATTGTTTTCTCTCTGAGGAAGGTATGCATGTATACATATATGTATATTTACATATGCTCTTGAAATAATACATAAAAATAATACAAAAGCATAAAGTGACACGATTCCATCTCTACATTTCCATGTATACATGGTATAGAATAAATACTGTAGGCGTATGATTAATAAATAATTGGATTAATAATTGTCTCGTTGTTCATACGCACTGGTCTTTATTGAATTAAAAAATTTGCAATATTTGTATATAATTTGTATACAATCTGTTTGCACATTGAAAATATTAAAAAAATTTGAAGTTTATTAAAAAAAATTAATTTTATTGTATTACATGCTTTTTCATTTCAATTACATATTTTTATCCCGTATTTTTAGTGCTTCATGAAAAAAGTAAAATTCAGTGAAAATGAAGCAAACGATGTAACAAAAGCAAATACACTACTCAATTTTGTGTTTTTCACAATACATTGCTATCAAGAAGAACCATTTAAAATATGCTTTATCGTGCTGATAAAGATATTATTAAACAATAAAATTGGCCCTACGTGTAAAATAAATAAAGGCACACAGAAAGGAAAATCTTCGTGCAAGCTATGAATTTTTTCATTGAATCAATGAATTCTGCCATTAAAAACGAGCTGATGTAAGATTTTATTTTATGAATGAAGAATGTTCACAAATTTTCATATAAAACACTTCATTGATTTCATTTGATTCAACAAATATGAAATTAAGTCATTTATTGCACCTTTTGTAAGTTTTGTGAACTGAAACTGTATACCAACATTTTACTAATTACTTTACCTCGATAATGACCTAATGCTATCACGTTGACAATCGCTCACAGTATCGAAATCGGTGTCTTCATTTTCATTAGATTTGTATGTAACGCCTTAACTATTTTAGCCAACAGCACTATAAAAATATCGTGCATTCTGCGATATTAAAGTCTTTTCAATTCAAAATGTTTTCTAAGAAAACTGTTTCGTTGTATGTCTGAAAAAGTTTTTTTGACTTTTAGGGAATTTGAAAAAAATTCGGTTAAATGGTACATTTTGTATTCAAATTTATTTCATTTCATATTTTATAAAATGCTTTTAGTCTTCTTAAAATTAGAAAAAATTTAACTCCATGATATCAACGAAAACATTATCACAACGAGATTGTTTTTTATTGCAGTCTAAAACGTTCAGTTGGCAGCTTTTTTTAAGTGTCGGCCATTTTGTCAACTGTCCAGAGACTATGTTTGGTTTGGTTAGGCATTTCAACATGAATAGACTAAATTGGGAAAATTTATTTTGGAAATCATGCTTCTGCTCGTTTTCAAGTCAACATAATCGTCCATCAGAGCAATTAATTCCATTAACTATGAAACCTTTTTGCACCACGTTTATTCTAAATGATAATACGCATTCACATAGACATCGTACAGTGCGTAAACAATAAATTATTGCTGTTATAGAGCGTAGTGTAGAGGAAGACCCTAATCAGTCTGGTCAGAACGTTACATTCAATCATTGACTTTTTCATTCATAATTTGAATAAACATGATGTTCAGGAGCTGTGGTTTCAATAAGATGGCACAACATGTCACACAGCTCACGCCACAATTAATTTAATTTAATTTAATTTTTGGGCCCGTGAATTGGCCTCCAATATCGTGCGACTCAATGCCGCTAGACTATTTTTTGTAGGGATATGTGAAGTTGCTAGTCTACAACGATAAACTTGAAACGACTGACCACTTGCAAGACAACTTTCGCCGCCTTGTTACCAATATACGACCACAAATGAGGGGAAAATTCTTCGAAAGTTGGACGTATGCAAGAAATCATATTTAAATTAAAATACCAAAATATTATCTTTCGAATAAAGTAAATTTAAAGTCAATTTAAAAAAAAATCATCTTTGTTTTATTCCATTTCAAAGTTCTTTACTTTTATAAAAACACCCAATGAAAGTTGAAAAATTAACAAATGCAAAAAGAGAGCAATTTCATTCAGCAAATGAAAATTAGTGTTTTATCAATGCATTGTTCCATTCATATGATGAAGAAATATCACCGCCGCCTCATTAGGTGAATGAATAATTTTCCTTTTAGAGCAGAGAATGCTTAATTATACAACAAAGTAATTCAGAACCCAAACAGTTCCACGAGGACACTTGCGAAGGAGCTTGAGAAACATTGTGATGTTGCTGTTCTTGTGACAATTTTCTGCAGACCTTGTTAAAAACAAATACTCTTAAAAATAATGTTATACTACAACGATGGACAAGAGTCTGGCAAACAAAGTTTATTAATTAATAAAGCCTTTATTTTGAGAAGCCCTGACTACATACACATGTCTATATGCACACCTATACATGCAAACATCTGAACATTCAAACTCACAAGTTTATTTTTATTTTTTTTTTTCAAATAAAATTTTTATGTAAATATGTAAAAGACGTCAAGCTTTTAAAGTCACAAATAAGTTTTATAAGTCTTTAATCAATAACCCTAAAGGCTTCATTAGTCTTTACTTTCTGTTGCTATTCTGTGCAGTGTCGTTCTGCTTCTAAATTTGAGTACTTACTTTTTCTGTAGTAACTTATCAGCTGTTTCTGACCAGAAGGATCGCAGTTTTCCACTAAAGTGATGAATTTTGCATCGTTCATTGTTATGTTTCAATATAATTTTATGTTTTTCTTTTCAAAATAAAATTTTTTAAATTCTAAACGTACAATCACAATTTATTTCAAAATGTTTTTATTTAATTTATGTCACTTACATTTACTTAACAATTTTTTAATTTTCACAGGTTGAACCGAAACAGAACTGAACGAAACAGAAAAACTAACGACTTGTATTAGATTTCTATAAACAAAAAAGAGTCAGCTGATTCGTAACAGAACAGAAAGTAAAAACTAATTCTGCCTTAAGATTTATACTGCAAACACGTCTCAATTTGACTTGGACGTTTTATTTCTTTTATATACATTTTTTTATTATTATTATATTTTTATACTTAAAACACGTTTCAATTTTATTTTATTTCATTACATGAAATTACTTTGTCAGTATGAAATTTAGTTGGATGTAGTAAACAAAATAAACAAACACAAGCACACAAATGAAACACAAAAGTGTTTTATACAAAAACAAAAAAGCATATATAAATAAATTGTTAAAAAAAGCAAACAAACATTGCAAACATTCCTTTGAAAGCAGCAAAAAATAAATAAATAACTCGTCTGTAACATTTCTGCATCATAATAAATGCAATAGATACACTCGGGCATAAGTTCGTACATGTGAATCTGTGTATGTGTGGCTATGTGTCTATGTGTGTATGTGCGTGTGTATAAAAGATAAGAAAAAAGTATAATTGAAAAACTTCATTTTTCTTCTTTTCTTTTTCATTACAACTAAAGTCAACTGCATTTGACAAGCAACAAATTACTTCGATGCATAACTTAACATGCATACTTTCACATCCGTAGCCCTTTGCTGCAAGAGAGTCTTAAAGCAGAAAACGGATTTAAAAATTTTAATTCACTACCAACTTCATAGTAAAATAACACATAAAATATTCCCTCAAGAGGGAAGTATACAAGATATTTGTATGAAATTTTTCAAAATATAATATAAAGCGCGTTACGGCGATTAATCCTGTAATATTAACTATTGAGTTATGACTCAATTGCAACGAAGGCTCCATGTGTACATACATACATACATATATGGTTATATTCGCATATAAACAATATATTAATGCCAAGAGGGTAAGAATTAAAGGTTTTTGATAGTGATGAGTGCGTGCTTCACACAGCGTCAATACTTTTCAAGAATAGAGCCATTTTCATAACCCTTTAAGGCAGACGAGAGTTTTTACTTGTTATCTATAAGCTGGCAGTGAAATAGTGAAGTGCTGTTTGCACAACTCAAAAAATCGATTTGAATTGAAAAATTATACGAAAAGCACTCAAATTTTTTAGTGATTTCCGTATTAATTTCGTTAAAAGTGTCGAGAATTTTTACTTGTCTCCTATAAACTGGCAGTTAATGTTTTAATACAATTACAAATTATATCTTTATAGTGCCTATTCACTTATAATATTATCAAATATTTAAGAGAGATATTGGTTTGAAATTATTCATGATTTTGACAGAGGAAACCAAAAATAATTCCAAGTCAACCGCAAATTTAGACGTTTGCATCTAACCCCCTGTTTCCATAACCCAGACTCATGTCTAATGAGTCGAAAAGCACAAATTTTTTTTGAGTAATTTAATTGTGAAAGTGGTCTAAGTCATATACTCCTTTGATCAAATTAAAAAACATTTTTATACTTCGTTGTCGGTTTCAGTCAATGTATCTTGAACATATTTGCTGCGGTTTATTTGCATGTATTCGTTGTGATATCGCTCAGGAATAATATCTTTCTCACAGAGTTTGCATAGGCCTCTGTATTTTTCTTCAGAAATTTTTAGCTTTTCTTTGTAAAGCTGTTGTGGTCCAATTTCTATAATATTCGAGTGCCGCATTTTTTTCAACAATGAAATGTTGGCACACAGAAAAAAATAAGTTGAATTTTTGATAACAAAAATCTCGGTATTCAATAATATTTATTTTCGAATTTCCTGTATAATAATATAATAATATTTTTTTTTTTCAATAATATAAATATTTGAATGAATAATCAATAATTTATAATTTTTTCAATGAACTTTATTTCCAATTTAAGTAATTTTTTTTATTAAAACTTAAGGAAATTTGTATATAAAATTTGTTTCATTCAATAAAAAATATCGTTGAAATTCTCGCAATTTTTAGCTGAATTTTATTTAAATCAATAAAAATACTATTGGAAATAAGAAAATTTTCAACAATTGCATTATTTAGAGTTTGATGAAATTTGTATTGAAATAAAAAATATATAATAAAAATTATTATTATTATATGAGATACCGAAGCATATTTATTTGACACAATGTCTCTATTTAATTTCAAAATTAATTTTTGTTCAATCAATGCCTACATATATATATGCATTAACTAGGGATGCCTATCCCGAAATCCCGATCCCGAAAATCCTGGAATTTTCGGGATTCAGCGAATTCTGTATCCCGGGATTTAAATTTTTTAATCCCGGGATTTTCGGAATTCAGTCTATCCTGAAATTCTCTACTAAGTTTTTTTTGTTTTTTTTTTTTTAAATAAATTAATCATGACTTTCCCCCTTTTGAAGATAGTAACCTTGGCAACACAATATTGATTTTGTATAATTGAAATTTATTTGTCGGTGGTTAAGCATTCTCTGTATACTCGTATGTATTTCATTGATGCTCTGCCCAAAGCATTAGTAGTCTTCAACCACATATTTTACACAGACTTTGAAAAACTATTTGAGAATTCACAAATAATAATATTGAAATCACAAAAGAAAAATAAGTGTAGTAATCTTAGAAGCTTTAACAAAACCCAGAAATTAATTTATATTCGATATGAATTTTTTAAAGTTTCTAAGCCTGCTGCGCTTATTTTTTTTTTTGTGATTTTCAAAAATATTATTTGTGAATTTTCCAATAATTATAAAACTTTTGTTTCTGAACCTCTTTCTAGTAAATACCTATAAAAAGCATGTGTCTTTTGATGTTCAAAAAACCCAGAGTCCCGAATAATTCCTGAATGTCAAAAAATTTCCCTGGATTTAATTTTTTGAAATCCCGAATCCCGGGATCGTAAAAACCAGTCCCGATTGGCATCCCTAGCATTAACCAAAAATATTGTAAAATTAACTTTAAAACTTCGTATGTTTATGGCAAGACTCTTAATACATCAACAATTATCACAATATACAAGTATTGCAATATACAAACATAATAAATTTAAAAGCATCAAACAAAAATCTTTACAAACAAACATCTCTATTCACTTAGCTAATGTACATTCATAATTTTACACATATGTATGTACACATACATACATAGTACGTATGGAAACAAAAGACGACGTTTGTCGGCTTTTTGTCGGCATTTACTCGTATATCAGGGCAATCATGAATAAAATTCCGCGTGAAATTTCTCCCTTTTCCAAGTAGAATTTTTTGTTTTCCCTATTACTTGCTGCTAGTTGGAATTGTTCCCCGGGAAAAATTTCACGCGGAATTTTATTTATGATTGCCCTGATTTTTTTTTGTTTTCTCTTTATTTCACTCACTTCAAAGAACGAAACAAAACAAAATCAAACAATTTGTTTCGTTTATTTTCGTACAAATAATTACAAATAAATTAAAACAAAAATTAATTTACAACTGTAATACCTAGTGTCGATTATTTTTGTTACGATAATCACGTCCTAACTCCTGTATCGCGTAATAAATAGCAAAAGCTAAGAGTTTGCCTAAGATTTCCTGAAAAGATTTTTAAATATTACTTTAAATGCTTCAACAAAATGAGTTATGTATGTATGTATAGTTTTTGAGGCAAATCTACCAAATCTAAGATTAATTTTGCGCAATCTAATATATAAAAATAAGTCGGGTTTTCCTTCCTGACGCTATAACTCCATAACGCACGAACCGATTTCCACGGTTTTGCATTCGTTGGAAAGGTATCGGGCTCCATGAGGTTTATAGCAAAGAAAATTCAGGGAAAATTTCAAGAGAAAAGCAGGAAAACAGGGAAAATCATTTTTCACATACAGCGCCATCTCTGATACATAGCATGTACTACAATGGCGCAAGTACGTGGTGTGTGAGTATACATCACGAAAATAAGTACGTTTTATTTTGTTTCATTTTAAGTAGATGGCGCCGGTGCGTGATACATTGTTTGACAGTTTGTAATACACAAATTCAAGTATGTTGCATATTTTAAGGCGCTAGATAATATATCTTCTATATATATAAAATCGCAGTGTGTGTTTGTTATTAACGCATGATTTGTGGAACTATAAGACCTGTGAAGCTGAAATTTTCAACACAGATTCGGGTCAATACCGGGTAGGTTTTCGTTTTGTTTTTTAACCAACAAGTGACTACTGTATGGAGTAATTTGTAGTTAAAAAAAATTTATTTAGGGTAAGACAACGTTTGCCGGGCTCATCTAGTACTTATATAAATGCTAAGGATGTTTCATATAGCCTTTACGTTTGAAAAAATATGGAAAGGTTTAAAAAAAGCGTTTTTTTTTTTTGCTCTATTCAGTGAAAAACACATATGTACTTGATTTTGTCGGAGCAACGACGATATGTTGTATTAAATAAAAAGAATTTCATTTATCATTAATTTGTCAGTAAATTCAAGTAATTTTAGCTATGACTCTATTCAAGAAAATGCTCGATATGGACATACATACATACAAATATTAATATGTAATTGCTCGTATATTAAAATCAAGCAATCGTTTCTATCGGTCATATATTCCTTTCATGCGTTCAATCAACTTAAATCAATGAGAATATTCAATATGTATGTACAATGAAAGTAACGGAAACGGAAGTAAATGTGGCAGCGGTTTTTAAATTTATTGACATGTCTCAATTTCTGAGAATTTCGAATCTTACTTATTTGTGTGAGCTTGAATGTGTCGTTTTAGCAACACGGCCATGCACATAAGCAGGTAAATACTGAAAAAGAAATGGACAAAAAGCACCATATCGCGAGGACAATTTAAGAAATTTGTGTCAATAGGTCAACATTGCGCACCCACACATACTGTATGCACGCATACACACACTCTGAATATCCCACAATATTCGTTCATAATTTATACGAGTATTTAAATCGCCAAAAGATTTTCTGCAGTAAATGAATGAATAGCAGTAGGAGTCGTAAATCATCTGTTGACTTAAGCATGTTTGTATGTACTCGTACATATGTATACGTATGTATGTATGCATGTATGTACATATGTATGTATATGGCGGAAAATATAATTTAACTATTTTCACGGTTATATGTTTTCCCCTTATTTCTTTTTACTATTCAACGAATATCTTATAAATACAATTACCAAAGTCCTTTACTAACAATAATTGCTCAACAGACCACCCTGTCTTTATCCTTTCAGCCACAGTTAGCTGTGTAGAAATAAGGAATTTAAGACAAACAAACAAATAAACCGACCATCAACAACAGCAAAAAAGAAAATAGTAAAAATAAACATCATGTAGAGAAAAACTAGCAAGAGCAATAAAAAGAAAACGAGTATATACAACGAAACCATTGGAAAAATGTAAGTTAAGGACATTTTTGTTATTGCAAAGTCATGCAAGTGCCAACAACCACTGCTGAGGCAATAACAACATCAACAACAATAACAATAAAGGAAAACAACAAAATAAACATCACAATCATTGTAAGTGCACCTAGACCCAGTTACCAAACAAATACAGTGCAGACAGATAGTAATAAATAAGCTTCATAAATAATGTAAAAATGTGAGAGATCGTCAGAAATGTTGGCTCGAAAATTTCTCAACTTCCAGCAGTTGGTCTCTTATAAGCAATTTTAAGGACATATAAAATTCGATTGAATTATAAGAACCTGCATATAAACATAAAGACATAAATGTACAGTAATATGAACCAGAACACAAACGTAAACATGATCATAATACCCCTGTCTAGACTAGCAATAAATATGTTAACACACATTTATGGCAGTGAATGTCAAAAATATATCTCTATATTATTGCCAATGGAGACAACTCCTTTTCAGTGCTTTTATGTATGTATAACGTAATAATTGTCAAGAATTATTGATAAAAATTATTGTAAACATAAAATATCAAACTTGGTGTTTTGTATCACGTTTGACATTTGGATAATGTTAAAGTAAAATTTAAAATATTAAAATAATTTCTAGGAAGCGTGAACTAAAGTAGATCGTATAGTAATTAAGAAGTTTATTTTCCGTTTAACTAGATGTTTAAAGCCCATTCAGGCTGACACGAAATCAGGTCATTTCCAGCCAAAAATTACGAATGAAATTAAAAGTGTTCATACAGGTGCTGAATGACATTTGAGTTGATTTGGCGAACATTTGAATCAATGCGGCTGATATTGGAGTACATTTGCCAGAAATGATGTTAAATATAATGGTTTTCATTATTATTTTAATTTCATATTGAATTTAAAAAATTAAAATTCCATTATTTGTTGCTTCACTTCTTCGCCTTTATGGTTGAAATAAAGTAGTTTTTAGCATAATAACGTTGGTTAAATATAAGAGAAATTAATTAATTTCAACTTGATTTCGATCGAAAGCACGAAATTTCCTAATGCTATGAAACTTCTGTGTTGACTTTTTATATATTATGAGCCAACGTAATATATGTTTATGTTCCATACCCCTAACATAAGCAATATTCAGTATATGGTATAGTTATGCTGCCAGCTTTGTTTTTACTTTAGTTAACATATTTATTGCTAAAATAAGCATGAATGACTATGAATGTTATAATGAGCATAATGAGGAACATTAAAGTTAATATAAAAGTAGGCATGGACATGAAAATGAATATGAACATGAATATAAAAATCACCCAAAACATGAAGATGAGCTTGAACATGAATATGAATATAGACACAGAGACGAAAATGAACATAAACATGGACAGTTACTTGGACATAAACACGAAAATAAACACGAACATGAACATGAACATGAACATGAACATGAATATGAATGTTATCATACTCATGAAAAGAAACACCAAAATATGAAAATATACATGAAGATGAACAGGAACATGAATATGAATAAGAATAAGAACATATGCTTGACCATGAACATGAAAATAAACATGAACATGAATGTTATCATGAACAAGAACATAAACTTTAACATGAACCAAAACATGAACATGAATATGAATGTGAATATAAAGAGGAAATTAAAAATAAAATGAGCCTGAACTTGCACATAAAATCGAACACGAACATAAAATAAAAATCAAACGAAAAATATATAGTTCATCACATAATTGATTTCGAACTTTTCCACATGCATTAAAAATTATTCAGTGTATTTACATCAAGTACATGCAATTCTACACGAATGAAAATAAGGCCGACATATTTTTGTGTTAAACACTTTTTAACAGTCAAAAAACGGAAAACAAAAATGAGTGGAAAGAAG
This sequence comes from Nowickia ferox, assembly GCA_936439885.1. Taxonomy (NCBI): domain Eukaryota; kingdom Metazoa; phylum Arthropoda; class Insecta; order Diptera; family Tachinidae; genus Nowickia; species Nowickia ferox. The sequence goes on from OW387023.1 coordinate 31,217,355, forward strand.
AATTATGAAAAATTTAAGCACTTGCATAGACCGTGCTTAATAGACCTTGTCTAAAGTTCTGCTAGATACAGTCCACTGATATGTGTGGCATGATTACTGCTTGATGATTAATAGTTTTATTCGTGAGCCACTCACGCTCATTAATGCAATAGTTGAATAATAGTAAAAGTAAGGTAGACAATTGTGTTATATAAACTAATTTTTGCATGATCATACATGAACATAAAGCAATTGAATATTAACGTACAGAGTTTTCTCGATTACATGAGTGTGGGCGAAATTTTATTCACCATTCTATCTGCACTTATTTTTTCTTATTGTTTTATTTATCATTCTATTTCTATTAATCCCTTAATTGCTATTGCTAAATAAATATTTTATTTTTTCAAGTCCACTTCGAATAATGTATTCGGATTATGAAATTGTGGTCGTCAAATAAAATCAAACATTTTTAAATAATTCTTTAGGGCCTTTAATCTTGTAAAACGAAAACGCTAAGCGTTGACAAATTTTATATGGCAAATATAAATTACAAAAGCCAAAATATGTACATAAAAAATTCATCAACGCTTAGCGTTTTCGTTTTACAAAATAAGGACCGTAGTAACTTATATATCGGATACTTTCGTGCAATAAATTTATAATGAAATTCGATATTAGAAAGGTGAATAATGTTGCCATGTATCAGCCATGTAAGAAATTATTATTTTTTTTTTTGTATAATAAATATTTAAATTTGATAATAAAATAAAATCTCAAGTGACCTTAGCGAAAAACTCCCACTTACTATTACCATTACCCAATACACCCAACAACTTAACAAGACTCAGACATTGTCTTCCACGATTAATGTTCAACCTGTCGATTAGGTTTTGTAATTAACAATTTAAAGGAAATCGTCGTTCATGACTAACTGAGCGACAATGTCACATGTTTGGTCTTCAATAGAACTTTGTTGAGGACAATCTGAGTGACAATGTCCCTCGTTTTGTCCTCAAGAAAGCCTTGTTGACGACAATCTGAGCGACAGTGTTGCTTATCTTGTCTTGTGTGACCTCGCCGCCATTTGTATGAAGATTTCGTTGACGATTTGTATAGAGCTATCTTCAATATGTCTTCTACGACTTACCATTGTCTTGTACCCGTCGTCAAAGTTGTCTTAAAGAAGTGGCTAACTGGGGAATATTAAAACATGAATCCCATAATACACAGACACCCTCCCTATATATCGTAAAACGAGTAACATAAGAAACAGAAAAATGCTAGTTATCAACCACGAAAGTTGTTGTAGATTCAGTGCCATTCAATAGTGCTCCTACAATGGTTTTTTTGCTGTTAGGTTCTTTTTTCTTAATTTTTATTTCGTTTTTTTTTTGGTTTCTCAACTCATGACAGCAAACATTAGACGGAAAGCAAAAAAGAAAATAATATATTTATGTGCATCCCAGCAAAAAAAAAAATCGGAACTAGATCCAAATCATACCAATCACTACATCTACTGACTTTCATATTCTAAGGCTGTTCTTTATATAAAAAAATTGTTCTAGGCAATCTTTTAAGTGCATACCATTCAGTTATTTGAATGATTTCCGTCCTATGACAACCATGTGTTAAATACATTGATGTTTCACCAGAAATAGAACTACTTGGAGCTGAGTTCATCAGTGCTTTAACTAGTGATTTGTATTGTAATTTTTTACTGGGATATGTACGCACTAGAGATCGACCGAAGGCGTTTTTTTTGGCCGAAGCCGAAGCCGAACTTCGGCTAAAATCCTAAACTTCGGCCAAAACCGAAGCCGAAGCCGAATGTTTTAAATTTTAAAAATGATACTTACGTTTTATATGAATTAAGCAAAAACTGCTTTTTTGAGATCACTGAAATAGCTGTAATATCTATTGGATACATAAAAAGAAAAATAAAAACAAAACAATTCATTAACAAACAAACAGAGTCTCCAAGACTATAAAAATAAAAAGTACTAAAAAAATTTTAATTTTATAATCATTTAATAGTCATTAAGGTTTAATTTTTGAAATGCTGCTCCGTTCACAATATTAAAAGACAACATATCTACAAGTCATCAGACCACTTTGACATTTTGTCTACCACATTTTTAAGCGTAGATTGCTGCAATTTGTTAGCACTAGCTGGTGGGTCTGTTTTCTTCTTTTCACTCAAAGTTTGGAAACTAGTCCATTCATCAATATGTTTTGTCTTTAAGTGATTCTTTATGTTGACCACGGTTTGCTTCTTTGGTATTTGGCTTCCAAGAGATAAAAGTTTGCTACAAGTCTTACACTTAGCCTTGTCTTCACTTCGCTCAAAAAAGGTCCAAATAGGATTAACTATGGCCATTCTAAAATGGTATAAATATGTTAATATAAAAATATTGATTAGAAAAACATTACCCACCTTGTTATAATATTTTTTCCAAATTGAAGAACAAATATATGGTGGCTATTTTACAATTTCTAAATTGCTTTTTCATATGATCACTCACAAGAACGTCCAAGTAAAAGAAAATAGAAAGCAACAGGGTTGTATTTCAAAGCAATCCTTTAAAAACGTTAAACACAATAGAAACTGTCGGCGAGCAACGACCAAACATAATTTTATATTTCAAGCTTGGAATGAAAAATATTCGGCTTCGGCTAATACGTTTTCATATAAGTGTTTTGTAGCAGAAAACTTTTTTTTTGTTTTGCTACATGTCGTGTTTGACACTTACGGTGATTTCTTTTCTACAAAATGAAATTTTTCTATCTAAAAACCGCAATTTGATGTTCATTTAATAAAAATGTTTTCGGTCTAAACGTGTAATATGTTTTGTTCTAAACAAAATCACCCTCATTAATAGTACGTTTTCATACAACCAATATTTTGCTACATATTTTCCCACACATTTTTCATATCAGCAAAACACCTCAAGTAAGTTATTTTTCTACAAAACATGACGAAATTTGTCAGTGCAACACTGCGTTGCTGGCTGAAACTTCAAAAAAAAAGCCGCAATATGCAGCATATAATATTTTTAAGCTATTGCACAAACCACATCAGTTGTATTTACATATATGTATGTTGTTTATATGTAAATGAGTGAAAAATTTACTAATCTAAATAATAAGGTTTACGACCTTGATAATAAAAGCAAATTGATTTCGAAAATTCGTATAACCAAAACACCAAAAGTATAGTGGAAACACTTCGAAGTGTTCTGAGAAAAACCACTTGTTTTGCTCATAGTGGAAACGTACTATAATGGTAGAAGGCATTGCACTTAACGCCCCGTATCAATCAACAGTTGACATTTGCTTATGCAAAAAATCGCTTCGAATGATGATAGTAAAGAAGAGGAATTTTTTAATCTATATTTATATTCGCGGTATTCGATGTTTGATGGAAATTGTCTTGCGTAAGTGCAAATGCAAAATATCGTAGCTTTTTTTTCAAATCCAACAACAAAATACACACACAATCCAAAGAAAAGCTAAGATATTTTACATTTGCACTTACGCAAGACAATTTGCATGCAAACATCGAATTCCGCCATTTTTTTACAGAATCTTTCTATTGTTTCAAACATCAAACATAAGAAAACATAACATAATGCTAGATTGACAGGGATATAAATTCAAGTGGATTCGGTTAAATAAAATCGTGTTAAAAATGGTTTCGAATAATCGGAAATATAGCAACTATGTTGTCATTCTTAAATACGTATAGATCGTACATATCGTTACTTTAATATAGAACAGAGAACAGAATGAAACCATGCGCAATTGCTAATAATTCATAAGTTCGTTGCTTCGTTGCCATGCATTTATTCGACAACAAACACAAATGAAATTACTATGATACAATTCATTGTGATTTGTTGATTGCTCAGACGCACTTTGTTATTACAATGCCGTTATAATACAAGCAGTGAAATGAGATGATGCAGCATGAAAGAATGGATTTCTTTCCATTCACTCAGTATTCGCTGCTCTTTTGTACATCACGTGTAATGACAAGTTAATTTTAAGTGATTTTAATGGTTATAAATTAAAAAATTCAATGTGAGGGAGAAAATTTTATGGAAAATATAATGCGATATTTACGCTGTTAGAAAAAAAGAAAATACGAAAAGTGAAATTTGGAAAAAGTAAAATACAATAAAATTCGCCGTACTCATCTCTTTCAATTGTACCATGCGTTATTTTTTTCAAATGTTGTGTATTGACAACAATATGCAGGCTTTTTGTGATTGCATTCAAAACAGCAAAATTAGGCATTCAATCTGTTCTCTGATATAGAATCGCCCTAACTCATTAATTTTTTTCAAATCGATTTGTATACTCTTCACCAAAAATGCTAAAGGGTATATGTGACAGCGCATAGAGAAAGGGACCTAAGGGTAAAAAAAATCAATTTTCACGTTTTTTTTTATGTGGACAACATCTGAGCATCGAATGAGACCGATCCCATGCCCCAAAAGTATTCCCTCCCAGAGATATGCGCGTTTTATGAAATCGAAGTACACCAAAGATACACGTATTTAAATCTTTAAAAGGTCCTTAGGTCCCTTTCTATTTTGCGCGTCAAATATACAAATTTGTCATTCCGTGTGTATATAGTTTCCACAATATTAATATAAAGTACATATTCTGGGTACTTATGAAGAGGGAAGACGAATAAAGGATGTCCCTCTGTCCGCCTGTCTGTACGTGAAATCGGTTTTCCGAAGGTCCCAAAAAAGCTAGAGACTCGGTACTCTGTCTTGGACTGGTGTATCAGAAATGGTCCGAAATAGATTGGTATTGAAAATCAACTAAATTGAAAAGACGGTTTCAGAGCTGGAAAACTTAAACTTTTTTTCTATATAAAAGTATCTAACTAAGACTAATTTTTGTAAGTGTAAAATTTAAAAAAAACTCAAAAAGACGATTCCAAGGTTGGAAAATTTGAACTTTTTTTGGTATACATATAAAAGTATCCACTACAAATAATTTTTTGCTTTTTCTCTTTAAATTAACCATATTTTGTATTTTAGAAGTAAATAAGTTGGTATTAAAAACTAGAAAATATAAAAAATAGAAATATAAAGGATCCAGGGATGGAAAACTTTAACTCTTTTGGTATATAAAAGTAACTAGGTCAAAATAATTTCTTTTTTTTATAAACTAAATATATTTTATATGTTAGAAGGAAATAGTTTGGTATAAAAAATCACTAAATAGTACCAACTCTTATTCTTTGTTAATTAAATATATTCTATATTAGTATCAAAGATCAGAAAAATCAAAAATATGGTGTCAGGGTTGGAAAATTGTTTCTTTTGTATGTAAAACACATGTATTTACTTATGTTTATTTATATATACATATATTCCATAAGCGTATGTCGATGAAGGGTATATAAGATTCGGCACAGCCGAATATATCACTCTTACTTGTTTGGTTTAGATATACGAGTATTAGAGGTTCATTTATCGAAATATGCAAAAAAAAATCGATTTGTAAAAATAATGAGTTAGGGTGTTTCTATACTAGCGGTATGATGTGTGTGTATTCGTATTTCGTAGAAAAAAAATTTAACACTTTCTTAAGCTTTTTTAAAGAAGCTTAAAGTGAAGTGACAATAGTTAAATTACTGGGTTCTTCGTTTATTTTACTTCAACTTGGGCGTGAAGAAAAATAGAACGCCAGCTATTTCTGTATTCTGTATGCGGGCGTGAGTTGGAAACACCAAGTGCTGTTAGGTTTTCTTGCACCTGGTCGTTCCAACGGAGATTGGGTTGCCATTTTCTATGTTGGCCTCCGATGGGTTCTTTCTTTTATACTTTACGGGCCAGATCATCATTTTCCATTCTACAAGTGTGTCCAGTCCAACGGAGTCCTTGCATTTTAATGCGCTTGACTAAATCTACATTGTCATAAAGCTCGTACAGTTTCATCATCAACGCGTAGAGGGCCATAAATCTTGCGAAGGGTCGTTCTCTCAAACATCCCGAGCAATGTCTCATCGGATCTTTTTATTGTCCATTATTCAGCACCATTTATAGTAGGACAGGAAAGATGAGCGATCCTTCCTTACCACTGTTATATTCCGAGTCCCAAAGTTTCTCTGTGTTTTGAAGAAAAAAATAATCTATCAGTTGGGCGTTTCACTTTTTCATGTTTTGTGTTCTATTCTCGCCATATGTAAAAAGCATTTTCACATGTTATACATGCACTTTTTAACAAGGTACAATTTTTTTTTTTTTTTTTTGTAGAAAGTCAATTGAAATTTGTATATTTTTCAATTAGTTAAAAGTTAATATAAATATCTTTACCTCAATTAAGAAAGGCCATAACTCATTATTTTTTTGAAATCGAGATTTTTGAATTTTCGGTACTTTAGATGTTCTTTGAAAATTCCTGCTGTCAGAAAATTTCCGAACGTTTTCCTTGATTTGACAAAAGAAAAATTAACATCTGATCACCATTTCTTGAAACGAGAGAAAAAAAAATCAAATAAAACACTTTGGCTCTTATTGCCTTTTAGATTTTAGGTGGCGATAGATACAAATTGTGATACCTGCATAAAACTTAATTTTTATTTGAATTTATTACAATATTCTTTTCCAAAAGTCTCCTTTAGTACCTCTTACTATAAATTCTCATTTAACCATAAACTTCAAGCGACCACTAAGTATTTGGAAAGAAATTTGCCAATTTATAAAAAACATTATTTTTTATTACAATTATGTCCTTTTTACATTTCCTTTTATTTTTCTTTCAAATTTCACAAAATCATAAATTTTAATTTAACTTTATATAAACATTAAACATCTTTAGTCCCTAATTGTGTAAATCGCAAAAAAAATCTGAAATAATTATACGGCTCTGCTTGTAAACTATCAAATTTGAGATCGCACGATTTTAGAAAACTAACTCCGATAATAAAGGGTGTAGAAGGTCTAGAACTTTGAAATTGAATAAAACAAAGATAATTTTTTTAAATTGACATAAAATTTACTTTATTCGAAAAATAATATTCTGGCATATTAATTTAAATATATATGACTTTTGGCATATGACCGCCATGGCTGGCTTGGACGTAGTACAGTGGCGTAATCTGCGGCACCACCTTCAATTTTGGAAATTGTACCATTTCAAAACGATTCGATCAAGGCGTATCTAACCAGTTGGCAACGCTAGTTCAGCTGCTAATTCTTTGCTCTATGTGATTTGCAACTGTAGAATCTCATCTCAAAAACTTCGTTTTGTTTTGGTTTTGGTACAATTATTTTTGTGCTTTCGGCATTCTTCGGTTCTTTACACAGCTAAAGTTGCCATATTTTTGTACATCAAATCCTTACGCAATTACCATGGATTCGATTTACAGAACAGAGCCGTAACTTTTTTTGTGTTTCATACAAATTCTTCACCAAACAAAGGCATAGAACTTCATATGCTGCTTTGCATTTCAAAGAATTTGAAAGCTTTATGAAAAATTAAACAAATTTATAAAGTATTTGATTTGGGGAAATTCAGCAATACATTGTAGTCACATTTCATTTAGACTATAAAAGTGAATTATTAGTTGATTTTATTTGTAATCAGCTACCAATATGCCGGCAGGGTATGTAGATGTAGTATGTGGTACTGTGCACAGTGACTAAAGAACATTTTAAGTTTGTGAAAACTAGCAGGCAATTGAAGAATTTTATTTTCGACTCTTTTTGTTCTCTTTCGAGAGTAAACTAAATTTCGACAACAAAAATTAATAGTTTATTTATAAAATTCATAGTTTATTCTTAACAAGATTCGAGATAGCCAAATTTGGAGGTATTTTCAGATTTCTCTTTTTCCATTTAATGCTTAACCACTTCGTTTGTTTTCAATTTCATGCACATTGCAACTCTTAGAACTATTCAAACCACTGTGCAACAGTTAGCAGCTATCAGTTTTACATCCTACAAGCACCGAGCCGCAACAACATTTTCATGCAACACCAATCCAACAAAAAAACCGCTAGGGTTTGGTTTCCGATTCATACGCTTTCATTTTTCGTGATGTTCTTTTTATACCCTTCACCAAAAATGGTAAAGGGTATATATAGGTTTGTCCAGATTTTTGTAACTTCTACAATATTCATTTGCGGCGAAATAAAGTTAGTTATTCTGGATCCTTATGAATAGGAGATGAAAAAAAGACATGTCCGTCTGTCCGTCTGTCCGTCTGACCGTCTGCATGTACGGATTTTCTATGTGTTGCTTGAAAGTGATTGTATGAAGCTCCTAAAAGAGTTAGAGAGCTCGGAATTGGACTGAATCGACCGCATTTGTCTTGGCACGATTGGTATTAAAAATCAGCAAAAATAAAGAATCGGTTCTTGCATTTTCTATATATAAAGTTTTATGACACATTTTTTACAAATCTATCAAAAAAGTTGCCGTGCATAGAACCAACAATATTTAATTCTGTTACTAACCTCACTAGCTACCCCACCACTGAAGCTTGCTTGAATTTACTCTATATTTACTTTACTTAAACATTTTCTTTAACAAGCATTATTTCGTATTAAACCCCTTTTTGTCACCAATACATAGACATTGCCTTATGGTGTTTTTGCTTGGCACATGCTTTTTCGTAGGCATGCATATGAATTGATGTGTATAACAATCAGTAGAGTCATGCAAAAAACTGTATGTTTATATGGATGTATGTATAAATATACGCTACCATGAAGACCATTCACTCGTACATACACACATAAATATATGCATAAGAGTGTTCATATGAACAACTACAACAACAACAATACGCTACAAATAGTATTGAAAGAAGAATATCCAATTGTTTGTACGTGTGTATGTAGTCAACTCTACGCACAGCAACAATATGCTAGCAAACGTATTGAAGGAAGAATATTAAGTTGTTTGTGGTAAGAAATGGGATTTTTTTTTTTGTATACAAATAAAGTATTGTGCTAATGAATGCGTGTTGATAAAATATATAAAATATATGTGCCCTTAATTATGAAAGTGGTCTAAGTCATATATTTCTTTCATCGAGATATTTAATAGATTACATTTGAAGAAATTAAAAATATATTCTTATATTATGCAACATTTTAACTTATAGTTGTACTAGTGTCGATTAATAGAAGTTTATTTAATATTTATTAAATATTTTTTCAAGTTTATTACAGATTTATTTCATATTTCGATGCAGAAATATATGCATATGACTTAGACCACTTTCATAATTAAGGGCACATATGTATGTATGATTGTAAATACGTATGTATGTATATTCAATGTGCCCAAGTATACATACATGCATATGTATATGTATAAATTCGTTTGCTATGTCGGTATAATGTAAATAAGCGCTTGTTAAAGAGTATTGGTTTTTTATAAATATTTCAAAGGGGATAGGATTGTGTTTGATTTGCTTGTTTGTTTTCTGAATATAATATATATGTAACAAAATGCGTAAGATTTGAAGGCTAACGTGGTTAATAAGTAAGAAGTCGGTTTGTCATAGCTTCTATGCTGATTTTCGAACTTCGTTGAAAATTTTTTTTCAATATATTTCGGAAAAAAATTAATCAGGGACAAAAAATAATAATTATTGTTGAATTTTCATAGAAAAAAGGCAAAACTACATACAAGGAAGCATCAAACAAAGTGGACAATCACACCATTTTAATTATTCTAAACTATTTTCTAAGCTCCAATTTTAAAATTATAATTTTTATTTTTTAAGCAGAAATAATTGTTATTTCCTGATTTTTATATTTTAACTGGAAATAATTGTTATTTTCTGATTTTTCTTTTTTCCAGCAGAAATAATTGTTAGTGCTTTCGTTCTGCTAGTGTTTGTCAGAATATTTACAATTAACTTTGGTGTTATTTGTTCCTTAAAAATTATCACATGTAATTTGGCTTACAGAGAGATACGAACTTTAGCCTACTGAAATAATAATTATAGAAATAATTATTTTCCGATTTTTATTTTTTCGAGAATAAATAAAAATCAATTTGTGATTTCTACTTTTTCGAACAGAAATTAAATTAAGTTACATTGTGGGAAAAAATACATATACCTACATAGGTACATACTTACTTTGAACTTATAGGTACATATAGGATATACCTAACTACTACGACAGGATCAACGTGTAGAGATTCCGTAGCCAAAAAACGTGGTAGCCGCCCAAAGCTGCGAAGCGCTATTTTTCACACTTTTTTGATATGGCTGTCAAATGAAAGGGATTTTCCAATGGAAAAATCATGGTGGAATCATGCTGAAAATTTGAACTCATTTACTGATATCTGGCGTTGTTTTATTAAAAACAAATACACATTTTTAACCATTATACCTACTTATGCATATTTTGGTCACATGCATATATGTATTCCAGGTTCACCCAATTTAATTAAAAAATTTTAAAGTGTGTACATACATATTTATAAAATTTTGGTACTTTGTACACACAGCGATACAATTAAACAATTATTTCAACACTTGTATTTCTTATAAATACTCCCAAGAAGATAAGCTTGAATGGCTGTATTTGAATCTGTCTTCTTATGGGTGAATAGATTAAAGCTTGGATAGGAAAGCTATCAAACTGGCTGGCTTGATAATCTGAGTTCAGCTTTGCAGTGAAACTACTATAGATTATACCTATAAGCATAATATACCTAGTATGTTTTAATATGAATGTACGAAAATAGCTTAAACACAAATGCTTTAATCACAGGAACATTTTGTATTTGCGTTTAAAATTACTGTGTTCGATATAGGTACTTAGGTACTTTTTTATTTTTGGTAGGTACATAAATACCTAATATAAGTTTTGTAAAAGTTGAAATGGCACTTATGTAGCTCTGACAAGGCATACATTTTTGGTTGTAAAATTATGTGCCTTCTTGAGTTATTGTAGGGTAAAATCATGTGTTTTATTGTTGTAAAAATTAAACTATAGCGACTCGCACTGAATTAGAGTGAAATTGTTTTTACAAAATTCAATTATTTATATATATAACGTACATACATATGTATGTATGTATGTGTAGGTATAAATTTATGAAACGAAGATGTAATAAAACGAAAGCTTATACTTACTAACTTATAACTATTTATTAATTATATTCAGACAGGTATTCATACATATGTACCTAAATACTTATGTAAGTGCTATTTAAAATTTTACTGGTTCCAAACCTTAATTTTTACAGCTCTTGATTTCTTTTTAATTTAAACAAAAATTTTCGAAGACATTTATACGAATGTTAGGCCAGACATTTATACATCTGTATGCCATGTACCCTACATGCGTAAAAAAAAGCGTAACCACTAATTACTAATGAAAAAATTTTTGATTCAGACACATATGTACATATTTATTAAGTTGAACAGTTTCATGCATAACTAGTAGACAATTTTATGGAATCCAACATTATTGAAAACAGTTTAAATCAATAAATACATGTCTGAATCAAACAGTTTTTCCGTAGTAATTACTGGTTACGCTTTTTTTGGCACATGGCACACAATAAATGCCAGATGCAAACTCAGCCTTACAAACTGCAAGAAATGAGCCAGATGGATCACACAAACCTCCAAAGTCTGATTCATTTTTATATATTTTTCCATGAACATATATATGCTACATGAGATGAAAATTGTGCGCTTAAAAATATAAACTATTTTTTATAAATAAGGCAATTGTTTTAAAAATTAAGCCTTGCAATTATTTATGTATAGATATTTATTAGCGCAATATTGACTTCGGTGTGAATCGATATACTTATATATCTATTTGCAATTGTACAACAATAAAACATGTATTCGTCCCCTACAATTAAAAAATCGGCAACATTTGGCTTACATAGATTATTTGCAAGTAAATTGCATGAACACTTCTCCTAGTTTGTTTATATTTTTTCTTTCGATATGTATATATATATGTACATACATACACATGTTTGCAAATACCAATTTATACTTGTACGATTTTTACCCAGCGGGAAAAATAAACAGCAAGGATACCTTCTAGAAGGCCTTTGTACTCCTTCTTTTGGATGTACAAGGTCTACTCGCTCCATTCCACTCTTATAACATTTTTGCCTTTCCATTTCGCCTCTTTTGAAAGCAATTCTGTCTTCAAATTAATCGATTTTACTTTTGGTTTGGTAAAAATACACGCAAAAAATTTTACTCCTCTTCACCCTTTTCATAGAAGGGAATGTGGAATGTGTATCTTATCTTTTATGCAAAAGAGTCGCGGCCTTCTATAAGGCATTCTTTAGCAGTTAGATAAAAATAGTAATTGATTTAATAAGGCCTGAAGTAAGAAGATATTCTGAGTTTTCCCGCTGGGTAGTAACGTGCTCGCTTTGTATCAAAGTAGTGGTTGGCGTACACATTGCATTGCATGCATACAATTATAAATACATATACATCTCTACACTTGAAGTAGCAAACTATCCAGTGTTGCCAGAAAATGCTGATGAGAGAATGTTAAATCGGTCAAAAAATTCTGCTAAAATGTTCTACAGAAGAAAAGTATAATGCTAGATTTAAATGTAGAAAAAATGATTGAAATAGCTTTGAATTTCATGTTTATACAAACTCATTAGTATTTACATGTATTTTTATAGCACATACAAACATAAAATAGTTAATGATTGTGGTTTTTTTTAAATGTTATAATAACGTTAAAAAAAGTTTTAACGCACTAATAATCTCAAATTATTATTTTACTTATTCAGTAAAATATTTGTTTATTAAAAATACGTATGTACATTGAAATTGATTATTGAATGGTTAGCTGGATCATATGCGCATTTCACTGTAGATCATCAGGGAACCTTTACCCTGCAATAAATACACGTATATTTATGAGAAAAATCCTCCATACAGAAGAATTTTTTTAAGAAATTAAAATTTTATATTTTCAACAAATTCTGCAAGAAAGCATTTAGCAGAATTTTTTGCAAGTTGAATGCTGTTTAACTAATAAAAATGCAAGATCTAGCAGTGAAAATGCTAAAATGGCAACAATGAAACTATCCCAAACGCTTTTTGCTGTCATTGTGGATTATTAGTGCGTTAAAAACTTTTAAACGTAATTGCAACATTTCCTATAAAAATACCTGTAAATACTAATAAGTTTGTATAAACATGAAATTGAAAGCTATTTCAATAATTTGTTCTACATTTAAATCTAGCATTATACTTTTCTTCTATTGAACATTTTAGCAGAATTTTTTGACCGATTTAGCATTATCTCACCATTATTTTCTGGCAACACTGGTTGTTATGTTGAGAACTTATGGATTTTTTTTTAAAGACATGTTGATACATACATACGAGTACATATACATATGTATATAAATATGCACAAGTAAATATAAATTCGTTTGCTAATGTCTGTATTGTGTATGTATGTATCTATATGTATGTTAAAAAAAGTAAATCCCTTGCTAAAGATCATGGATTTCTTATAAATATTTTAAAGTGGACAAGATTGTTTGTTTGATGGTGCTTGTTGTTGTTGGTATTTTCCTTCATTCATGTGTTATTTTTTTTTTAAAAATAAATTTAGTAAAAAGTACTTCTACTTAATTAAGGTGGTGTTTGTGTATAGGCAATCGGCAGGGATTGATTCACTGGCTGAGTTCAATTAATGATGAAGGTACTTATGAACATACATACATATGTATATATTATTATTATTTTCTAAAATTCTTCATAAAGACTCCTTTATAGTATATATGTACATACATATGTATGTATGTAAATAGATACATATATATATGTATGTATGTTGTAGTATATGAAAGAAATATTTTTTCTTACATATTAAAAAATATTTCTTTCATATACTACAACATACATACATATATATATGTATCTATTTACATACATACATATGTATGTACATATATACTATAAAGGAGTCTTTATGAAGAATTTTAGAAAATAATAATAATATATACATATGTATGTATGTTCATAAGTACCTTCATCATTAATTGAACTCATCTCATCTCTTCTATTTTCAGAACGAATGTTTGATTCACATTTTGTTTTATTGGCATTTTGCACTTATTTTAAAGCTCTAAAACTTAGTTTAATTACATACATACATACATATGTATGTACCTATGTAGGTGCTTATGTACATATGTATATATGTAAATAAGTATGTATGTAATACCTACATGAATGTTTGTATCTAAGTACTCGTATGTATACCTATCATTGCAAATGATAAATTTATTAATGTTTTCCCGAGCAAAAAAAATTAATGCGTTCAAGATTTAATAGTGTTTCATGCTTTCTTTAGCATTTGTGTCTTCGAATGCATTCTAAAGTTCATCACAAATCGTAATAAAGCTATAGTTTTTGAACTCATCAAAAACGCATGCAATATTACTGGGTAATTAACATTGGAATAAATATCCACACGAAATAGGCATGTATGTAAAAACAGAATTAAATCAACGCTTTCACACATTGTCATAAAACAAGTTTTATCTCCACCAAATAATAAGAGTGCAATAGCTCGGTGGTAGAGAGTGTGTCTTTGACAGTCTTAACAGCAAGGTTCGTATCCTGGCTGCGACAAGGTTTTTTTTGTTTTGTGAAAAACGTCATCGAATCAGGGAACTTTTATGGGTTCTAAGCACTCATTCAATGAAGAGCAGTTTTGTTAAATGTGAACCCATGGTCGCCAGTGACACGCCTGTGTTAAAATATTGCGTTTTGCACCTGAATTGAACCCATGCATTAACTATTTCTTTTGCATGTCTTTTTTGCTGGGTCCGAAAATAACTTAATTCTTCGATTGCTAAATAAACTTACCTAAGGAGAAGTGTTGGGTTTTCAAAAATAAAAAATAAAAAATTTATAACTTTTATATTTAAAGCCAGTTTGTATTCCTGCATTTTATTGGTAGATCTGCAGCAGTAATGTTTAAAAAGTTTATTTTTAATTTAAATTTTCTTAGGTATTATAAGAAATTTCAACGGAACATAGTAGGCTAGTAGGTTATTTGCAACTTAACAAGCTACATACATATCGCTCATTTTCTAAAAAAAAACATTATATATGTATATCAAAAAATGGGATTTTTGGGTTAATGATGCAAAATCCTCATATTGGTATTCATATTGTGTAAAAATTTCATACCATATATTGTATACTTAACTATCGAGAGACAAATAAAATTATCATTTTCCATTAAGTTGTGTGTAAATTGAAAACTTTAAAGTTTAAAATAAACTAGTTTTTTTATTTAATAAACGAGCGATATGTATGACATTATATTGAGGGGTAACAAAAACTTTTTTTGAAGTGAGTCGCTCCAATGTACATATTTTAAAAAATTTATCGGAAGAGTAAATGAAAAAAGTTTTATAAACTAAAATATATTGTGTATATGTATATAAAAACACATATTTTTTAACCCTTATATCCATGAATATTGCTGCAAAGTGCCTATATTTCAGTTTCACTTGACTTAATTCATAGGGGCCTGTTCTGCAAATCACGACATGTAAAAACACGATGTTAAGAAGGCAAGCGTCAGTTAAGGAATATTTTGTCCGCAAGATGCATTTAAAATGCAGTTTTGCGCTGAATATTGCAGTTTAATTGGTAATAGATACGAAAGTTTTCTCATAAAATTACGCATGTCTACGTATCTACATATATACACATACGTACATATGCACGCATGTCTTTTCTCTACATTTTATGATTTGTGAAGGGTATATAAGATTCGGCACAGCCGAATATAGCACTCTTACTTGTTCTTTGTGTATTTGTTTTTTATTATTATTTTTTCTTTTTTTTTATAATTATCTAATGTTTGTTACTTGTCCGTTTAATATTAATATAAAGGGTCCGCCAGATAACTTTTTTTTTTGAAAATGCTATAAAAAACATCGAGTGTAGCTTCGGCTGTGTGGCACGTAGCGCCGTCCTGTTGAAACCAAATGTTGCCAATATCCTCCTCTTCAATTTTTGTGAACAAAAATTCGTTCAACATCGCCATTGACTGTAACAGCCACTCCTTGCTCATTTTCGAAAAAAAAATGGCCCAATTATGCCTCTGGACCAAAATCCGTGCCAAATAGTGACTCGTTTTGGGTGCGTCGGCTTTTCAATGTATGCGTGCGGGTTTTCTGTGCCCCAAATGCGACAATTTTGCTTGTTTACATACCCGCCAAGATCAAAATTCACGAAATAAGCACTAGTTCAAAAAAAAACGTTAGATGGCGGACCCTATAGCATAATAGTTCTCTAGAACAATCAATTATCTTCCAAATTTAATATATCTCATCTGCGAATTTTTTGCGAGTTTAAAAAATAATAAATTTTTTCAGGTGACTACTTCGTGCCAAATTCAGAATTATTCAATATATGGCTAGAGAAATACAACGAAATTGACAAAAGAGCCGCTATTTACGCCCATTTCTTGTCATACATTTCTGAGAGTGATTATTCCGAAAATTTTAAACAGTATTTAAAAGAGGATTCACGATTATTTTGTTCAAATATGAATATAAAATGGCGTAAAAGTTCCAGAAATTTGAAAGTTTTTCGATCAGAAAACGTAAAACGCCGTGTGCCTCCATGAAATCGAAACCTGGACGACTGCAAATACCTTTTTGCCAAAAATCTGAGAAAACAAAATGACGAGTTGCAGCAGAAATCTCTAAAGATCATAATAATGAAGTGGAATCCTTGCTGCATCTGCGTCTGCTCGTAAATGTAACTAATTAGATTTAGCAGTGGTTTTAAAAGAGGCTGTCAGTACTCCAACTAGAGCTTCGAAAATACTAAAAATAATTTCAAAAGCAACGCCAACTAAGCTATCTGCTGATGGACTAGCCTTTCTTTTAGAGTACAATTTGAACCCGTTTGAGAACATTTTGAACCCATGTATATTACATTTAGTTGACGGTTTGAAACTCGAAAATCAAATTGTTGAATAAAATCCTTTTTAAACATGACTTTGTTTGTTACTTCATTAAATTGTTAAAATTAATTTCTACTGTTATATTCGAAAAGTAAGTGTACACTCGAAAAACATTGTTAAGAAAAAAGCAGTTTAGAAAACTTGGATGCGGAAACCTATAACCCGTAACCCCTTCTTAGAACTAATTATTTGTTAATTTTTTAGTTAAATTTACTTATGTTTTTTTATGAGTGTATGAAAAACTTTTTCGGTCACTCCCTCGCTGTTAAATGTTCACCAAAGTCAAATCCAAAAGATCGTTCAAATCGGTCTACCCGTTTGCCTGTAATTAATTTTGGCCAAAAAAAGGGGGAAAATTTCCTAAAGTGCATTTGAATAAAGCAAAATTCAATAAAAAAAAAAACAATAAATAAAATTTACCAAAAAAAAATACCTAAAAATTTTAAATAAAAAAACTTCTCGATAATTTCATCATGTTATCAAAAAATTTCCCGAATATGTATGGAAAAATTTTTTTTAAAAATAGAGAAAATTATTTTAATAGTTTTCTAAATTAGTGAAATGTATATTTAACATTTAATCAAAATTGGTTATTCCAGGCGTTTTAAAATATGAGACAAGACCAAAATTTTTTAATATTTAAGACTAAATAATGCTAAATAAATAATACTAAATGGAAAATATACGGCTAAATCCAAATAATAATATTGTAATATTAATGGCAACACTGATGATTAATACATCTAATTATCTAGTTGATATAATTTCTCCATAATTCAAACCAGTATCGGACTCTAAATACTCGTATGTGCAGTGTGTATATTCTTCTTGTTTTGTAAGCAAAAACTGTTTGTACTGATATTGTAAATTTGTCGGAAATTTTTATGTTAATTGTTGTATGTAACCTTATTTCAATAAACTATTTTATTTTATGTAATTCTTTAATATAAACTCAATCAATGTTGTCATTGTTATTAGTATTGTTGAAATATTTCATACGCTATACGAGTATATCAGTCGTATCCTCACCTACAATTTGGTTTAGTTGCCACTAAATTCGATATAAAATATGCAACAGACGAACAACCGGAAATTGGCACATGACCAAAATATCTTTACAGCGCTCACACATCCATATACATAAACATACACATACATACATGATACAACTACGTATGGACTATCCCAACAAACATTTGAAATAAAACTGTTTTCTCTGCACTCTTTCAAGCCTAGACAAAAGCTTTAAGTCTAGAACTTCAAATGGAATTTAGTTTCTCTTGATAATAAATGTTTGAAGAATGCAAATTTCTCAATTAAATGAAAAGGAACCCTATTATTTTCTGTGTGTCTGTCACTGTTTTCCCGAGAACGGTCAGAGCTGAAGATCTGTTATTTTTACATAATATGTAAAACTTTGGCCGCTACAAGAACAAATATATGATAGTTAAAAATTAAAGGGTGTTCTAAAGCGAGCAACGAAAGCTGTTGAAATCCTAATGTAATATACGGATAATTATATACGAGTATAGAAACTTTAAATTTTCAAATTAAATTAACACAGAAATTTAAAAAAATCAAAATTAAAGGGTATTCTAATTTAGACATTTTCTAACGATTGTCATGTCTTACAGTATTGTCAGTAAAATGTGCTAAAAATTTCTTACAACCGTATGAACTGACGTTGCAAAATTACCAGCTGACAACAAATTGTCGGACATCTGATAATCGTGTGAACACATTTCGTTGTCATTGACGAATTATTGCCAGATATTTTATTATTGTCAGACCTGCGAAGTTTATGCATCTGCCAATGGTATTATTGCAAGAGAATTCTTTCAGTTGCTTGTAAAGCAAAAGGAAAGTGCAAAAACGTAATATAATATAATATAATATAATATAATATAATATAATATAATATAATATAATATAATATAATATAATATAATATAATATAATATAATATAATATAATATAATATAATATAATATAATATAATATAATATAATATAATATAATATAATATAATATAATATAATATAATATAATATAATATAATATAATATAATATAATATAATATAATATAATATAATATAATATAATATAATATAATATAATATAATATAATATAATATAATATAATATAATATAATATAATATAATATAATATAATATAATATAATATAATATAATATAATATAATATAATATAATATAATATAATATAATATAATATAATATAATATAATATAATATAATATAATATAATATAATATAATATAATATAATATAATATAATATAATATAATATAATATAATATAATATAATATAATATAATATAATATAATATAATATAATATAATATAATATAATATAATATAATATAATATAATATAATATAATATAATATAATATAATATAATATAATATAATATAATATAATATAATATAATATAATATAATATAATATAATATAATATAATATAATATAATATAATATAATATAATATAATATAATATAATATAATATAATATAATATAATATAATATAATATAATATAATATAATATAATATAATATAATATAATATAATATAATATAATATAATATAATATAATATAATATAATATAATATAATATAATATAATATAATATAATATAATATAATATAATATAATATAATATAATATAATATAATATAATATAATATAATATAATATAATATAATATAATATAATATAATATAATATAATATAATATAATATAATATAATATAATATAATATAATATAATATAATATAATATAATATAATATAATATAATATAATATAATATAATATAATATAATATAATATAATATAATATAATATAATATAATATAATATAATATAATATAATATAATATAATATAATATAATATAATATAATATAATATAATATAATATAATATAATATAATATAATATAATATAATATAATATAATATAATATAATATAATATAATATAATATAATATAATATAATATAATATAATATAATATAATATAATATAATATAATATAATAAATACATGCAGCCAAAATCATTGTAATTTCTTCTTTATATTTTCATTTTATACATTTAACACGAGCACAAACGCTTAAAGGTTTTTGACTGACAATATTGTCAGACAAATTTATTGTCATACAATCGTGACAATTAGTTGCAATTAGTTGTGAACTAATAATCTACATTGTGCTGGCACGGTGCCAGATCTGAAAATATTGTTAGATCTGACAACCGTCTGTACATAGCTTTAGTTTTATTTAGTTATCGTTCAAGCTAACTCTCTATAAACCGAACCGATAATAGAAATATTTTTAAATTTTATTTTTTTATTTTTTCTATTATATAATTTTCCAATCGTTCATAATTTTAAACACATCGGATAGATCATTATTAAGTTTGGAAATCGTGCGATTTCAAATCGATTCAATTCGCAGAGCAGGGCAGTATATAAAATAAATTTCGTTTAAAAATAAATTCAAGTGTTTTAACTTTTAATAACAATGGACACAACTGGGTCTACGAGTAGAGGTGTGTTGTAACATCAGCCTTCCTTAGCTAACAAAATATTTTTTGATATCAATACGAAATTTAATATATGTTTAATTGAATAAAAAAATGCTTTGTTATTTGTTGTATTTGCAAATTGCTTAATTAGATTGATTAAATGCGTTTTTGAATATGAAATAATATTTAACAATTTTGCTTCATACCCACAATTTATTGATGTATTTTTCCGTGTAGAAATTCGGAAACTTCTTTTATGGGGTTTTGTCCAACAATTTTTTTTTTTAATATCTTAAAAGCCCATAACATGTTTAAGACTTTTTACAATTTTTTGGGTGTTATTTCAATGGAACTCATTTTCATTACAAGTTTCAGTATCAATTGAATAACATTGGAATTTACTTCATTAAATTTTGCTGGGGGCTATATGATTCTTTAGAAGATTTTCGAGTTATTTCATTTAAATGTGTTCCAATTACCAGTGGAAGAAACGGTATATGTCCGGAAACCAATTCAACACCTGAAATGGATGAAGGAAGATGCGGAGAAAAGTTGGCATGCGACGAAAACTTGCAAAACTTCTAAAATCATGTGGAGCTCCTATGATCTTAAATTGACTAAATTCCTTTTATCACTAACCAGAAGCAACTGTAGACTTCTAGTGGGGGTATTAACTGGACACTGCTGGACGGCTTCGTATGCCGTCAAAATAGTGTCAAGTATTTGACGGTACCTGCAGAAAATGTAAGGAACCCGGGGTAATTGAGACAGTAGAACATATACTGTGCCACTGTCCGGCTCTAAGCCGCACTAGATATGACTGTCTTGGTGACTACATTTTTCGAAGTATTGAACTTGTATCGGGAATGGAAATGTGTAGACTGCTAAGTTTTGTTAAATCTGTGTGGGAGTCATTCGATACAGGCACGACGAACTAGGCTGCCATACTTACTGGTTTCTTGTCATCTGCTGGTATTGCTAAGGATCAATCCTGGTCTATGCGAGGTCCTTGACCAACCAGACTAACCTAACCTAACCTAACCTAACTGTAATCTTGGTCATATTATTTGCAAATTTAAGAATAAAAATTTGAATGATGTATTCTTTCGAAGGCTCTTGCTTTAATTTGGAATAATTTTCCGTCATCCAACGAAAAAAAATTTAAATGCTTAGTATTCACGAATTTAGATTTTTTGATTTAGTTTCAGAAGAAAATGGCGAACCCATAGCCGAGAACGTTATGTTTATCAACCAAATTTCCAAACTAAATTTTGACTTCAAATCACTCTAACTTCTGATATCAAGTCTATTTGTTTGATGGGAAAGTATCTGTACATAAAAACTTTATGTAGTTTTTTGTGGTATTTTCTCAAAGCTGTCCGTAAAACTATAAAATTTCTTATACTCACACCAGTCTGTATCAAATATCCATACAATTTTGTTTCGTGTGGGTAGACGGTGGGTTAATGTCAGAGATGAAAATGATATTTTTTATACTCGTATTGCACTAATAAAATTTTATTTATTTCCTTTTTTTCACTTCAGGCTCTTCCCAATGTAAAATAAAAGTTTTAAACAAAAAATCGCTGTTCCATTAAGTTAAGGTACCGATTAGTGCTCAATTCTCTTTATGCTTCAGATTCATCTGCCTGTTATTGTTTTCCAATCCAAGGCAGTGGAATAGGGGACAAAATATGAATTGAATAAATATATTACTTCTGAATGAAAGTATTATTTCGTTGATTCCAAGACATTAAAAAAATTTACATAGGAGTCATTATTTTCCCTTACAGCTGAATACAGAACCTTAAATTGTCAGCTGTTTCTTGTTTTGTGTTCAGTTTGATTTGCTATTTCATAATGAATATATTGATTCTTAAACAACGCTTGAGAGTTGCGCAGATTTTTTTACGAAACACATATTTAAATTTGAGAAATGGTCGCTGCAATTGTTCATTAGAGCAAGTATTTCCAGCAAAGAAAGATCGTTTTAGAGGTATAGAATTTTAAGTTGGCAATACTGCTTGACAAGTGCGCAATCGATCACCTTTTGTATTTGCCCAATTTGATTATGGCACCTGAACAATTCCTCAAACTATGTAGATTTTTATCGAAAAAAAATTGCTCAGTTCGAGAAGTTTATTCGTTAACTTTTTGGTTGGCCTAACGGTTCATCACATAAATTAATTCGAGCAACCGTGGATCGTTGCAGCATTATTTTACCCCGTATGTACAACAAACACCCTCAGTAACATCGTACAGTACATACCAAAGAAGCTGTTTGTATGTATTATCTAGCAGGACCAAAATGAGTCCATTCGACATCGAGCTCAATCCCTGAGTTTTATGTTCCACAATTCAATGCCATGAAAAGTTTTAATTTACTAGAAGAAACATTTGGAGAAGGAATTGCATATAATGGACTCGTAAATTGGCCCCCAGTATCATGGGACTTAATACCGCAGTACTATTTTTTTTAAGGTTGTGTAAAGCCTCTGCTCGATAAGTCATTGGAATTAAGTAGTCAAAAAATAAATAAATTAAAAATTTTCTCCAAACTCAAACATGCTATATGTACTTAGATGACCATTGTAGGTGAGAAAGTACCACCAGATAGATGCTAAGTCTACTTAGAGGACAATCTTAATAGAATATTATTAGTCACTTTTTAACTATGATCTACAACAAATTTATAAAGTTCAAATAAACTAGAAAAATTCTATTGCAAAAAGTCTGTAGTTTCTATCTCATAACATTCCCGAGATATCATTAATAAACTTTGAAGGCGTTTATCTCAAAACTGAATTTTTTGACTTGGCATATTTTAGAATGGAGCCGTCGATATAAGAGAGTGATTTATAAAAAATGACGTGATGACATGAATCTCTGAAGCATTTTCAGCAATTTGTTTTTATCTTCTGATTCGGTTTTCCGTCCTCCTGCTTAGTGTAAATTAGGTATTACTGTATGCGATATATTGCAATTTTTAATTCGAATATTTCGTTTTCAACATATTTTTGGTTGGTTCAAAATAGTCCCCTCAATATTGTCCTATACCTCCATATGCAAAAGATATTGCCACGGTAAGTTTTTGTTAATTTTAATTTGATGGAAAATTTTTCTACTGAACAGTTCGAAAATAAAAGAAAAAGAACATCTCCAAGACAATTATATCCGAAAAAAAGTAAAAAGATTATAAAAATGTTTATTAGTAAATTTACGGAGTAAAATTCTTTTTAAATGAAATGAAGGTCTTTAATTAAAAAATTTACTTGGGTATAATGTGGGGTCGAAATAACACAAAAATTACACAAAAAATGTTATGATGCCAAAATAGTTCGAGAAAAATTGTTTGTCCCATTTTTTTATAATATTTAAATAAATACAATAATGTGCATTTTATCATGGCTTGCGCTCACTTCTAGTACATATGTAGGCCTCCCCTAATCATTAAGCAGATGATCATTAAGCATTCTTATAACCTTAAAATTCATGTTGTTTTAAATTAACTATTAAACTGCTAAAGAGTGATTTGGTGTATAAGTGAGTGTGTGCCAAAAGGAATAAATAGTTCACATTGAAGTGAGACAACACATGCATAAAAGTGCTCATCTCTGACGGTCAATGCTGAATGGATAATAATCATGTGTCTGTCTGTTTTTGGTGGGAGTGAATTATTAGGTGGACAATAGCTCTATTTTATTTGTTTGTTGTTGGTATAATAAAATGAAAATCAGTTCGTTTGTGTTCTCGTACATGCATATTTATTTCCCATGTGTGAGCGGGTGTGAGTTGCAGTATTTTGTGTGGCTGAAAACATGAAGGATTTATAAACATTTTGGAACAATTTGGCACAACAACAGCAAAAACGAAGAGTAAAGAAATCGAAAGTTCGAAAGAAATGTTATATTGTCCTCATGAATTATATCATCTATGGAATTTGCAAACATTCTCATTGACGTCTAAAATAGACGTTTGTACAAAAATAGATTTAAATTGTTTGCTAGCGATGTTCGTGTATTTAAAGTTTTGAGCATACTAGAGTGCAGTTGTTAAATGGAAGAAATAATTGACTTTTGGACAGATTCAAGTTTGGTTTTCTGTATTCTATACGTACTAAAAATAAGAATATTTTATAATTAGTGTTTTTTACTTAATAAGTAGAATAATAATTTGGGATTACTAGTGCGTTAACAAATTTTAAACTTAAAGAATATTTTATATTTAAACATACATATGTACATATATACGTACTCTTATGTGCATAAGCATATTCTAATTACACTGTGGAACATTTTTGGGATTATTGTCTGGGGGGTGAGAAATTCCAAGTCAGGGTGATGGTACTAGGTCAGTATAGTAAAACCCTCAAAGGGTTTGGCGTTCGTATGTGTCAGTTTTTTTATGACCTTTTAAATTTTATCTTTTTCACTTGTCCGATTTTGATGAAATAAATTTAGAATAATTAAGAATTACAATTTCTCTAATCTGTTTCTATACCGTTTTCCTATATGTGCAACACTTTCGAAGTTGAAAATAAATTTGTGGAGGCAAAAAAATATTTTTTTGCCTAAAAATTAATTTTTTTTTTTAAATTCATAAAAAATCCAAAACGGAAAAAAGGATCAAGTGTTATTAATTTCATGTTTTTTGCTCATGAGTTATGTGACTTTACGCGAAAGTAAATAGTTTTGGCACTTTTTTCCATTTTGGATTTTTTATGAATTTTAAAAAAAAATATTTAAATTTTTAGGCAACAAAATATTTTTTTGCCTCCACAAATTTATTTTTAACTTCGAAAGTGTTGCACATATAGGAAAACGGTATAGAAACAGATTAGAGAAATTGTAATTTTTAATTTTTCTAAATTTGTTTCATCAAAATCGGACAAGTGAAAAATAAAAAATTTAAAAGGTCATAAAAAAAACTGACACATACGAACGCCAAACCCTTTGAGGGTTTTACTATACTGACCTAGTACCATCACCCTGACTTGGAATTTCTCACCCCCCAGATTGGCTGTTGTACTGTGTTATTGTATCATTGTATATTTGGCACATAAAATGCATACTATTGTAGATTTTTTCTAGTATAAATCTTGTCTTAAAGAATATGTCTGGGCATACGCAGCAGTACAGAGTGGACATTGCTGCAGACCAATACTGTCCCGGGTGCCTTTACGACCTTTTTTATGCCGAAATTAGTGTTGGAACAGTCAACTTCAAGTTAGATTTGCCGATGATACAGCCTGTACGAGCATGCACGGAAACCCTTATGAGGCATCCCGCAATCTCCAGAATTAAAGTAAATGAACAAAAGTGCGTCCATATAACGTTTACCCTAAGAAGAGGTACTTGTGCCCCCATTCGAATCAAAAATCAAAATATTCCTCAACATTCTCAAGTGAAATACCTTGGTATACACCTTAATGGAAGGCTTACATGGAAACATCATATTGACTCTAAGCTAACTCAAATGAAACTTAAGTTAACTCAAATATATTGGTTGATTGGCAGAAATTCAACACTCAGCCTAGACTGCAAACTTTTAATATACAAGTCGCTTTCGAAACCCATTTGGTGCTACGGAATTCAGTTATGGGGAACTGCTTCAGCTTCAAATGTTAAGAAAATACAATGAAGGCTCACACTCGTAAAAATAATATTGCAACAGCTAATGGATGAAAGATGTTGTAATGTGAACAGGTTTTTCCAATTTTAAAAATATTCCACTCATTCCTCAAGAGTTTGAGTAATAGTATGTTTTCACTATACGTTCTTCGCTCTCAATTCGAAGCTACATGTTTCGACATACAAAATTATGAGAGCGAATCCAGTATATTCAATGTGAATCTACCTACGAAACACGTAAAATTGTTGTCTTCTCTAAAGGCTCAGTTAGCCGACTGTAACGCAATGTAACTGCTATGTAGGAAACAGCTGATCGATATTTTTATA
This sequence comes from Nowickia ferox, assembly GCA_936439885.1. NCBI lineage: Eukaryota > Metazoa > Arthropoda > Insecta > Diptera > Tachinidae > Nowickia > Nowickia ferox. The sequence continues at coordinate 31,243,839 of OW387023.1, forward strand.
TGAAGAGTTAGGTTACGTTACATTACATCTCAGTAACCATTTCCATTACTTTTCACATAACAATATCGATCAGATGTTTCCTACTGTTACAGTTACATTACATTACAGTCAGCTAACTGAGCCTTAACTTCTATCCCAGTTTATGAAAACAAAATAGGTACATGAGTATGTGTGTGTGAACAAATAAAAACGAACCCCCCTGCAATCGGCGTAGCTAGCGAATGTCTAGCTATTTCGTTAACCAGCCTAACTACTAGCCATGCACACGACTGACGATTTTAACAAGGGGATGACATTGACAGTAGTCAATTGCCACCATCTGCATAACCCTTTGTCAGTGATTTCGCTAATGAATGCAATTAATTTTTCTATTGATGAAACAATTAATTATTCACCATTATCGGGAATAAAAGACGAACATTTTGTTCACGTGAAATATTTTCCGTGAACAAAAAATGGTGAACAAAATTAATGAATAGTATACTGGCACAACAACAATGCAAACATTGGCGATCTCAATTTTAGGGAAAGAAAACACATTTCACGTGAACTTTTATTCCCGATAAGAGTGATTAATCCATTTTTCAATTAAATAATTTTTTTTCTTGTTGATTTTCTTTGGAATAAAGCACATTTTTTTTCACTCGCAAAAAATATGTTTTGAAGTTAAAGGCATTAACATATTCATGAGTGGGAGAGTCAAAAGGCGAACTCTTGCATTACTTGTGGCTGCTGTAGTAGTTAGTCGATTTTTCGTTAGGGAAATACCTAACGATTTTGAGTCAATTTCTACTTTTAAGACTGAAGGGCAAACGCACGTGCATATGATACGTATGTATGTGTGAATATTAGAAGTGTGCGCAAGCTATGAAAAAGTGCACAGTATTGTATTTTTTTTTTCAAGAGCGAATATTGTTTGTAGTGGTGATCGTAATTGAGTGTGAAGCAAAAACAGAGAACAAGGAAACAAAAAACACACAAAACCACTGTACAACAGTTGAATAGACAGTTGTGTCAAGTGTGCAATATTTTTATTGAACACTTCATAGTGCACCATACTTCATTTCACAAACTCAAAATTTCATAAAATATTAAGTGATAATAAAACTTTTTACTTTTATATCCATTGCGAAAGATATTATTTTTATAGATATTTTATTTTTTAGTCTTAATCAATAAATAATAAAACTTAGAACAGTATCGCATGCAAACTAATACGCTCAAACAATCTACGTTGTTTGTTTTCGTTTACACATTCACATATTTTTACACTTGTGTGCTCATTTTACGATTGTGATTCGGTGTGCACTAGTGAAATATGGTTCGACACTACAATAACTAATGCCTTCGCTTGGCATATAAACAAATGCTGTTGCATGCTTTTGATAAAATTGAGCACAAATTTCAGTGTTCTCATAAAATCAAGAGCACTAAAAAGAGAGAACAATTCAATAATATACACCATGAAGATTAGGCAAGCAAACATCTTGTACTCAGGTCTAGTGAATATACATCAAAAAATGCCAAACGAAGCACGAATACGCAGTGTAAACGGCAAGATTCATAAACATTATTGAGAAAGCGAAGCATGTGATTCAACTCGTAGTGGAAACATAGCATCAAGCACTTTTTCCTTATTGCCACAGATTTTATAAAAAATTTTAATGCTTTAAAATTACAAGTCTAACGTTCAGTTATACTCTTGTTATTTTTTACTAAAAGAAATATTATTAAAAAACGTTTTAAGACTTTACTATAGCAAGTAATTATTATTTGGCAGATATTAAATAAGGTCCAAGGTCCAAAAGTAAATTAGTTACACAGAAAAAAATGGTTGTTAATTTTTTTCCACTTAAATGTTTTGATCAGCAAACTTTTATTACATGATTCATATTTCAATTCACGTTTCTTCCATTTAATTTTGCGGCCATTAATGATTTGCTAAGTGAACTGGTTTATGAACAAAAAACATTTTAATAATTCTGAGTCGTAACTGTTTGTGATTTAGTGTGCGATATACTTAATTAAATTTTTATTAAACTTTAACTTATTCAACTTCTTAACTTGCTTTGGCAATTGCTTTTCTAAAAATGCAAATCATAAATCATTCCTTTGTTTGGTTTTGATAAGGCTAAAGGCCGGGGCACAATGAATCCGTCACACGTTAAACTTCGCCTTTTTCAACTGACGCAACGAAGGAGAAGGTTGGCACAATGAGTACTTTGTATACGGAAGCATTTGAACAGCTTCAATAGGTTGGTTCAACCTTTTTAACCGACTTCGAAAAAGGATGAGGTTATACGTTCGTCATGTACGTATGTATTTTTTTTTATATGTTCACCGATTTCTCCGCCATTTGTGATGCGATTTTAAAAATTCTTCTTTTATATGAATTCGTATACTTCACAGGTGGTCCCATTTTCGCAAATATGCGATAGGAGCAGGGGAATGGGTACCTGCCATACAAATTAATTACTAATTATGGCATACATATATGGAATACTATATCATTGAGAGGCTTCAAACTTGGTGAAAATTACTTTACAGTTAATGCGCGTAAATCAGCGGAAAAAAGGTGGTGTAAGAGTAGGAGAAGGGCTCCCTCCCCTATAAAGTAATAACTAATTAACCGATTTCTCCGCCATTTGTAAACCGATTTGAAAAATTGTTTTTCTATATGAAATGCTATACTCCACAGGTGGTCCTATTTTTACAAATATGCGATAGCAGCAGGGTGGCAAATACCCCCATACAAAGAAATTATTAATTATGGCATATATGGAATAGTATATCATTGACAGGTTTCAAACTTGGTAAGAATTATTTTACAGTTAATGCCCGAAATCCAGCAAAAACTTGGTGTTGTAAAAGCAGGGGAAAGGCACCCTACCATACAAATTACAAATTATTAATTACGCACTAAAAAGTAAAAAAATAAAAACTTAAAAAAAAATTAAACCGACTTTATGCACCAAAAATTTAAAAATAACAGAAGTATTACATGGGTTAACTACTTAACTATCTGCAGGCAGTCGGTGCCAAGAAGGTTGCTAACTAAACGCAGAAATAAATTTCTAGGTTGACAACTAATAAGATAGATTCTTGGCACTGACTGCAAATATTTATTTTTATATTTATTTTTAAATTCTTAACCCCATATTCATAAAAAAAATAAAATGAAATGCATTTTAGGAAAATTTTTTATGAAAAATTTGAAATAAAATACATTTCAAATTCATTTCAAATTTTATGTGCATAAAGTCAGTTTAATGTTTTTTAAGTTTTTATTTATTTATTTCTTTTGTTTTATTTTATTTTTGCTGCCGCAAGACATAAAAACCTAAATCAGAACACACCAAAAAAACCAACCAATATCTTTCAAACTACTCAACTTACGCAAAAAGTTAAAAGTTGACCAATTTTTGTACTTTGCGTTGACGGACGACACGTACTGAATGTAACAGACCTCATAAGAAACCATGAATTTCAACTTAACTGTCAGTTGAAAAAGGCGAAGTTTAACGTATGACGGATTCATTGTGGCCCGGCCTTAAAGTTCGTATTTTTATGCAGACAAATTACATGTAATTAAAATTTTAAGGAGCAAATAACATACTGCATGTCTGTTAGTTAGAGATGATAAAATTGAGTTTTCATTACAAAGAAAGGTTGCAAAATGTATGGTAAATCATGCATAAATTAACATGATTTGCACAAATCATCATGATTTGTCTAAATCATGCCGGTGGAAACACACTAGCAGCAGGTTTATACTCTAAGCCGACGATATGAACATCAAACAAGAATTCTATGATACTTCATAATGTGAGTGCAGTACACGACCGGAAATATTTATGCTTTTTATACAAGATGCTAGTAGTTTTTATATTATAACTTTCTAGGAAGTTGAAAGTATTTATTACAAAATATTTTGGAAGCAATAAACATGTCGTTCCTTAAAAGCAACTTCTGTATTTTTTGCTGGGTTTCAAAAACGAATTTTTTTATTATGAAATTTGTTGCACAAAACTTTTTCTGCCTGACGGCTTTTTCACACTCAAAGTTTACTTTGTAAAGGACTTGAGTTTATTAGAGAGAAGGGACGGCTTTGCCACACGCAAAGTTTACTTTGCAAGGTCTTGAGTTGGGAGCTCTTTTCTCCCGCAAACTCAAGGCTTTGCAAAGTAAACTTTTCTTGTGGAAAGCCGTCTTTGCTAGCGCTAGAAAAGATAGTAGCGCTAGAGAAGAGAGTTACAAAGAAAAAATGGTGTAGCATGATTGTCCCAAAAATTTTCCGCCATTATTTTATATGATTTGTTTCCCTACTCTCCCTATTGACAAACAAACATTTTTTATGCGAATAATTTCATAATGTAAATTCAATAAATTTTTGTTGTAGATTTTTGGCTGATGAAGAAACTCAAATAACCACCACTATCGTGAATAACAAGTGGAATTTTTGTTGCCGTGAAATTTTCATTCCTCTCGAAGGGAAAAAAGCTATCGTGAATCTTTAGTAAAATTATTTCGCCGCTATCAGTCACAGTGAATGTAAAAATCGAAGAAGATTTGTAGCTTAAAAATTAATTGAAAATCCAACAAATTTATGTTTAATAAGAAATACACAGATTTTAGGCTGCAAATGAACTTTTTTACTTTAAAGTTATGTTTTTAAATATTGAAAAAAATTCTTTAGTTGCCAACGCGGTGCACGACCATAAAATTAACTGTGTTGGAACCAGCGTTGCCACTTTCTGTGTAATAGTGCAAAATCTGTACTATTTTTAGTTCTTTGCACTATTTTTGCACCATAAATTTTTTGTGTAATTTTGCACTATTTGAATTTAATGGCATTTATTTTTATATATTTTAAAGCTATAACAGCATAAGTCGACTTAAGACAAAATCTAGTTATGTATATGTGCTACAAAATTCTACAGGCGAAACTTCATGCCTGCGGGAAATCTCCATGTCTCCAACAAAGTTTATTATAAAGATATAAACAAAACCATATTGCTGGAAGTCTTAATAAAAGTCCAATAAAATTTTTAAAAAGGCCCTAACATATTTAGAATATTTGGATCCTATTACAAAATTAATGCAAACTTCAAAAATTTCTACGATATTTCCCACTAGAGAACCATACAATCTTATCACCTATTATATCGCAATTGTTATAATTAACAGTTTGTGGCATTGAAAGTGCTCTGGAACAATATGAAGTATTGAAGATTGGAAGTTTTTGAAGATCATTCAAAAATAACTGAATCAATCTTGGACTTTTGACTAATTTTAATTTAATATTTTAAAGCGAATCCCTGCTTAGACAATGAGTGGCGTGAATATGCACTTTTAGACCATACAGACCTTAATATATGTGATAAATTGGATGTTTTGAAATTTACTGGTCTAAAATTTTTCAAAGTAAAAGCTGTGCTGGCGATATTCTCTTTCTAAATTTAAAATAGTTTTTTTTTTGTAAACTGAACTTAATTAAAAATGATACCCCAAAAATGAGTTACCAGTTATCGATTTTAAAATTGTGGTGCAAATTATGAGCCTAAAATAATAAAAAGAAATTGGAAAAAATAGTTTTAGCTTAAAAAAATTAAAGCATGTATAAGTATCGCTCAGTACTTCTAGTTAAATGAGTTTAAATTGAGAAAAGAAAAGGGCTGAGAACCTTCTCAAATGCCTGGTTTAAAGAATATTTTATGAAATTTTGACAAAGTGTTAAGAGGAAAGTGGTAAATTATTCTTCGTTGAAGTAAATATTTGTGAATTAGTGAATTTTTTGCTACATTTTAAATTTTGTTGTACGATTTTTTTATGTTAAAAAAATATCTCGTCTTAAATTTCAATTTACTAAAAAGCTAATAAAAAATAATAATTCTTTCTTAGATTTTTTGCACTATTTCATTCGGGTTTGCACTATTTTAGACTTCCAGCTGTATAATTTCTTTTTCCACTAGTGGCAACGCTGGTTGGAACCAAAGAGATTCATACTGCATGGAAAAAAACGTGTTACAGGGAATTATTGATAACAATCGTGAAATTTGTATACTAATATTGTCCTACAAATAAATACATATATATTTATAACTTTTAATATTTAATTCAAAAGAAAATATCGAAATTATGCGGTGCAATAATTCAGTTCGCCTGCAAAAATAAATCTGAACAAAACCAACGGAAAAATTAAAAAATCCCCGTGAAAAAATTATTCATGATAAATGGAATCAAAAAAAGAGAAAACATTTATAGGGAAAAATTATTCACGATTGCAATTTGACGAAAAGTGGAAATATTTTGAGTGCAAAAATTCTCACAATAGGGGTGATGAACTTGTTTATAATTTGTATAAATAGTTTTATTTTATCAAATATTTTTAATGGTTTTATGTTACGAGTATCTTCGCCTGCAGAGTTGATGTCGAAATCTCTTCAATCGAATCGACTATTTAAAATCATTTAAATTTGAAAGTTTGGATTCATAAGCTTCCAAAAAAAACGGGGAAACTTAACATTTCCCCGTTATCGAAATGTTAAGTTTCTTGAAATAATTTTATTTGGAGCTTTCCGGTGTAACTCTGCCAGAAGAGGCCCGACTTGCCCAATGTTGCTTAAATCACACAAAATTAAAAGGAATTCTCTTTCGTCGCACTTCAGGAAGAAAAATTCCTGTAACATTTTTAAATAACTCTCGCCAGTGACCGTTCTGAACGCAGTTCTCTCTCGAAGAAGAATTTGCGCATTGGAGTCACTCCACATTCGACAATGGTCCTCACCTGACACAAATATATGGTTGATCATGGTGTTGTTCTCTTCCGCCATAACTGAGCAGATAAATTTATTATTGAGATGCTTTTGGCGTCCTGTATAGAAGCTGCTGGAGCAGAAATTTTTCCTTGTGTCTTTGGGATTTCTCTTGCAAGGCCTTCGAGCAACTGCGCCAACTAACCTTACCAACGTCATTATTGTCCACCCGCGTACCTCCGAAAGATCTCTGAAACGCTCTTTAGTCGGATATTATTGAATCGAGTATGTGATAGCGCTGCACAATCCAAATACGTGGTTTATTATCCCAATGTAAATTTACAATAAAATAATAAATGAATAAATAAATTTTGATAATGATATAAAATTAAAAATAAAAATATTAACTGGTAACTTACCTACTTTTTATTTTGGTAGCGCGTTTCATCTGCCACCCTGTATTTGCATACTTAATAATTCTCAATTATCTTTTTGGGAAGTTTTTATATAAAAATAAGATGTTTCTTAATTTTTTTTTTTAATTTTAACTAAACTTTCTAATCAGTTGCCATAAAACCAACGAAATTTCGCTTTGGGATAAGTTTACCCAACAACAAACATAAATTATCCATTTTAACTTTCACTTATTTTTATTTAATTTTCCAAAGTCTTATTCAATTTATTTTTTATTTAAATATTTCATTTAGTTTTTTAATTAAATTTTAAAATTTGTTCAATTATGCAATTTATACCTAAAAATAAATAATTTTTAAAATAATTTCAATTAATTTTTTATTGAATATGGAACTTTTTTCAATTAATTTTTTAATTGAACTTTCAAAAAGTGCTCAACATTTCCTATCATAAGCTAAAGTTTTTGTTAAAGTTTTTTTTAAAAGTCGGTTTAAAAAAAAATAATCAAATCAAAATTATACAAATTATGGAGTGTAGAGCAGGGCTGTCAGATATGGCGATAAATAAATTTGTTGGCGATTTTTATGGCTACTTTTTAACAAAATTGATCTTCAAAAATGTTGTAATTTAGGAAATTAGTTTGTTGAAGGATTTTAATGAGAAAATTTACAATACATAATTTTTGGCGATTTTATTTCTGCTTTTGGAGATTTTCTGCTACATTTTTTATACGATTATTCCGTAAAAATTTATATTAAAAAAATTGTTATATAAAAGCAAACTTATTATCAAGTATATATTGAAAAAAAACTACATGAAACTAATTTTGGGGACTTTTGGCGATTTTTAAAATCAATTTGGCGTAATAGTTCAGAAAGAATCTGACAAGCCTGGAGTAGAGAACTCCAACTTCAAATTGTAGAACATTAAAGGGCAACATGACATTTCTTCGAGTTGATTCAAGCTGGGGAAAACTTATATCTATCCGAAAATTTAAATCAACCAGCGTCAAATTATCGAGAGTAGACTGTTAATGTTTAACGATTATTCGAATCATTAAAATTTTTGGACAAATTATAATTGTTGTAAACAAAATTAATTACTTCTCAAATATGTACCCGTACTTGTAGTACTACATAAAACTCACTAAAATCATAACAAGAGCAAAACGACATTTAAATTTAATTGTTATGAAATTGAAAACACCTGTTAACTTTTAAGAACAAACAAAAAAGGGCAATAAGCGAGATGAGATGAGTTGGAACAAAAAATTATTTAGCACAGATTGAGGTACAGGTTTTAGCGGTTTTCGAATTTTAACAAGAAAAAAGAAAGTACTTATACTTAAATGAATTAATTGTAAAACAGCAAATTAAAAATGACTTACCCACATTCAGTATAAAAGAAAGTTAACAATTTAATAATTAATTAATATTCAAACAAGAGTGAAGCGATACAAATAACGGTTGGTCGGATTAATACTCGTTAAAACTTTTCGAATATGTTTAAATTTATAAGTATTTTTACAATTTTGCGAGTATCAGCTGTTTTGGGGAATTTTCGTGAGTGCTTATGAAAGACACTACAAAAAGGACGATAAATAAATAAAAACAAAATCTCTTTGACTTCCACAGCTGACGGTGTAACTAAATGTCATAAGAATGATAGTACCTGCCTCACTAAAAGCACTCAGGAAGTGTTGAACAAATACCCTGGTGGCTTGCGTGAGTTAAATCTTTTAGCTTTCGATCCGTTGCAGGTCAAAAGCTTAGTTTTGGAAAGAGATCCTTCAAGTGCGGTTAATCTTGAGTTGAAATTTAAAGATCTCAATGTGATTGGTTTGAAAGGGGCTCATGTGAAAGAGGTCAAGTGAGTGTGTGGAAGATTTACATATGTACTCGTACATACATTTTTCATTCTCTCATGTTTAAAGAAAACCAATTATATATACATTTATTCGTTCATTTAGGGGTTTTGATTTTAAGGAGCGTAGTGTAATTGAAGCTCTGGTGCCTGAACTGAAATTGAAAGGAAACTATTTTGCCGACGGGAATGTATTAATTTTACCCGTTAAAGGAAAGGGAGAGTGTGAAATTATTTGTAGTAAGTACAATAATATTATGTATGATCATATTTAAGTAACGGGCATTCCGCGACAAATGACAAAATGAATTTTACTTTGGAACTTCGCAATATCTTTAAATATTTTAGTACTGAATTATATAAATATAGTATTTATTATAAGAAGATGCTCAATGGTTAATTTATGATTTTTTTTAACAAAAGCTAACTACTGCACAGTGGTTAATACAAAAAAAAATTAAAAGCTAAGAAAATGTACTATCTTTTTGGCACTTTTTGTACTTAGACCATATAATAAGAGGGCGGTGTCAAAACTACCCAATCTGACGTATAGATGGCGGAACTAGTTTGGCAGAAAATACTTCGATGAAAAGAGGTAACCTTTCAAAGCGCCACATTGTTTAGTATTTTTGTAAACATGGAAATGTACATAATTTGAAAGGTCTCAGTCCCACCAATATTAAAAACGATTAGATAGATTATTTTCTGAATCAGTCTGCTGCTTTCTTTACGACTACATAGTATAAAATATTACGTCTACATAGTAGAAAAATTGTGTGCAGTTTGAACTAGGGCGTACGAGCTGGCAATACGAACATCGTAGTGGTCAAACGAATGAGGTGTCCAAGCCAGAAACGGTTCAAAAGAACCTTAAAATGGTATTGGATGAAATGATGAGCATTCCAGAAAGTGCTATACGCCCATGTTCTGGAAAACGCAGCGTTTTCAAATCGCATATATTTTGAAAATCGCATAACGGTGTGTTGCTATTTCTCGAATTTGTTTTCGAGCAATGAAAACTTATGTTTTATCATAAGCAAACTAATAATATTTTAAAATAAATTTCTACAACATTCTTGTTGGCTATATTGGCTTTAAAAATCTAAACTCAAAAGAAGTTCATAAGTAAGCAAAAGAGACCACCAATTAGCACACTCAAGGCATTTTTATAATAGCGTATTTTTATTTAAAATCGTGAAAAGACTTTTTACAAATTTTTGTTGAAATCAAAAGAAAACATATTACATTTAAATTGTAAAATTGTACATCATTTTATCTTCTCGTTAAAGTACAGTTTAAATAAAATATACCAGATCGCCTGAGTATATACTAGCGGTCTGAAAACGTCAAATTGCAAGTGTTTTCGTTTGTCAGAACATGGGCCGTAGATCTCATTTTGACCGAAAATTTAAGTATGAGAAAGCTGTGCGCAAGATTAGTGACGCAATTGCTCACAATAGCACAAAAACAGTGTCGTGAAGATGTTTCAATTGAGTGTTTGGTTATGTTTCACCGCAATACGTGAAAGTCAAGTTTTTGCGTCGATTCGTAACCATGGATGATACATGGATCCACCACTTTATACCTGAGACAAAACAACAATAAAATCAGTGGGCTGGAATAGGAGAATCGTGTCCAAAGCAGACGATTGTGATTAAATTGGGTTCACTCCATATGCGGCAATTTCATTTATTAACAAATTCGTTAAGCCAAAAATGAGCCACATCGCTAAACGTAATTTTTCGATATTGAAAACTGATTTTCAAAGTAAGTCCGGTAACGTTTTTAAAGCGATCACGATCGTAAATATCAAAAAGTGAGCGCATAATGACAGTCTATTTGAAAGTAAAAGCTTTCGTAACTGCTTTCGGGATAGAAAAAACACACCAAAACAAAACGACAATAATAAGGGCAATAATCTTTAAAGTTTGTGCTAAGTTTTGGAAGAATCGTTTGGGTAAAAGTGCATAAAACTTTATATTAAATCTTAAGAGACGTTACCCCGCCCACTTATCTATTATCCCGTTTATACGCACTTCTTATTTGCAAATAAAATGCGAAAGCGTTGCCGTATAACTTTTTTATTGTAAGTTAATAATAACTCACGAAAACTATTTGAAAATTACGCAACTATTTGCAAATAAGGTATAAAATGTTGCCAATTATTTTTCTTTTCTAAGAAATATTTTTTTTTATTTTTACTTATATTTATTTATTGTGTCTTCAAATATGAATCAACAATAATTGTTCAAATCTTAAATCTAAACATACTTTTATACTTTTATTACTTTTTTATACTTTTATTATTTTCCTTTTTTTGCTTAGCACGACTCTTATGTATCATTAATTTACTATCACTAAGTTTATGTCCGACATTGGTCGGGCCTAATAATTATATTTAGATTTAAGATTTGTAAGAAATATAATAGTGTGTTTTCACTGGCATGATTTAGAGAAATTATGATGATTTGTGTAAATCATGTTAATTTATACATGATTTACCATACATTTTGCATATGGATAAATCATCTAATAGCCCGTTCAGCGTGCCACGAAATCAAGTAATTTCAAGATGAAATTACGAACGATATTAAGTGTTCATGCTGGTACTAAATGACATGTGAGTTAATTTCGCAAACATCTAATTCGATTCGGTATTCATTGGAGCATTATTTTCCGTTGAATAAAGCCTTTTTAACATTTAAATAAGCTTTTCACATGACAATATTTTTCAATGTAATGATTGTTACTCATATTTTTATTTTATGTTGAATTAAAAAAAAACAATTTCTAACCAAATTGGCGCATTAAATTTTTTTGTCTCTTCGCGTGGTTGTAAATATCTCCATGGTTTAAAAAAAGGAGTTTTTCATACAAAAACAGCGTTGTCCATTGCAATTTCATATTAATTTCGTTGAAATTAAGTAAAATGAGCTAATTTGCGATGTCAAAATGTATGGGAAATTATTTAATTTTAACTTGATTTCGGCCAAAATGATGAAATTGCTTGATTTCGTGGCACGCTGAACGGGCTATAAAAGTAGTTGATTTATTTTAAATAATGTCGAAAATACTATTTTTCGAACTCAATGTATGTATGCAACCCTGCGTTGCTTTTAAAATTACAAACTCCATCCCTGGGTCACCCATCAATAGTGATTGACAATTTCGAAAAAATGGCATTAAAGAATATTTAATAAATTTTAAATGTCAACTACATGAGAATTCACATTACAGCTGCTGTGCCCACCTTATAAAGTACGTGCAGAAATTGAATGCGAAAATTCGAGAAACAAATCATTCGAAAGCTCGGTGGAAACACTTTGAAGTGATTTACTTAAACCTACTTGATTTAAAGTCAAACAACTAGTAATTTTAAAAAATGCACCCAACATGCTGAAAGTTCCCGTGACGTCATCGCCACATACGCATGTGGCTTTTTACATGCCGTGTACTGTAGGCTTTAGATGGTTAAAACTTTCCACAAACTGTTTAACACATCGTCGGTTATATATGTATGGGATGTCGTCGGGTGGTTACTGGTTTGCCCCATCAATAATGTATTCTTAAGGTGGAGGTACATACCACGCGTTACACGGCAACGCGTTTCTTGCTTCTTAAGCGTTTGACGCTATAAAAATGCAAAGTTGCACACCACGCTGATGAGTTGCTTAAGCAGCAACGAAATGCATCTATAATGTGCTTAACCAACAACAAACAAATCCTTTTTAAATTAGTATTCATTTTGTCAAGAAATTACGATATATGTATGTACATATATTTTCACCAGTAATAATTTGTTAACTTTTATAATTGCAGAAAATATACACTTAAAATATAGTTTCGATTTGAAACCTGTCGATAAGCACGGTAAAGTTTTCGCCGAACTAGAACATGTGAAGTTGGAGTTTAAACCAGAATTTGTACACTTCCAATTCGATAATCTCTTCAATGGTGACAAGGCGTTGGGTGACAACATGAATAAATTCTTAAATGAAAATTGGCGTGATATTTACAGTGAGATGGAAGGCAGTTTCGCCAAGGCCATAAGTTTAATTGGCAAAATAATGATTAATAATGTATTAAGCAAATATCCCTTTGATGAATTATTTATTTAATCAATCTGGAAATTTTACTATGTATGATAAAAGTTTGAAATGTTTTAAATAAAATTTGTGTTACAAATTGTGTCCAACAATTTTTTAAAATTTCGAATAGTTGGAAACATGGTAATTAATTGCACTAGCCGGAAAGTGGGAGGTCATCATCATAAGAGTTGAATTTCAACAAATAGAGAAAAGCGAAAGTCATTTGAAAAGAGATTTTGATGTATTTCCCTTAAAACATTAACAAATCGCTTGAGAGACAATACGAAATTAAAAATGCAATATCTCTTAATTTTGAATTAATCTTTCAAAACGGAGTATACCACTGTGCTTGTCTCGGGGGTTTTCTGTGTCATTTCGAAAGTTAAAATTATACTTATTTATGCTAATATTTTTTAATCACCCTTATTTTGCTTTTCGATTACGTTCCCGCATTCAGTTACGCACGGATCGAAACCCTTTGCTTTGCTATGAAAAGTGCGAAATTGGAATAGAAAACATATGCAATTTTCAAAACAATTTCACCCTTATTCTGCGTTTCGATTACGTTCCCGCGTTCAGTTAAGCATGGATCGAATTAATGGTATTCTGTCAAAAAACTGAATCGAAAGAAAAAGAATGATGAATGAAAATTCTTCACACTGGATATATTTTTATTTGCAAATAGGGCGCCTATAAACGTAGTATGTGATGATGACAAAAACTAAATATTTTTACGAAATAATGAATTTGTGTAAAAACGGCATCGATTAGTTAGTGCATATTTCTGGATATTTTGCGTAAAATACTTATTTTTGCATAATTTTATTAGAAATGCATATTTTTGGATGTTTGGTATAAATGCATGGTTTTCCAATTTCATAAAAAAAAGTTTTGTTAACAAATTATTAATCAAAAATTGTTTGATGGTTTCACAAAATTTATTTGCTTCCATAGATGTAGAACGATTGCACAAATACACACACACCTATTTAGGTAGTCCATGTAACATCGCTTATCTTGGTAGAGCTGGCAAACTATCGATAGTATCGATAGTTTGGTTTCTATTAGACTATCGATAGTTTTTTCTCGATAGCGATACTATCGTTGAAAAAAATTATTACCAAATCGGCAGTAAACTCGATAAAATTTAACATATTAGTTTTCTTTTATTCAAAATCCATGTAAGTATATATCGCCCAATTAGTAACTCCACTGAGTTGTATGTAAATTGAAAACTAAACTCATTTTTTTCAAAACTAGTTTTTTGAGTTGTAACGTTGTTTAAATAAATGAGCCATATTGAGAATACATTATTGATGCGGCAAACCAGTAACCAACCGACTGTATGTATTAAAAAATGGAATTTAACATTCCTATAGCATGTTCACACGGATATCATATATCGAGGTTTGCTCTCTCATTCACTATTCGCATGAATATTGTTTGAACTATAAACAATTTTGTTTCATTCTGAATCTTGCTGAATCTTTTGATAACAAATTGCCGCTAATTTGTCTGAATTGGCTATCAAAACAAAAATATTACATACATAAATATGCAGTAGTAAACATAAAACAAAACAAAAAATAGATGCGTGCTTAAAATTTAAAAATTAGAATAAAATTAAACATAAAATTAAATATTTATAATTTTAACCTATTTTTTTTTATCCATCTGTATAAATCAAAAGGAATTATCAAAACAAATCACGAATGCGTCGTGTGAACGGCACGATTTGCTATCGTGATTCAGAGACCGAACAAAGTGGTTACCGTGTCACAAAATATACAGAAGTGTCACGAGACGGAAGATAAAGGTATTCCCTCGAATTTTGTCGGCGATTTTGTTTTGATTCTTCTTTCTAGTGCAATAGAACTACAACGCTTTTTAGTAGCTGTATTAATTGGTAAGTGGTAATACAGTACAATATCAAATACACTATATTTTTCTCTTTTTTCCACGAATTTTAAAAAACCTGATAGAAGCTTTTTTACCTGTCACTTTCTTCACTACTGTGTATTCTGTGACCGTGTGAACAAAATTATAAAAATAATAAAATAACTCGATACTATCGATAGTATCGATAGTTTTCCAACAAAATATCGAAAATATCGAATGGCGTGACTATCGATAGTTTGCCAGCTCTATATCTTGGTATATTCCTTGTGCACCTAGTACTTTTCTATTAGTGTGATTTTTTCAGTTTAAATTTGAAAAATAATCGTTATTTGCGATCCCTGATATAAATGCATGCACATAAATACATATATACATTCATATGTATAGACTTATGTATGCATGTACATATGTAAAAAAAAGTATGTATTTGTAAAAGCATAAAGCATACAGTCAAAGACTATAAATATATATATTTATAGTCTTTGATACAGTACTGTAGTGTAGCATCGTCTGAACGCAGCTTTTGTCCTCTTTTATTTTCTTTTGTTTCTTTTGCTTTTTAAAAGAAAAAACAAACGGAACAAAACGATCAATTTTCATTGATCGTACTGACACACTAACTTTTATTAATAAACTAACAAATACTTTGTAGCTTGAATATTTGGCAATTGCAATAAACTGCTGAATTAGTGAAAAGGGTTTTTGATGAATTAAATGTATGATTATGTAGGTTACTAGTTGTGTAAGAATATTTTTGTAAAATCAGTATAGTACACGACATGTAAAAAACCTGCACATGTGGTTCTGACGTAATTTTGACGTCATCTCGAAGCTACATTTGCTACATGCCGTGTACTAGTAACATACATATGTACATGTAGATATTCACATGCTTACAGATGTGCTGCCTCAGGAAATGTGTTCGATTTGGCTACATGTGCCACACTTTTTTTTTGAGCAAAAATAGGGTGCGTTCGTAAAAGCATTTATAGTGCACGTCTGCAGCATCGCGAACATCTAACGTTCAAAAATGCATAACTTGGCAGCACTGTTCAGCGTCAAACGTTTTTTAATTCAAGTAAACGGCATACCTGCCCCAAATCTCTGCAAATGGCGCAGTAAATTATTTTGAGATGCAAAAAGTTGCATTGGAACAATAAGTTGAACATGTGTGTGTATGTATTTTGATATTTAAATTACATGCTTCGAATTTAAGCAAAAAAGAAGATTGATGTATTCGAAAATGACTGAAACACATAATAATCTTGGTAGTTTTTTAATACTTCAAAGGAGTTTTTTTTATTTAGGTTGTCTTCTTTTTACGGCCAAATGTATTCTTATAAGAATTAGCCGCTTTAATTTTCTTGATCACGCATACGCAGTAAAACTTGGCAGAACTGCTGCATAGATTTTTTTAGAATTTGCTGAATTTACGAACGTACCCATACTATCAAAATTTTAAGGTCTGTAGCCACTACTAGTAATTTAAAAAAATGCAACCAACATGCTGAAAATTCCTGTGACGTCATCGCCACATACGAATGTGGCTTTTTACATGCCGTGTAGTGTAGACTTAAGAAATGCCTGTATATACAAAAGAATTACCGTTATAATGTAAGTACAAGTAATTTTACAAATTTTACTCGACTAAAAAGCGACAAAGTAAAAATGGAGATCAAAAGATCTACTCAAATTTTTAATTTATTTAAAAACCTTTCCCGATGGGAATTATTTCCCATTTTAGTGCGTTGGGGATTAATTCCAAAGGAAGGTGACTAGTTATGCCCTAATGGTCATCCCTACAAGTTAATCCCCAATGATAACATTGATGGATGGAGCTGGTGGTAAATATAATTATATACATACGTACACAAATTAAAAATGATATGAATTTAAATAATTGTAGTTGCTGGAAATTAATTTCTACAAAGAAATCAAAAAGCCAAAAGTGCAACTCAAAGGTATCGTTTAGAAAGGACACGTTTTTTTTAAATCACACCTTAGTGTGTGTCAAATATTAATATTTACATACCTTTGGGTTGAAAATTTGACTTTGGATTTCATAATGAGGGAAGCTGAAATCAAAAGTTTGCAGACAGCTGTAGATTGGAAAAGTTTCTGCAAGAAGTGTTGGTATTTGGGTCGTTCCAGTCAAATTTAAAAATCGGAGGAACAGATATCTTTGTTGAGATAGACGAAAGTAAGATCGGCAAGCGAAAACACAGCAGAGGTCATTATGTAGAGGGTCAATGCGTCTTCGGAGGAGTGGAAAGGGTAAGCGATAAATGTTTCATTGTTCCTGTGGAAAACAGGAGCAGTGAAACATTGTTACCGCTTATTGAAAAGTACATATGTATCTCCGAGATGAATTATTATTTCCGATTCTTGGAAGGTAAGAAAGCCAAATATGATATTTTTAATAACGTAGTTTACATATTTTCAGTCGTATGATATCTTAAAAGAGCTGAATTATGAACACACACAAGTAAATCACTCAGTTTCTTTTGTGGATGAGGAGAGTGGACAGCACACCAACACAATTGAGGGCTTGTGGCGGCACTTGAAACGATCGGTGCGTGAATATAACAGAAGGAAGTGTTTTTTTAATGCTTACGTCCACAAATTTATTTTTCCAAGATGGTGCAAAGCACACGGAAAAAATTAATTTGTAGTTTTTGAAACTTGCACCCATGTTCTAATTTGTAAAATGTTATTTCTGTTAACCATGTTATAATTTCATATGATTCTCATATTCTTATAATAAATCAGAAACTTATTACGAAAATGCAGACATTCAAAATCTTAGATGTCCGAAACCACGTAAATATGGCTTGGATTTAAAAACAAGCCAAAAATAGGAAAAATACAACTTAATTTTCCTAGAAAATATGCTTATGTAATAATTTTGAAAATTAAATAAAAAATTTACCAAGAAAATGTTAATAGACATTCAAAACTTTGGAGGTCCATAACTCCGGCTTTACGAGGTTTTTTGGACATACGTT
This sequence comes from Nowickia ferox, assembly GCA_936439885.1. NCBI lineage: Eukaryota > Metazoa > Arthropoda > Insecta > Diptera > Tachinidae > Nowickia > Nowickia ferox. The sequence continues at coordinate 31,261,863 of OW387023.1, forward strand.
TTTTTTCTTCTTAGAATTCAATTCTCTATCACTTAAGATTAGTTTTATTTTATTTGGAGTAGCTTCACTAAACTAGATTTAAGCCCTATGTGAAAAATTTTAGCTCTTAAATAAAAATCCTCGAAATATTTTTGCATTTTATGTCTACCAAATTAAAAAAGCGGAAATTTTTGATGAGGGCAATCATGATTAAAATTCCGCGAGAAAATTTTCAAACAATAGCAAGTAATAGGGAAAATATAAAAATTCTAATTGGAAAAGGGAGATATTTCTCGCGGAATTTTATTCATGACTGCTCTGAATAATTAATTCCCTACATTTTCCTCAAAATAAAGAAATCTGTCTTTTTCCCAAATGAGCTACGCTGATAAGGCCACTTGATATTGATACACTTTGGTACAAACATTTCACATTTGCCAGTGTCATAGATGCAAATAAAAGTGTATTCAAATTTCATATATGTATAAAGGACAATTATGAATAAAATTCCGCGAGAAATTTTTCCTGGGGAACAATTCCAACTAATGGCAAGTAAAGGGGAAAACAAAAAATTCTAATTGGAAAAGGGAAAAATTTCTCGCGGAATTTTATTCATAATTGCCCTGATAGATGTTTTGTAAGCTAATAAAATTCCGCGAGAAATTTTTCCTGGGGAACAATTCCAACTAATGGCAAGTAAAGGGGAAAACAAAAAATTCTAATTGGAAAAGGGAAAAATTTCTCGCGGAATTTTATTCATAATTGCCCTGATAGATGTTTTGTAAGGTAAACAAAGAAAACATTTGACAAACTTATAAAAAGCATTATAAGTATATTCATTCATGCATTTGTATATAAAAATTAATGATCCGAGTTCATTCATTCATACATAACATTTAAATATGAAACTTAAGTCTCAAAATTAATTTTAAAATTTACTTTTATTATCAACGTTCATTCAATCCGGTTGGAACATCTTCATTTTCATAGATACTAATACCATTAATCCAGCGACATTGTGACACCAAATTTAGGCAAACATTGAAATTAGTTGATACTTTCTGTTTTCGGAACAAAAAAGTAATTTATTAGTTTTTGTTTAAAATGAAATTTTAAATAGAAAGTATGAAGCAGCAAACTAGAGCGTCACATTTATTGAGGCTTCCTCCTGAAAGAACAACCTAAAACAAAAAATATAAAAAAAAAAATAAAAATTAACAAAAAGTAATAAATAAATGAGCTTTAATAATGAAACATACCTTCTGTGAGCTTAGCACGGCCACCGGTTGGCTGGCACAAGATGGTAGCACATCCCGCACACACAACAACGCCTTGAGCGTGACTGAAGACAGTGGTGATTCTGTAGCAGCCGGGACATTTGACGTCCATGAAGTAAGAGTTCGGGTGTTGCACCAAGCGCTTCAATTTGTGCTTACGCTTTTCATGAGCGGGCAAAGGATGTAATAAATCTTTGGCTAGCTATTAAAAACACAATAAATTACTTGCACGTCAACCAAAAAACTTAAGAAAACTAACAAAAAAAATATTGCAAATCTTATATTTCGAGGTTATGTGTTTGTTTATTTTTGATAATTCCAATTAAACTTAATTTTATTTGGTCAGTTTTCACGAAATAATTTATAACACATTTTTCATTTTTTTACTGAAATTTGACATATCTCAGAACATGTGTGTTGCCTCTCTTTCACTCGTTCAAAATCCAATAAACGTTCACTCAACTAAAGCATTATTTTAGCACTTTTCCCTACATTCCCAGTTTTGTTTTTGATTTTTCACCAATTCAGAAGATTCACAAGGCTTTTCAGTACATTTTTTTTATAAGATTTTGCAATTTTTCATCAGTTTTAAGATGTTTTTTGTGAAATTTTCACCCACCGGCATGTTTATTCTTTCACAGCTAACACGGAAAAGGAAGTAAAATATTGACGAGTAAAGTTAGTTGCGGTTTATATACATATGTCATTTTTTCTACTATCTGCCCTGCCATCTTGTGAAAAGTAGTAAACAGAGATGCATTTAATAAAGAGAACAGAGTAGTCCGAATATGTAATTGTTAAAGTAGTATTAAACCTTACAAAATCAAAGTTTTACCATAAATCAACATAACCACACAACTTGTTTTAGGTTAAGTTACCTATGGAGAATGTATTGCTACTTTACTTCTTAGCCTGAGCTGTAGTTTGTTTAATTGAATATAAGTAAATTTTAAATTAATATTTAAGACACCCTGTAATTTAAGTGGTGAAATTTGTCTAACGCTGCCATATGATTGTTAAAAATGATTTCACAAAGTTGAGAAATATTTATTGGTAAGCATGCATATTTCAAAATATTTGTAATTTTTAGTGAATTATGTATACTAAATAAAAATTTACTTATTTTAAAAACCCAAGCCATAGTTATGTTGTACATTAAATGATACTTGTGTAGTCTTATATTACTAAGGCCTAACCCCCCGTCTAGACTGGCAATAAATATTTTGGCAATATAATACATACGGTCAACACCTAACATAATATGTAAGATGAGATCGTCAGATTCAATCGCAGAGCGAATTATGTTACGTGTAGACTTCAAATTAGTGTTATCTCAATCTTATAAGATGTTTTATAAGAGCGTTGTTATAGGAAATCCTATAACAACAATCAGTCAAAAAACACAAGCACATGAAAATAAATTAGTATGCATGTGTGAGTGTTTATTAAAATAAAAGACAAAAAAAAATTTTTTTTTTAAATTTCTGCGATTTTATATGTTTAATTTGATTTATAACTTAAAGTTTGTGAGAAAAAGTGAAAACAAAACAAATAATTATACAAAAATAATACATGTTAACTCGATGAGAATTTGCATTAAATGATATGTTATGAGAAAAGTAAGAATACGTGTTCCTGTTGTATGAGATGAAGAGAAATATCGGCATTTTATTTTTGTTATTCTGTCGACGTTCTCTCACATATTATGTCAGAGTTAATCGCAGTTGTAGACGCTATGTAACGTCGGCAGAATAGCGGAACAATATTGATGATTGCTTTACTTATGTCAAGGCTATGGGAAATCGTAGCCACAATATGGAAAAAGTCAACAAGGAAGGTGCAGAACAAAAATATAATTCACTTGTAAATATCTGGTTAATCCAACAAATTTTTTTTTTATAAACTTATAACAACAAAAATTATTTCACTACACACGTTTCTACGAGACTATTTTCCTTTTTTAATATATGTACATATGTACTTGAATATTTTCTCATTTTCACTAATATTATCTAAATGTCAAACACAATACAGAAAAGTCGAACATAAATTAACATTGAGTTTGACGTTTCATGTTCGCAATAATTGTCAACGAAAAACTGTTGACAATTATTGCCGCAATTATTGCCAGCACCGGCAATGAGCTGTCTCCATTGGCAATATCAATATTTTGACATTTGCTGCAATATATGTTAACGAATTTATTGCCAGTCTAGACGGGGGGTAAGGTGCAAGACAAGCACATGTGGCCACAGAACATACAGAAGTGTCACGAGACGGAAGATAAGGGTATTTTCCCGTTTGTCTCGTTTTCCCTTAAATTTTGTCGGCGTTTTTGTTTTGATTCTTCTTCTAGTGTAATAAATAGTAATACACTACAGTATCAAATACACTCTATTTTTCTCTTTTTTCCACGAATTTTAATAAACCTGATTGAAGCTTTTTTATCTGGCACTTTCTTCTTAGTAATAATATCTGCTATATTATTACAATAATACTATATTACAGTCCACATGACATGACATTTGATGTTTGCTGATAGATATATATTTGATATTGTATCGGGTATAGACGCTATGTTAAAGCGTCTACCACATCCAATTTTTATCTCCCCTCTCACCAACAACATCAAACTTTCTGGAAAAAATTTACGATGTGCAAATATGTCTATTTTTGTTTTCCGACAACTGGTAATTTCAACAAACGTTCATCTGCAACGCAAAATACCCGAGCTACACTGGAAGTGTCATTAGTAATTACCAAGGCACATTTACTACAGGTACACGCATTAGAGAAAACACTGTGGCAACTCTGTGCTTCTCACATAGTTTTACAAAGTAATTGTCAAAAAATTGTATGCATCAAACAAGGGCACAAAAGTAATTGTCAAATGAATTCTTCGTTTAAACGTGTAAACAAAAAATCAGCGGATGAGCAATTTGCCTGATGCATGTACCTGTTTGATATGCCTTGGTAATTACTCTTCTGTTTTTATTTATCTGGCAGCCCAGAAATGGTGAATAAACAAACAGCTGACGGGTAATATTTCAACATTTAACTTCTCAGTGTTAATTCAGAACTGCCAGCTTCAAGCAATTGACGAAAAAGTAGTATTTTTGAATTATTAATCAACGGCTATACAGTCTGGAAAGAAATTTTACTTTATTCATACGCAGTTTGCCAAGTTGGCATTAGTTTAACAAACTTGTATTTGCATTTATAAAAGGTAAGATTTGATTAATTAAGTACTAAATTATTAAAATCAATTAGTTTAGTACATTTTAAAATAGAAAAGTGAAAATTTTTACACAAGAATAATCTGTGGCTGTAGAGAACAAGATGAGTGAATTTAACACAAATGCTGCACCAGATATTTTACAATTGAATATGGAAAACATTTCCAAAGAGCTGAACGATTTAATTGTGACGAGCGAACAGGAGTTTGCAGTGAATCAACAATTTGCCATTGCTGCTATGAAAACGACGGCACATTCAGTTCTTGCTGCACCTCTCGAGCATAGTAATACTATGGTCCCAAATTATATTTCAAATGCCTTCCATGGTCAGCAGCAGCTATATCCCGTACCTGGATTTCAAAATATGACATACAACTTTAATTACGCGGCACTTCAGCCTCCCACGCCAATCTTAGGTGGTATCAATAATGTTGCAGATATTCCCAAGCGATTGCATACCAAAAATTATTTGTCTGCTGCCAAGAACTTTAGTCATTACTCTTCCAGACCGATTCACTGTGTGCAGTTTAATGCAACTGGTTCACCTTCCTATGAGTTTCATTACTTACGATCTCGTGGAGAAAACGAGAGGAAGTTCTCTGGCCCCATTAGTAGCCAGGGAAATTATCGCAAACTGACGAAACAAACGCCAAAATATTTTCAACAAAAAATGCATAATTCCCATGCAGAAAATGAAAGCATCAAATTTGATTTATCAACTTTAGACTTTTTAAACACTGAGTAAGTAAAAAGAGAAAAATAAAGTAAACTTTTATAGTGGTCTTATAGTAAACGACAATTTCAGGAAAAAGAAGTCTGTGGTAGAAAATCTTTTCGATCTTCTACGCGATTTACATAGCGCAGTAGCTGAGACGCCAGCATCCCTTGAGCTGTACACCGACAGCCAATTTGAGGAAACCTTTGCTCCTTCCACCAAGAAGTCTACTATGCCTTTCACTCTTAATATCCAGAATCAAGTTAAGCAAGCCTGCCGCAAGTTGACTATTTTTACTTACGAAATGCAACGGATTTTAAGTGGTACTAAAACCTTTAATGCGGAATTGCAGGCTGAATGTGATTTCTATTTGAATCAGTTACGCCAATACTTGCATGAATTGGAAATGTATAAGCGTCTTGTAATGGAACACAAGCACGGAAAGTTTTTGCGTGATGAAGTGCAGGGTAAGTGGAATGAAAAGAAGGTACATAATTTATTTATTTCTTCTACCTAAAAAATAAACATTTCTATAAAATTTTACAGTTGATACCTACTAACGCATGTTATTCACAATTTATTTAATTTTATGCAAAAAAATTTCCAAACAATAGTTTTCCTTCATATATACGGCCATGTTCTGAAAACCATTTCGTTTTGAAATCGCAAAATTTCAAAAACGGAAAAAGAGAGTTCTTTTCATTGCATAAATTACTGCATTTGAAATTAAGTTCGGATAAAATATATCACGCATATGAAACCTCAAAATTAAATAAAAAGCTGCAATAAATGAGCTTTCTAGTAGATTTTTTTCGGAAATCTGTCGGTTTAAAAACGAAAATGGTTTTCAGAACCTCGCCGATATTTTTGAATGTGTTTTACTTAAAACATTCGAAAATAAAAGAAGTAAGTTGTGAATTAATAAATTTCTTAAGCTGTAGATTTTAAATTAGAGGACAACAACAACTTAATACAGTTGCAGAACTCCGATTGATATTAAATTACTTATAACTTCGTAAAAATTTAAATGTAGGCATATCGATCAAAAAGTAAAAAGGGGCTAAAAGGGCTGAAAGATAATTGTAAAAAGTGCTAGAATGTCTGTCAATGATCTTAAAAATAACGAACAAAAACATGTGTACGTTATTGTAACATGTGATTGACAAAAAGGAGATATCAGTTTTTCTATGCGTTTGTGGTTATACGAAAAAAGCTCTGTCTGTCAAATTGGAATTTATTTAAAAAAAAATTTAATTTTCTTTTAAGCACCACTTTTTGAACGTTATTGTTTATAAAGGAAGCAAAAGTGCGAAAAGGATTATGTGTTCTAAAAACCGCCTGTGACTTAATATTATTGTTTTGTTTTTAATACTTTTACTCTCAGTAAATAATTCGTTATTGCTTAAGAAATTAGGAAGTAAAAATTTGTGAGGCAATATGTGCAGAAATAGCAAAAATTAAAACTTTTAAAAAAAAATATTTGCTTAAAAAAATTATTAAGTTTTTGAATTATTTTTTTTTATCATTTTTTAGTTTTTTTTTTAAGTAAATTTAGCTGCAAACATTTTTAGAATCTGGTCACAATGGTTGTAGCTGAATTTATTTAATGATTAAACAGAATACCGCCATAAACACATTTTCCATACAAATTGGCACAAAAAAGCAGCCGCAGAAAGCAGTCGTGAGATAGAATTTATTTTTTTTGAGGGCGTTTTTTCTTATGTTCTCACATATAAGTACTCATTCTCTCAAAAATGTTACCATACTTTCCATTGTTGCCATTTTAGCATTTTCACTGCCAGATCTGGCATTTTCATTAGCTGAAAAGCATTCAACTTTCACAAAATTCTGCTAGATGCTTTCTGGCAGAATTTTTTTTTTAAATAAAAAATTGTAATTTGTTAAAAAAATTGTTCTTTATAGAGGATTTTTGTCATAAATGTACATGTATTGCAGGCTAAATGTTCCCTGATGATCTGCATTAGCATCAATGAAATGCTCATAGGATCCAGCTAACCCTTCAATAATCAATTGAAATGTATTTGTAATTAAAATAATATTTTACTGAATAAGTAAAATAATATTTTGGAATTATAGTGCGTAAAAAATTTTAAACGTAATTGTAACATTTCCAAAAAAAAACACCAATTATTAACTATTTTATATTTGTATGTGCTCTTAAAATTCCTGCAAATACTAATAGGTTTGTATAAACATGAAATTCAAAGCCATTTCAATAATTTGTTCTACATTTAAATCTGGCATTATACTTTTCTTCTGTAGAAAATTTAAGCAGAATTTTTTGACAGATTTAGCATTCTCTCATCATAATTTTCTGGCAACACTGATACTTTCAATAAATTTCATACATTTTGTAAACAAAACTACAAAGAAAAATAACCACAAAAGAAAATAAAACAAAAATTAGAGAGCATTTGCAGTTACTGCCGACGATGTTATTATGGGCTTTGTTAATTTGGGAGCGATTTTCCTGAAGTTGCAGACTTTATTCTGTTTCATCATTTACCAGTTTGTACAAAAGATGAACAAGCTACATTCAAATACTCTCAGTCTCTGTCTCTCTCTTTAAATTAAAAAAGTGTGTGTTTTCACTTTTGTAGCAAATTACTGCAACAATTTAAAATTTGCTTTCAAAAAGAGTTGTTGCCGAAAAAAGTACGCGAACAGAAAAATGATAAAAATTAACGGGCGCCAAGATAGCATCAACGAAATAGTGTCTATTTTGGGAATTTAAAAACCGGGGAAAAATGGGGGAAATTTTGTGGGTATTTTTTAAAAAATATATCAGCAAGCTAGTGTTGATTTTAGGAATTCAAAGGGGGAAACGAAACATAAACCGTGGATGAATTTTCCCAGGAGCACTATTGAACTGTCATGCCAAAGGGTCATATATTCTTAAAGTGGACACATAGGAGAACAAAATGAGAGAACCGTGCAAAAAATCGGAGAAGCCGTTTTCGAGAAAATCGGTAGCTTAGAAGTTACAGATTTATTACTACTTATTTTGCAAAAGTCCCCATTGTGTATTGTATGTTAATATCCAGATTTGGGGCATCGGTGTCATTTTTGCATTTTCTCAGGATCATATTTTGCAGCCCGTTCAGAATTTTGATTTACACTCTGAGGCAAAGTTGTACCTCTTTTCATAAAGATCAAAAATTTTTAACATATAAAATCAAAAAACTTCATCTCCAAGAAAATTAAAAAAAATTTGATTTTTCCCCTGTTCAGGTCCATAGGCTGCAAACCGTTCAAAATTCAGGCAAACAATCAACTACAAAAACGTACATAAGATTGCAATAAATTACTTTCTAGAACATATAAACTTCCTAGGACTGATTCTTAACACCGTTTAGGTAGCGCCTAGGTAGCCGCAAAAGTAAAAAATTTTCAAACAAATGAAATTAAAAAATTTTCGGGAAATTTTTCACTTTTGCTGCTACCTACATAGCTACATAGGTCTGTCTCTTCTTTGTAAATCCATTTACAAATTTAAAATCGGTTGATCTCAACATAGAGGTTGATAAGTGCACACGGGTACGAAAACCGGTTTTTTATCCGTAACTCAAGATTTTGGGGTGTTTGGAAAATTTTAAATACAGATTGTTATGCTCGACAATACCTTTCAGAAAAATAGTTACACGTCCCTGGTACTTATGTCGATTTCATTAATTTTTGTCACACATTGTAATTTAAAAAAAATATGCAACTGAATTGCAACCTGTTTTGAAGTCTGTGCCTCTGTTCTGTAACTTTGGTGAGAACTTTTCCAGACGAAAAGTTTATTATCATTCTGCCAAACATCGGATGAATAACAAAAAACTTATTTCCCTCCCATTTCATATGAATCAGCCTGTGGGAAACAGGACGGACAACCATTATAATTGTTTCATTTTACTCGACGCGAAAACTTCTCGCAAGTTACAACACAGAGGTATTGTTAAACAAATTTCATCATGAATGCAAAAATATTTACAAATTCCGCTTGAAGTGTTTACGCAGTACTAAATATTAACAAATATATGTACTTGCATATACAGTACTGTGCAAAACAAAACCAACAAACTCTGCAAAAATAAATTGAGACTATTATTTCAGAATATACATCATATGCAACATTGGGTGCCCCTGTGGCTGAGAGGTAGCGATGCTGCCCTCTCAGTCCAGAGGTCGTGGGTTCGATTCCCACCATAGACCCTGGGTGTTTTCTGCAGACAAACTAATCGCTTTGCGGATTGTGTTTGTTAAAAAAAAAAAAAAAAAACTGACTATAATTTATTTGTATTTATATGCCCTATGTAGCATGCTAAATAAAATCTTTAAAAATAATAAATTCAAAAGTTATCGAAAATAGTCCAGGGATTGATATGGAGCTGTGTATAACAAAAGTAACAAATAAATACTTTTTATATAATCTTTAGTTTTTTCATACGACGTGCATATCAACGCTGGATAAATTCACAAATATTTATTACGCACTAAGGAATACATTTCCCCAAAGTTTATGGAATTTCGAAGTGTTCGTTGCAATTTAGGAACCATTTTCCGAAAACACTCCTGCACCATCTTGCAAAGAGCTTTGCAATGGCGCTCAAGAAAGCTGCGTATGCCTGTCAAGCAAGGATTGGAATTAAATTAATTTTCCTGCCTGTTTTCCTCAACCTCCAAGTATGTTATGGATTACTACCACATTGAAACATCCGTAGAAGTGTCATATTACACTCAAAACGCCTAATGATATTTAATTCAAGTATTTTTTTTTTTACAAAATTGGTGGAATGGTCTAACTTCATACGTCGGAAATCAAGACATTACCATCACCTAACCGCTGTTATGCTTGAAACCCATTTTGATATTTCATGGCGAAACCTGTTTGCTAGGCAAGCGCCGAATTGAAGATATGATATTCCAATTTGTTATATAGAATTTGAATTCTTCAATAAATAAATCGGTTTTCCATTTTATTATGATCCAACTAGGAAGTGTTCTACTGAACTTTATTTTAAGCAAACAAAAGCAATAAAATTGTATGAAGTAAATATAAGATTTACCTGTCTTTTTCTTTTTGGAAATAGCTCTTGGTCAACTATATTATTTTCTTAGTCTGTAAGTTTTTCAATTGCTTTCTCTGGCACGGTTTCGAGTTGTACCACAATCCTTACTTAAAGTTGCAGATATTATAACCTCACTAGAAACAGCAAACGAGCTTTTTGGATTATTTTAAACACAGTTTTCTATCATAAGCTGCGGAAGTTTTTCGCGGTCGTACACAAAACTGCTTCAGGCCATGACTCACTATCATACAAAGTCGTGCTATCTACGAAAAAGTACAACCCTGGTGTGATGAATTTTTATTGTCTTTTAAAAATTTTCCTAAAATCCATCATACCAGGGTTGTATTTTTTCGTAGATCGCACGACTTGGTATGATAGTGTATCACGGCCTTTAATACGTAATTATCCTCCCGACCTATCCATCAGCAAACTAGGGATATATTTTCATTACACTTTTAAGTGATTAACTGCCAATTTTTATATGTTTTTAGACCCTTAACTTTAAAAAGATTCGGAAGTATAGCAACATCTACTCTTTCCTATTCTTGCTATATCAAGCAGCATCAACAACATTTAGAAATGAATTTCAAAATCTAATATAAGGAATAATTATTACTATTAAGCCTGTTGGACTTATAGCGTTATATCGAAGAATTTATTAATAATTATGACAATTTCGATTTTGTTGCTATTGTTCTGCACAATCTCGATACAAGGGTTTAAGGAAATATCAATATTGATAAATTGAAAAGCGAATTCGATTTCTAGTATGATTGCCTACAAAAGTGTGTAAAAAGAGCTGCTTGAAATAATCAAATGTTCAAAATATTACAATTTTAAGTCAAATAGGGATTTTGTTGCTTTTGTTCTGCACAGTACTGTATGTACCTATGATTTGCTTTATTAAAAAGACACATTTTTCCCAAGCACTTTGAACTTAAATATTTAATTAACATTGCAATGCCAATTACATACTCGTACATATAGTATATGTATGTATATACATAAGTACATATCTCCATATTTTTATTTAACAAGCAGTGTAATATAAAATTATACATTTTTTATTTTATACACAGTACATGCCGAGCGTTTGTCATTATTATTAGAACACACAAATCGACAAATACGTGAAGTTAATATACGCGTATTGGCAGTTGATTGGTATATTGGCGTTAAATATCGTGGCGATGCTCATGTAGCCGCAGCAGCGAAATTAAGCAGTGCAAACGACAGCAATGAAGTCTCGAAAAAGTCGCAAATTGGTGTGATAAATGAAATTTTACAACTGTGCGATATAAAAGGTCCAATTAATAATATAACAACAGCAGAAGAAGCAACAGAAATGCAAACAGCAACAACAAAACCAGATAATAACGCTTATTCACCAACGAAATTGATTAATGACAATCAAGAAGTGGTGAATGTGCAACCGTTTTTGTGTAAAAACAATCATATGTTTAATTTTTACAAGTCAGAGCAGACTAAAAAAGCTGTAGCGACTGCTAACGGTACTATTTGTCATGGTCGTCATCCAGTATTTTATATTGGTTGAGATTTCATTTTATTTTAAAAATTGTACGTATTACTTTATTGTATTTTTTTATTGGTTAATGGTTTGGAAAATTTTTTTTGGCGTTGATTTGTTTAAGTATAAATTTGCTTGTATTTTATTTGACATTCAATTTTATATGTATTTCTTTATTATATAAGTGAGAATTGCTCATAACTTTACGACATTTTCTTTAAATTGTATTTTTATTTTAATTTAATTTTAAGTTATAGACTTTTTAATTTTTAAATTTGATTCAAATTGTATTTTTGTTTATTGAATACAATTTAATTATTTTAATTCTGGTCTATACTGATTTTTTGCATATTTTTAGGTTATTAAATTTGTTTCTATTTAAATTTCAAATTTGTTTTCAAAAATTGTATTATTTTTATAATTTAAATTTGATTAAATTTTACAATTTTTGTTTTTCAAAAAAGATTTATTTCAATTGTAAAAATCTTTAATATGATTTATAATTTTAATACTTTTTGTTTAATTATTTTACAATCTTACTAACATTTATACACCTTAATTGCTTTAAAACTGTTTAAATATTTTTTCTTTATATTTTAATTATAAGTTAGTTTTTTGCATTAGCTTGCAATGTTTTTTCATTGTAATTTTTATTTTTTCAATTGTAAATTCCTTGTTTCTATTTTAAGCTTTGTTTTGAAAATGATCCATTACTATTAAAGATTTTATTTTAAGTGATTGTAGAATTGTTTTGTGAGTAGACTTAAGTTTTTCTCTTTTTTTTTGATTTAGATTTGTATGTTTTTGTTTTTTGGTTTGCATAATTTTAATATGTGTTTTGTAATAATTTCTTGATTTTATTTGGTATTAGAAATATAATTTTTTGTGTGTTTCCTTGAGAGTTTAAGAATATCCAACAAAGTGCTTAAAATTTAAAAAAAGCCAAATATGTTTCTTTTTCTAAATTTTTGTATATTTTTATAAACATAATTTAATTATGTCTTTTAAAGCAAGTTTAATGAAAACGAATTTAATTTAAAAGATGGGTATCAAAGCTACTTCATGAGTAAACATTTTGACTTGCATAGCAGCTGTAGCTAGTATTGATTGCTATTGACCCCACTTGCCACTTTGGATCTTAGAGAATTACAGAAAATTTTTCAAAACAGGCAAATTCAAATTTTTATTTTAAATTCGATATTAAGAGAGAATAGTTGGACTGTTAAATTAAAAAATACAAATATATAATATAAAACAAAAAATTATTTTAATATTCAAAACAATATGAAATATTTAATTATTTTATACTCCTATTCGCTTAGATACTTTTAAAAAATTTGCTTTCATTTAGAATTTCAAAAACTCGAAACAATAACCAAGGTTCGAATGATTGTGAAAGCTTTTTATACTAATTTTTTTTTGTACCGTGTAATGTTTAAGAAAATATAATTTCCTTATTGTAAATTATTTTCAATTAACTACAATACAATACAAATCATTAGTTACTGCATTGATGAACTCAGGTCCAATTAGTTCCATTTCTGGTAAAACATCAATGAATTTAACACATAGTTATCATAGGACGGAAGTCATCCAAATAACTGAATGGTATTCGCTTAAAAGGTTGTCTAGAACAAAAATTGGTATGCAAAGAAAGTAGCAAATCTTTGGAACCAGTTCGAAATTTTTTTTGCTGGGACACTAAAAGGCACTAATGAATTTCTTTTTCAAAAACAAAAATGAAAATTACTTTTTATTAAAATATTTTTATAGATATATATATAATATTATCTTAAGTTTTAATTACAAGCACAAATTTATAAATTACATAACTGCCTGGTTATTAAAATCAAAATTTCCGCCTGGCAATTTATATTGAAATAGAAAAAAATTTTTGTATTTCATTGTTTTCTTTTTTTTTCATATAAAATGTCATACGGAAATTATTTTACGTAAAAATATTTTAAAATGTATGTTAAAAAAACAAGTATTCATTATGGAATTTCAATCGTAAAAAACGTTTTAAAATTTCAGTATTACTAACATAGAAACTTCAACTGTTATCTTTTCGATTAGAGTTACTTAAGGGCCGTTCTTTTTTTCTTAGCATTTCAAATTTAAGTTCAAATATTTAAAAAATTTAAAACTCATTCGATATCGAATGAAGTTTCAAAAGATTGTCATATGCTTGACTTTTTTTTTATAAAACTAAAGAGAATTTTCGCTCGCAAATTTACAATGAAAAAATTCCAGTTTGCTTTTTATTTGTCAATATTTTCAAGCTCAAGTTGAGAATTTTTTTTCTGTATTGTCGAAAAAAAATTCCATTCGTGTTATAAAAACACACAGATAAACTATATTCGAATGTTTCGAAATTTTGTACGACATCGATTATTTTGCTCCCAGTCAATTTGAACCCTTCGATTTACAACACACTTTTGCATGTGTGTATACTTTCTTCTAAATTGTAAATAGTTTGGGGAATTTCACACTAAAATACATACATAAATAAATAAATAGTCAGGGGTGTTCTGTAAACCGCACGTTTTGAAATCGCCTAATTTCCAGGAAAGAACTTAATTAAAAAGGTGACTTGTTGCAGCTCTTTAATTGGTTTTAATATTTTAGATGTTTAAGATATTTTATACGAACTGACCTTCGAATGCGCTAAGTCGTCCGATCAGCAGATCAGTTTTTCGTTTTTGAAATCGCACGATTTCAAATCGCGCGGTTTGCAGAACACCCCGGAGTATATGTATGTATATATTTCTGTGAATGACTTTTCATTCCTAGCTCTAATGTAAATTTATGTACTACTTACTACATTAAAATTTATTCATCAGATTTAATTATACTAGTTTTGTTTTGTTTTTGCTTGTGTTTAAACTTTGTATGGCTGGTATCCAAAAAACCGTATGTATGTTTTAATATTATTTTATATTTACTTATTTAATTGTTTCATTACACGATTATTTTATAAGAAACATTTCTTGTTTGAATTATTTTTGATTTGTTAATGAATTTTTGCGTTGCTTTGTTAATTAAATATAAAAAAAGTTTTTGTTTTTGATAAACAAACGAGTTGTTTTATTTACAGAAAAACAAAATAATTGCCTGGTAAAACTGGATTTAACAAAACAAAAAATTTCTTGCTATAAATAGTTCGTCTGGGCGGTGTCACCGCTATGCCATCAGATATCTCGCCAATTTTTTTTTTGGGAAGATAATGCGCACAAAACCAAACAACTGATTTGTATTATAGTAGTCTAAATTAAAAATGATTTCATTATTGAATTAATAATAAGATAACGAAAATTTTCTAACATGAAAATCGAACTGACTTCAGAAAAAGGCATTAAAAAGCTGAAAATTGCTGTTCTATGTGACCAGTACCTGGATTCAGTAACTTATTACGATAATAAATATGACGAAAATTTATCAACTTTGCTATTCAGTAAGATATTTTAACGATATTCGCTGTCGGTTGGAGAAAAAAAAATAAAGTCACCAGCTCAAATTTATTGAGTTTTTTAACATTTTCTATATAGAGATACCACATAATATTGAATTAAATGGTGAGTAAGATAAAGCTGAAGACTTGTAAAAACGAAGTCACGGAATCACATTATCGTTACCGCAAATGAATAAATATGTTGACAAATATTACGATTTTCGGTTCGCAAAAAGTTACAGAATCCAGGTACAGATCGAAGAATATTTGCAGTTAAATCGGTATTGAAATATTGTTAGAAAGTGCTGTAGAGACTACAAATCAGATTAAAAATCTTAAGAAATTAAATCACATTTTCAAGTCTTGTAAACAGGGTAAGCCATATGCCATTTTTGCCATACTAGCCATTTCTTAAATTATTGACATAAAAAGCCATTTTTAGTCCACCTTGCTATTAAATACCTATTATGCAGCCTAGAAGAAATTTTTATATGTATGTTGGAGTTTTTTTTGCACTGTTTATAAATATTTTACTTAATTTGAGTTAAGCACAATTCATAAAAAAACAAATAATAAAATTTAAACTAAACAGAAGGGGTTTTCTGAACTACACGAAAGAAAATAGTATCTAAAAATCTTCAATAGGTTATGTTAAATAGAGGGGAAAACAATGCTCAGCCCATCCTTTTATAGGATGACAAGTATGATCTTAAATCGATTTGTGCACTCAGCTTTTAAAAATATGGGGGAGTCCCGAATAAAGAAAACGAAAATCTATCTAACTCGTTAATGTTAAGAACCTAGTTTCCTCAATATATTCTCTTAAGTTTTTTCGACCTAAATCCTTAAGATATTCTTGGTCTAGGAGTCTATTCTGGAATTTGAAACGAAAGAAATTGCTTTCGGAAGTAGACTCCCTGGTATGGTTTCCATATAGAAGATTTGTTGTCCGATTTGATGAAACGCTGGCACGCTCTACATGTTGTTTTCAATTAGAGAGAGGCAACCTCGGCTTATGCCAATGGTAGAGTGCGTGCGTGCGAGTGGGAAGAAATATTTTACTGTATTAGATTTGATGTTTGACTACTATCAGATGCCAATCCATGAAGAATCAGGAAATATACGACTTTTGCAACGCATAATGGTCATTTTGAGTATAATACGAGTATAAAACCGCTTGGGCAAAAAAATGCACCATGTATCTACCAACAAATGATGCCTACAATTTTGGAGCTAGTTAAAGATCAGATCGTAAGTAAAGTTGGTGAGGTGATCGTAGATATGTTGGATGAAAACCTGAGAAGGTCAGAAAAATTTATGAAAATCTTCAAGCATCACGAGTTAACTCTACCTTTATCCTAATGCTCGTTTTTAAAAAGTAAGTTCACGTTTCTTGGTCATGAACCAAATGAAAATGGGTTGAGTTCTGGTAAAATGAAAACAATGGCTCTAACGAACTTTCCTGTTTCTACCAATGCGAAGGAAATAAGTTGCTTTGTTGCCACGTAATGAGCGGAATAAAATGAGGGCAATCGCTTACTTCAGCCACTTAGGGCATGAAGCTGAACTGAAATTCCATGCTTACGAGGTAGAGGTTTTAGCTGTAATTGAAGCCAGAGTTTTCGTATGTACCTTCTAGAAAAGCCGTTTATAATTATAACAGCTTAGTCATAGCGAATTTGAAATACACAAAACCACTTATACCGAGGGTCGCTAGATGGTTCCTAAAGTTGATGGATTATGATTACCGCATAATACATCAGGAGGGCGTTGGCATAAGCCGAGGTTGCCTCTCTCTAATTGAAAACAACATGTAGAGCGTGCCAGCGTTTCGTCAAATCGGACGACAAATCTTCTATATGGAAACCATACCAGGGAGTCTACTTCCGAATTTGTATGTTTATAACAAGTAAACTCGAATGCAATTTCTTTCGTTTCAAATTCCAGAATAGACTCCTAGACCAAGAATATCTTAAGGATTTAAGTCGAAAAAACTTAAGAGAATATATTGAGGAAACTAGGTTCTTAACATTAACGAGTTAGATAGATTTTCGTTTTCTTTATTCGGGACTCCCCCATATTTTTAAAAGCTGAGTGCACATCGATTTAAGATCATACGTGTCATCCTATAAAAGGATGGGCTGAGCATTGTTTTCCCCTCTGTGGGAAAGTCGTTTGTTCCGCAAGGGTGAGGGTAACGCGTTGATGCTGGTGGTGCTTAGAAGGCTGAGATGGCGCATCGTGAAACTATGTCATGACAATGAAGGACATCTAGTTTTGGAAAATAACCTGAAAAGGTTACTCAAAAATTTTTGGTTTCTACTAGCAAACAATTTTGTAAAAAAAAACACTTTAAAGTCATCATACAAATGGATCACCCGGTTCCTTTCGGCAAGAGTCGTCGAGATGATCACCTTTCAGCGATCGTGGATGATTTAACTCGATGCGTTGTATTATGTTCCATAAAATCAACTTAAACAAAACCTGTGCTGGATGCTTTAGATCAGATGTCTTGGGCTGCCGAAGGTACTAATTACCGATCGTGGAAATAAGTTTACGTCCGCTAACTTTGAAGATTCATTTATGCATTTATTTATTGGTACATATCCTACAAAGTAAATATGCAGAATATGGTTGCAAAAAAAAATGGACGGAGTGACTAGACCATATATCCATGATGCTATTAACAGTATTTTTAAAAATGTTTTTGTGACTGACTATATCAGACCTATACCTTCACATAGGAAGTAGCAACGTGGTTGTCAACGAAATTCCACAGAAGATCAGCCAGACTATACGGTTATCCGTGGCAGATCAGGCAAGCAGTGTGAACGAGACGAAAAACTCTTAAACAACACACACAAGCCTGATCGCACTTAAGAAATAATTACGATGAGGCGTGAGCTGTTCTTCAGCCCAGAGCTGCTTAACGACTGATTTTGAAAATTATTGCCTTGAGAACTACATCACAACGTATAAAAGTTCCTGTGCGGCGTAATAAAATAATGACAACAAGAGATTAACTTGTGTCTCTTCGTCCTTACTTACATCGAACCATTCTGGCGTAAAAAATCAAAAGAGAAATAACTTCGTCATCTTTTAGACAATGTTAGTGTTCGTGATAAGAAACCATCAATCACCTTATTGATAACCTTAGCTTCTGGAAAAGTATCCAAAGATTTACTGAAATCATTGTGGATGAAATGCCTTCCAAATTCAACAAAAGCCATATTATCGCTTAGTAACGATACTATTGATAATCTGTGTCTCATAGCTGATAAAATACATGACCAGTCTGATCCCACAAATATTATCAACATAGTTTATATAGATAATGATAACAAAATATGAACAATAAGAAGGAAAATTGCTGAAGTCATATGAATAATAGATGCTTTATCGACTTTTAACAGATAATGGTATGCACAGATCCATAAAAGAATACATTTTGTGATAAAAAAAAGTCCAAACGTGTCTTCTAAAGAAAAATCTGAACTAACGGTAGGTAATAAAATAAAAAGGCTCATGTCGTATAAAACGTTGAAAAATTCCTTCCAGCAATCGTTTAGTTAGTTTAGTTTAATATGTTTGAAGGCATATTAAAGTCACCCATGGGTATGTTACCATGTCACTATGGTATACCACGATCTCGACGGTAAATATTATATTTCTTACAAAGGATTTCGGTGTTAAGATGATACTTCATTAAGCCAAGTTTCAGTAAGTACAATAATATGGTAGTGAAAGTGAAAATTTTTTGTATACAAGTTGGACAGTTTAGTTCTCAAGCCAATAACATTTTGGTAGAGTAATGACAATGAGTTCGAAGTAACGCTATTTAGTTTTTTGGGATATTCCTTTCACGTTTAGGAAGAACAACAATATTATTAGCTCTCGGTCTTTCTTTGTAATTATATTCTCTAACTAAAGTATTTATAGGGCAGAAGTTAGGATCCAAAAAGTTTATTAAATATATCTGCAGAAACTGTAATTTTAAAAGATGCGATAGATTTTGGTTGAGAAAATTTAAAT
The DNA here is from genome assembly GCA_936439885.1 of Nowickia ferox. NCBI lineage: Eukaryota > Metazoa > Arthropoda > Insecta > Diptera > Tachinidae > Nowickia > Nowickia ferox. The sequence continues at coordinate 31,281,156 of OW387023.1, forward strand.
TTATGTATCAAAATATCTGAATTATTTGCCAAAGTTAGATCTTATGTAGTAGTGCATATCATCTATAGAAGTAACGCTTGCCAAACCAGAAATAAATATATTTTTCTTGGGTGTAATTGCTCGCAATGGATTATAAATAGTTGTGTTACTAATAGTTGCATTGGAAGAAATATTGAATTGTCGGTGTTGCAAGAGTTTGTCCCCTTATTTATTGGAAGTAATCACGCTCGCAGACGGTGAAGGCAATGAGGAGACCTAATTGACTTCGGCAGCACTTGGAATTATAGGATTCGATGAATTATAATTCAAAGGTAAGCCAGGAGACTTATCATTTTATTTTTATTATTTGGGGACGAAAGATTGATTATCGAAAAATTTGTAAATAAATGAATGTCGCCTAAGAGAATCCTTTCCGTTTATTTATACTGGAGTCGACTATGCAGTCACCTATTAAATGAAGTTTTCCAGGGGACGACGTCAAAAAACATTTAAAGGATATGTAGCCACCATATTCTTATGTTTATTCACAAATGCTATTCGTTTAGAAGCAGTAACAGATATGACTACGGAGTACTTCCTCGCAGCATTAAGAACATTTTTCAGCAGAAACAGAAGTGGAAAATGTACACTAATTTACTCCTATAATGATACAAATTTGATTAAACCATCAAGGAAGCTTGATAAATACTCTAAAATTGCTCCAATATTAACAGCAGAAAATATGGAATGAAAATTTATTTCCTCGGTATACTCTCACATTAGAGGAATTTGGGAATCTGGAGTTAATTCTATAAACATCACTTGAATTCGAAAGCTAATTGAAGCGGTCCTGAATTCAAGACTATTATACGCCATTGGTAGCAGTCCAGAAGAAGTAAATCCATTAACTCCAGCATTTTCTTATTGGTCATCATATTATCGGCATCGCTGAGCCAACATTCCAACAAAGATATCTTCCCTCACTAAATAGAAGGTGATCCAAAAAAGAAGCAGGAATTTTGGAAACGATGTAAGGAAGAATATGTATCTAACAAAATTACAAACACCCACAAGAAAACTTAGAAGGAGATATGGTAGGGTTATTAAAAATTATGCAACTCATCTTTGTAAATGGCCTTTGGGGAGAATAGTGAAAGTCCACAAAACGAGAGGATGGTTAATCACGGGTAGTTACATTAAAAAATCATAATGGAACTATCAAAAGTCCTATATTAATTATGGTCATATTACACATATCCACATCTTTTAGAGCCCGAAATTGCTCTTGACGGTGGAATTCCTTTAAAAGAAGTATAAACTGTATTAGATGAAAGATAAATAGTTCTGAATTGCCATATATACAAATATAATTGCTTTTCCTTTAAGTTAAGAGTATGCAACCATAATACAATTAACTATATTACATTTATACAATGATGGAAATAGTGTCTATAAAATGATATCTCTACCTAAACTTCAAACTCGTTTTCTGGCAAACTGGTTTTTTTTAGTTACATATGTTGTTGTCTGAGTAAAGGCCATGATTCACTATCCTACACAATCGCGCGATCTACGAAAAAATACAACCCTGATCTGATGAATTGTTTTTGTCTTTCGAAAATGTTCACAGACTCCATCATACCAGGCCTGTATTTTCTCAAAAATTGCACGATCGTGTAGGCTAGTATATCACGGCCTTAAATGATATAAATTAAAAAAATTTGCACGAACATTATCACTTTTAAAACAACATGTAATTTTCAGAAAACGCTAGAATTATCTTCTGCAAAAGTTACCTTTTAATAATTTCATCAAAACTATGCTAACGATGACCCTTTTAGAAGAATATATTACGATTATATGAATGTATGTATTTTATTGACTTTTCTTTCAGTGTCGACCCTATTAAACGTAATATAATATTATTTCTAAATACTGCATATGTATGTATGTATAACAAAAAAGTGGCATAAAGTTAGCATAAGTTTCAAAATTGAACATGATTTTAACGAGTTTGTCAACAAATTTAACATTAAAAATCACGCTGGGACTTAGAAGTGCGTTAAAACTACATTATGCGTAGATTTTTAATGTTAAGTTGTATGGGGGGAACTCGTTAACACCTAGTTCAATCTCATCATTTATGCTAACTTCTTGCCAATTTTTTTTAAAGATACATAACGCTGTTAAAGTACAAATGTCATACATAAGTCCTAGTTTACACTATGCAAGTCTTATTGCTAAGCTGATTAGTTTGTTAGGAGAGAGATAGAGACGATTGAAACTGAATCATTTCTTTTCCCCTCGACTCTCTCCTAACAAACTAAGCAGCTTAGCAATAAGACTTGCATAGTGTAAACTAGGACAAACTATCGTAATAAAATGTTTATATTCTTATTAATGCAGTCTGTAAGAATATTTTCCATATACTATAAAATTAAATTAATGAATAAAAAAATAAAATTTATATATCTATAACGCGTGTCAAAATGAATACAAATTTAAAATTTTACTATTATGTGCTTTTTTTTAAGTTGGTTAACCTACTATGTTTGTAAGCCGGTAGCCAATAGTTGCTAGTGTTTTGTCTTAGTTTACTTTGTTGTAATTTTAATTATAATAAATTTAAAATATAATAATAATAGTAATAAATACTATGGTTGTAGTTTTATAGTTCGCAATAATCTATTGAGAGTTTCTTTAAAAGCATTTTAGTTTTGTAAGCTTTTTATATCCTTCACCAAAAATTTTAAAGGGTATATGTAGTATGTGTATAGGTTTGTCATTCCATGTGTACTTTACACAATATTAATATGAGACCCATAAATTACATATCGCTGTTAACAAGTAGCAAGGCCCTAACTAAAACATAAAAATAACAGCGATATATTCTGTATCCTTATGAATAGGGAAATCAGTTTTCCGAACTTCCCATGAAAGCTAGAGACTTCGGTTTAGAACTGCTGTGTGAGAAATGGTGCGAAATAGATTGGTATTGAAAATCAGCAAAATCCAGGAGATGATTTCAGAGCTGGAAAGTTCAAACTTTATTTTGCCGTATCGAGCCTGTTTTTTAAATTTTATCGTAAGCGACATGTTATCGAAAATATACTTTTTTTTGTTGAAATTAAAATTGTATGGACCTACCTACCCATAGTTTGGAATTATCAGAATGCTAAAATTGTTGATGACTTTTAAGATAAAGTCTGTAAAATTTAATCGTAAGCGACAATTTACGTATGTAAAACAAATTTGAATATTAAAAAAAACCTGAAAAATTTAATTTTTATCGCTAAGCATTAAATGGAAAATAAGGCAGGCTCAATATAAAAATAACTAGCTAAAACAAATTTGTATATTTTGTTTGTTAAATAAACTTATTTAATATTTCAGTACGAATAAAATTGACATTAAAAACCAAAAAAAAAAAAGAAAATCAAAAAGACGTTTCGAGGGTTGGAAACCTTCAACTTTTTTTTAGTTTTAATTATTATTGTTTGAACTTTCTTTGTTTCTATATATTTATGATTTTGTTAGGCTAAAGTTCGAATCGCTCTGTAAGCCAAATTACATGTGATAATTATTAATGAACAAATAACACTAAAGTTAATTGTAAATATTCTGACAAAGACGAGTATAACGAAAAAAACCAGCTGTTTTCGAAGGTCACTACACCTTCATCATCAGCGTTTCTTGTGTTTGGTCCACTATGTGTGGTGTCAGCTGATGTAGATTTCTGCTTTTTATATACTCAAGTTTTCAGTGCAAATGGAATATGTGAATTGTTTTGAATCATTGTATTACAGTTTGCTGCAAGCTTTTTTGTAATGAAAGTTCAATTTTTTGTTCAACTTTTTTTGTTATATAAAAGTTAGTAGGTTACTAAATAACTTTTCCATTTTCTCTATAAATTAAACATGTATGTATCCTATATTCTTAAAAGAAATAAATTGCTATAATAATTTAGAAAAATCTAAAAGGATGATTCCAAGGTTGGGAAACTCGCACTTTTTGTGATATATAAAAGTAAGTAGGTGTAATTAATTTCTTTACTTTATAGTTTAGAAAGAAAAGTTTGATATAAAAAATTAGATAAATAAAAACCACAGCTCCAGAACTGGAAAATTTTAACTTTTTTTTTTTGATATTAAAGTAACAATAAAACTAATTTTATTCTTTGCTCACTTAACAAATTTTATATTTTTAAAGAGCTAGATTGGTATAAGGAAAATCAGAAAAATTTAAAAGGATGATTCCAGGGTTGGGAAATTTAATTTTTTTCTACATTAAAGTCGAATTAGTTTTTTTTGTTTACAAATTAAACATATTTTATGTTTTAGAAGGCAATAGTTTTGTATAAAAAAATTAGAAAAATAAAAATATAGCTCCAGACCTGAAAAATTTAAAGTTTTTCTGCTTTATACAAGTAATTAAATAAAACTAACATTCTTTATTTAAGCAAGAAATAAATAGTGTTAAAAAAAAGAAAAATCAAAATTATGGTTCCAGGGGGTCTACTCTGTATTTCGAAACGAATGCAAAGGCTTTCGAATTTTAATGTTAATAGCATACAAATTCGAAAGCATTTTAGAATTTTAATGTTAATAACATACAAATTCGAAAGCATTTTCCTTATTTTCGTTCGTTTCGAATTACAGAGCAGACCCCCAGGGTTGGAAATCGAAAAGTTTTTTTTGGCAAAAAAATAACCAAAATATATTTTTTTCAGTTAAACATATTTCATGTTTTAGGAAGATCTTAACTCAAGAGTTTTTTTATATTTGTTCAAGTTTTGCGCCATGTTACTTATTATGCTTTTAGCACAGTTATGCTATGAACACAAATGGGACGAACGACGAATTTTGACCACGTCGACTAATTCGTCGATAAAAATTCGCTGCATAAATTCGTCGTTTACGAATTTAATTCAGCTCTTATAATTGATAAAGCTGGTTATTGTGTGTGCAAAGACAGAGATAATTTTTTTTCGTCGTTCGTCGGCGTACAAAATAGAAATAATCCTATCACGCACGACGAATTTCGTTCGACGGCGGTGTTGTGTTCATTTTCATATGAGCAAATGTGTTTTATTTTTTATGACGAAAGTTCGCACCGAAAAAATCGTCGTTCGTCCCAGTTGTGTTCCTAGCATTACTTGTTTGAATTGTAGTTGAAGTTTACTGTTGTGTTGCTTGAGCAGCAACGAAATGTATATAGATGTACTTAACTACCAGCAAATAAATTTTTGGAATAAGGGGCCATCCACATATTACGTAACGCCATTTTGTTCCGATTTTTGACCCCCCCTCCACCCCAGTAACAGATCGTAACAATTCTTAGACCCCCCAACCCTCCTCACAATAACGTAACAAGAACTTTATTTAAATTGTTTTAAGTTTTTATTAAAAAAAAAATTTAATTTAATTCATACACATACATATGTATGTATTTTTAAATAACTTTAACTTTAACTTTTAATAAATAGGGAACTGAAAAAAAGCAAAATTCATTTTATGTACATACATACATATATTAAATGAGTAAATATATATATCTACATATGTAAGTATGTGTGAATAAAAAGAAAATAATACTGTTATTAAATCATTTCGACATTTTATGGCATTTTCTTAAGTTTCGTTTAGGATTTATGCATTCATTTATTTTATTTATGGGAAAATGCAAGTGATTGAGAATGGACGAATATTCCGGAATTCGAATACTTTTGTTCCTTTATTTTTATTTTCTGTTAGACTAACACAGTGCGCAGACAAAAATCAAATAAGCTTGCAAAATATAAATAATAACAATTATGTATTTATGTACATACATATGTATATACATATATTTATATCTATTTAACACTGATGATTCTTGATTTATTATGTATTTCTTTGATAAATTAAATACATAAATAAATGAAAAAATCGAAGTGTTTTTGTACGAAATTAGTAAAATTTATGTTACGTAACAATTTTACAGACCCCCCCCACCCTACCACCCCTTAACAAATCATAACAAAACTCGAACCCCCTCCCCCCAAAGGGCGTTACGTAATATATGGATGGCCCCTAATTAAAAATAAAATATTGAAACCATAATTCTTATTTGGGATAAAAACACACAACAAATTATTTTCCCTTGCCTTGCATTCATTTATTTTATTTATGGGAAAATGCAAGTGATTGAGAATGGACGAATATTCCGGAATTCGAATACTTTTGTTCCTTTATTTTTATTTTCTGTTAGACTAACACAGTGCGCAGACAAAAATCAAATAAGCTTGCAAAATATAAATAATAACAATTATGTATTTATGTACATACATATGTATATACATATATTTATATCTATTTAACACTGATGATTCTTGATTTATTATGTATTTCTTTGATAAATTAAATACATAAATAAATGAAAAAATCGAAGTGTTTTTGTACGAAATTAGTAAAATTTATGTTACGTAACAATTTTACAGACCCCCCCCACCCTACCACCCCTTAACAAATCATAACAAAACTCGAACCCCCTCCCCCCAAAGGGCGTTACGTAATATATGGATGGCCCCTAATTAAAAATAAAATATTGAAACCATAATTCTTATTTGGGATAAAAACACACAACAAATTATTTTCCCTTGCCAACATCAAAATAACTAAATTAAGGGCGCCCACAAAGATATAAATACATATATACATTCGTATGTACGCATATTAAAAATAATACTCACATCTACTTACCCTCTAGTCAGCCTAGAACCATATGTCTCTATGTCAACACTCTTTTCTCTAGCGACAATTGCACTAGTGGAAATGTCGACAACTTTCCTTTTACGCGCGAGTAGAGATACTTTAGAGTCAACAGTTCTAGTTTATTTCTGGTAATATTGTCAATGAACGCGTCAATAGTTTGTTTTTCTTTTTTATTATGCTATGCAATAATCTTAAAAAAATACATACATATGTATGTGTGTGTTTAAGTTTGTTGCCCCAACACTTTTAAAATTGTAGACGAGGGTCACTAAAATGTACTAGTGAATCTTTGGTTGAAATGTCTCCATATGGTCCCAAAAAAACTACTTAGTCAGTAGTGCTATAGTCTAGTGGTGGATTTTCAATGACAAGCTAATGTTAAATGTCAATAGGCGATTACATTGGCTGGGGTACACCTGGTCAGTAGTACTACTGACAATGTCACTAGTAAATCGCTACATTTTCACTATTCGCATTTTCTGCAGGGTATTTATAGAAACGTAATAAATTTGTCAAATTTAAGGGCAAAAGCATACATACATACATACATATGTATGTGTACTAAAAATGTTTAGGAATAAGGAATATAAAACAAAATTGAACATAAATGTTTACGCATGTATACAGGTTTTGGCGGTTTAACATAAATTATACATTAGCAAATATTCTAAATAAATATCAAAAACAAAATACAGGGAGTCCCAAAAGAAACTTTACATACATAAGTATGCTTAGCTTAATGAGTGAGCACAACGAATGTGAGAGGCGTGTGGGTATGTCAACCGGCTCCGTTAATGCAGTTGCTATGGATTATTTATTGGGACCGTGCCGGCACGCTACTTGTGCGCACGAGATTTGTGCAAAAATCGTAATCCTGCAATATTAGAGGTCTGCGCCATTTAAATGATGTACCGCACACACCTCTAAAAAGTGTTTAAAAGATAGGTGTAACATCGTAAGAACCAAAATTCAGGTGACCCAGATCACCTAGAGCGCTAGAAAGTGTTAATTATAACTCCATTCGAGACGATTCTAAACTTTCAATTAGGAATCAATTTTACAGAAAGATCTAAAGCTGCATTCATACAAAATTTAATTAAAAGGATACCAGTCAAAAGATTGACTTCCCTGGAAAATTGATCTCCAAAAGGGATGACATAAGTTGGCCTCCTGGTAATCCTGATTTAGTTCCTATGTACTCTTTCCTATAGTGTTCTTTCAAATCGAATGCTTATGTTAATAAACCGATTTTCTTTGCGCATTTAAATAACAAAAATGAAAAATTTTAAAAATCCCCAATGCAGTTGACGCTGTAGTATAAGTTAAAGAACTAATATTATTGAAGTAACAGAATCGCAAATATTTACTCGATGAGAAATGATTCCATACATTCTTCAACCAGAAAAGTTACTTATAACATTAAATAGTTACAAGGACGGTCAACAAGAAAATTTATTTATTTTATAAACTAGAAGATGTTAGATCATTAAATTAAACCAAATTTGCGGCGTCAAAGACACACAGATTCAACAGAATAGGTACATCTGAAAAAGACCGTTTTTTTTCAAACAGCTAAGAACACTCCGGATCAAGTTACCTTTCAAAAAGAAAAATCCAAAACGGTGCAGCCGTTTGGTCTGTAAATGGACTCGTACAGATACACAGACACACACTACAAACTTATAAAGGGTAATTTTTAAACTGCTTTCGGATTTGATTTATAAAAAAATTACATAAAATTCAGGGAAATGTATGAAATATTTATTTGAGACGGTAGAATGATCTATATTATTCAATGTTTAAAGATGATTTCATGTAAATGTTGACCGCGGCTGCGCCTGAAATGGTTCATACGCTGGGTACAATTTTGGCATACTCTCGCCAACATATCGGCCGGTATCTCACGAATAAATTCTTCAATATTGTCTTCCAGTGCGTAAACCGTTGCGGACTTATTCCTATAGACATGAGCCTTAACATAGCCCCACAACATATAGTGTAAAAGCGTTAAATCGCACGATCTAACCGGCCAATTGACCTGTCCCAAACGTGAAATAAACTGTTTACCGAGCTCGCCTTTCAATTGGGCCATTGTTTTGCATGCTGTATGACATGTGGCACAGTCTGGTTGAAACCAAATGTCAGCCAAGTCCGTCTCTTTCATTTTGGGTAAAAGAAAAAAAGTAACAGGGGCACAATTGCTGCGAATGGCGCCGAATCGATAATTGACGGTCGTCAACAATACTGGCGGATACACCAGCGATATTTTCCTCTGTCTGCACTCTACGTATACGTGTTGGTGGTCTAATGTTCAATAATGTAATTCTGGTGCGAAACTAAGTCACAAGATTCCCAATAGCCGCCTCAGAAGGTCGCCTAAACTGACCATAAACTGGAAGATCCACTTTCTTAACCGAGCATGAATTTTGATAATTAAATTTAATAATCTGCAAGCGTTGTTCATTTGTAAGTCTATTCATGGTTAGATTATATACCAAACTGAGCATGTTTAATAGTAACATGATACACGAAAACAGCTGAGTTGCCAAAAACAGTGTTGCCAAAAAGAAAGTTCCTTAAAAATCACCCTGTAACACCCATTTTTTAGTCGGTGGTTAAAAACTAAAGCCCTCATGGCAGCCATTACGAAGTCTACAAACCGATCCGTCAGAAGAAATTTTATTACTCAACGGAAAGATTTGCATTTCGACATAATTGTTTTTGTATAAAAGAAATAAATTTCCAAGTTTCTGTAAAGGGTTCTGTTGGAAGATATTTTCTCCAATATACATACAATATCTTTAGAGTTAAAACAATTGCAGTGGATGTGACTTTGTTGTAAAAGATTATAGAACAAAAGTTTATTGATACAAAAGTAAAAAACGACTGACAACAATAGAAAAAATATTAACATTAATTTCAAATATAAAATGATTTGATAGTAACTTGTTCTACAAATTGTTTAAGTGTTTTTGTCAAACAGGTATAAATTGAAAATAAAAAACATTTTGTTCAACAGGTTCACTTATATTTCCAACTTTATTTTGAGATACTCTGTAGTTACATACGCACAGCTCGGAAGCTATCGAATTTCGCAGGTATAAAAGAGAGTTAGCAATTCGCTAATTAGTGTAATAGTCAGACAGCAGTAAAGTGATTCAAATTAGCGTTAAATTTTTCCTAAACCTTAGTTTTGTTCTACAAAAATGTATAATTTTGTTAGTTTTATTTTAGTTTTAACTACAGCCGCTGTCTTGGGAGACATTCGTGAGTGTTAATTAAAAAATCTAAAATATTTTATGATAAATAGAAAATATAATATAATTTATTTCAACAGCTGCTAAAGTAACGCGATGTAGCAGTGCTGATAGTGAATGCATAAGGAAATCCTTTCAGGATGTATTGAAAAATTATTATAACGGTTTACCTGAAATAGGTCTAATTCCGTTTGATCCATTGCACATTAAATCCTTAAGTTTACCTAAAAATCCTTCCAGTCCGGTTAATCTTGAGCTTAAATTTACTGATCTAGATGTGTATGGTTTGAAAATGTGCACTGTGAAACAGGCCAAGTAAGTTTTTGATTGATATACATGAATATGTAAATATTTTTTGCAATTTTCATAAAACTCGTATGTTTGTAGGGGTTTCAACTTTAAGGAGCGCAGTATAGTTGAAGTAGAACTACCAATATTGAAGTTAAAAGGAAAATATCTTATGGATGGAAGTGTACTGATTTTACCCATTAAAGGAGAAGGAGATTTTGTAATTACTGGCAGTAAGTATAATCATAAAAATTGACATATATGTATCCATGGTCACAGGTAGAAAGGCCCTAACTCGTTTTTTAACGAAATTGAGTTTTTCAGTGATTTCAATAACATTTCACACAAAGACATCTTGTGACAAAAATTTATTGCAATAGTTGTGCAAGCAGTTGTACTGTTTATTATAGTGTTTCTGCCTTCTCCTTTAAAGTTACAATTATATGAGTTAGCGCCTTTCTACTTGTGACCAACGATATGTATGTGTATGTACATTATAGTGACTTGATGAGAAATGGAGGAAACTAAACTTAGCCTAGGCGGACTTAGTCTAAAACGGATATGATGAAAATTTTAGGCGAATCGGACAACTCTCAGCGTTGCTTCTTTGAGGCCAAATTTTGACGTTTGCAAAATTTCCCCTATTTACCAACATTTCTTTACAAAACCCGTTAATTTTGCACTGATTTATCTAAAAATCGGTGGGGATGTTCTTTCGAGTATACTAAATCGAATAACAAAAACCTTTACTTACATGTGGGCAAAAAATATATTTTTTTAAATGCTGTGTGTTTAAATATTTTGCAAAACCATTGGAAAAATACTTAACTTAAATGACGTAATCAGAAACTTCACTTCTTCATATTTTGCTAAACATTTTTTATTGTGTTATTTTGGTACCAAAATGTAGAAGGGCTTTCGGTCATAAAGTGTTTTTTTTTTAACGATTTCTTTGGTTTTTGGATTTTCCAATCTCTGGAAAAATTACTTTGAGATATCTGCGAACAAATATGTATCATTTAAACCCACTTGACTAACAAGGGTTAATCTTCAAAAAGAAAAAAAAAGTTGGGAATATAATTCTAAATTCATGTTATAGCATCCATGTCGATTTTCAAAAGAATCGGCTTAAAATTGACGTATATACACATAACTTTTAAATAAATAGGCAGGGACCGTAACGGTTATAATTTTTATTTTAAAAATTATTATTCATTATATCTTGATTTTTATTTAAATATTTTTTGCAAAGAGTTTTATTTATTCCTCACAAAAAAACAGCTACTTTTTGATTTTAAATTTTTTTTGCTTAATTTTTAAAATGTAAAAAGAGTGCTCTTTGCATCAAAACTAATATTAACCTATTAGAACTTAAATTTATCGCCAGAGTTTGTAACAAAACTCTTGTATGTTAAATTAAATTGTTGGAGCAAAAAATATAAATCTAAAATTAACTGTTAAATAGAATAGATAAAGACCAAGAAATAACTTTTATTTTGTGAGGAATAAATAAAAATCAAGAAATAACTGTTATTTGCTGAGGAATAAATAAAAAATAAAAAAATAATCGGTAAAGTTGAATTTTTTAATAAAAATTAAACAAATAAAAATCAATTCATCTATGGGTAGTCCATTTAACATGGAGTATCATGGTGTATTCCTTGTGGACGTAGCACTTCTCTATTAGTGTGATTTTTTCAGTTTAAATTTGGAAAATAATCGTTATTTGCGATGCCTGCTTAAAAGTGAAAATGAGTTTAAGACCACATTTAAATTTAATTGAAAGGTAGTTGTATTGTAATTGCAATCAGTGTCGATAGTCATGCCATTCGATATTTTCGATATTTTGTCGGAAAACTATCGATAGTATCGAATTCTTTTACTTGCGATCTACACGTAACATAAAATAACTAACTTTAACATGAACTTCTAGTTAATGCTAAGGGTTAATAAATCAGTGCAAGTTAATATCTATTTTTGGTTTAAAATGTGTTTAAACTAGCAAACCTATAAATCAATACATTTAAACTATCTGTAAAATCATAAAATTGGGCGTTTAAATAACCAATACAGGCCATATCGTTTTGTTACTTACATAGCATATGTTTTGCATTAAACTTTTTTCCAAGTCTCTACTTTTTCTTCAATTGTTGTTCGATCTGTATCTCGTTTCTGTATTTCTTGCGTCGTAAAATTTCTCACATGAAGTATGAAATACAAAATTCCATCGTTTCTCGACTTGAGTTAAAAAAGTGCTTCTGTATTTGAATGCGAAAACAGACAACACTGATTCTGTTTTTACTGGTATATTTCCAGTAATTGAGTGTCAAATGAAAACAAAATGTCACAAATACATACATATGTATGTATATTATTTCAATAACAAAAAAAAAAAGAAATAATTTACAAGAAAATGGAAATAAAATAATGAAAAAGGATATAAAATGAATGTAAAATATTTGAAATAAGTTTTTTCCATCAACTGTCTCTACATAAGAAAATTACACAAAAAAAATTATAAATAAATGTAAACATCGACTTTTTAATAATATTTTAGTTCAACAATTCGTTGCATATCTTTTCAACTAGTATATTTTTCATTGTTGTTCTCGCACCAATTTAAAATGCGAGTTGTTTTGACAGTTCTTGCGAGAAACTTCACAAAATATTGTTATATAAACACTTTTTCTCACATCCTTCCAGTAATTGCTGGAAATTTAATTAAATGACAGATAATTCAATATAAAATAGTAAAAATACAGAAACAACTGTGTGAGAAAAGCCATTTTGTGTTTCAATTTACACAAATTTTGTTACGATTACCTCGTTTCATGCGGGAAATTTTACGATGCGAGAAATACAGAAACGAGCTACTGTTTTCTTACACTCTATTATTCTTTTATACTATTCTACCTCACCAAGCATACATATAATTCCTTTCTCAGTAAAATCTGGCGACGTTTAATTAAATTTTTTACGGCCTGGCCCACGATGTCGACAAGAAAGTTTCTTTCGCTTACTTACATTGAAACAAAAACAAATTCTCTTATTTTGTTTTTGTTTTCAATATACATATATTTCATGGTCCAGACCATGATACAATTATACAAGGTACTTGCACGACTACAACAAAATTGCAACACCAAGAAACACACGTATTTTGTTGGTAGAAACAAACGTAAAATTGTCAGAAACAGATGTCTTTGGTTTTTAAAAACAGCAATCACAGGGTAACTAAAGCACAATTGCAGACGCGGCATTCATGCATGATTATGGTCATTCAGTGTTGCCCAATATGTATGTAATACACAGTGTGTAATTTGTACTCTCATGTGTGGGCCATGTAATGATATTCATGTATAATCTGTGTGTAATTATACTTTGGATTCTATTTTTATTTATTATGGTTTTAATTTTAACTCACACAAAAGATGTGTAGTGTAATTTTCTTCAATGTATAATTGGAGACACAGCTATGTGCAAATTCATTGGCAACACTGTAATCATTTTATTCACACACATACACTAACATTTTTGCAGCTTGTAAACAAAGTTTGACAACTATATGCATTGTAAACATTAACAGGCTGGGCCATGACACAATTATACAAGGTACTTGCACGACTACAACAAAATTGCAACACCAAGAAACACACGCATTTTGTTGGTAGAAACAAACAGAATTTAGTCAAAAACAGATGTCTTTTGTTGTTAAAAATAACAATTACAGGGTAACTAAAGTACAATTACAGGCGCGGCATCCATGAATGATTATAGTCATTCAGTGTTGCCAATATGTGTGTAATACACAGAGTGTTTAATTTCTACTCTCATGTGCAGGCCTATAATTAGATTCATGTATAATCTGTGTGTAATTCTACTTTGAATTATATTTTTGTTTAATTTTGTTTTAATTTTGTTTTAATTTTAACCTACACAAAGGATGTGTAGTGTAATTTTCTTCAATGTGTAATTAGAGACACATCCATATGCAAATTCATTGGCAACACTGTAATCATTTTATTCACACACATACACTAATATGTTTGCGGCTTGTAAACAAAGTTTGACAAGTTTCTGCATTGTATACATTAACAGGCTGGGCTTGTGCAAGTACCTTGTATAATTGTATCATGCGCTGGGCTTGTGCAAGTACCTTGTATAATTGTATCATGGTCCAGACCAATGCCGAACAAAAATGTAGTGATAGTACTTAGTAATACAAGAATGATGTACTACCACAAAAATGTTCTAAAAAGTTTCATCTGCGATATTGCGTATTAGAGGCTTAGTGTCCCTTTTTTTAAGCGGATTTGTTCAGTAAAGTTCAAGATGTTACGAGAAAGGGGATTAGGATGAGACTCGAGTTTTATTAAATACATACTTGCCTGCGTATTTTCCAATTTCTTCAGTCACTAGTGGCATATTTAAATCACGATGTAAATTTCAATTTTTGATGTACCATGGAGCCGATGTTATCAAACGTAAAATTTGTTTTGTTTCGTTGGATTTTCTCAACATTTTAAGCTGAAGCAGTGCCCCATAACTGAATTCCGTAGCACCATATTGGCTTCAAAAGCGACTTGTATATCAAAAGTTTGCAGTCTAGACTGAGTGTTGAATTTCTAGCAATCGGCCAATGTATCTGAGTTAATTTTAGCTTCACTTGGTTTAGCTTAGAGTCAATGTAGTGTTTCCAGGTAAGCCGTCGATCAAGGTGTACACCAAGGTATTTTACATGTGAATGTTGAGGAACAACTTGATTGTCGATATAAATAAATCACTTGCTTTTCGATAATTAGATATACCAACATATGTATGTATGTAATTTTTACATTTATTTTAATATTTATAATTCCAGAAAATGTCATCTTAACATACACTTTTGATTTGAAGCCTGTAGATAAAAATGGAGAGATCTTTTCCGAATTAGAACATACCAAGTTACAAATTAAGCCACAGCTGGTTCAATTCCAATTCGATAACCTTTTCAATGGTGACAAGACCTTAGGAGATACCACGAACCAATTTATAAATGAAAATTGGAAGGACATTTTCGAGGAGATTGAAGCTGGCATTACCAAGGCCTTAGTCTTAGTGACAAAACAAATGATAAGTAATGTACTAAGAAAAAATACCTATAAAGTTTTGTTTCCCGAAAAAGCTTAAGTACTTTTATAAATTAACTACCTGTTTTTCTAGAACGAAAAAGACAAGTTAAATTGAAAGCAAAAAGAAATTTTTGCACTTAGTTGTTATTTTTTGTAAACATAAGTTGTCTAAGAAAAATTAGTTTTTCTTCTATAAAAACTATCAGTGAAAGTGTGATTTTTGTATATAAAAAATGTATTTGTTTATGAAGTTTTTCTTTTAACTTTAAAGGCAAAACAATTTAGTAATAAAAAGTATTCGCAATGTATTTGTCATTAGATATGAATCCAGGAAAATATGTTATCAACACGTATTGTCAGATGGTTCGTCAAATAAAAATTAAATATGTGGTAAGTACAAGCACACATGGAAAAGTGAAATTTGACATCACTTAACCGTCACCCTTCAACGTAAGTCCATAGTGCACGATATATAAAAAAAGCCACATGCAAATGTGGCTATGACGTCACGAGAATTTTCAGCATGTCCATTGCATTTTTTAAATAAGTAGTAACGGCTACATGCCGTAAAACTTTAATAGTATACGAGGTCTGATCAAAAATAACCGTTATTTTTCAAATTTCGTGAGTTACGTATGTTCGATTTTCGCATTTTTTTTTCTGTTATGTTGGTACACATGTCTGTTATATATGTTTTGGAAATATCAGCCATTTTGGATTGTCACTTTGTTTTTGACAGATAAAAAGGTTAGTCGTGTTTTGGTGTGCTCTTCGATTTTTTACTAAATTTTGAGCAAAAACAACGTCGCATGGACATCGCTCAGGAGCTGTTGAACATCGTCAACGACGATCCAGATTTCCTCAAAAAGGTCATAACTGGTGACGAATCATGGATGTATGGCTATGACATTGAAACCAAAGCCCAATCATCCCAATGGAAGCAGAAGAGCCAATACCGAAAAAACACGTCAAGTTCGGTCAAATGTGAAGGTTTTGCTCACTGTTTTCTTCGACAGCAATGGCGTGGTGCATCATGAATTCTTGCCACAAGCTCGTACGTCAATAAGAAATACTACCTTGAAGTTATGCGCCGTTTGCGCGAAGCAATTCGTCAGAAACGCACAGAATTGTGGAAAAAACAATCATTGATTTTGCACCATGATAACGCACCAGCTCACACATCGATGCTTGTGCGTGAGTTTTTGGCCAAAAACAAAACCGTTATCATGCCTCAACCACCGTATTCACCGGACTTGGCCCCCGCTGACTTTTTCCTCTTCCGAAAACTGAAGACGCCGATGAAAGGAAAGCGTTTTGCTGCGATTGAGGAGATAAAAGAAAAATCGAAACAGGAGCTGTTGGTGATACAAAAAAGCGCGTTTCAGAAGTGTTTCGAGGATTGGAAAAAACGCTAGCATAAGTGTATTATATCTGAGGGGGATTACTTTGAAGGGGTCAAGATAGTTATTGATGAATAAATAAATACTTTTTGAAAAAATTTAAAATAACGGTTATTTTTTGATCAGACCTCGTATTTGTATGTTACACATACAACCGTATCGAACATATTCTTAGACATAGAAGTGTCTAAACATGGCATGTAGCGAATGTAGCGTCAAGATTACGTCAAAATTACGTCAGAGCCACATGCGCATGTATGAGTTTACATGCCGTATATTGCAGGCTATATATTAGTGTTGTTAATTATTCGTGTTTTATATTTGTTCGAATGAAATTTCATAATTTTTTTCTTTTTCGAACGGACGAATAATTTTTAACTTTTGTTCGAATATTCTAACGAAAAAAGAATAAAATAATTTATTCGAATAATTTCAAAAAAGTTTAATATGAGTTTAATTTTTTTATTAACAAAAAAAATAGTTCATTAGACAAGAAAAACAAATAGTTTTAACAACAAACTTAGAAATATTATTAAAAACAGAAAGGAAATTAGCTGACAAATTTACGTTTTTATACACATTTACAAAAAATTTTAATATGTCACTGATTTCTTTTAAAATATTCATTTAATACCAGCAGATAATCCCACTTTTTAGCTTGTAGACGGTTCTCGTTTTACCTTTTATAAAAGAACAAGTAGAAAAGTATCTTTCACAAACAGTACTTTTGCAGCCAACTTCACTTCTTTACGCGCTGTCAAAATTGGATTTTCCAATCGCAAAGCGTTGACGCCGCATTATTTCGGTTCGTCTCATATACAACGCTTTGCGTCGTAAATTAGGTTGGTCTGCTAAGGAGGCATTATCTTTTCAAAGCAAGAATTGGTCTCTCAAAAACTCCTGTTCTTCTTTGGGTATCTTATATTGCTTTGGACAGCAACAAAGCCCACATTTTTACATTTACAGAAAAAATTATCAAACAAAACCCTGCTACGTCGGAGTAAATTTTCTTTCTGATAAACGGGTATATTTTTCAACGGCTTCTTTAGATTTTTGCACTTTATATCATAACCGTTTATTAGTTGTATGACTCTTGTATTTGACGCTTTTCTCTAAACACATTCTACCCTTTGAACCACAAGTTTTGCAATATCTAAAAACGATGGTTCTTTGGTAGTATTCCTAGTCATTTTTAGTTCCAAAATATTCCACTCATAGCATTTCATAACATCTTCGTAAGTTGATAAAGCGTTATCATTAATATCTTCTACATTTCCGAATATCATGCAGAAATAACCTTGGTTCAGTGAACTTCCTATCAATAATATAACTTTCCAAAAGTTTTTGTACGAGTATGTTTATTGGCAGATATGTCTTCAATTTCAAAACTAGGTCTTCGTGCCATACTTTATTAAATTCCCGTGAAACATCATTAAAGAGGGCAGAACAATACTTATTTTCTTCAAATCGCCTCCTTATAGCTTGAACCAATCTATGCGTTTGCTCAATTGTGCTATGCTGACTTCTAAAACCAAATTAATGGTCCGGGATGCACCCATTATCAGCTACAACTTTGGACAATTTACTCATGAGCAGCTTTTCGAAAAGCTTTGAGATTGTAGGTTGTAAGCTTATAGGCCTATATGACTCAGCCTGGCTAATATCTTTACCCGGTCTTGGAATCATTTTGATCTTGGCAAGTTTCCAGGTATGTGGAAAATATTGCGTTCGTAAAATGGCATTAAAAATAAATAGCAGGATTCTTATTGAAATTAGAGGCAAATTCATCACCATCCAATCCATCAATACCTGGAGCTTTCTTCGGGTTGAGTTCAGCAATTATTTTTTGTACTTCACGCAGTACAACGGCGAAGGGGAAGAAGAACTACACTCGGCAAATCCACAGGCGGGTCGTGACGGGTGCAAAAGTGTATATACGCTTAAAGGAGACACTTACGTCTTTCTCTGAAGGGTTAAGGTTTTTTGATCCCTTTTGATCTTCAATAGTTATACACTACTAAACTTCAAGTTTTACGAAAATATGGGGATTAAAATTTCTTATATCGCACTCTAACTACAAATTGTACAGGGTGTGTTTATATGATTTCTTAAAAACAACAGCTTACCCAACATAACAAAAAAGACCGCAGTCCTTTATCGATAATAGTTTTCGAGGAATTGTAATTTAGTTCAGATAAAATATGAGAAATTTTTGTTTTTTTTAAATTAACATAAATTTGTTGTTTTTGGCAGCATGCCACGCCCACTACTAAGAATATTTTGACCAAATTTTTAGGCTACCTTAGTTTTGATATGTTTCCTTTGTAATGGCGTAAAAATTTTTGGAATCTGTGTCAAGAAAAAATTTAGGTTTTGGCCGATGAAAATTGATTCTGAGCCACAGTGCGCCGTTGAATTTTTTTTACGGCACCTTCTGTTTTTATTATTAATTTCTTATAGAAATGAAGCAAAACAACAGTTAGCTTTACTTCGCATGTTTTTGTATGAAGAATTTGATGCAAACGCCAAACTGTGGCATGTACAGCAAACCAATACTTATTAAACCTTAAAATAGTTGAAATGGAGCAAAATGAATGCTAAATATCTCAGAAACCATAATTAATTTTGGATTCAGAAAGGAGATATTCGGAATATATGTATATACCCCATACCTAACTCATTCTTTTTTAATGGTCGGTGGGTCAAACCAATAATGGACAGACGAAATAGTAGCTTGTCGATATGGCTATCGTTGATTGTTGTGTCAAATACTCGTTCAGTAGATGACAACGGGCGTATCGAGAAGTTATCTAATATATGTAACTGTAAAAGAAATAGATTTCTGAAAATAGACTTGAAAATTTAAAAGTGCTCTACTGCAAAACAGTAAAATATGACTTAAGCACTTTTTCCTTATTGCTTTAACACAACATCAATGCTAATTTTGTATTCCCTAACAGGTTTATGACGACGTTGCCTGTTTATTGACAGTCGACAGACTACCTTAGATGATCAAAAAGTGATTAATCTCCGCTTAAAATAAGACTCGAGAAAGTGATTTGTTTAAAAAATAAAATGTATAGAATGTACGCAATCATAAATTGTTGAGGCATATGTTCGAAACAGCGATGCCAACTATTTATAATCCCAACGCGCTATTCACCTTCACAAAACGCGCCAGAACGCGCTAAGTTAAAGCAATGTCAACTATTTATAGCCAAAACTCCCTATTTTCCCAAGTGCTAAATTAAATTTTAATAAAAGTCAATGTATGTATATGTGTATTAGTAAATCCAATTGATTTTTTTAGTAGCTCTTTTCAGATTTTATAATATTGTTTCTTCGAATTATATCCTAAAGAACTAAAATCATTTAATACAGAATCAGAATTGCCTTCCAAATAATCGAAATCCTTAGTTTTTATTTTTATTTTATTTGTCAAACCTTGTAACAACTTATATAAATTGTCGTATAGTTTTGCGATTCAAATGCTTTTTGTACTTCAGCAGCAATATTAATAAGCTATATACTTTTTTTTGGTCACGAGTACGAGTACTCAACGTTGTGAAATTTTAAAATATTTTTGCCATTTACAGTGTTGAATTTTATTTGCGACAGCTATTCATTAACCAATTTAAAAATTTTTTATTAATTTCTAATACTGGAAAATTGTTAAATTTTTGCAAAAAAAGTAAAAAAATATTTTGAACTGAAATGATGATTACTTTACTCAAAACGCGCTAAGACGAAAAAAGCACGTTTGGCATAGTTCAAGCGCGCTAAATATAGCGCGAAACGCGCTAAATTGGCATCACTGGTTCGAAATGTGACTGTTTGAATCATTTAGGGAATTCACAATGAGTATATTAAAATTTTAATGTGGCAACATTGTGCCATCTTAATTTTTTATTGTGAGCAGGCAACGATATAAATACACATACTGTGTATATCAAAGTCAGGCAAATACACATACATCTTTATATTATTTACAAATTAGTTTATAAAGGCTGGTACTCTGTTCAAAGTTGTGAAAAATTTACAGCACCATTGATTATTTCGCGTGAAAATTTTGACATGTACTAAATGTAGCCCAACTCGCGATTTTTTTTATAAATTTCTTGCTTTTATTGCTTGAAAGTATGCAACATTGTTAAAATTCCGTGCGAAAAAAGCACTGCTCATGTTGTTTCGCAGCTAAACTAAAATGATGCCAGACTAATTTTGCATGGAAAGACATGATTTTACGTGTTTTTCACAACAAGAACAGAGTACTACTTTTGCGAATTTATTTCGCAAATATTTCACACCAAATACTTTTATATGTAGTTTGACAGCATTTCGCACGAAATTGTGAACAGAGTACCAGGCTTAATACGTGAGAGAGTACAATGCATGTTTGTACGAATGCTTATGAGAGACTGAATTATTTTCTTCCGTACGTACTAAAATAACAAAATTTGTTAAACTAGAAATTATTGTTGGATAAATTTTTCAAAATAACTTTTGTTCTGCGAAAAATACAAATATTTTTTCACCAACTACAGCTGCGCTGACAGTTTTAAAATGTTTGGTTTAACATTACCATATTACCATATAGAAAATGACATGCTTTTTATACTTTTAAATTTGCCACCTGGTAATAAATTTGATTTACACACAAACAAAAACAACAAATTTGCCAGACCATATTAAAGTATTAAGGTAGAGGTCCATAGCTCGCTTTTTGCGCGTTATGCTTTACAGGCGTTTCATCCTCTTGTTTCGTTCTATACTTTGTTCGCGTTGAGTTACATGCACTGCTTTTCATGCGCCATTTTATTTTTATTTTGATCAGCTGTGTGCGTTTGTTTATAAATACTTATAAAGAATATATTTAATTTTATATGTAAAAAATGCCTATGAACAATTTCAAAAAAGAAAAGTTTTTGTGTACGGCCGTTGTATTTAGAACGGAATTTAAGTGGGTTTTTTGAAACCACATTTAAAAAATTAAAACTTCTGACCCTGAGCAATTTCGAACCGCGACAAGAATGTCTGCAGATGTCTTTGACTATTTATTCAGCATTTTAAAAGATAGTCTTGAGAAGAACTCGGCCAGGGCTATTCCAGCAGATTGTCGGCTGTTGTTGACTTTAATGTAAGTAAATTGAAAATTACATATAAATGTATGCACATTATTGGTTTAAGCAATAACTTTTCTAAGCAGCTATTTAATACAGATTTAGCGGAGAAGACACTAATATGCAAAATTTGTTACTGAGAAAAGTGTGGTGAGAAGTTAATTAAAATACATCACTTTAATGAAAATATTCACATATTTTATAAGTTTTTTTCACTAAGAAATTTTTTTTATTGAAAAAAAAGAAAAAAATTATCCACGGCAAAATAATATTTATCGATAACGTAAGAAATAAAGTATTATTTAACATCTTGAGCATTCAAGAACAGCTGACTTTCTTTCATGGTGCTTGTAACGCGTACAAAAGTAGAAAGTAGACCTACTTTTTGCTTTGAACGCGCCTACGCGTTCTGCGCTTTTTGCAATGTAACTTGTCACATACTATTACATTGATTCTACTTTTTTGACAGATGCATAGAAAGCGTAACGCGCAAAAAGCGAGCTATGGACCTCTACCTTTAAAGTTGAAACGTTGCTATATTAAGACACATTTTAATATGCTATTGTGAACTCCCTAATTGTTTCGCAAGCGATTTTAAGTACTACCACAAACTGTCTCGAAATTTAGTATAAATTGATCAGAAGCGCGAGCCATAAGAAACTCTTTTAGAAAAACCGCGACTAGGGTACCATTTTCTCCCGAATGAACAGTCATTTTCGACTCGAAAATGAACGCACAAAAAAAGGACTCGAATATGATTATTAACTTCATAAAATGCTGACTGAGTCGATAAATACAATACACATCGCACTTGTTCCTCAAAAGCGTAATAACTCAAAATTCATGAATTTTCAGTAGAGGCCAAAAACTGTTTCTGTTAGTAGTAGTTATTCTAAAAACACAAAGAGAGTCATATCGGTTTTTTTTTCCACGGAAAAGAAGGCAAATCAAAGGGAGATTTTTACAGAGGGTAGATATGACCTCTGTTGTTTGGTTCTTTGCAAAAAGTGAAAATTTTGAAAATTATGAGTTGTTACGCTTTTGAGGAACAGCTGATTCATTTTGTTTACTATTTTTGGTAGAAGTGTTTTTGAATAAGTAAACACTTTGTAAATAAATTGATATAAAATGTTTTTTCATTCCGATTCGGACGAAGAAAATAAAAAAATAATAGTGGAAAGAAGACTTCTCAGACAGGAGTCATGCATGCACATCAATAAAAAACTGAATTTATTTATTAACTTACATATATTTAGCAATATGCCAAAAAAATTTACTTTTTAATTTTCAAGCTATGAATGCCGAATGATTTTTAATGCTTCGGGTGGTAAACTCAGCTACCTTAAGTGGTAATTAAAATGCCCTAAAACGGAAAATTAGGGTGTAAATTAAAACTTGAATTTTTTAACTTTTTATGAATTTAACGCAATATTTCTGTTAACAGCTACAAAATTAATGTTTTTATTTTTTGCATAGTTAGTTTTACGGATATTGTTGCAACAATACACTGAGGAAAAAAAATGGCAACAACAAAACTTGGAAGCAAGAAAATACTACTGCTAACATTTAACGCGGCACAAATTGGACTGAATATTATGTCTTGCCATACAACACAGTTGTTAATGATTTCAAGTTCTAAAATTCTGCGGTGTTGCGTGACGATCGCATTTTTCGTTTACAAGAAAATTTGGAATATGTTTAAAAAAAAGGAAAAAAATTAAAAAAAATTCGTTTCTTTCACCTTCATTCACATATAACTTTTGAAGTAGGAATGTCATCTTCAAGCACCACAGCAGAATTTTAGATATTATAGTTATCAACAACTATGTTGACTTTTAAGGCATAATATTCAGTCCAATTTGTGCCGTACAAAAAACATTAAAGCCTATTTTCGGCTATCACTATTTTAGATATTCTAGCCGGCACCTTATGCATGTTTATTAATTATCAACCTCTTATTATTTATTATCTGTTCTCAAATGATTTACCAAATAAAAAATAAACGAAAAAAAAGAAGGTCATCAGTCGTCTACTTGACTTTCAATATCCTGAAGCGTACACTGATGCGAAAATGATTCATGATTATATTACAGACAAAAATTTTCTGTATCAACTTGAAGTATGTGTACTTATCCACGCAGCTTGCATTGAACCACTGAAACATATTAGCACTTGTAAATCAATTGTTGCTCGAGATCATCTTACTTTCAAGAATGTGCTGTATCAAATATTCGAATATTTAGAGTTCGAAGATATAAATAAAACATCGTGCTTGAATTTAGTTCCCCACAAATTTCAATTTGCTTTTAACACAGACAAGCTTAATTTGCTTACTGCAAATTTGAAAAAGATGATAACATTTTTAGCGGCTGCGAAAGATTCAATGTTAAAAAGATATATCGATAGACCTGTAGATGATGTATACTCATTCCACAGTAATGTCAATGTGGAGAGAGTGTTTGCGATGGCGAAGAGGAACGAGGATATGGCACCTCATAAAGAAATATACACCAGATGTCAGCAAGTAAAGGCCCGGCAAACAAATGCATTCACTTCCTTTTCGACATTCTGCAGTTCCATCCAACGAAGCAAGATATGGAAAATAGTGTAAAAATAATGAAAAAGGTTTTTCAGAAAAATAGAAAATGGAATGCTGAGGCAGTGTTGTCAGATTAGGGGATTTATCCCCAAATCGGGGATTTTTTTTCGAAATGGGGATAAGAATTTTGATTCGGGGATTGAGGAATTAATTGGGGATAACTTTTATGTTTTGGGAATTTTATAAGATTTTTTGGGTATTTGATTTAAACTTTATTATTATTTATTTTTTTATTTATTTCTCGGAATATTTTAATTTCAAGATATTGCTCATCAGCTAATTTTATTGTTTACACGTATGTACTATATAACTTAAATTATTTGACAATTAGTTCTTTAACATATTTGATGCTTACAATTTTATATACAAATAACAAGCAACTTAAACATGTTTCGAGCAGAAGCTTGTTCATATCAAGATGCCGCTGGATCACGGCCGTTTAAACATTGGTAGAGTATTGTATATATGTATTAAATTTACTTTGTGTATCAACGAACAACGCTTGCATTGAACGAAGTTTTTCTCTATTACGAATTAATATACAGTCGAAATAAATCTGGGAACCCTGTGCTGAGGAACGAATAAAGAGATTGGAAGAGATGGAGAGCAAGCAACAAGCAAAAAAAAAAAAAAAAAGACGTACGGAAAGTGAAGTCCTATTTCTAAAGGTAGAGGTCCATAGCTAGCTTTTTGCACGTTACGCTTTCTATGCATCTGTCAAAAAAGTAGAATCAATGTAATAGTATGTGACAAGTTACATTGCAAAAAGCGCAGAACGCGTAGGCGCGTTCAAAGCAAAAAGTAGGTCTACTTTCTACTTTTGTACGCGTTACAAGCACCATGAAAGAAAGTCAGCTGTTCTTGAATGCTAAAGATGTTAAATAATACTTTATTTCTTAATTTATCGATAAATATTACTTTGCCGTGGATAATTTTTTTCCTTTTTTTTCAATAAAAAAAATTTCTTAGTAAAAAAAAATTATAAAATATGTGAATATTTTCATTAAAGTGATGTATTTTAATTAACTTCTCACCACACTTTTCTCAGTAACAAATTTTGCATATTAGTGTCTTCTCCGCTAAATCTGTATTAAATAGCTGCTTAGAAAAGTTATTGCTTAAGCCAATAATGTGCATACATTTATATGTAATTTTCAATTTACTTACATTAAAGTCAACAACAGCCGACAATCTGCTGGAATAGCCCTGGACGAGTTCTTCTCAAGACTATCTTTTAAAATGCTGAATAAATAGTCAAAGACATCTGCAGACATTCTTGTCGCGGTTCGAAATTGCTCAGGGTCAGAAGTTTTAATTTTTTAAATGTGGTTTCAAAAAACCCACTTAAATTCCGTTCTAAATACAACGGCCGTACACAAAACCTTTTCTTTTTTGAAATTGTTCATAGGCATTTTTTTAAGTATTTATAAACAAACGCACACAGCTGATCAAAATAAAAATAAAATGGCGCATGAAAAGCAGTGCATGTAACTCAACGCGAACAAAGTATAGAACGAAACAAGAGGATGAAACGCCTGTAAAGCATAACGCGCAAAAAGCGAGCTATGGACCTCTACCTTAAATTTGATTGATATGGATGAGCCTATGGAATTATTTAATTTATTACATGAACTACCTTATGTCGATGTACAGAATAATCGGATAAAAATTCTTAAAAAGCAAATAAACATTTTGAGAGGGTATAAATTATAAATATCACTGTGAAAAAGTTTGGCAAACAACAAATTTGTATTTAGAGTCTCAACTCAAAGAAAAACTAAAGAATTTACACTCTTATGTAGACCTCTGAAAATTTCAATAATAAAAATAACTTGATGTTTTTAAAAGTACAAATAATAAAAATTCTGTTACATACAATTCTATTAAAATAACTGAAATTGTATTCGCAAAACTAAAAATGTAGTTACGTACAAAATTTTAATGACGAATTTAAGTTACATACATATTTTAATAAAAAGTTTGAAACTATTTAATTATCTTATAGCTCTTCTCTTTCTCATTCGGTTATTTTTCAACCGATTTTCAAATTATATTCAAATTACCTTTCAAATTGCTGACTATATTTAGTACAAATGATTGCCGCTAGATGGTGCAAAATTCATTTTTGTTGAAAAATATATCAAAACACCCTGTATTTGCAAATAGAGTTCATATGTTCAGCAAAAATACTCGCCAAGGATTTCTTACAAATTTGCCAAACATTATTTAGTCGAATTTTGGAAGTTTAAAGGTCAAAATTTTGATTTTCTTCAATAACCTAAAAATAACGGTAATTTTGTAAATAACGGAATTATGAAAAAGTGAAAGAACAAAAGCTGCTACCGAAGCCCTAAAGAACCATTTTCAACAATAAAAAAGTTCTTTTTTTTATCGCAAAAAGTCGATTTTGGCATATTGCTACTTATATTAAAATAAAAAACAATATTATATAGAAATAAATTTATTAATAAATATCACGTTTTTGTTACACAAACATTGTTTATAGAAACATAGAAAAAAAAGTTATGCAAACTTATTCAGGGAACAAAACATTATATGCATTTTTGTATAGTACATTACTTATCATTTTTTTGATAATTAAGCTCAAGGCCTTGTTAATACCACCTTCGATCTCACTGTAAATCTCACGCCAATTTTCATTTATGAATTTGTTCATGTTGTCTCCCAATGCCTTGTCGCCATTGAAAAGATTATCGAATTTGAATTGGAAAAGTTCCGGTTTCATTTCTAATTTAACATGTTCCAACTGAGCGAAAGTTTCACCATTTTTATCGACAGGCTTGAAATTGAAGGCGTATCTGAAGATGACGTTTGCTGGAATTATAGAAATGTAAATAGATTAAAAAATGATGTGGAATGAATGAAATGACTGTTATATACATATATATGTATGTACATATATATGTTTGTATGTTTGTATGTATGTATGTATGTACAGTAGGCGTGGAAAACTATCAATGGCACTATCGATACTATCGATACTAAATTTGTTTTGCAACTATCGATGTTTTTATTCTGCATTCGATTAATACTTGAAAACAATCGATATTTTTTAGTCACTAACGATAGTAAATGATACACCACTAAATCGGTTAAGTTTTCTAAACTATCGATAGTTCTCCACCTCTAATGTATAGGTAAATCTCGGTATAAAAACCCCATAATAATAACAAGGGTTTGATCATACGTTTGTGGCAAAAATGAACGAATGAACGAGTTGGACCCAGCTACATAAGACCATTTAAAATAACTTTCAAGACATGAGGGATTTTTCAAATGCTTTAATGCAAAAAACTTGCCCGTTGTTGTATATTTCTTTTGTTATGAAGTTTTAAAAACAGAAATTTAAAAAAATTTCCTAAAAATTATTTTTTTGCTCAAACTTTTGCGATATCGCCAAAACTGCTGTGCAGATTCAGAAATAATATTTGAAGGGCTTAAAAATAATTGTGTTGTAAAATTTTGCATTTTTTGAATCGAGCATGGACTTATGTATGATAAAAAAATTCTATTACATACGAGTATATACTTAAAATATGCATAACATATGTATGTAGTCGGTGACGGCTAAACTTTTCGTGAAACGTACGTACTGTAAGCATGTGTAGTAATAATGAAAATAACATTTAAAAAAACTGCAATATAACGAATTTTTTATAACGTTTGTTATACCGGGATTTGCCTCTATGTACTTATTTAAATATGAAACCAAAAACTGCAGAAAGGTGTTGTTGACGCCACTGGCTAACTGCTGTTGTGACAAATTGGAGAACGTTTTCGGGACGCACATCGAGGTCAAAGGTCAGCTATATGCAAATTTCACTATTTTTAAGAAATAAATTTCTGAAACTCGTTAACTTGCTGCACCATATTAAATAATTATAAAGATGTATTTATTTTAACTAGAATCACCAGGTGGTCTAAACTAGACCACTTGATATTTGTACAAGTATACATGTTTGTTTGTAAATAGCTACAAAATAAAACCGAAATAGAACATTGCTTCTTTTCAAGCAAATTCAAAATACTTTTTTTATTTGTTGAAAAAAAAGCAAAGTACACGATAAAAAACATGTGCCGTATTTATATATAAGATTAACCAGATAAACCCTGGTATCTCCTTCGAGTTCAAGTGACCCACAAACTTTGAACCTGTAATGCAAATGAATCAGTGCGCTGCAAATTTAAATTAAAAGGTCCCAATTGCTTCACTGAAGTAGATAACTCAAAAATCATGGCTACTAACAAAGATTATCAGCGAACTTGTATTGCATTTTAAATTAAAGTTTGCTCGTATTGCTAAATTCTTTAACATTTATCACTATTTGGTACTAAATTAATATATACTTTTATTTAATAAATACATGAATTACAAAGACAATTCTTCTAATTTAATTGTGCCATTAGCATATCATTTACTCGTCACAGAGGAGACCAGAGTTGTAGAAAGTGACTTAAGAAAAAAGCTCAAATCATCTGATTTGATCACTGTTAAAAAGGGACAAATATAGTGTGTTTGTTATTGAATATTTTTAGTACAATAATCAAAACAAACAGCAGAAATGAATACTTAGTGAAATGAACAATTGAAAATTTTTACAAAATTAAATGAAAGATTTTGCAGTGTTGAACTAAATAAAACAATGTGTAAAAAATTATTAGTAATATGTATAAAAGTGATTAAAATTAGTTTCCAAATGCTTACAAACTCAATTTTAAAAATTTTCCTTCAAAAATATTAATTTTTAACTTCAACTTGCAAAAAGCAAACAACGAATGAGACCACAAAGCATAAATTGAAAATACACTTGCGCACATGAACATTTGCACAAAATTAAATTGAGGAATTTGTGGTATTGAATTAAAAAACACAATGCGAAAAGGATTATTAGTATTAATAAAGTGACTAAAATTTGTTTTCAAATGATTAGAGACTTTGTTTTAAGCATTTTCGTTCGCAAATATACGAATGAGACCATAAGGAATAAAACGTAATTATTTTAAAATAATACCACGCGAAAGAAAAAGTAAAGAGGATTTGATGACTGTGTGAGCGAGACCTCTAAAAACAACACAAAATCACAGTTATCTTCCGTCTTACTTTGTGCTCGTGACACCTCTGGTCTCCTCTGTGGTACTCGTACATACATATTTACATATAAAGTATACTTCATTATTACAACAACATGATATACGCTACTATTTTGTATGTGTACGAATCATCGTACGATTTGTAGCAAGGTCCATCCATACTCGGCATTACGACTTTTGCTATTTTGACAACAGTTTTATTTATATCACAAACATGAATATGAACCATGATACAATTTTACTTTTTCTGATGTATTTTGGACATTTTTTGGAAACTACTTGTTTAATAATCAAGTCTATTCGGGAAGTCACTTTCACCGCAAATATGCTCGTCTTTCACTTTTTGCTATTCTAAAACACTACGTTGGAGATGAGTCTTAGAAAATATATGTTTTCTCATACATTGGAGCTAACTTGACAAAATTATTTGCCATATAAAGAAGTGAACAAATATCCATTATTGTCTCATTTTTTAGAAAGGTTAAAATATTGCCAAGTTAGCAGATTGTCTAGAAATGATATGACACCCTGACGATTATAAATTTATATATTGCCTAGCATATTGGCAATGATAGGTATTGTGCCAAAGAAGAACTTGGTAAAAATTTTTATCTTGCTATTTTTAATGGCCAACATTTTGGATAGGAGCTTGGCCTTTTTGGCAAATTTATGTTTTTGTGAGGATCCGACTACTTTTTGAAAAATTTTCGATAATACAAATTTTTAATATTAAAATTTATAGTCCGTTTTATATCTATTAACAATCACTGCTCCAGTTGAAAAGGCAGAGTTACATAAAATAATGGGTTAGAGCGTGATGGGTGTAGGATTGTACACCTTAAAAATTCACTATTGTTCATTACAAGAGCCCCTTGGATAGAAGTATGTAAGATATAGCGCAAATTTTAGCGAACGTGATCCCACCTGCTTATCTAAATATATTAACATATTAAAGTCTGCTTAGCCGAAGTGTTTTATATACTTCGGCATATCCTTGCCCACTTTTGGAAACGCAAAACTGTAGCTTTGCGTAAATGCAAAGTGCTTGCAATGTTCCAATAAAGTAGCTTGTTTTTTAATTTTTGGGTTTTCCGATTTTTCTGGTTGGTAACTCAATTAGGCCTATTTGTCTACAAAATGTCAGCCCTCTACAGTATAATATTACGTAAAATTGTTATAGGGCCGGCCCGCCCACTTTTCTAACTGATGATTATGCTACGGCTAGTTCTTGATTATGGTTCATGTAAAGTTTCGTACGAAAAGTAATAGACTAAAATCTGCTAATCCGAAGAACATGAAAGAGAAGGCTAAGTCTTATGGGTGTAGTCACGGCCACTGTTCAAAACAGAAATTTGTTAATTTGGATAAGTGTATGAAAAGTTTTAATAAAATCAATTGATTTTGAATCCCCTTAAATTAAATTCTTAATTTTGAGTTTAAAGTGCTTGTCCCCGCCAGAATGAAACTTCCAGGTTCTTAGATTTTTTTTAGTGATCTCTGATCTAAATTTATTTGTGTAACAAATTTCAGCTCTGTAGTGCGAATTTGAGTGTTAAGGGCGTGGACCCGCACACCGGATAAAAGTTCTTGGTTTTGAGATTTTTCCATTGGCTCACTCATCTACACTTGTGTGTAAAATTTCAGCTCTCTAGCGTGAATTCTACCCTTGAATTTTATGGGCGTTATCCCGCCCACTATTTTAAACTCAAGACTTTTCGTAGTAAGCTGCTGATACGAAATACGTAAATAAAAGATTTAGATCTGCTACGCATAAGAAGATGAAACATGAGTCTAACATTTTATGGGCGAGATCACGCCCACTTTATAAGATTGTAGCTGAAAGCCTTACATACGCGCAACGTGTATGCAAGGTTTTACTAAAGTGGCTTGAGTTAAAAGGTGTGTATATAGTTTTTAATTCCGAGCAATATTAGTGTCACCCCGTCCACACTGGTAAACCTTTTTGGGGTTTCAGATTTTTTTACTTGGTTTCTCATTAGCGCAACTTTTAATTTTTATGTTCACAGCCCCGTCCCTCTGACTCAAATGTCTGGGTTTCCAGATTTTTCTAGTTGGTTTCCCATCTAGACCTACTTGTGTATTAAATTTCAGCTCATTAGCGTAACTTTTACTTTTTAATTTTTATGGGAGTAACCCCACCCACTTTTTCAAGTTCAAGATTTTCTTCGTGTCAAGCTTCTTTGGAAACGGATAATAATACCCACATAAATAGTACATATAAATATGCTGAGCCGTAGTATATGAAATATAAGGTTTAATTTGTATGGGCGTGTGAACGACCACTTTTTTGACGATAAATTAATAGCCTGCATTATCGCAGTATGTATGCCAAATTTCGATATAATCGATTCCGTTAAGCGCTTTAGATTTGCTTTTTTAATTCTATACTTTATGGGCCCCTCCAAATTTCCGGGTTTTCAGATTATTCTCTCTTGCTGTAGCGGAGGTGCTTCATCAATTTGATGAGTGTGTCAGTGGTCAGTGAAGATATCTTAAAATATGCATATTTTGCACCTCCATATCTCAGGAAGCTTTCATTGTAAAACTTTCTAATTTCGCATGTTACATGAATTAATTCTAATTACGGTTTAAATTTTATAATTTTACGATTGCCGGGAACAAAGTTATGAGGGGGTTAAAAACACGACGAATGAATTCGTGTAGTGCCTGGCGCACTACCATCCGCCTAGATATTCTTATGAACTTTTAATTTTATTTTTTTCATTTTATTTTATCAACACATATTAAAACCATTTTCCATCCCTGATCAGATATGATAAACAAGTCTTCACCAGTTGTACTTCCTTGACATAAAATTTTGTTTATGTGCCTTAATCGAACAAAAACGATGACATAACAAAATATGGTTTCTTATTACATACATACATATCGCTCATTTATTCAAAGAATGCCATAACTTAAAAAATTCGATTTTCGAGTTAGTGATGCAGAATTAATCCTCATGAGCTGGCAAGAACATGGTCGGCATTAGATGAGGGAATGTCAGACAGGTCGGTGAAATTACCGATAGGTCATTACTATAGGGAACTCAGTAATTGGGTAGAAAGCAGGACCAACAGTTCATGGCGAAGTAGGGAGGATTGTAGAGTCTCGAAGGGTTTGTGGCCAAAACTTGACTCAGAAAAATCCAAAGTGCTACTGGACATGAATAGGAAGGCGATACGAATTGTGATAGATGCGTTGATAGGTAACTGCTCGGTCAGAGCAGAACCAGCATTTTTTTGAGAAACTGGCAAGCCAGATTTTTGTAGGATGTGCGGGGATGAAGAAGAACCAGAAACCATTGAACATATTATCTGTCACTGTCCGAAGCTACAACGTCATAGGGTTAGATGGCTGAGCAGACGTTTCCATGAAAGAATTACTGATATTGGGAAGTATAAACTAGTGGACATCAGGGGCTTCATCATGGGTATTCGGTTGCTCAAGGACGGGTAATAGGGTCACTTCCGGCTACAAATGGGGGGTAAATATTACTTTTTTGGGCAACAGAAGGGAATCACAATGGACCCAATTGCATCTCCGAGTGGAGGTGCGGTATAGCATCACCCCTCCTAACCTAACCTTTGTGTCTTAATTTTTTACTCTATTCCAAACTTGGTTAATGAACGCTTCGAGTAACAATTGTAACATTTTCGTAACACTTCTTAGGAAATGAGCACACCTTTAATAATATACATACATACATAAATCCATACACAAAGTAAATTTATATCAAGTATATGCAACTACTCAGGTGATTAATTTTTTTCTCGTTTCGTGGCAATGCCTGAATGTCAAAAGTTGTTTACAATGTTCGTACGCCATTTTGTTTTCTTTTGCTTTGTTATACACAATTGTGTATACTGAAAACGTATGTGAAAAAGTTTAAATAAATTTTTACTTAAAAAATGTGTTACAAAACATTTAAAAATTATTATATTTAATTATTTAATATTTTATTATACTTATTTCACATATTAAAGGTTTATCAATTAATAAATTTACTTTGGTTTTGTCTATCAATACATTTCCTTTTTGTTGTATGCAGGTCTGGGACTATTGCATTAAATAAGCAAATGCATTGACCATTTTACCACACTAAACCAAATCAATGCAAATACAAATTTATTACATTAGCACTAACTTTGATAATATTAGTGCATTTTTTTTGCATTAAACTAAAATCCCTTCAAAGTAATTTATGAATATTGCATTGTTACTTTTATTTCACTATTTTTTCACCACTTCACACATTATGAAAAGTATTATTGCATTATAGTGCAAAATACAACGTAAATGTGTACATATGTACATAAAAACATACGTACATACATAAATATGTAAATTTTTTCCTATGTACACCCAAGACGAAAAATCATATCACTACGTTTTTTATAATTTTTTTCGAGAGATGTAATTGTTCCAAGCGGTAGTATTTTTCGTTTATAAAATCACCATTTTTTAAGATATAACTACAATAAATGAAAACCTAAGTTCTGATCTTTTGTCAATTGCACGGTTTTCTATATAAGGTCGAGATGCAACGTACTTGAGGTATGAAACTTTTTAATTTTTTCAATTGGTTCTGTATTTATATTGACAGTTTTCCTTTTCTTTAATTTGTACGTACATACTTATAAAGGTGCCCTCAATGAACTTTACTGTATTTTTTATTTTATTATTTGTGCTATCTGATAAAATAGGTTAACGTTTTATTCAATTTTACTGTGTACAATATTTGATAATGCAATAATATTGCATAATGATGACTAAGCACATCAATACAAAATCAGTGCATTTTTCGCCATGCTAATGCAATATTAATCCATTACTTTTAAGAGATTTTATTGAAGTGAAAAAAATAGTGCACTACAAGCATTAAATTTAAATTTGCACTAAAATTTTTGTTTTTCAATCAGTGCTTATGCAAAAGTGATGCCAGTTGCCCAGGTCTGGTTGTATTCATCTGTTTTTGACATTCATCCATTATTCTTACACAAACAAATCGCCTGTTGTTTTTGTACTTTCTTAGTTGTTGTAGACCTGCATATACTTTATATAAATATGCTTTGTCCATACACATAAATTTTTAATTTTGTGTAAACCCACCAAACCAAATGTTCCGTATTCGTAAAGAATTCGTAACGACTAGTCGACAAAATCTTCCGATTTCGGAACTGAAATATTACCGAAATCGTTACGATTTTTATATAAAATGGTTGACACGACTTCACAACGATACGTAGTTACGAAATCGATTCGATATATCGGTACGAATTCGTAACATGTAAGTACTATTTCTTTTTCTATATAAAGCAGAGTACCGCTTAACCGTTATGTTGCTGCTTTTGTCAGAATAAGTTGCACATACTTATATTTTTCAATATTTATTACATTTCTTTTTTATTTATTATATACCTCGTTTATACGCAAATCTTATTTGCAAATAAAACTATTTGTAAATACTGAACTCACCGTTTATACGTAGATAGCATTCATTACTATCTGTGTATTATATTGCCACACATTGTTATCTGTGTATTATATTTTTTACAAAACAAAAATAATTGGCAACATTTTACAACTTATTTGCAAATAGTTGCGTTACTTGCAAATAGTTTTCGTGAGTTATTAACTTACAATAAAAAAGTTATACGGCAACGCTTTCGACTTTTATTTGCAAATAAGAAGTGCGTATAAACGTGATAATAGATATTTATTTATAACGAAATGTTTTAATGAATTCGTTACGAAAAGTCTGAGCTCAGACAAACTACCGATATGTCTAAACGAATTCGGCACGATAAGTCTGACTTCAGAAAAAGTATAAACATTTGGTTTGGGGGGAAGTGTTATTTGACAGTGAAAAAAAACAAACAACAAAATGTAACAAATACATTTTTTAACTTCTATTAATTTGGACTCGAGTTAAATAACAATAAAATATTAAAATAAATATTTGAGTTTTGTTTAACTTTTTATATGTGTTGGAATTAATTTGTTCAAAGAAACATACATACATACATATGTACTTGTACATATCGCCCATGTACTCAAAGAATGTCATAACTCAAAAAAAAAAACAGATTGCCAGAAAACGAGTTTGAAGTTTTAAATTTACACACAAATTAATGGAAAAAGAAATTTTTATTTTTCTCTCAAGAGTTGAGTAAATAAGATATTTGTATCCAATTTTTAAACAATGTGAAGAACGATGTGAGGATTAATTTTGCATCACGAACTCGAAAGTTTATTTTATTTAGTTATAACGTTCTTTGAGTAAATGAGCGACATGTATGTATGTATGTATGTATGTAAATAATTCTAATGAATCGAAAAAATAAAGTTTAAAGTAAACGCTTTAAAATTTGCAAATTTTCTTTGTTGTTGATTTACCATGTCTGAAAGCATTTCGTTGCTGCTAAGCAACACATTAGTAGACCTCACCCACAATTAAAAAAAGCTTACAAAACCTCAATGCTTATAGATAAACCTTCAATAGATAATTGAGAATTACAAAACTACAATCATAGTAGGCTAAGAAACTTTTTTTTTTGCTTAGCAGCAACGAAATGTATCTAGTCATGCTAAAACCAACAATAACAAATAAATTGTTTAAATTCGTATTCATTTTGACACACGCTAAATAAAATTAAAATATGAAAAGTGAAAGCTTTCAGATAATAAAAATGAATTTATAAAAATTGCAAATTTAAATATTGAATTGTTGTGAAAAAATCTCATTTGATATGTCTATGGTTTTGTAACGAAAAGTTAACGACAGACATACTGTATGTAGGGCTCTATTTTCATATATTCGAAAAACAAATTTTGCATTGAAATTTCTTTAAAACATCTTTTGCAAACCAAAAGTATTTTTTATTTTAAGACTAGTATTCTGTTCGCGTGAAAAATTTTACACGTAACAAGAAAATTGTTTCGTTTTTCTCGGTTAGAAGTATGCAACATTGATCGACTTTTCTAAATGAGGTAGTTTACACGAGAACAATTTTTAAGCCGCACAATTTTTGTTCTTTTCCAAAAATTGTGCCAACCACAATACCGCTCTCTTTTCCTCTCTTGCACACAAACTGAAATGTTATGCCAGCACAACTATGCCCGTTAAATTCAGCGCAATAAAAACATCAGCTGCCAATTTTTTTCGCACGAAATAAATGTCACATTATTTCACAGATGGCAAGAAAATGTTGTCAGATACATTTCATAAATTTTTCACGAGTTGAACAGAGTACAACCTCAGCAACATTATTTTATGAATATTTCATGTGAACTTTTTTAATATGGATTATGTCAAAATTTCGCGTGAAATTTTGAACAGAGTACCAGGCTTTAAATGTTTATGTGAATGTTTTATGATTGTACTTACTGCCAGTAATTATAAAATCTCCATTTCCTTTAATGGGCAAAATCAGCACATTTCCATCCAAAAGATATTGTCCTTTTAATATTAATTCGGGAACTACAAACTCAACGAATCCGCGTTGTTTAAAGTTGAAACCCCTAATAATAAATACATAATAGGTTTGCATATTAATTTGTGAAAGTATGTGAGTACACATATTCATACATATTTATATATAGTAAATATATATATCGCTTCTTTATTACAACAAAGGCTTAACTCAAAAAAGCTGATAGAAAATAAGTCTTAAGTTTTCAAGTTACTCGTAAGTATATACATAAATTGCAGGAAATTGAACTGACACAAGACTAGTCACGTGACCGGTCCCAAAGTGATAGGAACCAGTTCAAGTTCTAACACTTTAACATGGGGATGGCCTAGGATGGGGTTAAGGTGATTTGTATGTACCTTGTGACTTGTCACTGAACTATTTCATAGGGGCCTTATCGGTGTAGAATAATATAAGTTATTTAAAAATGTCATTCCGACACTTAACTGTAACAATGAAAACTTATAATTTTTTTATTATTATAAATGCAATTATTTTTTTTAATCAGACATTTTTTTAAGATTTGAACTGACAACCTACTGCATGACAGGCTTGCACACTACTCACTCATATCTCAGAAGTATAAATGACGTTTAAACTTAGGTTAATATCTAAGTGTAGTTACGGTACTGGTTCCAGAGTCACATTGGAGGAAACAATTAACACTATTTTATAGGTGCGGGATTCAACCACATCGATTATGCTCAGTTTCGTTTACTACAATACTAGACCGAGTCCTAATTAAATTGACTTAAGATCAAGACGATACATCACGAAAATTTTGAATATGTAAAAATTTACAAGACAAGTATTTTTTTCACTATACACTACTCCGCACTTTTGGTAACACTCGCATTTTCTCAAGTCATAGACGTACTTTTGGATCAATTGTCACCAAATTTTCTGAAGGGTACAACAATGCAATGAAGATATAAAAATATTTTATTTTCCCAATAGGTGTGTTTACAAGCTTTTTATATGAAATTTTTCCTCAAGATTATACATATAAGACATTAGGTTTTTTCTGTATTATTAACTTTAAAAACGAAATTTTTGAGATACACATGTCTATGTTGCAATAAAGTAGCGATAATACATATCGCTTATACATATGTATGTAAATTAAACACTCACTTGATTTCTTTCACATTGGCCGATTTCAAACCAAACACATCGAGATCTATAAGTTTCAACTCAAGATTAACCGCACTTGAAGGATTTCTCGGCAATATTAAGGTTTTAATACGCA
Source organism: Nowickia ferox (assembly GCA_936439885.1). NCBI lineage: Eukaryota > Metazoa > Arthropoda > Insecta > Diptera > Tachinidae > Nowickia > Nowickia ferox. The sequence goes on from OW387023.1 coordinate 31,319,519, forward strand.
ACGGATCAAAAGGTATAAGATCTATTTCGGGCAAACCATTATAATAATTTTTCATTACATGCTGAAAGGATTTTTTTAAGCATTCACTATCACTACTGCCACATCGTGTTATTTTAGCAGCTGTTGAAATGAATAGAAATTTTTTAATATTTTTAATAAAGGGCTTTCCTTTTTTTTAATTAACACTCACGAAAATCTCCCAAAACAGCGGCTGTACTTAAAACTAAAATAAAACTGACAAAATTATACATTTTCACAAAAATAAATAAAATAAAAGAGTTCAACTGTTATTTGTATCACTTGACTACTGTTTGACTATTGAATTAATTAGTGAATTGTCTAACCGCTTTTATACCTGATACGAAATTGTGTTGCTGTACGTCTTTTGTTTTTACGGCTTATTTAGAATATTTGTTCGCATAATTAGTATGTGTATATGTATGTACATATGTATGTCTGTCAATTTATAATATTTATTGTAACCCTTAAAAACTGCTGATTGATATCTGCATACATACATACATATTTATGTATGTATGTATGTATATACTCGTATTTAAATTTGTGTTAATTTTTTTTGCATCTCTAGTTTTAATTTTTTCTCGCTAAAAATTGACACAATAAAAAGATGTAAATATTTATTTTCGCTATTTTGATTACATTATAAAATCCAGTAGCAAACTATTAATTATTCATTACAGTAGTTTCCGCTTAACTGATATCTGTTAAAGTTATTTAAAAATAATACAATTGCCTTAGTGAATACAATTCAATCAAAAATATTATTGTTCCGCTTAATTGTTTCAAAATCCATACACAAAACAAAAAGTCAATAAAGCTGGAATTACTGCCTCGCAATTTCACCCAAACCGACCCGACAAAAAAAAAACATATTTATTTATTTTTATTTTTCATAAAAATCGTTCAAATGATAGCAACAGGAGTATGAAAATTATGAATAACTAAAAAACAGCAAATTTTGACTAATTTGGAAACACTTTGAAATGAGCATATACTGAACACTCTGCTCTCCTGCTTTGTTTGTTTGATCTTTATTTAACGTTTTCTTTTATTCCTTTCTTCATCTTTATTGAAAACCATTGTCTCTGAAAATACTATAAAATCTCTTGTTTGTTTTTTCTTGAAGTTTCGACTCTGTGTATCTTTTGATTAGAGTTTTGTAGATTAATTGAATTAGTAAACTTTTCGGTCACAGCCGTCACAGAAAAAATTTAAAAGCTTAAGAAAATTGTTATGGCACAAAATAAATACTTGTTACTTTCCAACATTAAGCAACTATGTCTATTTAATAATAAAATATGATTTTGTGAAGCTTCATTTTAATATTCCAGTAATTAGTTATAGGATGTAGATGGTCACACCCGTCATCAACGGGAGCAAAGGAAGCATGAAATCAAGTAATTTCAAGATGAAATTAAGAACGAAATTAAAAGTGCTCATGCTGGTGCTAAATGACATTTGAGTTAATTTCGCAAACATCTGATTCGTTGGGGCATTCATTCATTATTTTCAGTTGAATAAAGGCTTTTCCACAATTTAAATAGGCTTTTCACATGACAATATTTTTCAAAGTAATGGTTTTTACTCATATTTTTATTTTATATTGAATTAAAAAAAAAAAACAAAAACAATTTCTAACCAAATTGACGCATTCAATTTTTTTGTTGCTTCTCGTGGTTGGAAATATCTTCATGGTTGGAAAAAAGGAGTTTTTCATACAAAAAAACGTTGTCTATTGCAATTTCATATTAATTTCGTTTAAATTAAGTAAAATGAGTTAATTTTGGACATGTCAAAATGTATGGGAAATTATTTATTTCTGCCGAAATCATGAAATTACTTGATTTGATGGCACGCTGAACGGGCTATAAAGAATGAGAATGATATGGACTGCATTGAATGAGAAAGAAACAGAAAGAAAAAAAATGCTACAAAAAAATATAATGTATAAAATATCGCACGATTACAGCGGAAAAAGAATAAAAGTCAAATTATAAGCTTTTTGAATGACTTAAACATTCGTAGCTTTAAAAAAGGTAATCGAGTCACAAAAGTTAAACGTCACATTCCTTGTAATCTATTACTACGTTTATACACACGACTTATTTGCAAATAAAACTGTAAATTGTTGCCATATAATTGTTTTATTGCGGCTTACTAATTCAGAAATCTATTCACGATTAACGCACTATTTGCAAATAGCATGCTTGAGGTTGCCACGCTTACAAATGTTTGCTAATAAAAAAACAATGGATAAATATTGCACAAAAAACATTGCAAGAACAAAATAATGACAATAAAAACAAATAATTACTTCTTACTTTATAAATTTACAAAATTTTTTTGTAAACATAAGTAACTTTTTCATAGAAGTGCTATCAAGTTTTTGTATTTGCAAATATTTCTATTTGCAAATAGAGCTCGTATAAACGTAGTATATCAAAAAGAATTGCTGTTATTAAGCAACTCTTTGAAGAAGTTCCTTCAGAGTCTCTGGTGCCTTCAATAACCACAAGAATCAAAATTGCTGCTGGTGACATTGAACTTTTATTGAACTCTTCATACTTTACATACCCGCCAATTTTTCGAAAAAATTATTTAGAGAAAAATTTGTTTTCCAGGCGGTAAATTTTTAATACAGCCAAAAAGACTTTGAACAATTTACACCAACAAAATTATTTTATGCTTTCTACAGAAGATTTAACAGAATGTATCCTCAAAGTAATATCTAATTCTGTAAAATCTGAGATTTGTAAGGTCACACCCGTCACAGCCTTGTTATGGCCATTCTGAGTAGAAATCATGTTTTTATAGTGTCTACTTATTAAATGTTCTTAAGATTAACATCACTTTTTCTTCTCATTGCTGGAAGTAGGATGGGCTTGAAAAATTCCGTAAAGTTTATTTAACACTGTTTCTTAAAGCTTTCTTTTTTATGATCAATTTACATTTTTTTAAATGTTTGACAGTTTTTTAAAAATTAAAAGAATATAATATTTCTTTTTCATAAAACAAATTTTTTTTTCAACAGAACGATTTTTGTTGGATACTAAAAAAATTATGCACAAAAGAGCAAAAAAAAGTCATGGCTTAAAATGAAAAATATTTTTTGCGAGAGATAAAATGTGTAGTGTGTAATCATTTTTTATCTTTGTTTTTCAACGTTGATTGCAATTTAGCAATTTAGAAAAGTTATAGGCTCCGAATACAATGGCTCATAGATTTCGTGACGGGTGACATTTCCTGTGGGTTAATTTCTTACAAAACTGCGCCGACAGATCGTTTGTTCTCATAAATTTTAAATTTGATATACATAAATCCTAAGAGGTAAAATCAGGATCGTTACAAACAAATTGATATTGGTTGTACAGATTTTAGTTTTCCTCTTAAAATTTTTTGATCCATTTGGAAGGAGAGAGGGTATGCTTGGCGCATCATTTAAGTGGTGCAAATTTTTTATATCGCTGAATCTTCTATGCGGTATAGTCGCCAAAGTTAGCTAATGAAACATAAACTTTTTCTTGAGACACCCTTTATTATACAATTTTTTGATTAGAAAAATAATACATGTAAATTTCATATTCCACGTGAAATTAAAACGTGCGGAATTGCCATAGAATTGTTGTTGGAAATGGAAATTTATAACAACAAAGCTATGGCAATTCCGAGCGATTTAATTTCACGTGCAATACAGAACATACCCGATTATTTTTCAACCACTTATGCTGAGCCGATTATCACGAATCTTTGCGTTCATTTCGAATAATTTTTATAATAATTTTTGATTTAAAAAAAATTATTACGGATAATGAATTCTTATTGATGTTTATTTGGTGAATGTGTTCGACATCAATCTTAATAGTTTTTTTTTTGGCAACTTGAGCACAATATCGAATTTTATGTCAGTGTTGACAGTTGTAGAGCGAAATTTCTACGTAAAAATATTTTTGTCAATAAAATAGGAGCGTTAGAAAATTGAACATTATCCATAGAAATCGAAGCTTAGTGTTGTTGCCAGTTGCCGAAATGTTATTACGGTTGACAATTTCCATCTAACAGCTGTTAAATCTGTCAGATTTTTATTAGCTAGCTCGAAATATAGGTGAATTTTTGCTAACTTATTTAAAACTAGCTTCTCCAACTAACTCATAAATGTTGCAGATGTGAGTCAGTTGTTTTTTGATTTTCTATCTTCTTCCCGATAAGATTTAAGCTAACTCAAAACTTATGCAGAGACTATTGAGTTGTTTTTATACAACTAACTTCTCCTCGACATGTTTTGAACTAACTTTTAGCTAACTCAGTGGCAAATCACTGTTATGATAAATTTACGTTAGAGTGGCATCACAAATTTTCGCAAAAATACTATCAGTAATTATAACTTTGCGGAATATTGTACCAATTTTGTACTATGTGCTGATCTATGTTCTTTAAATTCTACTTTCATCATCTTGAAAGCTTAAATAGAAAAAATCGGGTTTTTACCCGTAACTCAAGATTTTTGGGGGTGTTTGGAAAATTTCAAATACAGATTGTTCTTATGCTCGACAATACCTAGCAGAAAAATAGAAACTCGTCCCAAGTATATCGATTTCCTTAATTTTTGTCAAACAGTGTAATTGATTTCGGCAACCCTTTTTATTAAATCTGTTGTTTGGAAATGAGGCTACAAAATTGGGTTTTTAAATTTATTTTGAATATTTTGAAGAACTTTCATTTTAGTAAGTAGAAAAATCGCAAAATTTAATTGGTCAGATATTTTAGAGAAATTCTTAATTTTTTTTATTTGTTTTAAAAATGTTCAAATAATTAATGAGTGACAAAATAGATTTCTTGGATTTGTGAATGGCCAAGCTCAGAAAATTTCTGGATGATACTTTGACCTGTAAATGGTCTCATAAAAATTTTAAAATTGCTGTGGAAATCATTTGATTTTTATTTTGGACAACGCACGAATCACTACACATAACTATATTTTGAATAGTTGGATGTTCTATCATCAGAGTATTCGTATTCGTATTCGTTATTGTGAAAAATATTATAATGAAGTGACGATGCAAAACCTTTAGAAATGTTGAAAACGCTTTGCAAATTAAAACATACAACAACAGAAAAAGCGTCTTGTTTTCTTCGATCTATGTCACGTTCCACTTCAAGGCCAATCCAATTTTTCAATTGCATCTTCGGTTGGAATATTATTTATTGAAAATTCTAATGTAACGGTCGCATGGGTCATTTCTAGGATTTATAAAGGACAAATTAAAAATGTGTTAGAATTCATCTCTATTAAATCTTTACGAAACGGCGTTGGCGGGTTGTTGCTCCATATTCGATTTCCATTGAAATAAAAACTTTACTTGAGTTTTGATCTAATATATTTTATATTTATATTTAAGAACCTTCAATTAATATAGTCCCGCAAAAAAGTAAAATATTTTACAGAAATAAAAAGATTTACAAAAGTTTATCCCTTTGTGACGCAACATCGAGAAAATATTTTTTTTCTACTAATTCTAGTAGCAGAGAAACAAGTCGAGGCAAAATTATCGGCGGCTGCGGCGCAGCAGTTTTGTAATCGGCGGCGGCGCGCCGAGAGAATTTTCGGCGGCTAATATAAACATATGAAAATTTAATGAGAAAATTAGAAATTGAAAATTTTCATAATTTTTTCTCCGAAATTTGTCTCCTTGAACAAATGAAATTTCAGCTCATTTTGAGCCGATGCGAGCCGATACAATCGGCGGCGGTGGGATAAACAGAAAACTAACCGGCGGCGGCGCGCCGTCGGCTTCGAGCCGATCGACTTGTTTCTCTGTCTAGTAGCTCGTATAACAAGTAAAAACTTTTGTTCTAGAACTTTTTTAAAATTTGATTTATTGGAGTGAAAAGTCAGATATTTTGGCAATAAAAGTACCAAATTAGAAATAACTTTACTGATAGCATTCTAACAATAAAAGCAATAAGTGACTTGCATATTCACAAAAATGTACGGCGTAAAACGCTGGAAAATAAGTTTTTAAAAAGTTGTACTACGGTAACACGGATTTATTAAAATCGTGGGGTAATTTTAAATCTGTTGTGATATAAGAGATACAGTTTTTTATTAAGAACGAATTTTACAGTTTGAAACTAGATATTGTACCAAAGTTATTGCATTAAAATAAAATTAACAATTGCTTGTACTTAATGGTTCTTATGAGGATTGAATGGTTTGTTGCATATCTGCAACATGGCATCGCAAAGGGTTGAGTTCAAAAGTGCTCTCCCGAAAAACTGCTAAATTGGGCTTAAGAAATTTTTCCTAAACGCCGCAGATATTAGCATTCAATAATATTAAGTACACGTAGAGCAAACTGTCCATCAGTAATCAATTTCAAGATTTTGTACTGAAAAATATCTGTTTTGAAATATATAGAGCAAAATGGACGCAATTTATCTCAGCAACGAGACGAGACAGCAGAAAACGGATTGCAGATTTGAGCTATTTGGGGTCGAAAACCTAAGATGGCATCAACTTCTTCTTCTGTCCTCTGGCTCCCTGTGGAGCTTAAGGCCTCAACAAAACTTCGCCGATCCTTTGCTATATTTTTCATCTCGTTGAAAGAATATCCTAATGTTTGGATATCTTTCACAAACGTTTGAAGCTTCCTTGCGAGTCTTTCCGTCATTAACCAAGTATCGATGACATAATTAACTCGAAATTGACAAAATGACGTGCGACGATATATAAATATTTTAGCATGCGTAGAAATTTTTCAAAAAATATACTGGCAACACTGTTTTCTATATTTGGAAATTTTTTTTTTTTAATATTCATGTTTTCGTAAGAAATAGTTTAATTTGTAGAACGTGCCGATCAAATTCATTCATTTTTTTGTAGAAACAATTTAACTTAAATTTCATTAAACCTTTTCTAATCCCAGAACAAATAAAAAACTATCGTTTGAATACGAATAAAAATCTAAAAACTTAACTTTTTACTTTTGTTACAAGTTTAATAAATTTATTAAGAAGTGTTTTCAGATTTCTGATAACAAATCTTTTCTAACAATAAAACAAGATTAAAAAATACGTGTTCCTAATTTCATGTAAAAATTCTATTTTGATTTTTTACATAAATTATTTATTGCGTACGTGACAAGTATCAATCTGAATTGATAAAAAAATTACAAATCATTTGTATAGAAGAGCAGAATAACACTTTAAATATTCATCAAAGTTAATTGATAAATACACAAGTTATGAATAACATTTTCAAACAACTTTATTTCTTTAAAATTATGCGAGGGCTGGTATTTATGTTTTGCCATGTGAATACACCGCACAGCATACATAGATACATATGTATGTATATGGGTACGTTCGTAAAAGCATTTATAGTGCATTTAACGTTAAAAAATGCATAACTTGACAGCACTGTTTAGCGTCAAACGTTTTTTAATGCAAGTAAACGGCATACCTGCCGCAAATCTCTGCAAATGGCGCAGTAAATTATTTTGAGATGCAAAAAGTTGCAGTGGAACAATAAGTTCAACATGTGTGTGTATGTATTTTAATATTTAAATTACATGCTTCGAATTTAACCTAAAAAGAAGGATGATATATTCGAAAATGACTGAAATGACTGAAGCTACGGTCACACTTGTCAAACATTTGCCCAAAAAAGCGTAACCACTAAATGTTAATGAAAAATGTTTCAATTCAGACAAAAGTTTGTCAAGTTAAAGAGTAGCCAATATTGTTGGATTCTATGACATGGTGCATTAGTTGTGTTCGAAACTGTTTAATATGATAAACAAGTGTCTGGATCAAAACTTTTTTCATTAGTGTTTGTTGGTTACGCTTTTTTGGGCAAATGTTTGACAAGTGTGACCGTACCTTAACAGTTTGCACTAGAGTTGTGTTGGTAACGAACGAACTAGTTCAATTAAACAATTCAGCAAAGTGAATGATATGAACAAGTTCAGCTTAGGTCCAAATTCACAGTCATTGGTTAACTAATATCAATAGTTAAATAGTTCACTGCTCTTTGTTTACCATTAGTTAAACCGCCAAATGTCATTGGTTAACAAATGGTTAAACAGCTGATTCCTTGTAAACTTTATTAGTATTTTTTTCTTTTTTAAATTTTAGACACATTTCACACATACGTATTTAGCTGTAACATATTTTTTTTTTATTTTCTATTATATTTTGGTATTTTCTAGTATATTTTGGTTTTGGAATTTCAGCACTAATTCAATATCTTGAATGGTAAAGTTAGACGAGCGAGCACTGTTTTATCAATTTTTAAGAAATAATCCCCCTTATTGTGAATGGCGCCGTCGACGTCACACCAAGGCGACACTAAATATTGTCACTTGTATAATCTTTATCGGCAGCCATTGTCTCTTATTGACAATCTCTTACTAACCTCTAAGGCTTTGTAAGTTAATGGAGCATGTTAATTAATAGTAGTCAATTGCTGTCGACAAAGAGTAGACAAGTGACAATTTTTATATCGTATCATTGTATTAAAAACATAATTCATTATTGTAATGACTCTGATACATTAATTTAATGTAGTGATTTTAATTAATTGTGTAACTTACGTATGTATATTTAACACAGAAAAATGTTTGTTTGATATAATTGTCTTCTCCGGCCAAGATTTGAACTTGGAACTAATCTCATGGTGGTCAACGCGCTTACCGCTGCATCCACAACAACCTCGAATATTATTTAGATACACTCTAAATATATTACGAGTATCATTAATGAAATTTTAATTCAACATTATTTAATTGATCTTGATCATTATTTGATTTATTTGAACAGTTATAACTTGTAAATAAATATATGTATATAAATATGTATTAAAAAAATAATAATTTGACTTGTCTCCAGCATTCGAACCTACGACTAAAAAGGTTGCATACTGCCTACTATCCAGCAGCAGGAAGTTTTCTTCATTGTAGTAACGAAAATATTTCATAAAAGCTTGAATCAAAATCAGTCTTTCGTTTTAGTCTCTCCAAACAATAATACATTTTTTATTTTCTACAAATATTCTCTTTTCTCACAACAAATTTCGAAAGTGTATCTTTCATCATTTTAAAAATGTTTTCAGCACAGTGCTTACAATATATTGATCTTCTTTTATATCACTATATCAATTTAAACTATTTTTTTGTATGAATTCTTCATAAAAACGTGTATTTAAGTTTTTCATTACACAAATGAAAACTATTTCGCAACATTAATGATACTACGAAATGTAAAATGTTAAGCATTAGAAACCTTTCATTCCATTAATGAAATTTGCATCAATATAATATAATGTTTCATTTTATTGATGAAATTTGTCGTTGTATTAATGAAAGGGGTTCAACGTAATGGTTTCATTCCCGTTGCGAAGTGTTTTTATTTCAGTGTATCGCTTTAAAGATGAGGAGGTAGAACAATTTTTAATCCACCTGTTGTACCAATGCCCTGTTTTATAGCCTGTCTGAAGTGGATGCTATGGGGGAAATGAAGTTAACAAAACTATCAAAATTCCCAGGCATGCCTATATAATATCTTAATTGAATATTGGCTGATCTTAGAATTTCACAATGGAACCGAACTGGCAAAGTCAAATGATACTACACGTTATAACACAACATGAAATATTTATTATCAGGAAACGGTACATAAATTTTTGATAGACATATTTAAAAAAAAATTTAAGTAAGTAGCGGCCCTCGTAGTATATGAAATTGTAATAAAATATTGTAATTAAGTGTTTCGAATGAAATCTGCAAAATATTTTCAGCACACATTTTTTATGCTTAAAAAACTTGCTGCGGAATATTTATAATTAAATACATGTTAACATAACACTTTGTCATTTAAGTGTAAATATGTAAATCGATACATATGAATGTATATATGTATAGTACATACATATGTACATACATACATATATTACTCGATAATTAAACTTCAAATAAATATTTTATTTCTAAACGAGTATTCTGCTTTTACACTACATCACGATAAGCCATTGCTGACTTGTTCACACATAACGAGCAACGGGAAGAAAGAAACTTGTGCTTACATGCTTTAAGGTGGAGACTACGTGTCATTGCTCATGTTCAGTCTGATTACATATCGATGGCCCTAACTCGTATTTTCACGAAATTGAATTTTTCAGTGATTCCAATACACTTCACCCAAACATACCGCGTCACAAAAATTTATTACTATAGTATACAAAATAACGCTTTTAAAAACAGTTTTACAAAGCCGTTATACAAGGACTTGTACTGTTTGTTATTATGTTTTTACCTTCTCCTGTAAAGTTACAGTTATTTGAGTTAGCGCCTTTCTACTTGTGACCAACGATATGTAATATATATATACATATGTATGATTTTTGGTCTCTGCAACAGAGACAGCATACCGTTTCTATGCTCGCTGAAAATAAAAAAAAATAATTTTCTAACAACGAACTGTGAACATTAGAACGACTCACAAAAAAAAAGTTTTTGCTACCTCTCTCAAATTAAAGTTCGGTCTTTTTAAAGAGGACTCCCAAAATACATGAAGGGTCTAGCGAGGACAGTTCGTAAGCCATACCTAAGAAAAGTAAATTTTTGTTTGTTTTTTGCATTTTTTATATTTTCTCCCAAGGTGAATTATTCTAATCTACATACATACATACATACGTACATATTAGTGAATACGAATACGAATACGATTATTATATGTGAAATTTATATCCATTCAATTGGGGTTCTATTTACGCCTGCAATATGAAATATTAAAAAATTGTTATGAAAAAGAACTTCACACTCCTATTGGACTACTTTAAAGTTAATAAAAACAAATGATACAAAATGGTGGTACAAAATGTGCTCAGAAGGCCGAGAATATGTGAACGATGAAGAGCGTGCCGGAAGAAGTGAAGTGAAGAAAATGGTATTGGACAATCGTCGAATCACCATTAGAGAGGTTGCTGAGGACCTAGACATATCGATTGGCTCGTGCCATTCGATTTTTAATAATGATTTGGGCATGAGACGGGTCGCCGTGAAATTCGTACCAAAATTGCTCAATTTCGACCAAAAAGCGTATCATGAACATTGCTAAAGAGCTGAGAGGGTCGTAACTGGTGACGAATCTTTTGTTTATGGTTATGACGTTGAAACCAAAGCTCAATCATCTCAATGGAAGCTGCCGCACGAACCAAGGTACAAATAATTTCCATACAAACATCTTTTCTGAATTTATCGATTTCTATTCAATAAAGGAAGATGATTTTTATTTATGAATGCATGTATACCCAGCTAGCCTTTTCAATCGCAGAAGAGCCTATTGTGAATCGTATGCAGATAATTTTCAATCGCAGAAGAGCTCATATTTTAATCGATGATTTGCGTACAAGAGCCGCAGAAGGCGCTTTTATTTGTCGTAGATGCAATCATTTGAGATTTATCTAGAGATTATCTAACAACTCTTTTTTGAAGAACATTGAGAATCGTATGATGCTCTTCAACGTTAATCTTATTTGAGCCATTGGGAGAGTTGTAAGAGAATTATTCGATAATGATTTGGGGAATCGTGCAATACTTAGTATGTTTTTTATTTTTAAAGTTAAATATAAAAAAATTTTTAGTACTTATTAATAAAAAACTTTTCTTCATTAATTGGTTAAATAATATTTTATGTACATATGCACGAGTACATGCAACCAGTCTCTATACATAGAAAATTTATTATTACTATGTTGTATTTTGCTTTTTTAATCGTCTATCGCTTCTATCTTTGGCGTGCACAAAATGGTGCCGCAAGAACTTTGAATGGCAAAGATCTATGAAAAATTCAATTATTTAAAAGAATTTGATTATTTTAGAAGCTTTTTACATACCTCCAATAATTTAATAAATATTTAATGTAAAATACCAAACACATTAAATTAATATGTACTTCACTTTAATACATCTTTAATTATTATAAAAAATAAAAACACACTTGAAACAAACGACGAGATTCTTATTCAAAACTCAAATGAAAGCATCAGCGAAAAAATGAAGAAAAAACTAACAGTGTATGGCAGTAAATATATTTTATAAATAAATATTTTAGATAAATGAATCGTCGATTAAACATTGTACGATTTTTAAAAGAGAGTTAAACAGAAATGCTACAATATTACTTTCCAAACAATCAGCAGAAGATTCGTCTAGGAGTTGTATATTAAAAACGACCGCCTATTAAACAGCTCTTGGATAGCTGGGTATGTGCATATGTGCACCCTCCCTTATAACAGCGTAGATAAGATTTTGTGCACAAATGATTTTGGCTTACGAATAACGATCTTGTTACTGTAATTTTCTAATTCAAACAGAACATGCATACATACATATGTGTGTACTAGTGATGCACAAATATTCGTATTCGAATTGCCGAATATTCGGCAATTTTTAGATATTCGTATTTGCCTGAATTTGGTGAATATATTTAAAAAAATAAAAAATAAATAAATATATGCATAAATCCTAAACGAAATTTAAATAAATGGCAAAAGATTTTAGGTTGTAATAATTAAACAAAAAAAAAATTCAATTAAATTCTTGTACCGAACTTAAAAACAAATAAAACAAACTTCTTGCACAATTAACATTAATAAAGTTTAAGTACTTTTCTAGATAATATTTGTCCGAAAATTATTTCTCCATATAAACATATGTATAATAAATTATTCATGATTTGATTAGGCTAAACTTCGTATCGCTCTGTAAGCCAAATTACATGTGATAATTATAAATGAACCTTCATCATCAGCGTTCTTTGTGTTTGGTCCACTGTGTGTGGTTGATGTAGATTTCTGCTTTATATACTCACCTTATCGCAAATGGAATATGTTTTTGTCAGAATATTTATAATTAAATTTGGTGTTATTTGTTCATTAATAATTATCACATGTTATTTGGCTTACAGAGCGATACGAACTTAAGCCTAATCATATCATGCATATAGAAACAAATGAAGTTCGTCATGGGCTTGTTGCAAAACTTAAATAAATATAGTTAGTGTTTCTTATGGGAATTGTTATAATTTAAGTTTAACATTTGTTAACGTACTAATAATCCCAAATTATTATTTTACTTATTAAGTAAAACCTTTTTTTTATTAAAACTACATTGAAATTGATTATTGAGGGGTTTAGCTGGACCCTATGCGCATTTCACTGTGTAATCAGGGAACCTTTAAGCTTTAGAATCTAAAGTTTAGACACGCCTTGCACGTTGTTAACCAGCTGTTTATTGGGAGAAAAAATGCCTGTGGTTTAGGATTTTAGTAGGTAATAAAAAAACTCGGCTGATTTAATTTATTTAAATAATCATATAAATTTTTTTTGTTGTGGTGGAGTTAAATATTGATACGCAATAAATTAATATCATACAAAACAATTAGTTTTAATTTATTTGCGCTGTTGAAAAATCCGCGTATTATTTGAGAGACCAGTGTTGCCAGTTTTTTAGAGCTTATCTAAAATTTTTAATTTGTGATCCCCGAAAATCCCCAAAGTGAGTTTTTTTTTATTAAAATTTTTCTTTTGCGAAAAAATAAAATTTTTTAATTTTATTTAATTTTATTTTTTTATTTTTTTTAAATTTTTTAAGAAAACATTACACATACTTTAATATACACAATAGTGATGAGCTACTTTTCGAAAGCTGTTACTTTTTCACAGCGATTGAAATATCACTAATCACAACTGTGACTGAATTTATTAAGTAACAGGTTTTGCAAATGTAGTTCTTTCATACAAACTGTGAATGCTTTTTTATGCTTACTTTACAGTAAATAAAGCTACCATATGAATTTATTTGTATACGTTCACCGTTTGTCGAGAAAAAATTATCTAATCGTGTCAAATCGTCTTTTCTGGCAACTATGTATAGCTCTCACATTTTTGTATTTGCAATTTTACTGTCTCTCTGACTCTCATACGACAATTATCAATATTTGGTTGGGGTTGATGCTAATTGTTTGTTCTTGTCGCTCTTCTTGTTAGCATTTATCAAAATACCAATACTAATACATACTTTTAAAGCAGAAGAGCTAAAATGTGTTAAACCGTGATTACAGTCACTGTTTAATTTCACAACTGCTCTTCTTATTAGATTTTGTCAAAACAACAGAACTGCTACAAACAAAATAATGCTAAACTGTGATCACAATCACAGTTTAAAAGAACAGCGATTTAGAAATCACGTTCACAAGGAGCAACATTATTAAAAAATCACAGTTCGCTCAACACTAATACACAAGAATAAAAAAATTTTAACCAACTTCAGAATCGAAATCTTCTGATTCATCAGCCTCAGAAATTTTGTTGTACATAGTACTTGTATTAAAAAGCTTTAGCATTTCAGCAGAAGGATTGAATTTGTCACGACAAATTGAATTGTTTTTAAAGTTTTTTTTTTATTCTAGGAAGTGCTTCCAAAAAGTCATATTGCATTTTGTTACGTATATTTGTTTGGTAGTGTTCATTATTGATTAATCTGCCTTGATACTTCTTCTTAGCTCGAAAATATTCTTGTTACCATCAGTTATGAAAAAAAATACCCCACAAATTTGGTTATCATCCCCAAAAAATTCCCAGGTCCCCAACACGAAATTTGTATCTCCTATAGCGAAAAAAATCCCCAATTTGGTGACAAATCCCCTTAACTGGCAACGATGTGAGAGACCGACAAAACTTCTATCTAAAACGTTCGTATCTTAAGTCTTTTGTTTTATACAACACAGTGGCGTGAAATAAAAAAAAGTAATAAAAAGTCCGCAACTTTTAACTAGTGAACCGATTTCGATGAGACCAACTGTTTTGGAAAGAAGAAGTGTCGAAATTTTGAGAAAACGTATTTGAAACAAAAATAAAACATGCTAAGAGCACCATTTTATTTCTTACAGTTTCCAAGTCATTTGACTTGAAAAAATTTTTTTTAATTTTTAGCCATGACTTTTTTTAATAGTTAGTACATAACTTCTTTATTACTTGGCAAAAATCATTTGGTTTTTTGTTTTTTAAAAAAAACCTCCATTACAATTCATATGAAATTTTTGTTTGATATCACAAAAATTGTAGCAAGGAATAATTTTGCAATTTGGATTTTTGAAAATTATGAGAAAATTTTGTATATTTTGTGAAAAAAGTATTCTTATTTTTTCGGACTATTTAAAAAAATATTCAGTATTTGATAAAAACTTTGATTGTTTTTGAGTCAAGAGGTATCAAATAAATTTTAGAGATTTTAGAGATGGTGCACCCTACATCCAGCATTAGTCGAAAATTAGCATTTTTTTTTGGCAAAAAATCAAATTTTGGTATGTGGCAAAAAAATTTAACACTCTCTTGACATCCTACACATAAATGTAGGCAGGAGAGGAGATTTTCTAAAAATTTTCAAATTTATCTAACACAATTTTTTTCAGTACAAAAAAATTTTATAAAATTATATATTGGAAAGCATTTTAAATAAGTTCAATAATATACATTTAGCTTTGCAAACCAAAAAAAAAATAAAAAAATATTGTCATACCTTCAATAGTTTTCGAAATATTAAAAATCGAATTTTGATTATAAAATTAAATTTTCTACATTTTTTTCTTTTTGCCTAAATTGTTGATCTCGTTTTCTTTACTTCAAAAGTTTTTTAATTTTTTCTATGTAGTTACAATAGAAGACGTAATTGTCTATTCAACGGTACATAATATGTATACCTTTGGCATTATATCAGTCTTAAAATGTATACATAAATAAAACACCTCAGGTGAAAATTTACGTGTTTTATCTGCTATTCAAACAAACCCACATTTTTTATGACCTCTTGAAGGTGTTATTAAATATTTTTTTAAATTAATTACTTTTATTTGACTCAAACATATAAAAATTAATGTACACAGTATATATACCAACAATGACAAAGCCACCTGCGCGCACACCCTTATTATGGGTATGTTTTGATAGTTGTATCCATTGTTTGTAAAAGACATGCCTTTACATTTAAGCCGCGATGCGTTCAATGCTATCATTTCAGTTAAAGCTATCATGGAGATAACAATTAAAAATAAATCGCTCTGCAAATTGATGAGGGAAAACTTCACTGATGGGACTACTCGGTAGGGCAAGGTTGACCAAATTTTGTACATAATAACTGCTACATATGGTTTATCTGCAAATACCGATTGAAATTTTTAATTTTTTAAATTTTATAAAAAAAGGATAAGTGAATGCAATAAATAAATTTATAAATGTGAGAATAGAAATAAGTATTGGTTATATGTATATAGAAAGAAGTGTGATCGGCCAAGTAAGGATTACGATAGCGTTGGATGCGGGAGCAAAAGAATAGAAGCTGCCAAAATTGTAGATGTGCTTCCAATTGCATCTACAAAAAGATTAACACGCCAAAGTATAGTAAATATTATACGGTGGTAGATGCACTAGTACTTATTCTTAATCTGGGCCTTATTTTAGAAATAAATACAATATAAGGAATGTGCTTAAAGAAAAAAGTGGGCCTTTATTAAGATCGGTCGATATTTACAAAAGTTTCAATCTTCGAAAGAATTTCTACACCCGCAGTTTCCCAATTTGACACTCTTTGGAGCTACCCCGTCGCACAACAGATGCCTACAAATATATTTTGCCAAAAGCTTAACACTTCTTCTTTCCAAAACAGTTGGTTTCATCGAAATCTGTTCACCACTTTTTTTTATTTCACGCCACTGTGCGTTGGAAACGCCAAACATACTGGTCGTCCAAAATAATCCGTTCAAATGTCAGTGTCAAAGCAATACGGGAGAGTTCGGTGACAATCCAAAAATCTCAATTCGGCTCGATATCACGACATGACACAGTTCTCTCTGCCGGAATTGGATGACATTGATGTGGTCAATATGTGAGTTCAAAAAGACGGTGCCACAGGCCAACTCAATTACTGGATACGACATTTCTAGATCGTTTATTTTCTTGTTTTGGTGATTAGAATTGGCCCCATATATCGTGTGACTGAACACCATTATATTTCTTTTTATTTAGTTATTTGAAAAAAATCACCGGTCTATGTCAACAAGCCCACAGCCACCCATGCATTAAAAGAGGATATGCAATGCTGCGTCAACGAAATTCAGCCACATTCATGCAAAATGGTCATGGAAAATTTCGACAAACGAGTGCGTATATGCAAGCAAAGCCGTGTAGGCGTTTTGCCCGAAGTATTATTCCATAAATACTCCTATCGCATTTGCTTTATGATTCAATAAAACAATAAAAATCAAAAGAATAAATAAAGTATTTTTTATTTAATTCAAATCTTGCGTTAGTTTGTTGGAGACCCTTTACTTACTCTTTGAATTATAAAATAAACCACATGTGCTTACACTGGTATTTCTATTTTATTGCTCTTCAATCTTATGCATCCGCTACAATATTTGACATATTTATTCAGTAAAATATTTATCATAAGGATATTTACTGAAAACACTATTGATCACTGTCTTAAAAACGTCACCATATGCTTTCCTTAAGCTTTCACGTACTTCGTTAAAAATTTCTTGCCAATTTTCATTTAAAAATAAATTCATATTGTCGCCTAAGGCTTTGTCGCCATTAAATAAATTTTGTACATTATAAATCATACGCTTGGGTTCAGCATCCGTATTAATTTGATCGATATGCATGTACGTGGCGCCATCTTTATCCACTGGCACGCCCACAAAGTTCAAAAATAGATCGACATCAACTGTAATAAAACATGAAATATTTGATTGTCTTACATGCAAATGTAAAATGCATAGATATTTACCCATTGTTATATTCGATTTGCCACTACCGGTAATAGGTAGTATCAAAATTTTTCCATTCACATCATAATCACCAACTGTACTCAAATAATCCGCATGCAAGTGAAGACCATGTTTATTTGTGAGATCCTTGGTAAAACCCCTGTTAATATTTTTATTTATTTTTTAACATTTATTTAATTTTCTCAATAGCTTCTTTACTAACTTACTTGACTTTTATTACATTGGCCGTCTCAAGACCATGCATATAGTTATTTGTTAATTTAAGAACCAAAGAAACTGGACTCTCCTCTCCCTGCTGTATATTAACGGTTTCAAGTTTTAGCGGAACAAGTGGGGGCAAACTAATTGAATCATCGCCTGAAAATCAAAACATGTAATGAAAAATGAAAATGCTTACATTAGATTGGAGTGGACAAACATAAGTTGTACAATTCACTTCCTTTGATGAGAGATATTTTTCTGAGGACTCTGAGGCTACAGCCTGGACTGTCACTTCTTAAATAAGTGTTGTACAGAGTGTTTAAAAAAAAACAAAATTAAATATCTTCCAATAGGGCTTCCGAACATTAATTGTTTATATCTTTCATGGGTCACTATAGAATATAGCGTTGATAAACGCGTGGAAATTATAAAACTGTTTTTATCAAAATTGGTTCCCCGTGCGGGCAAGCGGTATTTGTGCATGATTAACAACTACGTTTGCTCAGAACTGGATGATTTAGACACCAATAGCGCCACTTGCCGCACAGCTAATGGCAGATTAGACATTCTGCACGAGTGATTTGAGGGCCTGGCCATCTCACGTGGAGGTGATGTGAACATTTCGAAGGCATCCACTGAATCCGCTGCTAACGTTTGTACGATATTATATTTCACATATGATGACATCAAAAAGCATTTCAAACGAATACATTTTAATTACATCTCACACAAACATCGTTTAAATTCAATTAAGTAATCAGAATGAAAGACCCTTAATTTGCCAAGCCTATTGCGTGAACGCAAAGAGTCGGCTGAACGTGTGGCTATGACAATTGGTACCACGGGTATGAGGAATTCAGCACCACAAAAATGGTAATTTGGAGAATATTCTCCAAAGGTAAGGACGCTACTCGTGCAAGCATTGTGCTAGAACTAGGAAACCAGGCGGTGGGAAGGAGCATTTAGGGAGTAATAGGAAATACCTCTGCAAGTACGTACGGCTAAAAAATTAATTTAGTTCAATATAGATCGATTCCTCACTTTCACCGATGACCTTCTTCGCTTTCTACTGTATGCAATCAAACAGCCTCAAAATAAACTTGGAAGCGCCCGCGTATAAGAGTTGTATTCTAGTTTAGATCGAATATAAGTGTTATAAACAGTAGGAAGGTCAAATGGAGTGAAGTTTGCAAAATTAATTCAGTTCAACCAGCATCACACGGTATTTTCATGCCAAAAACATCAAGAGCTTCTGCCCCCATACATTTCGAAAAATAAGCGGCATGACATTGAACTCGTTTGATGAGATCCCATCTATAGAAAGTCTTATAGTGCGACCCTTGAGATAGCTCGACATAAATGAGAAAGCCATCACCGACACCACTTAAATGATGTGCCAAGCATACCTCTTTCACAAAAATGGATCAAAAACCTTAAATAGAGGGACACAATATTAGAGTTTATCAAGAAAGAAAGTGATATCATTCTTTTAAAAACATTAACAATTATTGATATATAGATTGAATACATTTAAAACGGCGGAACATTAAAAATAAAATGCTACGCATTTTGACAACAAAAAATAAATGTATAATATATTCAGGACTAGAGCTTTATAATACTGAAAAGAGCTCGTTTGTGGCTTAAAAGAAACTGTCACGGAGGAGGCAAGGATCCGTTATATCAGAAGTATCTGTATCTAGCATTCGACGTCTATTAAAAAACTAAGAAGTAAGATAAATTTCCAATATTCCCTCAGATGATGACTCAAGGTGTTTTAAAGCGCCTCAGAAATATTTCTTTGCGGTTTTAGTATCGACTTTGTCATTTCTTTCGTCCAAGAGGGTGACAGGCATTTTTTATATGTGTCTAGCATACGTGCTAAGATTTACAAAAAAAAATATATATTTATATATATGTATATAAAATAAAACTTTACAAAACGAAACGCAGATATTAATGTACGAAACAATTCCAAGTTGTTTGTTTTCCATATAAATTCCAGCGTTGCGTTTTATGGCTTTTTATAGGATTATGTCCTTCGTTTTTAAATATCCCACTGCATACAACTATTGAGAGCACTTACCTTGTGCTTTATCCTTAAAAATTGAATTAATAGTGTCCTTTATGCACTCCAAATCTTCATACTTGCAAGGCTTTGGGTCATTCGCTTAAGAAAAAAAAAACGTTCAATTAAATATCACACAAACATTAACGGTCGTATTCTAAAAAAATTAATTTGTACATCAAGTGTAGTTGAAATTCAAATTTTGTATGGATATTTTACTTTAACGTACACTTCACATACAAAGTATATTTTTATTTTTTTAACTTACGAAATTCACCATAGACATGCAAAACTATTGAAATTACTAGAACAACTGTAAATATTTTCGAACACATTCTGACAAAAAGGATGCTTTAGGAATCTTTATTTATAGAGAACTACATTTTGCTATTGAAAATTAAAGATTTTATAACATTTTTAATATACAATTAAACTAATTAGCAGCAATTAACTTACAGTACGTTTGATGGACATGCAAAATTAAACGTCACAAATTTGACATGTCAAGAAAGTATATGCAAAATTTAAGATGTGAATAATTGAAGCAATCGCTTGTAAATTACATTTGTAAATTGCCGGGTATTTATTTATTTTTCGAAGCTAACACTTGAAAGGCTTTTTAAATTTTATTGATTATTAGAAAATGTAGAGGAATGCTACACTCCGAATCTCTGCAAAATTCGATTTTATATTAGAGGATAAATCGCTGGACTCCATACCGTCCGTAATGTTGAAACATTTAGACATAACTTTTATTGAAACATTTTGTAATTTCGTTCGATCACGATTTGAAGACACATTTCGCGAAATTAAAAACTGATTCGGATCTATTGTTGCAGCGTTTCTTCATATACATACATATCTACATATGTACTTATCTTCTTAAGAAAATCACATTAATTAATAAAAAAAATTTCAATAAGAAATTATTCTTTGAACAAATATTCAATAAAAGTACATACATACATATTTTACACTCCTTCGTTCATACGAGTAATAATCATATTCGAGTCTTTTTCGACTCCTCCGAGCATTTATGCGCTCATTTTCGAGTCAAAAATGACTGTTCATTCGGGAGAAAGGAGTCTTTTATGACTCGCGTTTCTGATCGATTTCGACTCATTTTCGAGAGAGTTTGTGGTAGTACTTACAATCGCTGGCGAAACAATGATTCAAACAGTCACATTTCCAGTTATGCGTGATCAATTTATGATTGCGTACATTCTGTACATTTTGTTTTTAAAACAAATCACTTTCTAAGCATTTCTGTGAATCATTCTCGAGTCTTATTTTAAGCGCAGAACTGATTTGTCATTTTTTGATGATCTCAGGTAGTCGAAAAAGACTCAGTTTGGTGAAAAAGTCTTCCATATGCTGATTGGGTATAAGACATTTCCCTGTTATAGTTGTTTTGGCAATACTTTGTTATCTACTCTTGCAGATGATTAGTGCGAATGTATCGACCTTTCACTGCAAGAGTGTCATAACACAAAAAAATTGTTTTTCAATAAACTCATTTAAAATTTTAAATTTACTAACAACTTAATGTTAAAATAAAATTTAATGTTCCCCTCAAGGGGAGAGTATACAAAATATTTGTTTTAAAATTTTCCATGTTATAAAGAACGATATGATGATAGATTCTGTAATATTTACGGAGAAAAGCAGCAAATGCTCGATATCAATTTAATTTGTGTAACATTAATTATAAAATCGAAACTTTCAATCAATTTAAAAGCAATTATTAAAATACATAAAAAACATTTCTAAAATATGTACGAGGCTTGCACAGGAAGTCGTATAAAATGAATGCGTGTCATGCCGAGTTAAATATTTTCAGTCTCAAGCTGTGTTCACATTATATGTATTTGTTTTGTCGAATGCCACAATAGCATATGTGATTTCTTTTTTTTTTTATTATTTAGAGTGTGTTCTATTTTAAAGTGACA
Organism: Nowickia ferox; assembly: GCA_936439885.1. Taxonomy (NCBI): domain Eukaryota; kingdom Metazoa; phylum Arthropoda; class Insecta; order Diptera; family Tachinidae; genus Nowickia; species Nowickia ferox. The sequence goes on from OW387023.1 coordinate 31,341,602, forward strand.
AAGCATCTGACATCAGTTGGTTTTAAATAAAGCAAATGCTTGTGGTGTCAAAAATTAAGTAATATTTTAAAATAAATTATATTAAAATTGCTTTAATTTTCAAGTAAATCTAAAATGTGCTGGAAAATTCGGAAACGGAATTGTATCTACCTCAAGACGTCGAGCCATAGCCACAGTGTAACCCGACATACCAGCGCCCGCAACAGTCTGGACACACCTGACAAATTCCCGTATTTTAGTTTTCTTTTTTAGACAAAATCTTCTACAAAAATGGGGTGGATTGAATTCCGTTTCCGAACGAAATTGAACTTTGTGACATGGCCGATTATGTTATTATTCAATAAGTTACTTATTTAACTTATATTTTCTCTTCCTTCGCTTATTCATGCAAAAAAAACCTTTAACAGAGTGGCAGTGTACCCGGGTATCATATACTAGACATGGGCGCGAGTCGAATTTTTTCAGCATGACACTACCCGAACATCAATGTCAAGACGCACAAAATCAAATTGAGTAGCAAAAAATATTTTTTTTTATAATCAAATAGATACATATTTTTGTTTAATTTCAGAACTTTAAGCTCAAGAGTCCTCTACACTAACAACAAATTCACTGGATTTGCATGTTCGCCGATTTAAATATTTTTTTTACTGGAAATTCATGCATACATACATATTTTACATCTAAAATCGTTTGGTGTTTTATCGTGTCAATTTTGCTCAACACGATAGGACGAACACTTCGTCATGCGCCCATCTCTACCATAATTACACAATATATACGAAGCTTGTTTAAAAGAAGCCAACTGTGATAGTGATGGCTAAAGCAACATGGGGAAAATAGTCTTAGATCTAGTTAGAGCATAAAATATTTGGGAGAAATACAGAAATAGAGACAAACAAAGCATTTCTTCCATCAAAAAAATATTTTCTATTAGAAAAATATAAAAGATTTAGTGACTGTTATTGCGAACGTATGTTTATTTATTTTTATAAAATAATTTAAAATAGATGCACAATCGAATAAAGATGCTTGTTTTGTAAAGATTTTTTTTTGAGGCTTTCAAACTTATTATGTTTGTATATTGTGATTCTCAATATAGTATTAAGAGTCTTACTATAAACATACGAAGTTTGTTAGCTAAAATCAAAAATGTTTTGGGTTGAAGTCTACTGATGAGTTCCAAAAAGCGGGAACGAAATGCATATAGACAATCGCTTAACCATAAAAACAAGCAAAATTTTCAAATTAAATAAATAAAGACTTTATGTCAAATAAATATACTTCGGTATTTCATGTATGAAAATAATTTAACTATAAATACCTTCTAAGCCTTTAAGTTCCACAAATTTTGTATTTAGCAAGGATGTAATATTATGTTCATGCGTTCTCAAGGAGAATAAAGAAGCAATTATTTTATCATCAATGCATACAAAACCTGTGTCGGTACTATTTGAATTCAATTGATGTAGCAGTTTTGACCGTCTATATCATAAACATTAAAGATCTAAGCTTTCAGTTCTGGAAAGAAAATATAGAACAACGTGCCCAAGATCCAAAGGTAATTGGAAGGCCATTTATAAGCTTGCATCGAACTCGTTGAGCCATTTTAGACTCAAGCGTATGATCAAACCCATGACCGGCCGAATGAGTTCGACTCAAGCAATTGAAGAGGTATTTGGGCAAAAGTTCAAGACATCTGGAACAAATTATTCTTCCAATATATCAATTAAAGATAACAATGACCGTATTAGAGATGGTGACACCCCAATATAAAGGGTATTTTTTCAGAGTGTCACAACTTTAAATTGGCATCACTGCTTTATTTGAGCTTTTTGTTTAATTTGTCTTGAAATTGTTGAAATTTTTAATCAAAATAATTGCTATATTCGTCAAATTCATCGTGCATTGTTCCGATGAAGCCCATTTCTGTTTGAATGGGTACGTAAATAAACAGAATTGTCATATTTGGAGTGAGGAGAATCCACAAGCTTTTGTCGAAACACCATTACATCCACAGAAAATTACAGTTTGGTGAGGTTTATGGGCTGGCGGAGTCATTGGCTATATCATATGTCTTCAAAAACGATGTTGGCCAGAATGTTAAGTTGTTGAAAATTGGTATTCCGGATTGCACCTTCTACGCGCCAGTCGTGGCGGCCACATGTCAGAAATCATATTTAATAAATTTCATAAAATTTTCTTTCCAATAAAGCCCGTTTCATTGATATTAAAAATATATTTCCCTGTTGTATTATGATTTAAACTTGTGTCACTCTATAAAAACACCCTTTACAAAGACCATTCATGGTCTGCACGAATCCAATTATATATACCATGTAAATATTTTACTTATTACTTTTATTTTTATACATAAAGAAGTTATACATATATTTTTAGTTCTTTTTTTGTGTCTATACTGTAAATCTTATTCATTTCCATAAAATATCTGCAAAACATAATAAAACATAAAAATTTTATTTTTTCACATTAAAAATGGGTACGTGGGTTTCCAAAATAAAAACAAATAAAACAACGACATTAAAATTTTTTTATATGAATTGAATAGTAGTATTAGGATAACCTGTCACCTTGCTAAGGTTGTAAAATATTCAGGTCTATTCGGAAAGTCACTTTCACCATAAATACGCGCATCTTTCACTATTTGCTATTCTAAAATACTATATTGGAGATGAGTGCTAGAAAACATATGTTTTTTTTCACATTGGAGGTATTCTAAAATACTTGGTCACCATGATTCAATGTCATATTCGTTCGACCCCAATTTTAACGCATTAAGTTTAAATATATAAAGAAAAAAGAAATACGAAGTATTTTTATGGTGTCTAACAGTGCTAATTAAGCTTTAATGGCGTTGGGCCAGGGTCTAAAACACAATTAAGTTTTTTTAGGTTCTTCAAAGATGAGAACACGTTTTTAAAACAAATAAAACAATTAAGTGCTTTCACTTTTACTGTTTATAGTTTCTTTTTAAGTTACTTAGCACTTATACTGATAAGTTTTTTATTAATTATTTCTTTAAATCCCGTTTTGCCTTCAACTTTTTCTGCATACAAATCAGCTGTTTTCAATGTTGTTGATGTTTTTATAAGAGATTGCAAAAAATCGATTACTAAAAACGATATTTCTTCGCAAGTATTTTAGAATCTGTCGACGTCGAACTGTCGAAAGTGAACGTTCGATGACGAAGAAGTAATTCGCGTATTCTCGAATAGGCCTGATTAAGTAATTTACCATTCCCTCCCAAGCCGAGACACAAAAGTTTTCACTGTAAAAAATGAGTACAAAAAAGTTATCAGTTCTCAGGAATTTCGCATACGTATATAGAAAACTGCAATTTATATATGTTATATACGCTGTCACACACGTAAAGGTTAAACTTTATTTCAAATGCCTTTTTGATTGAGTGTGTACTGTCAAATGCTATCATTATAAATTTTGATACGATATCGAATTAGATAATACAAAAAAAACTCACACATTCTAGTAATAACTCCCTTGTAATCGAATGCGGGAAGTAGCCCTCGTGACCAGTTTTACAAACCATTTCATTTGAAATATATAATCGAAGATTCGGATTATAGCGTTTTTCTACGTTTTCTAATAATCAATAAAATTTAAAAAGCCTTTTAAGTGTTAGCTTTGAAAAATAAATAAAAACCTGGCAGTTCACAAGCGATTGCTTCAATTATTCACATCTTAAATTTTGCATATACTTTCTTGACATGTCAAATTTGTGACGTTTAATTTTGCATGTCCATCAAACGTACTGTAAGTTAATTGCTGCTAATTAGTTTAATTGTATATTAAAAATATTATAAAATCTTTAATTTTCAATAGCAAAATGTAGTTCTCTATAAATAAAGATTCCTAAAGCATCCTTTTTGTCAGAATGTGTTCGAAAGTATTTACAGTTGTTCTAGTAATTTCAATAGTTTTGCATGTCTATGGTGAATTTCGTAAGTTAAAAAAATAAAAATATACTTTGTATGTGAAGTGTACGTTAAAGTAAAATATCCATACAAAATTTGAATTTCAACTACACTTGATGTACAAATTAATTTTTTTAGAATACGACCGTTAATGTTTGTGTGATATTTAATTGAACGTTTTTTTTTCTTAAGCGAATGACCCAAAGCCTTGCAAGTATGAAGATTTGGAGTGCATAAAGGACACTATTAATTCAATTTTTAAGGATAAAGCACAAGGTAAGTGCTCTCAATAGTTGTATGCAGTGGGATATTTGAAAACGAAGGACATAATCCTATAAAACGCCATAAAACGCAACGCTGGAATTTGCATGGAAAACAAAGAACTTGGTATTGTTTCGCACATTAATTTCTTTGTTTCGTTTTATGGAGGCTTATTTTATTTTTATTTTTTTTGTAAAAAACTTAGCACGTATAAAAAAATTTTGCGCCTGTCACCCTCTTGGATGAAAGATATGGCAAAGAAATATTTCTGACGCGCTTTAAAACATTTTAAGTCGACATTTTATGGAAGATTGGAAAATATTTTTACTTCTAAGTTTTTTAATTAGACGTCGAATGCTAGATACTTCTGATATAACGAATCCTTGCCCTCTTAATTGTTTTGTTTGGTTATACCCAACAAAGAGCACCGGAGTTAACGCGGTAATCGATAGGCTAGAAAGACAGGCAGCGATTTTTGGGAACCCAGCAAGGGTTATAACTGACAGGGGTTCAGCTTTCACATCAAAACAATTTGAGGAGTATTGCGAGGGACAAAAAATACAACATTTCTTAACGACAACCGGTGTGCCGCGCGGAAACGGTCAAGTCGAAAGGGTACATCGTGCGGTTATTTCTACGCTAACAAAATTATGCGTTCAAAAACCAACGAATTGGTACAAACATGTGGAACGAGTTCAATCCCTTATGAACAATACTGCCCCAAGAAGTACAGGTGTCGCGTCATTTAAATTGCTCACGGGCTTACACATGAGATGTAGTGATGATTCTGAATTAGAAAATTTGTTAGGTGAACTTTGGGTACGGGAATTGCACGAAGATCGGGAAAGATTCAGGTTAGAAGCTAGAAGTAAAATTCTGCGTATACAACAGGAAAACAAAAAAAATTTCGACAAAAAGAGAGTTCCAGGCACAGCGTATGAAGTTGGAGAATTAGTCGCCATTAAGCGAACCCAATTTGGTGCTGGTCTAAAGTTGAAGCCGAAATTCCTGGGTCCTTACAAGGTAACCAAAAGGCTCAAGCATTATCGATACGAAGTTGAGAAGGTGGTTAGAGGCGAGTGACCCAACAAGACCACAACAGTGACAGAATACATGAAAAGATGGGGACAATATTCGGGGCGAATGTGAGGTCAGGACGGCCGATTGTGGGGTGACTGACGGAGAGAAAAAGAAAACGAAAGTAGTAGAAGACAGAGACTCGAAGCGACATACTCTAAAACCAAAAGAAAAGAACACAAAATAAAATAATTTAAAAAAAAACAAAATGAATTGAAAAGGACAATAGTTAATATAAGAAGACACAAAATAATAAAATAAATTTAGGGAAACTAAAAAATGAATTCGAAAAATCATAACTAAATGTAATCTAAATAGTTTTAAGAAACTTGAAATGAAAAGGAATAAAATACAAAGAATCGTCTCTGTCTTCCACTAGGGTGAAACAAGGCAGGTCCAACCACTACATTTATGAAAACAAAATATACTTTTTAGATCATGGAGGTACCATATTTTTAATATTTATTATAAAGGCAAACTTAACAAAAATGTGTATGCAGATTCACAGATGAAAATAATGCCTAAAACTAAAAAGGTACATACATACAGTATATACTTTTCAGTATATACTAGAGATGAGTTATTACACAAATTTTCTTTATAAAATATTTTAGACTATAAACTTTCTGGAATTTTAAAATTGAAGCAATACGAATTTGTTGGTATAAAATTAGAAAGAGTGGAAATTTTTAGATAGTCTATTAATTTGGAATGTGGAATAGACAGAAAGAATTCCTTTTACAACTCTTGAAATGTCTATGAACATGAATCAATTTTTCATCTGTAATAATTTAGACCAAAAACTGGAAATACTATGAGAAATTTGTTTAAGTCTAATCACATCGGCAGGTGTTCTGTATTGATTACTTATTGCCTCAAATATGATTTGTTCATATGGAAACATTTTCACCAGAAGAGGTACTATTGAATTTGTTTTTTTTTTTAGAAAATTACATTTTCTTGAGTAAACTTATCGCGAACCATCCTAGTACTTCATTATTAAAGTTTACCTTTCATCATAGAACACTACAAAATTGTCAATAAAAGCTCCATCATTTGATTTAAATTTTTTATAGTGTCATTGTGAATATTATATTTGCTAAAATATACATATCAACTCCTGTATCACAAAAAGTTTCATATATGGGTATTGTTTAAAGCAGTTAAAACTTTTTTTAATTTTTTCATTGAATTACTGTAACTCCAAAATTTTCATGCATTTTCTCTTTTTTTAATAAATATACATATATATTCAATGTTCTTCAAATAACTTGATAAGTAATCCCATACCTGAATTATAAAAACTATTGTGAATTGCTCAATTAAGGAACATGTAGCGATTTTTTGACGAAGGACTGAGAACAAAATGTTTGAGGTCGGTTGATGTCGTATGATATTTCGATGATTCTTTTATCAACTCGGAAATAAGAACCACATATCTCGCCTTTTATCTTAATCAACCATCCATCCATACTCAAAAAATCGCCATCTTGGAAACCCAAACTTAAGTATCATTATTCAATAAAATTTGTAAAATAATAATGTAAGTACAAATCGATTTTATTTCATAAAGACGAGTTAAGGCAGGTATCCCATCCTGTAATCCGTTTAGGCAGGTAAACGATCCTGTACCCATTTTCTCTAATTTAGTTATAGCTCGCTGCATAATTAAACAGGTATGTTATTTTCGCAAATGTTCATTCTAGAACCGTCCTTTTAAAAAAAATTTTGTACAACTTGTTGAAATAGAATAATAATTGATCTTGATAAAAGTATGTGCATTCGTTCCTCCTCCGATTGCAATTCTATATTCAAAAAATTAAGAATATGTTTATAAACAAAATCACAAAAAGGGTTTTTGAGTCCTGATGAAAGAAATGTTATCCTTTCATTTTTTGGTTTAGCCTCATACAATAATATACAAAAATATTCGATTAGCACTATTGCAAAAGCGGTAATTCAAATCTCTGATAGATTTGTCTATTTCATAAGGAATATTATATTTAACAGCAGCTAACGAAATATGTCGAATGTAGTATGTAGTGGCAAATACATCCATTTGTACACAAATGTGAGACTAAATATATTTTAAATCTATTTTATGCACAAAAATCTGTTATGTCAACTGTAAGGGTTTTCGGAACAGTACAGTCCGTGTTTTCATCAATAACTAAATAATTATTATTAGTCATTATTTTTGTACGAATTGAAAATAGAGCACATGCTTTCTGGTAGAATTCAACTTGTGACTATTGAGCGACTCCTATTGAGATTTTTAAGTTGTACCAAGTATATCGCGGTAGTACCACACAGTGCCAACAAGATCGAAAATGTACCAAAAAAAGTACAATTGTACCATAAATTCCATCCCTGTTACAAAGCATCGCTAAAATTTTTCTCCGCTGAAATTTCAATTTCAATGTTCTATGCATATAGTGACTTATTGGTTACGCCATACTATATGACCGAAAGAAACAGTAGTACAAGGTGAGCCAAGAGAAATCACCCTATTGTAAGATGCTCTTATTTTTGCAAATGGCGACCAATGTCAAATCTGTTTACACATTTGTGAACTAGACAGATGTAGAATACAAGTGGAGCGATACACTGCCCAAGAACGCGGAATAATCGTATTGTGGCGTTCCCGGGTCGCCTCATCTATCGTTTTGGCGATGTACACTGGCCCGCAAGAACGCCCGACTTAACCGTTCCAGACTTTTTTTGTGAGGGGTTTTGAAGTCCCGTGTTTACGTGTGAACAAGCCCGAGACCCTGGAAGCCCTCAAGGACAATATTAGACACGAGCGCTAGAATCTGTCGCCCGAAGTTCTCGCCGAAGTGATGAAAAATGCCATAAAACAAGCAATCAATTGTGACGGCGCCTATTTGTCCGATATCATCTTCTCGACTTTACCAATAAAATTCTAAACGTTCAAATAAACATAATCAAAAAACAGAATCGAAGTTTTTCATTTACATAGAAAAAAATGAGAGCCAAACAACTTCGGATGACTTCTTATGGCCCACCTTGTATGTATGTGCAAGCAAATTTTTTATTACAATTCTAAAGTTAGACTTAAAAAAATCCCATTGTGCATATTGTGGCTTCCGAATTGTTTTCACATGTTTTCTTGTGAGTTCTGGGGGGTTACTATGTAATCCGATTCGAACGGAAATGCTTTCGAATTGTAATATTAATAACATACACATTCGAACAGTTTTCTTTTCGAATCGAATTATATAATAACCCCCCTGATGTTGAAAGACATGTTGCACTTGCTTGAGTTGAAATTTAGCTATTACTTAATATGTATGTGTTCTAGCATCCAAATTAAGAAGAAGAAAAATTGGAACTCTCGCTCTAACGAAAATGCGATATAACGAACGTCCAAATTTTTTTCATTAACAACTTTATATAGTGAATACTATCATAATCTTACACTGGATATAACGAATGATAAAGAAAAAATTACAAACTAAAAAAAACAAAACCTTTCTTAACTTTTATGTATTTTTATTTGGTTAATGCAAATAAAATGACACCAATATTTTAAATTATTTTTTTTTTTATAAATTTTACACATCACAGTTTATTTTGCTTAGACATTTAATTTTGCGATTTTATTCGCAATTTTTACTTATTCTGCGAAAAATTTATTGTATGGATATTTAGTGAACACGTTGCCAATTACACTTTGAAATATTTTACCGAATGCTGAACTAATTGATCCTTGAACTTCCGTATAAATATCAGACCAATTTTCATTCAAAAATACAATCATATTGTCACTCAATGCCTTGTCGCCATTGAACAAATTTTCGAGGTCGTAAATCATTTTTTTAGGTTCGGCTTTCAATTTAAATTGATTGATTTTCATGTAAGAATCCCCATTTTTTTCGAAAGGAATGCCGGTAAACTTCATAATGAGGTCCACATTGACTGGAATATTATGGGTAAGTTTTAATTAAGCGTAAAATATTTGCTAAATTGTTATTATAACTTACCCATCGTTACATTGCTCTTCCCATTTCCTACTATGGGTAATACCAAGATTTTGCCCTTGACGGCATAATCACCGACAAGGTCAAGACGATCTGCTCTTAACGTCAGTTCATGTGTGCCTGTCATATCTTTGCCAAAACCTCTGTAGTTTAACGAATTTTTCTTATTATAATTTGTTGTTTTCATTTCGGCTAAATAACTTGACTTACTTGACATTGACAACTTTAGCTGTGGAAAGGCCATAAATTTTGCTGTTGGAAAAAGATAAATCAATATTAACGGGACTTTCGGCACCCTGTTTGAGGACTATTGTTTTGACTTCCAATGGATCGAATTTAACCAAATTTATTGAACTGTCTCCTTGATTCTTCTGATTAAGAAGATACTCTATTGTTGTAGTTAAACATTTGCTGTCACCGTATTTGCAGGGCTTAGGATCATCGGCTAAAAAGGAGAATGATTGAATTATGAATTAATTAGCTATACAAATGGTTTTTTTGGCTGACTAAATACGTCTACGTGTGAGTCTAAACTAAGCAGCGTGGTGAAAATTATAGTTTAGAAATCATGAATATAGAGCCTCCTCGTTCCAGAGGTAAGGCCTACTGGAAATTTTTTAAAAATTGCTTTTCATCTTATGATCTTTTATGCATCCAAATGGACATGTTTGCTGTACTAAAAGCCAGGTTTTTTAAATCTGGTTACTCTGCAAAATTTTGCGTTACATTTGCGATCAGTTCAGGCTCAGGGCTCAGCCACTTTAATTCAATTTTGTAAAGTTGTAAAGTGGAAAAGCTAAAAGAATTAGAAACAATTCATTTTAGCATTTTTTTACTTGTACAGCCGCTGAACATTTGTAGCCTATTATTACAAAAATGTTTGAATACATTAAATTTTTATTACATTTAGTTACAAGTGCCAAAGCCGGCTGCACCTGCAAAATCTCAGAATCCTTTCGTTCTCGATATTCTTGAGGAAATGTATAAAGAAATTTTTTTTAAGATTGAGGAGGATAGATTTATATAAAACAGCACATGAAATATTTTTGTAAACCATTTTACCCCTTTAGCTCTGCCTCTCTTTGTGGAAAGAACAGAAAAAGTATCATTAAAAAGGCTAAAAGGCTTTTACATTTTGAATACATCGAATTTTGCTGTTGTTTTCAAACTCTAGAATTATGAAAAAAGAGTTATAGTCCACAATTTCATTTGGTTAGCTTGTGTGAAAACAATGTTTTATATACAATTTCAATACAAATTATCACACGAGACCAAACTTTAGAGTGTACGTAACCTAAGTATTCACCTCGCGCTTAATTACTTCTTACAGTTATTTAAATAATTACAAAAGCCCACTGTTAACTAGCTTTACCCTAAGAAGAGACACTTGCTCCCCCATTCGAATTAACAATCAAAACATTCCTCAACATTCTCAAATGAAATACCTTGGTATACACCTTGACCGAAGGCTTACATGGAAACATCATATTGACTCTAAGTTAACTCAAATGAAAATTAAGTAAACTCAAATACATTAGTTGATTGGCAGAAATTAAACACTCAGCCTAGACTGCAAACTGTTAATATACAAGTCGATTTTGAAACCTATATGGTGCTACGGAATTCAGCTTCAAATGTTGAGAAAATCCAACCAAGACGAAACAAAATTTTACGTATGATAACATCGGCTCCATGGTACATTAAAAATTCAAATTTACATCGTGATTTAAACATGCCACTAGTGACTGAAGAAATTGCAAAATACGCAGGCACGTATTTAAAAAACTCGACTACCATCCTAATCCCCTTGCTCGTAACATCTTGAATTTTACTGGACACATCCGCTTAAAAAAACCAAAACTACGGCTCTAATACTCAACACTCCAGATGAAACTGTTTGAAAATACTTTTTTTTTAATATTTTTTTTGCTTAGCACAACTTTTATGTATTATTAATTTACTAGCACAAAGCTTATGTGATTTATGATTTAGATTTAAGATTTGAACACTTATTGTTGGTTCACATTTGAAGATACAATAAATTAATATATGTATTTATTAAAAAACAAAATTAGCTATTTTCAAATTGAAAAATCCCTAACTTCCTTGGTAGAATTGCATAATGAATCTATAGTTCACAACTCGGTAACGACACGCAATCAAGCTAAAGGTTCAATTAGCCAACTGTAATGGAATGTAACTGCAACGGTAGGAAACAGCTGATCGATTGCTGATTGTTATGTGGAAATTAATGAAAATATTTATAGAGATATAACCGGAATTTAAGAATCTGTGCATTACTTTTGACATAATAATATTGATCAGATGTTTTCTACGGTTGCAGTTACATTCCATTACAGGCGGCTAACTGAACCTTAAGTTTTTAACGCACACATGTGCCCATAAACGCGTAACCACTAATTACTAATGAAAAACTGTTTGATTCTGACATGTATTTATTGATTTAAACTGTTTCCAATCATGTTGGATTCTATAAAATTGTTTATTAATTATATATGAAACTGTTTAACCTTTAATAAATACGTGTCTGAATCAAATAGTTTTTCATTAGTAATTAGTGGTTACAGCTTTTTGGGCACATGTGTGCCAGGTATAAGCTCGGCTTAAGTTTGGTTACTTCTTTATGTCATATAAATTATTACTACTTGATGAAATATATAACTTAGCTGTTCGAAGATATATTAATGTTATTTCTTTCTTTAATAATGTTATTATTTAATAAATGTATATACATGCGTATTTAGACAGTTGCTTCTTTGCATAATTGTTATATAATTATTTAAACGAATTTTTTTTTATATGCTTTCAACGCCTTAGTAACCGGGGATTATAAAAGCTACTAATAAAAAACAAGGACAAATTTATTATATTTTTTTCAATATCAACGAACATTAACTGCAGCTGAACTTTGGCAGTAAGTGTTATTATTTATAAAAATAATTGTTTTCGATCGTTAAGATGTTTCAAATGTAAGTTTTGGTGCTACAAAATAACGTGTATTACTAAACGTAGGCAGCTGCACCTATTCAAGTTTACAACATATTTGTGGTCCTTCGCACCTGATTGTCATAATTTTTATTATTTATTATGTTACATGGTGGTGAAACCATCGTCTAGCCACTATTTCAGCGAACTAGATAATCGCATCTAAGAAGGAACTAATAGGTCTTGGCTAAGTAGTGAGGATTGCAGAAGCTCTTGATCCGAACTATTATTGAGTATGAGCAAGACGGTTTTACAGGTCTTTATAGGAGAAGCAAAAACACTGGAACATATTATATGTCATTGCCCGGGCTGCAACGCCACAGACTTAAGTAGCTGAGTAGCGATTTTCATGAGAAACTAAAAGATATCACGGAGTGTAACATCAGATCAGGTGGTTAAATGACAGCCAATTTGTAAACTGATTGTCATCTCGTCAAGGAAGAGGAAAGTCTGAAGGGACTTATAATGGAATTAAAGGTCCCCGAGTAGAAGTACTTAGATGCTAATCCTTCTAACCTAACCAAACCTACCGTTACATATTATGGTTAGTGGGCGGTTGAAATTGCATCAGAGCAAGAAACGTATTGAGGGGTGCTGTCGATATCTTTTGATGAAATCTTACCTTACATCACAGTAAGAATGCGGAATGCAAAACCTCTCTTACTACTTTCAAAACGTCAGAGAAAAAAAGCATAGTAATTAATTAAACGCTTTACATTTTATATCAAGCGTTTAAAAAATGTTTTTATTAACTTTTTTCCATTTCAAGACTTTCAATGCAAACCAGCGATTTTAATGTTGTCTTGATATAAACTATAAAATAATAGCCGGACGAATTTTAATTACATACCTATGTACGTTATATTAGCCGTTTTTTCATTTATTTCAAGTTAAAATAAAAACTAGAAGATATATATTTATAGTTATTAAAATTTTAAGAATATACACTGCATGTGAGAACAATAATAGTGGATAAATTAATCTTGAGCAATTAGTTACCAAAAACTACTTAGAATAACGAGAGCTGTTGGGTAGTACGAGTATGAATAAAAAAATGTTGTTTTAATTTTGTTTTCTTAGCTTTTTATTCTATAATTTTGTATTTAAAAAAAAAATTTTAAGTAAAAAGCAAATACTTTTTTTTTATTCATACACCATACCCATGATGTTAAAGTCTCATTTAAACCAATGATAAGTTGAACTGATATCATAGTTCAAACAAGAATTCAATAATTGAAATTAGAGTTGGGCATACTTGTTCCTTTTGCGGATTGTTCCTTTTTGTTCCCAACAACAAAAGTAAATAGTTCGTTCTTTTCGATCAGTTGTTCATCGAATACTCATTAATGTTTGCTTCGTGTGTTGTTATTCTAAACTTTAGAATCGAAAGTAATTTCATTTTATACGTAGTGGCCTTATTTGTTGCGTAGTTTTTGTTAAAATTAATATTTTTAATTAAAACTGCTTAAAATGAAGTATGTAAACATTTGACAACAAATTTTAATCACTTTTTTAATTCTAGTAATCTTTTTCACAATCTGGTTTTTAGTTCAACACTACAAATTATTTTTTTTAATTTTGTAAAACTCATTTGTATATTTCATAAGTATACATTTTCTGTTGTTTGTTTTGATTTTTGTGCTAAAATTAAACACACTACATTTGCCTCTTTTTAACAGTATGCAAATCAGAAAATATAATATTTTAATTGAAATGTTTTGTATGCGTATTGGTCAGGAACAGAGATTAATATAAACAAAACGAACCAAAGACCAAAAACGAACGAAAGATCAAAGGAACAAGAAAGACCAAAGGAACAAAAAGGAACAATTAGACTGAACTAGTTCACATTGTTCACTCAAGGGAATAGTTCAATTGAACTAGTTCGTTCCTTAATGCACAACTCTAGCCGAAATGGTTATTTTTATTTTTTTGATATTAAAACATTTGCTGAAAGCGAGGCCAACTACTTATAACTGAAACGCGCTATTTCCCTTTCAGAAAGCGCGCTAAGTTACAGCGCTAAATTAAATTTTTATAAAAGTCAATTTATGTATGCATTCGTAAGTACAATTGATTTTTTAGTAACTCTTTTTCAGATTTTATAATTTTGTTTCTTCGAAATTATACCATAAATAACTAAAATTATTTAACACGGATAGCTAGAATAGATGCTTAATAAGTTATATAAATTTTTTTTGGTCATGGTTACGAGTACATATTTTTAGTTGTGATATTTCAAAATATTTGCCATTTACGGTATTAAAATGCGTTTTTAATTCTAAGCACAGTCAAGGGAATTTTATTTGCGACAGGTGAATCATTAAACAATTTAAAAAGTTTTATCAGAGTTTTGGATACTAAAAATTTTTTAAATTTATACAAAAAAAAGTAAATAAAAAATTTAACTAAAATTATGTTATTGTATTAAACCTTTTGTTACACACACTAAGGCGAAAAAAACGCGTTTGGCACAGTTAAAAAACGCGTTAAATTGGCATCCCTGTTGCTGACTGCTCTTCAGTTCCAGTTGAAGTTATAAGAGGATGTTAATCAGGAATACCGATCCAATGCATATTTTCAAATTAAACCCGCACTTCGGTAAATTTTGCAAAGTTATGTCGAACGCGAACCCGAACCAAAATTTGTTTCATTAAATCTGAATTGTACCTTTTTTAAGATTATTTATTAAAAAAAAAAACAAAAGCCCCTATTATGGTTCTCAACTAAATTCAGTTTGGTCGTCTAAGAGTCGGCCAAACTTATACACGACCAAACTGTGTTTTAGTACTATGAACCACAACTGTTTTTTTGTTGAAACTATCATCGCGTTGCCAACTTAAAATATCAAGTTTGACAGAAGGCAATAATGCTTTTATATCAACCTGTTACTAGAAAAACCCAAAACAGCCCCAATTACGCAACGTTTTTCTCAACCAAGCTTACGCAGAGTTGTAAATGACAATACCAAAACACAACTAAAAAGTCAACTGTTGATGTGGTTGAGAATGGCGATGCAAATTTATCAATCCCAAGCAAACTATTTTAAAAGTTAAAAGCCATGATAGGGGTAAAAATTTCACGTATTGATAACATTTACACTTTGCAAAGTAAAGATGCAAGAAAAAGATACAAATACATTTTAAATTTTTTTACAAAAGTTTTAATCCTGCTGTTCTTGGATTTCGAACAATAGTAGAGTTTTTCGCGAATATTTTCTTAGAACATTTAATTCCATAATGTAGCCGTTTAAGAGTATGTACTTGTTTTCCCCTTTTCCGAAAGGAACAAAAAAAAAACACTCAGAGAAAACTCAGCGGATTTAAATTTTTCCATGCCGCTTCACCACAACAATCTGCAAAATGGCAAGAACTTAGGCCACCTCTAAGAGTCAAAATAAGTTGTTGGAATCTTGTTATTTTGGAAAAACTATGATCTTGTTGTAGATCTCTAATTAGCATCGCCAAAAAAAGCTTAGGAAATATTTGGTAATGAAAGAAACCAAAAATAAATTTGTGAAAAGAATTCTCTATATTTTTATCAACAAAACTCATTTCTTATTTACAACTATTATTTTTTATTTTTTTGCAAAAACTTCAATTTGTATACACATCAGCACTTTTCAATCACTTAAAAACTAATCACGCTCACGTTTGCCAAATTTCGTTTCAGTCACACTAACGTAACTGAAGAAAAAAAAAAATTCGTAACGATAACACGTCAACGTGTGATTGGCTCTGCTTGCATTTGTAACTTACGAAATTTTGCATTCACACCGAAACTTAAACAAAATGTTAAGGTTAAAACGAAGCACCAACTATTCATGTTTTATAATGAAACAAATACTTTGAAAAGTTTAAACTAAATTTAAGAAATTTTTAGACCGAGTATTATAAATTTATAGACGATATGTTTACTTAGAACGTTGAATGAACAACTAATTTTCCTTAAACGTTTGACGAGCGTTTTTATAGAAAAAATTATATTTATGGAGAATCTCTGAAAATATACATACTCATGATCTTGTAGTATTACTATGATTATTTGTTTATATTAATCTTAACCAATTAAACGTGATTAACCCATTCGCTATATTGTATCCATATGGATACAAGCAGCTTTAAGTTCACTTTACAATAAATAGTTATTTTTTTAACAATATAGAAGATGCAATTCTTTTCGGCTTAAAGTAATATGTACTTTGGGAACCTTTGGAGTTTTCACTACCGTTTCAAAAGTATTGTAGTCCGAAACGGATTGGATCAATATTGATTGCACCTATTTTCAACCTAACCTAGCCTACTGAATTTCGTACTTAGCTCCGTCCTCGTAAATTTAAAATTTTTGATTCTTATATACTTCATTAGTACTACATGAATGAGCGATGTTGTGTATTAGAAATGAAATGACAAGGAATTGCTTCAAAGACTACCCTTATATAAAAAATTTATAACGTATTTGTAAGTTTTGGATATAAAGTGGGCATTAGACCGTCTCGCCTTACAACAATACTTTATATGCGGTGTTGTAGGGCGAACTTTTTATTTGCGAGACACCCTAGTGTACATATATGTAATTATTATAATTTTAATTATTTACTTTTCAATTTTAGTTAACTTTTTAATGAATATGTTATATGTATGCAGCAGTCGCGGATTCAGGGGAGTGGAAAAAACGATTTTGAATTTTGACTACTGTCATATCTTTAGTGACTTCCAAGATTAAGACAAATCGATTGATGTAAGAATCATCAAAATCGGTCCACGCGTTCGTTTTAAAGGGTGTTTTTTATTGAGGTATAGAACTTTAAGTTGGCATCACTTTTTTAACTGGCGGCCATTTTGTCAGCTGTCAAGTGATTAATATTTAGTTTGGTTTGCCATTTCATCATGAACAGGTTGACAAAAGAACAACGCTTGCAAATCGTGCAAATTTATTTCGAAAATAATGGTTCAGTTCGCGAAGTTTACCGCAAGCTCCGTCCATTTTATGGTCGACAGAGCAATTAATTCGGTTAACCATGGATCGTTTTCGCACTACGTTTACTCTATGTGATAATACGCATCCGCTGAAGTCGCTCGTCTACGCCAACAAACCAGAAACGTTAGGGGACTTGGAAGCCAACATTCGTGGCGTTATTGCCAATATACGGCCCCATATGCTCGAAAAAGTGGTTGAAAATTGGACCTGTAGAATTGGCTTTATTCGAGCCAGCCGCGGCGGCCACATGCCCGAAATCATATTTAAACGTTAATGGCATAAAATTATCCTTCGAATAAAGCCAAATTGATGGACATTAAAACGATTTTCTTGTGTTTTATTTCAATTCGAAGTTCTATACCTCTAAAAAAACACCCTATATATACTGCCGCAAAGGAACACACATACATACATACATATATACATACATAGGCGTATAAACACAATACCCTTCTTTGCATCGTGTAGTAGGGTAAAAATAACAGATTTTCTGTAAAACCGTTTTGCAAACGATATACATAAATTCACATGATGTGACAAGTCATTTCAACCTTGTCCAGATAGAAATTATAATTAAAAGAATTCAGATTGAAAATGTTCCAAGAAAAATTACAATATTTCTCTTAAATTTTCTCAAAAATGTAGATTTAGTGTTACTTCAGTAGAGGAAAAGACTTATAGCTCAAAAAGCGCTTTATATAAAATTGCATTAAAATCCGAAAATTTAAGCACAATCAATCCATCAATTATACGAAAACTATATCGACTTTAAACAAAGTTTTGTTATAAAAAAATATAAAAATCCCTCACACCTTAAGTCCACTGGGAAATCGTCGAAGAGCGAAATAAAAAAATATTCGGCATATACGTCGTAGGGATATATTGAAAAGTACTTGAAGTTTGTTGCATTTAACGTCCGTTGCAAGTGCCAGATCCATATAACACGACCAGTTTTACACTGATGCTAAAAATGCTTATTTTTGTTCGCTGGGAAAGATTTCCTTTGTCAAATACTTATTGTAGAAATTAAGAAGTTAATCCTTAAAATTATCTTACGTTTTGAATGATTTATGCTTTGAAGTTGAGTATGGAGCTTAGGTGTCCTTAAGGACCTACAGTAGATACTTATGGAAAACATTTTTGCAGAGTATTTCAGTCCACAACATCGCCGCTAAAAATTAGTTGTTTTCCCCTTTTTTATGAAAGGTTACCATGTTGCAAATCTCAATTCTCATACAAAGTGGACTTACAAAGTTTTCTAACTAAGCCAAAGACGCTTTCGACAAACTGGTGAAACATTTTAATGTGATAGCGAATATACATATGTAGCAAAATAAATTCTACAAATTAATAAACATTAAAAAATATTTATATTGAACAATATAAATAATCTTTTATAAAAATTTAATTTTATGTACAAAAAAGTAAAACCAAAGAAATAAAATTCATACAAAAATCAGTGTATTTCTTTATAACAAACTAATTTGTATTTATATGGATACGAGTACATTCCAAAAAATTAAACAATTAAAATAAAATTTTTTGAAGTCTAAAGATTGGTTACCAATCAATAAAAATACTAAGAAAAAGACTTTTCGAAACACCCGATTAAAACTTGTAGCTAAAGGGTTAAACAATACCAAATAAACTGGATTTATAGGAATATTAGCAATGAATTAAATTAAGACCCCCATGCATGAGATTCTAAAAAGTGTCAATAACTTTCATTGAAGATTTTATGTCGAAATCAAATACAAAAAAAAAATCAATAAATAAAAACAAGTGAGAGTGTTATATTCGGCTATGACCTGTGTTGCCATATTTATTTTGCAAAAATCTTCAAATCGATCAAAAATATCTTTTTCTGTTTATTAAAAATCTTTTATTTTGTTATTTTACTTAAAGTATATTAATAATACCTTGGTTTTATTGAAGTCAAATTCAGCTTAAATTTATGTTGTTTCCAGTGAGCTTATACCCTTTAACCTTCCCGGAGTTACACAGACTAAGTGCACCAAATTTCATTGCGATCGGATGAGCAGTTTGGTTGCGCATAAAGGACATGCAAACAAACATTCATTTTTATACATACATATATCGCACACTAAATCATAAATAGTCACAACTCAAAAAATCCCAGCTGCTGAGGAGTGGCAAAAAACTTTTGATATTGTACAAATGACGCCAGTATGTGAAAACAGGAATAACGGTATTTTATATTGCACAAGAAGATTGAGTTGCCAAAGAAATTTTCGCGGTCGTCAGAGGTTTGCTCAGTGAAAACTGGTTTATGGACAAGTAGTAATTAAAAAAAAAAAATCAAAAACTTTGAACCGCTCAATATCCTAAACGGTCATTCGAAATGAAAAATCATAAGAGAAACCTAAAGATGATTTTAAAATACCTGCCCAATGATGCCGATTTTGATATATGTAGTTCGCCGACTTTTTATTTTTTTCTTATTTACAAAATGGCGTCTGTTGGCCGCCATATTAAATTTGATACTCCTGGGATTAAGACAAATCGATTGATGCAAGAATCATCAAAATCAGTTCATGCGTTCGGTTTATATAAGGCCGCAAGGGAACACACATACATACATACACACATACTTATATATACAAATACATACATACATAGCCTGATAAGCACAATACCCTTCTTTGATTCGCGCAGTCGGGTAAAAAACAAAACCATTTTGATAATTTTGAGTTGTGACTGTTTATGATTTAGTGTGCGATATACAGATGACAATTTATTGCTGTTCGAGAGGGAAAGAGACGAAACGTCGATTGGCTAATCAAGCTAACGCTTGATTATTTAAAAAGAAACAAATAAACCCAGCATAAATATACAGGGTGGCGCAGAATGAGCTATATATAGTGATAGTAATCAATAATACATAAATATCGTATTAAGCATAAAAATATGTTCAAGCTGTTTCATCTGGAGTGTTAAGTATTAGAGCCATAGTGTCCCTCTTTTTTAAGCGGATGTGGCCAGTAAAATTCAAGATGTTACGAGCAAGGGCATTAGGATGAGACTCGAGTTTTGTTAAGTATTTGTATGCGTATTTTTTTATTTCTTCAGTCACTAGTGGCATATTTAAATCACGATGTAAATTTGAATTTTTGGTGTACCATGGAGCCGATGTTATTAGTCTTAAAATCTTGTTTTGCCTTCGTTGGATTTTTTCAACACTTGAAGCTGAAGCAGTGCCCCATAGCTGTATTCCGTAGCACCATATTGGTTTTAAAAGCGACTTGTATATTAAAAGTTTACGATATGGACTAAGTGTTGAATTTCTACCAATAAGCCAATGTATATATTATTTAATTATTATTTTTTGTTTGTTTTTTTCAGCATTTTGTGAAGAAGACTTGGGGAATTATTTATGAATCATTACACGATCGAACAACATGCAAAAATAATTGAATTTTATTTTTCAAACCAACAGTCTATTGTGTTGACACATCCCATTTCCTATTAAATGGGTATGTCAACAAGCAAAACTGCAGGATTTGGGCTACGCAAAATAAAAGAGCAGTTCATCAGCGACAATCACACCCACTTAAGTGTACTGTTTGGTGCGGTGTATCCTCCGAAAGGACAATTGGCCTATATTTTTTTGATGCATATCGGACGATGTTGGAAAATTTTGTTAGGCAAGATGTGGAAAACCATCCAAACTTGTGGTTTCAACAAGATGGAGCCACAGCACATACTGCAGGTGCCTCAATGGCTTTTTTAAGGGACATAATCGGCGAACGCATTATTTCGCGCACAAGCGATTTTAACTGGCCTCCACGTTCACCAGATTTAACAGCTCCTGACAGTTTTCTTTGAGGACATTTGAAAGAGAGAGTGTACGTTAACAAACCAAGAATCATACTCCAACTAAAAACCAACATTCGAAATGAAATCATGGCCATTACACCCGAAATTTTGCGAAAAGTTATGGAAAATATGCTAAAAAGAGCACGTATGTGGTGCGGAACAGAAAATGGACATCACTTACAGGATATCATTTTTCAAGGCTAATTGCAAAAAGTTTCCCAATAATATACTGTATTTTAAAAAAAAAAGTTATAATAATCGCATAAATAAAAAAGTTATAAATCATTTAAACCATATATAGCTCATTCTGCGCCACCCTGTATATCACTATTAAAAAAATTAAAATTAGCATTATGGAAAACTATGATGTACACGCTTAAATTTATGATTTGTATAAAAAAATAAATAAACATGAGAATTATTCTGATTTACCGTATCACAAGCCATTTCAATGTAGGGACAGGTTTTTGTAAACATATCTCAAATTTTCTTGTTAGTTGGCAGAATAGGGGACAACGCTGAGACGCACAGTGCTTTGTCCAATAGGCAAAACTATAAGCAAATAAAATGTTTAAAATATTTATGTAATATGTGTACATTTTTGTAAAGCTAACGTACATAGTAGCTTAAATACATACATATGTAAGTAGGAGCTATCATCTCCACTTTTTGTTAAAAAGGGATGTCGCTAAAGGCCCTGATACACTATCATACAAAGTCGTGCGAATTACGAAAAAGTACAACCCTGGCGTGATGAATTGTTATTGTCTTTTGAAAATTTTCATAAACTCCATCACCAGGGTTGTATTTTTTTTGTAGATCGGACGACTTTGTATGATAGTGTATTACGGCCTTAAAATCAAACAAGTTTTTAGCTAAAACTGTTGAACTCAAAAACGACTTTTACCTGGTTTACTGAGCAAATTACCAAAAATTCGTTTTGCCATATATTCGTTTTACACTTCACAATTTTATTTACTAATATATTTACACGAAGCTGAAATTATTGAAGAATATTATAGTTCATGAAAAAAATATTTTGTGCCTTTTTGAAAACTTTTGTGATTTTTTTGTATTGGAATTCCCAAAATTGCTTATAGTGAATCACAAGGAAATTGTTAATATTTGCTTAATATTCGTATTAAAAATAAGAAATTGTTTTCAAATATACTGTTCAAAATAAAGTTTATAGCTAGTATTACATATATTGAATATATTTTGAGCAATAGCAGATTTTATAGGTCCAGAAATGGATTCGATTAATTTTTTTTTAAATATGGAGCTATTTTTCTTCATTTCTCCTCTAAGGCCACTTTGAGGTCGTTGACATTGGAAATTCGGTCTTCGCAATTGTACCCTTGAGATTTGTGGTGGGGTTTTGATGACACTTGGGCAGTTATACATACAACAACAATTATTTTTCTATTGCAGCGGAATGCTTAGGACCGTTATTCTGGTAAAAGTGGAACATGTCCCTTATGTCCAGTTTTCTGCACTCTGTTTCAGATCATTTATCCACATTTCCCTTCACAAAACGTAAGTTTCCAACTCCGATCGCAGAACGCGCAGACCATACCATATGGTAATCACCACCATGCTTCACTGTAGATTTAAATGCTTGTGATTCAACTCCTCGTTGGGCTTTCTCCACAAATCAATCCTGCCGTCCGAGCCAAAAATATAAAATTTTGACTCATCTACAAACAAAACATTTTTCGAAAATTAAAAATTTTTCATCACATAGTTAGGAACGAACTCGAGATATGACACCGTGACGATTACAAATTTATAAAATGCATGGCAATTGTAGTGATAGGTAATGTGCCAAACAAAAACTTGGTCAACATTTTGGTCTCACTACTTTTGATGGCCGAAATTTTGGAAAGAATATAAACGGAATGCGTAAACCGATTTTGATGATTTTTACGACAATCGATTTGTATTAATCTTCTGGGAGTGTCATTTAGTGAAAACTCATTATGGCTGCCAACAGACGCTATTTTGTAAATACTCCCAGTCCAGAGGTCGGGGGTACGATTCCCGCCATAGACCCAGGGTGTTTTCCGTAGTCAAGCTAACCGCTTAGAGGGTTGTGTTGTTTGTTAAAATATATACGAGGTCTGATCAAAAAATAACCGTTATTTTCAAATTTAGTGAGTTACGTATGTTCGATTTTCGCATTTTTTTCTGTTATGTTGGTACACAATTCTGTTATATATGTTGGCAATATCAGCCATTTTGGATTGTCAGTTTGTTTTTGACAGATAAAAAGCTTAGTCGTGTTTTGGTGTGCTCTTCGATTTTTTACTATTCGAAAAAATGGATCAAAGAAACTGTATTAAGTTTTGTGTAAAAAATTAAATTAAATGCGCAAGGCCCCGCTGACTTTTTCCTCTTCCCAAAACTGAAGACACCGATGAAAGGAAAGCGTTTTGCAACGATTGAGGAGCTAAAAGAAAAATCGAAACAGGAGCTGTTGGCGATACCAAAAAGCGCGTTTCAGAAGTGCTTCGAGGATTGGAAAAAACGCTGGCATAAGTGTATTATATCTGAGGGGGATTACTTTGAAGGGGACAAGATAGTTATTGATGAATAAATAAATACTTTTTGAAAAAATTTAAAATAACGGTTATTTTTTGATCAGACCTCTTATATATATATATATGTATATGTCTATATGTTTTTGTGAGGATAAGAGTTACATGCAACTTTCGAGCCATATTTCCGAAGAAGTTATAAAGTGGTAAGTTTATGGTACTGCCAAAATTAAATAAAAATTGAGGTTTGTATTTCAATCTTCATTACTATAAGAAAGTGGTGTTATAAGTTTGTAGTGTGTATCTGTGTATCCGTGTGTCTATACGACTCCACATACAGACCAGTGATGGGAAATGAGATTTGCATTTCGGTATCAAAAAAACTTTTTTTGAGTACTTTTTTGATCCTGAGTGTACCAAAAATTAAATTAAATTTTATTAACAAAAAATTATATAAAATTCATTTACAAAGACATAAAAAAAGGAACACAAAGCATATACATATGTACATTAGTGTGTCGCAAAAAAATTTTTTTTTTGCTTTTGCACCTGCATTTTTTGAAAGCTTATAGGGTACAGTATTTTTGTGATTTTTTTTCAGAGATTTCGGAAGAGGTTTAGATGTAGCTAAAATCGATTTTAACCCAAAAATCGGGGTTTCTCGACGTTTTTTAAATTTTGTTCATTACGCGGCCCATTAACACGATTTTTCTTTGTTACTGAAGAAAGAAAGAAAGTTAAAGAAAACTATTTAAACTTTACTTCTGTGTGCAGATATTATAAGTTTTGGTTAGTTTTTTGCTCATTTGGGTAACCTTTAGGAATTTTTTTGTAAATTTAGCATAAGTTTTAAAAATAATGCTTTGTAACTTTTAAGATTTCTATTAATTCTGAATCATTTAAAGAAAAAAATATTGAATTTATTTTTAGCGTTCCAAAGTAATACACTTTTTAAATTTTGTACCCATTTAAATTAAAAATATTGTAATGTCTTTGCCAGTTATGCATCAGATTTGTTTTAATGTTAGATATTTAGGTATTCTTTCAAAATATTAAATATGGGTGGTTTTTTGTTCCCTTTTCTTTAAAAATATTTACTTAGTAACAAAAAAAAATCGTGCTAATGGGGCCGCGTAATGAACAAAATTTAAAAAAAGTCGAGAAAACCCGAGTTTTGGGTTAAAATCGATTTTAGCGACCTCTAAACCTCTTCCGAAAAATCTGAAAAAATCACAAGAATATTGTACCCTATAAGCTTTGAAAAAATGCTGGGGTACCTATAAAAATTGAAAAAAAAAATTTTTTTTGGGACACACTAATATGCATATGTAGGCACAAATGTTAGAGTTATAACAAGAAGAGTTTTTAGACTTCAATAAATCTTTGGTCTGGACTTTAAGACTTGATATTGTTGGAACATAAAGCCTTTTCCTTTTTTTTTTTGATTTTCATTAAATTTTGGTAAGAGAAAATCCTTTCGATATTTGCAGAGGAGTAAGTTACGGACAAAATTCTGTAACCTACTCTCGTTATAACAGGAAATATGTATTCATCTAATGTGCAGAAACTGCACATATTTATTTTCTGTTATGAATGGTTTCAGTTCTTCCATATCAGCCAATGGTTTATATTGGTTGTTAATATCTTATAAAGTTTGCGTTTCCCTGGAAAGATTTTAATGCTAAAAAATTAAATTATATCAAGCCGTTTCTAAGACGTAACTGTTGGGGCCTGGTACTCTGTTCACAATTTTGTGCGAAATGCTGTCAAACTACATATAAAAGTATTTGGTGTGAAATATTTGCGAAATAAATTCGCAAAAGTAGTACTCTGTTCTTGTTGTGAAAAACACGTAAAATCATGTCTTTCCATGCAAAATTAGTCTGGCATCATTTTAGTTTAGCTGCGAAACAACATGAGCAGTGCTTTTTTCGCACGGAATTTTAACAATGTTGCATACTTTCAAGCAATAAAAGCAAGAAATTTATAAAAAAAACCGCGAGTTGGGTTACATTTAGTACATGTCAAATTTTTCACGCGAAATAATCAATGGTGCTGAAAATTTTTCACAACAGAGTACCAGCCTTTACAAAGTAATTTTTACTTCTTTTCAATGTTCTGTCCTGTTGGAAATACTATTCTATTTTCGAAATATTTTGTGTTGTGTTTTTTTTTTACTTTTTTTTACCTTTTTTTATTTTTGTAAATACATTGTATTATACATACTTGTAAATAACAATAATTTAACAATATTTAGTAACAGTTTAACTTACATACATATGTACTCATATATAATAAATGTAACAATTAAATATATATGTAATTAATTATTCTAATTATTCATTCCGTTCCGCGATTACGGAAAGCATTTTTTGTGCTGAAGCAAAGTTTAAAATTATTCATTCCGCAGTTACGGTATTATCTCTACCGTATTACCATATTATTAATTTCGCAGTATAGTTATTTTTCTGCATTTTCCTTAGGCTATTAATTTATAGCTGAATGCTTATGCCGACCGAGTACACATTACGGCATTTTGAGACATCGCAATAGTGTGTAATAGTGGCAATGTTTGTCATTTCCGATATTTTTCGTTGTGTGGCATTGCTTTCCATATAAAAAACCATAATGTGAAAGGCGTTGCACACGTTTTGAAAATCACAACACAAGAAATGCCGGATGTGTGCTCAGCATTACGAAAAGAACAAAATTGTAAGGAAAATACGTATATACTTACATATATACAAATTGGCCACAATAAAATTTACTTGCTACTTTGTTTTATCTTTATAATAAAAAAAATCAAATAGAATTATTCACCCCTATCGTGAATATGTATTCCGTTGAAATATTTCCCTTTTCCCTAAAGTTGCAATCGTGAATTATTTCCACGTGAAAAAAACTCACATGTTCGAAAAATATATGGCATCGTCGATTTCTATTCCCGTGAGTTTTTCCCCAAAAAATATGTGTATTTTTTCACAAATATTTTGTTTGGGGGAAAAAAGAAGCACAATGTAAGTAGTTTTGTTGTTGTTTTTTAAACTTCTTCGATTTTATTTTATTTTATTTTAAAACGAGTGAAAATGCATGAATTTATTTATATTATAGTATAAGTGAAATTTATTTGCTGTTGGTTAAGCGATGACCATATGCACTCCATTGCCGCCCCAACAAACCTGTATTTTTCGCTATCTTATCTAGAGCTGGGTCCAACTCGTTAGAGCTGAGTCCAACTCGTTCATTTGTTCATTTTTGCCACAAACCAATGATTAAACCCATATAATTTAAATAGGTTTGATCTTAGGTTTGTGGTTTGCCACCATTTAAATTACATGGGTTTGATCATTAGTTTGAAGCAAAAATGAACGAATGAACGAGTTGGACCCAGCTCTAGCAAAAATGAACGAATGATCGAGTTGGACCCAGCTCTACAACTCGTTCATTCGTTCATTTTTGCCACAAACCTAAGATCAAACCTATTTAAATTATATGGGTTTGATCATTGGTTTGTGGCAAAAAATGGACGAATGAACGAGTTGGACCCAGCTCTAATCTTATCCAACAAAGCATTAAACACATTCACCATAGCAAGTTACCGGCTACAAAATGTCAAGAATAGAATACACATGTTTATATGAGAATGATTATTTTGAAGACAACAAGGCAACATACTACAGGTTCTTGTCCGTGCTACATTTGTTGTTGTAGTCAAATTAAACTAATTTCTATTTTTGATGGCTACAAACCAAAAACAGTGTTGACAATATAGCAGAATATGTAAAATAAATTAGTGCCAATAACAAAAGTAATCATACTTTTATAAAACGAAAACCACCATAATTCGCGAAAAGTTACAAAATTTAAGAAAGCCATAATAATATTGATTAAGACTCGCTAAGACTGGAAGGCATGCAAACAATTCGCGAAAATGACGAAAATTCGCAAAAAGTTACTAACAGCGGGATGATAACAGTCTAAGGGCCATTATTACAACTTGCCGATAGTTAAAGGCACGATTTTGTTGGACGGATAAATGGCTTAATATTATAAAACCTTCATTTATTATTTTTTCATCCATTAAATATTATTATTATTAATAATAATAATAAACAAAAATTTAAGTTGTAATAATGCAAAGATTTTTATCGGGCAAAATCCTGCCTTTAACTATCGGCAAGTTGTAATAATGGCCCTAATATTGTTTAAAAATCTTAAAACCTGTTAGGAATCAAAAAAACACGCAAAAAGTCTCTTTTATTGCGAACTTTGCTAAAAATAGCGACAATTTGCAAAATTTTAAGCAAGTTATAATATTGATTAAAAATCGCTAAAGGCCGTGATACACTATCATCCAAAAAATAAAATCGCGAAAATTACGAAAATGTGCAAAAACTTATTAACAGTGGGATTATAACAAAGTCTTATATTGTTTTAAAATCGGCAAAATTCTTAGGAAGCTTTTATCGCGAACTTTATGCGAAATTGCAAAAATTCCAAATAAGCCATATGAATCAAAAATCGCCAAAAATTAGATAAAAATCGCGAAAATGTATTTGGAAATTATCCTACAGCTCGTGATTCATTGAATATATCTCAACGAAACTAGACACAAATATAAACGATGGTCGAAAATGTATTTTTGTATACTTATGGTGGCGGTGTTTTCATTGCTGCCTCCAGCTCAATGCATTCTGAAGAGATAGTTAATCAATCATTGCTTGATATTAAATTTGTAGCAGTTGTCCTTAAAATGAAACATAAAAATATTATAATAACTTGCTCCTATATTTCTCCATCGTCTACGCATTCTTTATATATTCAACATGCCGAGGCTATAAGATCTGTTGCTAATAGATAGTTACAATACTTTCATATGCCTTCAATAGCTTGGAATATTTACCAGATGACGTTCAAACTAAACTAAATGATTGTTGGAAGGACTTTTTCAAACATTTTATACGACATGAGCCTTTTTCAAATAAATGGTATAATGAATGATTATTCAAAAATGCTTGATCTAATTTTTGCAAATGATATTGATGACTGTTACGTTAAACGAACTACACCTATTTCAGTTCCTGAAGATCGACAGCATCCTTCTATACAATTATTTGTATCCATTCCCTCTGATTATGTTTTACAGCCATTGGTCAGTGTAAAATCTTACTGTTTTAAACGCACTACAGTACTTTTCGCATAAAGTAAAAGCAAAATATTCTGATAAAAAAAAACAAAAATAATTATTGATTGCCCTTAAAACTCCATTAAATATTTTCTAAATGAAATAACGAAACTTCAAAAAGTTAAATACTTAATTTCAACGAATTTTTCTATTTCGTCAAACATTTTATTGGTTTGTGGCTTAAACAGGTAATTTTATCTAAATGTATTTTACAATATCCTAAATAATTTGCATGTAAGTAAGCTTTAAATAACCACACATATGGAGATGGCATATATGTCAAGTGTGATTATATCGCTAATGGACTATATCGTTAATATTTTGTATGAATTTGATTATAGAGAGAGGGCTGTTAAAGCGTGTATTTTAGACTATATCGCTAAATGGACCATAAGCGACGTGACTATAAGCGAAAAGTACTGTAACTACTTTTTGTTAAAAGAGCTTATTTCAAATACGAACTGGTGCGATATTTTATTACCTATCGTTAATTCATTTATTACCTACACGTTTGGACTTTTTTTTATCACAAAATGTATTCTTTTATGGATCTGTGCATACCGAAGCATATAATTAAACCATTATCTGGACTTCCGTGGAATAATAAACAATTATGTCGTGCTAAGAATTAAAACAAATAAATTTTACAACACATTTAAAAGAACTGGTTCTTCTGTCGATTATCTTAGATATTCTGTGAGTCGTGTAGAATATACAAAATTAAATAGCATACTGTACAAAAATTGCATAACAATGACTAAAATTAATTTGAAACGAAGTCCTAAGTCGTTTTACAAAATCATCAATTCAAATAGGAAAACTTCTGGTTATCCTGCTGTGATGAAATATCAACAAAATGAAACAAATGATGATGCTTGCAGAGTTTTTCTCTACAACTTATTCCATTAAAACGTTTAATGATTCAATCGAGTACCCATTTCCATTAGCTGAAAGTCAGTTTATATCCTATATGAATTAAGAAAACTAAAATTTTCATATGATATTGGTCCCGATAAAATTTCCAGTTGTATTTTAATCAACTATGTAGAAGCCTTAGCTATTTCGTTGACTGTGATGTTTAATTTATCAATTAAATATGGACATTTCTCCGATATTTGGAAAAATTCCTTCGTTGTTCTCTTGTTTAAATCTGGCAACAAATCTTAAATTGAAAATTACCCTGGGAGCGCAAAGCTAAATGATATACCTAAATTGTTTGAGAACCTTATCACTGAATATATATGCTATCAAGTTGCCAGTATCATAACTAAACATAAAAATTATGTTCTACAACCACAAATCTTCTTCACCTTACGATCACAATAAATCGAAGCTTTTTTTTTTTCTAAGCATAAAGTGGATATATTCGTATTTAACAAATAGATCACAAGCAGTTCGTTTCAGAAACACATTTTCTAAAAGTATAACCGTACCTTCAGGTGTACCCCAGGGAAGCCATCTTGGGCCGCTTCTATTTTCATTATTTGTTAATGACTTGCCTACAGTGATACGATTTCCATCTGTCCTGATGTATGCCGATGACGTACAAATTTTTTTGAGTTATAATAAATTCTTGGATTATAAACTTCCTCAAATGGACCTGGATTCACTTTATGAGTGGAGCTTAATTTGAATAAATCTAAATTAGTGAGATTTGTAAGATCTAATCAAATTACTGCAAACTATTTTCTTGGTGATCAACAATTGGATTTAGTGGACAGTTTTCTAGACTTAGGTCTCTCATATAACATTTGCAACAATCAAGGCAGAAGAGTTTAATGACCCGTATATTGGGAAAGCATTGTGCATGTCACTGGTACGTCCGATTCTGGAATATGGATCAATAATTCGGGATCCTATTTACCAAATTCACACTGATGCTATTGAATCGGTGCAAAAGCAATTCCTGTTATTTTGTCTTGTCCCGACTTGCCCTTATTAAGCTGCCTACGCTAAAAAGCCATAGGACTATGCTGAACGTATCAAAAGGTGATATCTGTTTTGGATTTTTGATCAACGAAATTTTGTTTAATCTTCCTCAACGTACATCCCGTAATTTTATTCCTCTATCGATAAAAGTTTATAGAGCAAATTATGCTTATGCCGATCCTCTTAGAAGAATGTGTTACGAATTTAATCAGTTGTATAGATTTATAGACTTTTAATTAAATGCTAATGTAGTAAACAATATAGTTGGGGTATACACAGCAGAGTCTTAAGTGTCGTAAGTGCCATAATGTCTTAATATTTTAACATACTCGTAGTTTAAAAAAATTTGGCTCAAACAAAAAAGTCATAAAATAATAAGACTTTCTCAGCTATGAATTGAGAGAGATAGGGTACAAAGTAGCTAAAGCAAAAATACAAATAAGTTCAATATTGATAATTGTAAATTATGAGGGGTTGCTCACAGCAGACATATTTTTTCGTGTTATTAATTTAAAACGTGTTAATTTATGAGTACTATTTGAATAACCCAATTACGAACAAATCGTTACATGTATATATTTTCATTCAATCGATCAGGGTTTCATTTTTGTCAAAAGTCATATGGTTATGTGGATAGTTAAAGGCTTAAGAAACATGAGGGTATAATCGCCAAACATGCAACATTATTCAAAACGAGAACCCTGCAGCGGAACTACGCAATGCTTTTTTATCGTGCTATAATTGCAACAATGCGAAACTTCGCTGCAAAATTTGTATGTCATGCATTTATTATTTCTATTAGTTCTTATGCATAATATCGCACTAATGTAATGTAAAGAGTTGAGAAATTTACATAATAAATAAATAAAAACTAATTAATTGTAATCTAGCTTTGAATAAATAAGTTGACAAGTAGTAATTAAAAAATAAAATAAAAACCGACTGCGACCAACTTTGAACCGTTAAATATCCCAAATGGTCATTCGAAATGAAAAGTTATAAGGGAAACCTAAAGATGATTTTAAAATTGTACTTGTCGAATGATGCCAATTTTGATATAGTTCGCCGATTGTTTATTTTTTTTTTGTATTTACAAAATGGCATTTTTGACTACTGTCTTTAGTGACACTCCCAGGACTAAGACAAACCGATTGATGTAAGAATCATCAAAATCGGTCCGGTTATATAGTGCCGCAAAAGAATATACATACATATATACATACATACATACATACATAGGCTGATAAACACAATACCCTTCTTTGTGTCACGCAGTCGGTTAACAATAGTATTCCTTATTGAAAAAATTTGTTTAAAAAAAAT
Organism: Nowickia ferox; assembly: GCA_936439885.1. Taxonomy (NCBI): domain Eukaryota; kingdom Metazoa; phylum Arthropoda; class Insecta; order Diptera; family Tachinidae; genus Nowickia; species Nowickia ferox. The sequence continues at coordinate 31,373,691 of OW387023.1, forward strand.
TTTTTTTTAATTTAAAATGCAGGAAATGTTACTTCCGTTCATGAACTTAAAAGTGATTTCATTCCGAAATTTTTTTTAGTTTTTCGATTTCTAAAGCACCAAAATACGGATTGAGTTCTGTTTCCAAATGGAATTGAGCTCGATTTCACGACTGAAAAAAAAGAAAATTTTATCAAAAATTAAAAATATTTGTTTCCCTTTGCTTTTGTTTGCTTACATTTACAAGCATACGATTTAATTTTACTGGATTTTACTGGCAAAATTTTACCCAGTAAGAATTTGCATGTGTTCAGTAAATTAACTGTCGTTTTTCTCTCGCAATTCGCCCTCTCATTAACTGTAGTTTGGGTACGCGAACGCAATTCAGTAAAATCCGGTAAAAAATAGCAAACAAAAACTATAATCGCTTTTTCATTATTTGAGATCAATTTCTCTATCATAAGCCGCGGAAATTGTTGGAGGACATCCGCAAAAACAATTAGTGCGTACTAGTGATGCACGAATATTCGTATTTGAATTCCCGAATGTTCGGTCATTTTTAGATATTCGAATTCGTATTTGCGAATGTCAAAAATTGACATACATATATTTTAAGCAATTAATGGCCAATTTCCCTATATTCTTAGATTCTTATCTCTTTAAAGCACTACGTCCAAGCCATATGCACAATGTGCAAACTTTTATAAATATATTTTTGTGCGTTCACACCGACGCGTCGCGACGAGAGCACAACAGCCAACCAGATCAGTGATGCCAACTTTTTCGGCTCTAAAAGCACATCAAAATTTAAAAAAAACACTAAAAAGCGTAATTTTTAGATATTAAAAGCGTGAAAAGCACTAACGTGAAAAACGAGTGAAGATCCAAACGAGTGAAGTTTAATCATGTTTAATATTTTCAAAACTATTCTCTATTTCGGCAATGGATCAACTTTTATGAAATATATCAGACGAAAAAGGTATGCTTTACACTGAAAAAATAAATACGTCAAGTTTTTATTAAATTAATTTTAAGAAATACCCAAATTTTTACATGGTGATTTTTCTTAGTTTGGCACCATCACTCAAAATTTGGCGTTTTGAGTCTTTATAAAGCACTAAAAATAGTGCCAAAAGTATCAAGTTGGCATCGATGAACCAGACCTCGGCGACAACAATGATTGCTCTTATTTTGCAAATAAACACGAACAAATTGTAAAGGCTCAGTTAGCCGACTGTAATGTAATGTAACTGCAACAGTAGAAAACAGCTGATCGATATTGTTATGTGAAAAGTAGTGGAAATGGTTATAGAGATGTAATGTAACGTAACCTAATTTTCATATAAAAATATCGATCAGCTGTTTCCTACATTACAGTTACATTACATTACAGTCGGCTAACTGAGCCTTAAGAGCTTTCAAAGCTGTTTATTTCAAATGCAAACATCACAGTATGTGCGTTTGGACGTAGATGCTTTAAAGCAGAGATAAGCAAAAGGCCCCCCGCGGGCACTTCGTTAAGGCTCAGTTAGCCGACGGTAATGTAATGTAACTGTAATGTAGGAAACAGCTGATGGATATTTTTATATGAAAAGTAGGTTACGTTACATTACATCTCTATAACCATTTCTATTACTTTTCACATGACAATATCGATCAGCTGTTTCCTACTGTTGCAGTTATATTACGTTACAGTCCGCTAACTGAGCCTTTATGCTCTCTTTTACACGTACATTCGTACAAGCATGCATTTTACCAAAGACTATAAATATATATTTATAGTTTTTTGATTTTCTCTTTTATTTTATATATGTATGTATGTGTTTGCCTAACTTTGATTTAAAGCATTGATGCGCGTTTCTTTGCACAATTGTGCTGAGAGAATTCACACGTATTCTTAAGGCCCAACTATAATATGAATAAGCTGGCTTAAGTTAATGTCAGAATTGAACGATAAGCCTGTCAAATGCTTAAACATTTCAGAGGTGAGTTTTAGGTGGCCATAATGTACTTACATGAACTTAAGCACTCCTTAGCAATAGCTGCACATCTAGGTATTGTTCATTATCTAATCAATTTGTTATAATGTGCTTATCTATTAAAAATTCACAAATAATTATATCTATCAATTTATTAAATGTTTTATTTGCTTTGCCTACTAAAAAGTACAACAGTGAATATACATAAGCAAACACATGTGTATGTGTGTATATGTATGTTGTACAAAATAAGTGCAAATTAAAGTTTTGCTTTATTTTTATTTTCTGAGTTTCAAATTAAAAATCAATAAAAAAAATATTTAAAAGCAATGAATATTTTCTGCTGCTGTTTATTTGAGTTTAAAAAATGCACAAACCGTTGTTTCCGTACGGAACGTGAGTTCAGTTTGGCACTTTACTTAAGGCTCAGTTAGCCGACTGTAATGTAATGTAACTGCAACAGTAGGAAACAGCTGATCAATATTGTTATGCGAAAAGTAATGGAAATGGTTATAGAGATGTAATGTAACGTAACCTACTTTTCATATAAAAATATCGATCAGCTGTTTCCTATATTACAGTTACATTGCATTACAGTCGGCTAACTGAGCCTTTAAGCAAATGACATTTGACGAAACTTGACGAAAAGTTTCATTAAGTACATTATAGTTGCACACATACGTATTGTATGTAATCGCAAAGTTGCTTAATGCATTAAACACATTCACCACAGCAGGCTACCGACTACAAAATGTCAAGGATAGAATAGACATGTTGATATGAGAGTGATACTTTTGAAGACAGCAAAGCAACAGGGAGGCAGGTTGTTGTCTATGCTTATTTTGTCGTTGTAGTCCAATTAAACTAATTTCTATTTCTTTGGCTACAATGAGAAAATTCAGTGTTGCAAGTATAATACAAAATGTTGAATGAATGTTATCGTACAATTATTTCATATTATTTAACAGAAACAATATCCAAAATTTTATGTAAAGCATAAATTGATTCACTTTTATACTTTTACGTCATATAAGTACATTCTGAAAGAGTAATTTAATTTTTATAAATGCGAAATATTTGAAGGTGGCAATACTGAACTATGCAAGGCACATTTACTACATTTGATTTACTACTTAAATATGAGGTGCAGATGGTGCTGCTGCCGTCTCCAAAATAATTAAGTAGCTGGCTACGAGGCGACAAATGCTGCTAGCGGCATTTGAAGTCGTGTGTTCGTGTAGCCTGCTGTGGTGGATGTGTTTAATGCATAAGTTTGCTTATTCATATTATAGTTGGGCCTTTACCGCATTCATCGCTGTCTCGTCGATGAAGGTAGAGGTCCATAGCTCGCTTTTTGCGCGTTACGCTTTCTATGCATCTTTCAAAAAAGTAGAATCAATGTAATAATATGTGACAAGTTACATTGCAAAAAGCGCAGAACGCGTAGGCGCGTTCAAAGCACAAAGTAGGTCTACTTTCTACTTTTGTACGCGTTACAAGCACCATGAAAGAAAGTCAGCTGTTCTTGAATGCTAAAGATGTTAAATAATACTTTATTTCTTACGTTATCGATAAATATTATTTTGCCGTGGATAATTTTTTTCTTTTTTTTCAATAAAAAAAATTTCTTAGTAAAAAAAACTTGTTTAATAAAATATGTGAATATTTTCATTAATGCGATGTATTTTAATTAACTTTTCACCACACTTTTCTCAGTAACAAATTTTGCATATTAGTTATCGATTACTTTTACGTACTGAGTGTATTATTTACTTTGTGTGCATTACATATTTTTAAACAATAAAATGGAAGAAAATTTAATTAATGCTGTAAAAAAGCACGAGCTTTTATATAACAAAAGCTATTCGTTCCCACTCATGGGTATTTGGGTAAGACAAGTAAATGCCACTTAGCTGCTTCCATATAACTTCACACGTCTCCAAATCGATTCTTCTCACAACGGTCACCGACATTTTGAATGATAGTAAGAGGTATTGCCTGCTAGTGCCATGCGCTAAATAGCTGCTTAGAAAAGTTATTGCTTAAGCCAATAATGTGCATACATTTATATGTAATTTTCAATTTACTTACATTAAAGTCAAGAACAGCCGACAATCTGCTGGAATGGCCCTGGCCGAGCTCTTCTCAAGACTATCTTTTAAATGCTGAATAAATAGTCAAAGACATCTGCAGACATTCTTGTCGCGGTTCGAAATTGCTCAGCGTCAGAAGTTTTATTTTTTTTAAATGTGGTTTCAAAAACCCACTTAAATTCCGTTCTAAATACAACGGCCGTACCCAAAACCTTTTCTTTTTTTGAAATTGTTCATAGGCATTTTTTGCACATAAAATTAAATATACAAACTCGACTAACTCCACAAATTCTTTTAAAAACTCGATTTCACTCTCCATTTTTTCTTTATAAGTATTTATAAACAAACGCACACAGCTGATCAAAACAAAAATAAAATGGCGCATGAAAAGCAGTGCATGTAACTCAACGCGAACAAAGTATAGAACGAAACAAGAGGATGAAACGCGTCTAAAGCATAACGCGCAAAAAGCGAGCTACGGACCTCTACCTTGAGACAGCGATGAATGCGCATGAGGCGGGTTCTTACATATTTTTTTATATTTTTTTCAAGAATATTTGTTCAGCAAACATACGTGTTTAATTTTAAATTGATGATGATATGCGAAAAATATTTTGTTATAAATAATGCATATGGTAACATACAATGCCTTTTATGTCATCAAAGCTTCAAGGAATAAAAGGAATATGTCATTAAAAGACATTATGATGCTTTTTATAATGATATGAATAAGTTTAAGGGTAAGGCAAGGGAAAATCTTTTAAATAAAAATAAAAACATTTATTTTGAAAAAATAAAAGAATGGATGCTATCAGTGGACGATACCAAACTAAAGTTTGAAAATAAAAAAATGCAATTGGAAGTATCAAATTTAATAAGTTTGGATATTGTTAGACAAGAAAGACCATTTTCTGATGGGATATTTTTTAAAAATATGCTTAATAAAACTTTTCAAAAACTTAATTATAAAAATAAGATTTAACAATCTCTTTCCTTGTCTCGTGTAGTACGGCATATTACTAAATTACGAGAATTAGTAGAGTCTGTTATTAGAGAAAAATTAATAAATTGCAAATTCGTTTCTTTTTGTTTAGATGAAAGCACAGACATCAATGATCTTTGCCAATTCCTGATTTGTATTCGATATTTTTGAAACAATGTTTTCTCTGGAAACATTTGATAGAAACGTTACAGGCAAACTATTGTTCGATAGTGTCAGAGATAAGATTTTTTCCATAGTAGACATCAGCAAAATTGCTGGAGTCTGTACCGATGGAGCAAATGTAATTACGGGAAAAAATAAAGGTCTCGTAGGACAATTCCAAAAAAGTGGGATTTCAGTTATCAGCTTTCACTGTATTATTCATCAGGGTGCTCTTGCATCCAAAGTAATAAGTAATTACCCTGCCATGAAGATAGCAGAGCGCATTATTAATAGCATACGAGGAGGGCATCACGCCCTCACTCATAGAAACGAATTTACAATTTATTAATTTTTCTCTAATGACGGATTCTACTAATTGTCCTAATTTATTAATACACTTAAATACACAAACCTATAACCAATTTAAATTACATGCGTTTGATTAAAGGTTTGTGTCTAAAACGAGCTACTGAAAGAGTTCGATACAAATTTAGAAACCACTAAGTACTGAGCTGAAAGCGCTCAGTGGATTGAACGGCTCACAGCGCTCAGTAAAGTGAATCGTTCAATTGAACTAGTTCGTTCATGAGCTGCACAACTCTACTTCCCATTCTTAATAGATCAAGCGGCACCAACATTATTTATAAACCAATTTGTAAATCGAGTATGAAGAATTATAAGTGACTTAACATTAACAGAACTATAGCGATACCAAAGAGTTTTTATGATCATTATGTCATTCTCCAATTTATTGCTTTCAGAATTTGAAATTGTTTAAGCACAAGAACAGGGCTTATATTTCGAGGCTTTTAGAATGGAAATAGTGTAAGCATATGTCCGGTTTGTACGAAAAGATTTTCATAACTACTCGTAGTCATAATTTTCTATTTAAACACTTGAATATGAACTTCGATTTAATATTTTTTTTCGCATCATAAATCAAAACAATTTTATCACTGCCTTGAGATTATCGAAAAATTCTGATTAGATATATGTATGTACATAAATTAAATTAATTAAATTAAATTATTAGTGACCACAAATATGCAAAAGATTTTTATCTGTCATTGAACTGCACGTTTGATTGAGTGATAAGTGTAAAATATTCGTAATTATTGTATTAACCTTTCCAAGACTGATTTGTAATTTCAATAAATAAAAAATTAATTATTGTAAAATCATATGAATATTGATCATATTCAAATTACTAAATACATACATACATATGCACACACAATATTATTCATTAAAAAAATTTAATTAATTATAATTGCAAGAAAAATTTGTTATAAAATAAATAAAGAAAATTAAAGGAAAGATTTTGCAAATTCAAATTTAAAATTCAAAACCAAATGGAATCTACTCTTCAAGGTGTATATAACCAGGTGGCATCGCTACTTCAGCTGTTAAGTTTTTGCTCTATGTACTTTGTAGCTGACGAATGTCAAAAACTTCGTTTTGTTTTGGTTTTGGTACAATTATGTTTGTGCTTTTGACATTCTTCGGTTCCTTAGACAGCTTTTGTATAACAAATTTTTACGCATTTACCTGTGTTATTGCACCATGATACACCCTTTTAGATATATTAAAAAAGAATTTCTAAGATCGGTTAAAAAATGACAGAGTTGTTAAGTAATAGACGTAAAAAATAATACAGACGAAGTGGGAACCTCCTCCTTTTTTGAAGTCAGTTAAAAATGAGTGCCATTGGGAACAAGTCCTATTTCTTTTTAAACAAGTGTCCGGCATTGTCTCCTAATAGTGTTCAGTCGTTGGTATTTTTTGTAGTTTTTTATTTTCGGAATAAATAAATAAATAATTACACACAAAAAGTTTTTGGTGCCGCATTGTTTGCATTTGTGTTTTATGTTTCATACTTGGTACGCTGAACACAAATTTTCCATCCGCTCTAATTCGAAATTTCGTAACAAAGTTGCCTGCTAGCGGCGGTACATTGAATGACAATGTCGAATTATTTTTGGTGTGAAACTTGTAAATTTTCAAAATTAAAAAAAATATAAAAAATGCAGAACTCAAATGCGATTTCTCTACTACAGGACCTTAGCAAGATATGTTCTTCACAACAATTGATATTATTATTATTGTTATTAGATTGATTGATATTGTTTTGTTTTTTAACCAACTTCAAAAAAAGGAAGAGATTATCAATTCATCTGTATTGTAAAAGCTCTTTTTTGTCTGAGAGGGTGTAGCTTCCAATTGGTCCCATTGTAAAAAAAAGTGAGCAGGGACATCCCCAAAAATTTTTTTAATTTGATTTTATGATATTCTACTTATCTAATTGCTGCAAAACATAGGGATCGTGTAATTACAGAATTTTAAAGTTGAAAAAATGGGTGGAGCTAGGCCCATTACAACGTGTTTCTACTTAACCGATTTTTATGCTCTGAAATAGACACAACCTCTTATTTAAAAAAATGGGCGCAGTCATGCACATAAAAATTTAATATTTTATTCTAAGAGCCTCAACACACACCCTAAGCTCTAACAACAACATTAAAACTTAATTTAATATTTCACGTACTTCTAATTAACCAACAGACTTTAAAAAAAATTTTTTTGTTTGAAAGAGCTTACTTCCAGTTTGGTCTCATAAATTTTTTTTCAAAAATATTCTTTGCTGACTTCTAAGACCAAATTGGTTTTAGAAGTCAGCATAGCACCATTCAACAAATGCATAGATTGGTTCAATTTATAAGAAGTGCACTTGAAGAAAAGAAGTATTGTTCTTCCCTCTTTCTCAGGCATTTGATAAAGTGTGGCATGAAGGCCTAATTTTCTAATTAAAGACATATCTACCAATAACCATTCTAAATCTTTTCCAAAGTTATATTCTTGCCCGGAAGTTCACTGTTGTGGAAGAAGACTTCATGAGTGTGCCCGAATCAATGTCACCCAGTGTGCCAAAGGGGAGATACTGGGGCCAGTTTTGTATTTGATTTATGCTTGTGATATGCCTGTGAGCAGTAATATCCGCAATTCTACATTTGATACAGCCTACAGTGCGAAGCTGAAAACAGTGGTAATTTAAGAGACATTATTTTTCATACTTAGTGTAAAAAATTTTCCATTTTATATATTATATAATCTGAGAAAAAAATAAAAAAAAAATTAATAAACGAAAAAGTTATTAAACTTTTAAACCCCAAGGTAACTTTTGGCCCACCCTGTATAAACATGTTGAAACCGGAAGAAAAACCAGTAAAAACTCATGTAATTTTCTTCACTTTCTTGACTTTAGCAGTAGCTCTGAGATCTACAAATCACTACTTAAAGTCTTCAAAACTTACAATATGATGTAAAATTTTATTGTGTAGCGAGCTGTGTACTTAGTTCTTAAGATTTCTTTAAATTCATTTCAGCCTTTTTGGTCAGCTTTTGGCTCAAATACTCCTCTGTGCGGCGCACAAATCATATTGTGTAAAAAAGTGAACAACTTTTAAATTGGAAATTTTTTGATGGCCACATTAAATATTTTAAAATTCCCTTTAAAAGCTGCATAATCTTGCTCAAAATCGAATAAATCTTTTAAGTCGCATGTGTTATGTAACTCATTAAGTATATGTATTTAATTAACAAAATTAACTGGAATACAGCGATTAACTTTCATTTCATTTCTTTTTTTTTATTTCTTTATCCTATCAAATCATTGTTTCAATGTAAAACGATTTAGTAAATAACTTAATTATTTAATCTCCTTCTCATCGGTTAATTTCATTATAAGTGCAGTATACACTCGTTAAATGGTTTGATAAAAATAAAAATAGGGATTTTTGCTTACTTTCTTTAAATTATTTAATCTAGCACTATATTAAATTCGCAATTTTTACATATTTTCTGTGATTCCTTAAGTTATACGTTAACGACAGTATACTGTAGTTTGATTTTTGTAGCAAAAGACGCTGGAGGCAATTTTACAATTTAAATGATGTATTTGCAATTCCATTTAGGAGTAAATTCATGCATTAATAGCAAATAAAAAATTCTAAACCACTTAAAAATATGTGTTTGTTATTGGGAAAATTGTTGTTAAGAATATTAGTTTTCGATGAAACGTTAATTGTGTCTGATTTAAAATCTAATATTTGGACTTGCGACTTTATGCATAAATGCTGCTTTTGTTATGTTTACTTGGCGCTTTTGATTAAAGTTCAATATATTGTCATGTTTTGAAATCGTAGAACCAATAATAATAATTATCATAATAATTATCATTTATGAATGAAAACTAGTGCATACTCGTATATGCTAGGGTATTCAATCGGTTAACCGTTAATCGGTTAAACGGTTAATTGCAACCCGATTAATTTAAAATTAGCTTTTTTCGATTAACTATTATTAATCCGTTAAAATTTAATAGTTTTTGTAGTCTTTCAATATATCTATACACATACATATACATATATTTATAAAATCGTTGTGTGTGTTTGTTCGCAACGCATGATCTCTGGAACTATAAGAACCTATTCGGGTAAAAATCTGATTGATTTTTGTTTTGTATTTAACCCAACAAGTGTGGAGTAATTTGTAATTAGTGAGATTGGTTTTCATACAAACAAATGTTTGCTGCCAAAACGTTTTTCTATTACAAATTTAGTTTTTAGCCACTATATTTGTTACAATAGGTCTGTTTCTTTACATTTTTTTTTGGATATTTTTTAAAAAAAATTATATGTATAACTAAATGCATAAATCCTAAACGAAATTTAAATAAATGGCTAAAAATATTAGTTTGTACGAATCCATTAAATTTTTATAGAAATTAGTGCTTTGTATCGTTTTCAAATATTATTTAATGACGATCATTAAAATTTTGGATAGTTTTTGTTAACTTTAAAGTATACCAACAGGAGTCTGAAATTCTTTTCAATAACAATTTTTTAATATTTCATATTGCAGGCGTAAAGAGGACCCAAATTTAATGTCTATAGAAGGTTTTTTATCTTAATTTCATAAACAAAAACTTATAAAACTTTGTTCACTACTAGTTTTTAAACATTTCTTCCTAAATTTTTCCATTTTTTTTTAGTTTTTGAGAAAATGTAATTTTGCTTTGTTATTGTTAATTTTTCAAACAGCTGATTGATTTTTTATATGTCCCTAGTTCGGACGAAGAAAAAGTACTGGCTGTTTCGTGCAAGAAAAAGAAGAACATTACTCTCACAAAACCTCTCAAATTTACCCAATGTAGAATAAAGAAACACACCTTTCCACAGAGTGGTAGAGAAGGAATTGCATAAATAAAAAAAATTCATTTAAGGCCCGCTTAGTAGCTATCACGTGTTATCACAAATAACTAAAATAATTATTTAAACCTTGAAAAATAGTAATTGCTAAATAAAACCGCGAAACAATTTCATTACCGCTAGGATTTCATTTTCAACGGATTTTGAAACTATGAAACGTATCTTTAGACATAAGGCCGGGACACAATGAATCCGTCATACGTTAAACTTCGCCTTTTTCAACTGACAGCTAAGTTGAATGCATGGTTTCTTATGAGGTCTGTTACATTCACTACGTGTGCGTCAAGAAAAATCTAAAAACACGGAATTTTCAATAAGGTTCATGGACACGCACTTTAAACTCGATATTAAGAATTTAAGTGAAGGCGTGAGATACGAACTAGAAAATTCGAAAGAACCGATTGTTACATTAGGGAGGTGGGACCACGCCCACTAAAATTTAACGTACTATTATATGGTAGAGAGCTGAAATTTTGTAGACAAATAAGATTAGGTAAGTTACCAGATTCGGAAAAGTACTTCACATAAGCAGATTTTAGAAAAATAGGCGGGGTCAGTCCCACTAAAATTTACGTTATATTTTACATATTTCTACTACTCAGATGACTCTTACAAAATTTCGTACATACTTGGGTCCTTGTAATGACACAATAGTGCATTTTCAAGATATACAATCCTACACCCATCACACTCTAACCCATTATTTCATGTAACTCTGCTCTTTTCAACTGGCGCAGTGACTATTAATACAAATATGTATAACAGACTAGAAATTCCAAGTTTAAAAAGTTTTATTAAATAAAACTTTTCAAAAAGTAGTCAGATCCTCACAAAAACATAAATAAGAAAGAAAGGCCAAGTTCCTGTCCAAAATTTCGGCCATCAAAAGTAGTGAGATCAAAATTTTGACCAAGTTCTTGTTTAGCACAATACCTTTCACTACAATATGATATGCATTATATAAACTTGTAGTAGTCAGAGTGTCATATCATTTATAGGCAATCTGCTAATCAGAAGTGAATTTTTAAAAAACAAAAGGTGACGAATCGTGAAAACAATAGTGAAGGTATGAAGGTAGATATGCAGAAAATTTTTATTAGAAAACAAATGAATTGCATTTTCCTTTCTATTTTAAAAGCGTTGTTTTTGAAGCTTGAAATATATTTGAATTCAATTGAGACGCTGACTGCAATAACTCTGTAAGCCACATGCAATCAAAAATTGATTTTAATGTGCTCAATCTATTGCTAGGTGCCAAGCTTTATATGCTAAAAAGATGTTAAGTAAATTCGATTATTTTAGCGGTATTATTAGAAAATCTACGAATACTTCTTCCAAAATTATACATTTTTATTTTGTTTTCCTCAATAACTTTGGAAGCCACACTTACTTTACTTGTTCTTTTTTTCATCGATGGATTTTTATGAAAGTGGAAAAGGGTTTTCAATATTTTCTGATATTTGTGTTAAATCAATAGATACTAAAGTACTCTTCCCAAGAAACACGAAATTATATCAGAAACTGAAGTTTTTGTGGCATACGCACTTATTGCACAAAAAATATAATTATTTTTGTTGATGTGGCGTACAGAGTTGTTGCTGTTTATAAAAAGGTGTTTTAAGGTTTTGGAAGAATAAAACAATTTTTTCGGCTACAATAACATTTCATTTTAAAGCTGAAAACAGTGCATCTATTTCTATTAAACACTCCATTGATGAAGAGTACCAGGAAATAAACACTACAAAAAAAGGAAGACCAGCAAATGACACATTAAGTGGACTTACAAAAAAGTACACTGAATATATTAAAAAAGCGGCTAATAAGATGATTAATATAAAATCATTACTGCCATACATTCCACCAGTTAATCACAATTTCTTCAATAATTTGGAGGATGCACATACCAGAAGTGAAGTAGATGTTGTAGAAATTATTTAGATAATGTTATCATTACTATCATTATTAACATTTGCTATTTGGTATAATTTTAAAATCTTTGCATTAATAAATTTGATAAATATTTTAGAATAAAATCACAAAGAATTTTTTTATTACAATAACTTTATAAGCCATAGAAAAATATTAGAAATGTTGTTTTTGAAATTAAAAAATTTTTCAAATAAATTTCGGCAGTAACAATGTAAACCACAATTTTTTATGCAAAATGGTACTTCCAATGGATTTTAAGCATTCAACGATGGACACGTCATGGTTATCCTCCTAAAATGCTTCTAAAGGGTGTTTAAAATAGAAAATATTGAAACCCCGATTTTTTGGATTTATTTTAAACTTAAAAGCCGATTTATTCAATATTTTAATTTTAGTGGCTTACAAAGTTATTGCACTAAGCGTCTCAATTGTAATACAAGGCTGAATTGCAGTATAATTCAAGCACTGTTGCCAGACAATTTTACCAAAAATTGGCTAAACTATCTGAAAAATAATTTTAAAAAATCTGCAATAGTTAAAACACCTTCATTTTGAATTGTTTTTCATTTTGTTTTGGAGTTAAAATTGGAGTACAAATTGTTTAATAAAAATAAACATAAATAAAAGAATAGGGACAAATATTTATATGAACAAGTATTCTACATAAAACTTAAAAAAAAATGGTACATAGACATACAAATCGGTGCAAAGAAATATACATACATAGCGCACACTAAATCATAAACAGTCAAAACTCAAAAAATCTCAGATTTCAGGAGTGGCAAAAAACTTTTCAGACGGTTTTGCTGCAAAAGAAATTTTTGCGGTCCATGAAAAAATAAAAACCTTTTTCATAATTTGAGTTGTGACTTTTTATGATATATATGTATATATATATACATCTTTGCACAGATTTGTTAATTTAATTTTAAAAGTTTTATGCTGGTGGAATGGATACTGCAAAATAAAACATCAAAAACTACTTATTTGTTAGTGTTTCTTATGTGTATGTTTATGACAGTAACACCATGGTTATTTCTTGAATGGAGTCAAAAAAAAAAAAACACGAAATATTGATGTTGCAAAAGTATTTCACAAAATCTGCAATTTAGCAGTGAAAATCTGCAAATCTGACTTTATAATTTTTGCAATGAAAAATCAGCAAAATGCACAGAAATCTGCAAATCTGGCAACAGTGAATACAAGGCTTGAATTAAACTGTAATACAATTGAATTGCTCGAAATGAATTTAAGTTCCCTTTTCACTGGAGAATGCTATTGAATTAAAGTGTAAATCAAGCATAATTCAACCCCTGACAATTAAATGTGCGACTTTAATAACACTTTTTTTAAACTTTATTTCAAGCAAAATTGCTTATTGGGTACAAAAGAGTATAAAATAAAACTTGTTAAAAAGAAATTATTTATGATTGCTGTTATACGGCCAATCAATACAAGAGTTTAGCATTTTATGTAAATTTCTCAAACTATCGCTTACATGTTCTATATATGCACATACATATGCATATATACATATATATATATGTACATATATATTCGTATGTATATGAAAAACTTCACCAAAATTATTTATTGAAGTACATAAATAAAATTGTTCAATAAAATTCACTAATTAAGACTGGTATGGCATAAAAAAATTTTTATTCACAAAATATCTTACAGAAAACTTTAACCAGCTATAAAAATGTGTCGTTAAACAAGAGTATAAAGTTTTTTAATCATAATCAGAATAAACAAGTAAGAGTGCTAAAGTCGACTGTGCCGAATCTTATATACCCTTCACCGACGTACGTATGGAGCACATACTAGACCTGAGCACAGGGTGTTTGCTTGCTTAATCTTCATGGTCTTCGTTACGCTTTGCTTTTTATAAGTATCTAAAATTTAAAAAAGGAATACATATTCATATGTATATATTACATTAAACTGGAAATTTCTTTTATTCAATATTGTTTTTACTTAATTTTTTCAACACTTCTATAAATTTTAATTTCACAGACCGAACGAATTATACATTTTATAATAAAATGCGATGTTTTAAAATTTGTATGGAAAAATTACTTCTAAATATGAATTGATATTTAAATAAGTTGGTGAAATTGACTCTTAGATATGTGTTAGAGTAGAGCAACTATATTAAATAAATGTTTCCATTTCACTATCGGTAAAATGACTTGTCAATTGACTGTCACTGTTGACTTCAATATAAAATTGTTGCAAATGTGTTAATTCAAAAATTCTGTTTGTATTAGCTTCAGTCATTCATTTGTTGTAGGGATGCTTCATAGAAGTTTTTTCTATCACCTGCCTCTATATAAGACAATTACACAAAATTACTCTAAAGAAGTAAAAACATATTTGTTAATAATAATTTTAGTTCAACAATTCGTTGCATATCTTTTCAACTACTTTATTGTTCACATCTTTACACACAAATTCAAAAACTCGTATGTTATTGTACAAATTTGGTTGTTCTCGCACCAATTTAAAATGCGAGTTGTTTTGACAGAAACTTTTCATCAAATATTGTTACAGGAATAGTTTTTCTCTCATCATTCCAATAATTGCTAGAAATTTATTAAAATGACAGATAGAATACAGAATTACTCGTGTGAGAAATGCCATTTATTTGTGTTTCAATTGACATTGTTTTTGTTCCGATTCTCTCATTTCATGTCGAAAATTTTACTATGCCAGGTATGCAGAAACGAGCTACAGGTACTGGTAAACTTTTCTGTTTTTAACTACAATGGTCACCCGGCATGCAAAGCTAATGAAACGTATTTTTATCCATTAATCCTAAAAGTATGCATAGAAATGTTCCAATAGTGTAAAACTATATCCAGTCTCATAAGTCAAACACTCAACGGTTGCCCAACAGTTACATCTTATCAACGCGACTATTGTTTGCCGTTTAAAAACGACTATTGATTTATTTCCAATGTCTGTTTTGTTTTCTTCACGAGATTCCATCGTTATCTATAATTGCTGAGATTTAATTACCAGCAAGAATTAAGAAATGTTTACAATTAGATATTAAGTGTAGTCAAACATACAAAAGTACATCCATACATACTAGGTACATAGTAGGGATGCCAATCGGGACTGGTTTTTACGATCCCGGGATTCGGGATTTCAAAAAATCAAAACCCTGGATTTCGGGATCCCGAAATTTTTTGAGATTCAGGAATTATTCGGGACTCTGGGTTTTTTGAACATTAAAATACACATTCTTTCTATAGGTGTTTACTAAAAACAAACGTCTTTGAAAGAAGTTCACAAACAAAAGTTTTATAATTATTTCATATTTCTATTTGAGAATTCACAAATAATATTTTTGAAAATCACAAAAGAAAACTAAGCGAAGTAGGCTTAGAAACTTTAACAAAACCCAGCTTCATATCAAATATAAATTAATTGCTGGGTTTTGTTAAAGTTTATAATCTTACTGCGCTTTTTTTTTTTTTTTTGTGATTTTCAAAAATATTATTATCTCTGAATTCTCGAATAGCTTTTGAAAGTCTGTGCATAAGATAAGAAGTTTGTTACTGTTCAAGATATGTGGTTGAAGTAGAATGAAAAACATATAGAGACAATGCTTAAACACCGGCAAATAAATTTCAATTATAAAAGATCAATATTGTGTTGCCGCGGTTATTACTATCATGACCTTCCCCCGGGTTATGATGAATTTATTTAAAAAAAAAACAAACAAAACTTAGTAAACAATTTCTTGATTGATTTAATCCCGAAAATGCCGGGATTAAAAAGTTTAAATCACGGGATTTTCGGCATTGGAGTATTTGAAAGTGGCACCAATTAAATATGTGTATATATGTATATACTTCAATATCAGCTTCTTGTCGCTGCCGCTTTCAAAATAATTAACTAGCAGGTTAAAATTCTTTGGCAATAAGGAAAAAATGCTTAAGTTATATTTCACTGTTTTGCAGGAGATCACTTTTAAGCGTCCAAGTCGATGTTCAGCAATTTATTTCTTTTATATTTAAATTGGGAAATTCTCTGTAAACCTTAATTTTTTTAAGCAAACATCGTTCAACACACTGTAAATATACCAAAGTATGTATAACTTAAATTAAGCTATTCCTTCAAATGAGATTAGAAGTGTAAAAGAGATAAGCCGTAAGTCATTTTGCTATAACTTCTTGAAAAAACGCACAAAGTTATTGAGATTTGGGCCCTTTCAGATATGCAGATTACGGCGGTGCCATTAACTCAAAATCAGCTTATCTCGACTTAAGCACTTTTTCCTTTTTGCCACAGAATTATTGCTAGCGGCATTTGAAGTCGTGTGTTGGTATAACTTGCTGTGGCAAATGTGTTTAATGCATAACTTATACATGGTTACTTATTGAAATTACCATCTTGATTAAAAAATGCTATTGATTTTTTTTAGTTTTTTTCTCATTTTTGTTTTATTTGCAGTATTTTATTATTCAATAAATGATTATTAGGTAAAATATTTACCCATATGTATGTATGTATGTATATACATAAGTATATTAAAATCATATAATTCAGTTTTATGACAACTATGAGTGTTTTATAAATGAGTAGGTATAAATAAATTTCAGTATTTGGATTTAGTTTTTTTTTTTTTTTTTGCAAACACGGAAATTGTCTCTTGAAGACATCGAAACTTATTGCAAACATTTTTATGATAATGAAAAGCATTGCGTAAAACTAATAAACCATAAAATCTTGAATTAAACAAAAATAAAACAATACACAGTGTTTTGGTTTTTTCTTATATCAATCACTTGAAATGAAATGCAAAAACAATTAAATTCTTATTGAGACAGATCTTCATACAAGTCCTCGTAGGCGAACTTCTTAAACATGGGCGTCAATACACTTTTTACAATTTCCGCAATGGTTGTGTGGATAGAGGACTGCAATTCGGACCAGACCTCGGGCCAATTTTCATTTAAAAATTGATTCATATGAGCCCCCAACACTTTATCGCCATTGAATAAATTGCTGAGCTTAATATTCATTCTATTAAAAATGCAAATAATTTAAATTTCTCTCTTTCGTAATTGCAAATACTCGAAAGCAAAACTTACGTTTGTGGTTCGATCAACACCTTCAATTTGTTTACCGTCAAATAGGTTTTGGCATTCCTGTGGTACGTAGATGGCTTGAATTTAACAGAGAGCTTAGCATTTTCTAAGACAATATCGGCATTGCCGTCCCCGCGTATGGGCAAAATCAAAATGCGTCCATCAGCCTTGTATTTGGCGCGGATGTTGATCTTGGGCAAACTTCCATAGATTTCAAATTTCGAGGTAGAAGGATCGGCTCCAAAACCACTGCAAGAAATTAATCAATACATAATAGTTTTATTAACCTTAAATTATAAATTTATATTTATATCTTATATTCTGAACAATTTTCATTACAAACTGCTTATGGCTGGATAAAATTCCTGTAGTTTATTCATAAAACTCAGATTTTTTGTTTGATTCAATTTGTGTGTAATTATTTAATTTTTAACCGACTCCAAAAAAGATGGGATCAATATCGGCAGTATACATTTTATATTAGTAGCTTCATAATTACGTCCTTTTGTTAACCTTTTCAAAACTAATTTTATGAAATGTTTGCGTCGTTTGGTCCAATTGTCACACAGTTGGCGGAGCCAGGCCGTTAAAAATTTTTGTCTTGAACTACACTGTACAACTATTTTGAACTTTATCCAAAATTGCAGGGCTTTGACAATAGATTCTGGTAGAGGAGACCAAAAAAATATGGAAAATATTACAACAAACATTTTTATGGAACATATTAACATTCTAACTCCCCTACATAGCGGTAATTTATGGACTTACGTTTTAAGGCTTTGAAGGTACATTTAACAAAAGAACTCACGCCTACTAACTATTATGGTGAATGGATTGCTCTATAAAACGATTAATAATGATTCTGTATTGCCGGAATTGGAAGATTTTGATATGTATGACGACTATTTCCAACAATACGGCACTGCGTGCATCACAAGTGGCGAAGTATGGTTCTCTTGCGTAAAAAATTTGCTGACCGTGTGATTTCTAGAAGAGGCGATCACAATTGGCCAAAGAAATTTTGTGATTTAGACTTTTTTCTTTTAAGCTTCGTGAAAGATAAGGTATATGCCAGGACATTGGCTTTATAACAATGGTAAAAGATAAGGTCTATGCTAATGTCCCACAGTCGATTCTAGACCTCAAAGCTGGTGTTCGTGAAGCTATTGAGTGATGCAAAGTGTGGCACAATTGATGGCCCTGTGGTACTACATATCTATTATATTTTGGCCCTTTCAGCTCAAAATTCAACTAATTCCTTCAAACCTTTGGATACACTTTTTAATGGAAATAGAAAATTTTTATTTTTTCAGATTTTTATTTAAACTGGTTTCCGAAATCTTCGCCAGATCATTTTTTTAGTGGGAAGCCAATAGTATTGTACCACTTGCTATTAAAATTTTTCCAATGGAAACACAACAAATAAATAATGAATTTATGGCAGTATCGCAACTTGCATAGTTTAAAAAGCTTAAAGATTTAAGTAGAAGTAAATTTCGGAAAACGATTTCTACAATTAAAAATCTTTTAGGTACAATTTTGCATACTTATAAATACAGAATTTTTCAAGAAACTCTTTCTATTCCAAACTCCTCAACAAGTGTTTAAAGAACATTTTCTTTCCAAAATATGGTTCAGACTAACTGTATGTTTCATGATATCGAAGGAAAACTTTCGACTGAAAATTTATATTGAAAATAATTTACAGTTGGGAGTTTTCTTTCGATATCTTAGAAAAGGTCACAATACAAGAAATCGTCTTCATGTAATACAATTAAATGATTTAATGAAATCTAATTCTAATAATTTTTATGATAAATATTTCATATATTTATATATATATTTATATATAGCAAAGTATAACCTAAATTAAGCTATTGTTCCAAATAAGATTGGAAGTCTAAAAAAGATAAGCCGCAAGTAATTTTGCTATAACTTGTTGAAAAGTCTCACAAATTGGAGTTCGGTTATAACAAAGTGCGAAATATTTTTTAATAATCATAGAAAGTAACAGAATATATCCAAAATATAAAATGAATTTTATCTCAAAAATACATAACGCTCAATTACTCAAACAACATCATAACTCAAAAAACTTAAAAGCTTTAAAGTTCTAAATTTACTTAACTTAATGGATAAAGAAAAATCTATTTTGCTTTCAAGAGTTGAGTAAGCAAGATATTTGTGTGAAATTTTTACACAATATGAATAACGATATGAGGATTAATTCTGCATCATTAACTCAAAAATTCCATGTTTTGAGTTATGACATTCTTGTAGTAAATGAGCAATATCTTTTTAAAACATACCTTCATTCCATTTAGAAAAGCAATTTAGAATTGAAAGATACTGAGCTTCACTATTGTTTTCAAGATTTTAATGACTTTTTGCTTTTTAAAAATTCACTTTTTTATTTGCTTTGATATTTTTCACAATTTCAGTCTATTAATAAATAAATTATTTTGTATGTGTTCGTTTTTTTATTTCAAAATATTTTTAAACTTGAAAATTACTTGATAAAATGCTTGAATTCAACTTCGTTTCCAGTTAAATTTCAAATGTTTTGAGTGCTTATTGGGTACAGATCAGACGTGTACGCTCTGTATTCATTTAAATTCTGTTTTAATATTTGTTTGAAGGTAAAATACGTAACGCCGAATTATTCTCCATTTCTTTCTCAAATAACGCATATTTTGAATTATTATTATCATTTTGAAGTAAATGAGAGATATGTACATTACGGTAGTAACCTTTTGCATTTGTTTTTGCAAATATCATACCTCTCAAGTAGAGATGGGCGCGTGTCGTTTTTTTCGCGACACGAACACAAAGTGTTCGTGACAAAAAATCTGATTCCGTGCGTGTTCGGGTCGTTTCGTGTTGAGCAAAATTGATACGACGAACACGAAACTATTTTTGGTGTTAAAATTTTTATGCATGAATTTCCAGTAGAGTCGTGCGTGTTCGTGTTACGAAAAAAAAACACGACACGCGCCAATCTCTAATACATAAATATATTTACCATATTAAAAAAAAGTTATTTAAAAAAATAAAATAATAAAGTCCATTTTAGAAATCGCTTTTGGTGCGTGAAGTTTTTTTTTTTTACCAAGTTGAACTAAAAAAATTTTTTTTAACAAAATAATATTGCGCGTAAGAAAGACGCTTGGGACCATGACGTCCAAAAAAAGTTATGACCCTAATGTACATAAAAGTACATACATATGTACAAGTGTATATATTTAATTTTCTTCTTGTGTTCTTATAAAAGGAATGCCCGACTTAGTTTTATTTATTGTTGAAAGCAAAATTCCTTATCTTACGCTTTAAAATTTTTGAAATCAATGAATTGGCAATAGTCTCATTTCTTGTTTTTGGGCAGTCATGTTAAAAAAAAACTATTTTCTGTTTCTTCATATAATGAATAAAAGTTTAACACAAATATACTTACACAGCACGATTGAAATTCACACCAGACAAGCCCACAACATCAACATCGCGGAATTTCAATTTCAAACTTAACGAACCACCGCGGCCATCTGATATGTCGAATTCTTTCAAGTGGAACGGCTCAATAATTGGAAATGCAGCAGCCGGATAACCTCTGCGTGCATGCTGACGTATTAAATTTATTGAGGTACGTATCACACAATCAGTATCACCCGAATGACAACGAGGTATGTCAGCGGCTGAAATTAAAAAGATTTAGGCGAAAAAAAAATAATAATAAGAAGAAACAAATATTAATGAAGGTATACAAAGTAGAGGCGGCTACAGGGAAATATGTTTTGTTTGTTAAATTTAAGAAAATGTTAATGATGGTCTAAAAATATACCAAGATTTATTTTTTTAAAGGATTGATAAATTCTTTTTAACTTGATGTTTAAAATGAGGAATTGTAAGTAATAACAGAACAGAACAAACTAAGGATCATAATTATAGAACAAGGATTTTTTTTCAATAATCTTGTATGAAAAAAAAGTATTTTATTTCGCTGATCAGCTGCATTGATGATTGGTGATATTGAATTAATATTGATTAATTAAACATTTACGTTACGTAGCTTTTAGTGCTTGTACGTGTATATATTATATTGTTCTCGTACATATTTATTTTTAAGCAGAGTTACTATGAGGCTAGTGCTGAGGCAATGAGACACGGCAACATATGGAGCCATAACCGCTAAAAAAGCTTAAGCGGCACATTTTTTGGACTTCGTTTTTTACCAAAATAGATTATTAGCGATAGTAAATTACACAAAGTTGGGAAATTTTGTCACTTAAGCTTTTTTCGTGGTCACCGCACGATATATTGCTTGCAAATGAGACAAGTATTTGCAGTATTTCACATCAAAGTTTCTAAAAATAGGTTTTTTGTTTGTTAGTAAGCAGTTAAAATAATAAATATCTCTCCCTCAGGGCATGAGTTTTACAGCATGTTTGTGTAAGACTTTTTGTAATAGATTAAAGAAAAATTGCATAAGTTTCCTTTAATCTACTACAAAAACGTTAATATTTCCATAGCCAACGTCTTACACAAACAGGCTGTTACTCAGGCATTCATAAGACGTAACTGTTGCGCAACTGTTGAGTGTTTGTCTTAGAAACGCATAGTTGAGTAGTTTCGCTCCACACAACAGTTGAGTAATCGCTGCCATTTTTTCCATCGTAAATTTTTTTCGCTACCTCTAGTCAACATGTTGTGCTCAGCCTGAACAGCTGCTCGAATATACTTACTTATGCTGTGTATACTATAATGCAACGCCGCTTTGTTAGGTGGCGGCTGCAAATATTTCTTAAATTTTACATTTCAAATGCGTTTAAATAGTTTTTGAGCAAGTGGCGGCTTAGTGTTAAAATATAAATACTAACACAGAATATTTATCTTGTGGAGCAAATTTTAATGTAACAATTGAAGATTCCTGCACCCATTGTGCTCTAACTAGGAAAATTCACTCTGCCGCGAAGGTTACATGGGTGTAGAGTTTGTGAACACTAGCTAGTTAGGTCCGCATAAAACCGTACAGGGTTCCCAGATTTCTTTCGACTGACATCCCCAATTTTAAAATTTGTATCTCTAAAATTCCCCAAAAGGCAATTTGTACTAATTTTACCACTTCTGGAGATGGATCAGAAGTGTGACAACAAATTCAATTATTTTTAAAATGTATATTAATTCGTAGCAGAGATTTTAGCACTGAATTTTGTTTCTAATTTATTTTTTATTGACTCCATTGCCGAAAAAACTCGTTCAATGCAAGCGTTGCTCGTTGATACACAAAGTAAGTTTAATATATACTATACTCTACCAGTTCTTTAAACGGCCGTGATCCAGCGGCATCTTGATATGAATAAGCTTCTGCCCAAAACATGTTTAAATTGCTCGTTAATTGTATATAAAATTGTAAGCAGCAAATAAAGTAATGAACTAATTGTCAAATAATTTAAGTTATATAGTACATACGTGTAAGCAATCTCCCCAATGCGAGTACCTGTGTGTCTTGTAATAAGCCTTATTTACATTTATTAAGTAAAATACAAACCCCCAAAAAATCTCATAAAATCCCCAAAACATAAAAGTTATCCCCATGTAATTCCTCAATCTCAAAACTAAACCAAAATTCTTATCCCTATTTCGAAAAATAAATCCCCGATTTGGGGATAAATCCTGACACCGTACGAAAAGAAAATGATTTCCCCCCTAATGTACACATATAACAGCTCTGCAAATTTATATATTTGTAATGAAGAAGCAGCGATGGAAATGCGGTTGTTGGGTAATTGATGCCCCAATGAGGTAATAGAGTTGGTTATACTATCCTGCCCGTAAAGTTTCATACTCTTCTTTTCGAACCATTGTTTAATTTGAACAATTAACTCAAAATTTTGAAGGTGTTTCAAAATCTTTGAAAACGGTTTTTGTATGTTCTCACCACCCACTAGGTCGCTATTCAAGTTCTGACCAAAAGTGTTTTTTTTTTCTAGCAGGGTGTTATTATAGAAAACTAAAATTTTTAATCTCTAGTATTTTTAAATGTCCCTAAAATTAGTTTTGATAATTTTTAATTTTTTTTTTCTTTAATGCAATATTCAAGAGATTTATTATTCGACATATTGTCATAATTATACTATAAGTGAAATTTATTTGCTGGTGGTTAAGCGATGTCTATATGCATTTCATTGTTGCTTTAAGAAATCGTCAGTAGACTTCAACCACACATTTTCAACAGTCACAAACCTCTTATCTTATGCACAGACTTTCATAAACTATTTGAGAATTCACAAATATTAATATTTTTGAAGATCACAAAAGAAAAATAAGCATAGTAGGCTTAAGGCAGAATTAGTTTGTACGTGCTGTTCTGTTCTGAATCAGCTGTTTTGTTTCTGTTCAATTGAAAGTCTGTGTGTGTGGTTTGGTTTTCCTGTTTCGTTCTGTTCCGTTGCGGACAAATCTGTAGAAAATAGAATTCAACGTTAAGTGACAGCCAAAAGTGTATATGTATTACTTTGTTGTGATATTTTGTATACAACTGAAATCAGTTCTATAGGTTGCCAGCTGATTCCTTGCACAGAAAAAGTAATTGCAAAATATTTTATAAGGAACGGCACAGAACGACAACGAAAAGTAAAAACTAATGAGGCCTTTAGTAACTCATACAAAACCCAGCAAATAATTTTTATTCGATATGATATGATATGTGATTTTCAAAAATATTAATATTTGTGAATTCTCAAATAGCTTATGAAAGTCGGTGCATAAGATAAGAGGTTTGTGACTGTTCAAAATGTGTGGTTGAAGTCCACTGACGATTTGTTAAAGCAACAATGAAATGCATATAGACATCGCATAACCACCAGCAAATAAATTTCATTTAATGCAATATATTTAATTTGCTTTAATTTTAACATACGAGTATACACACTTTGAGCACTATTTCAAATTGATTAATATTTTTATTAGAGCTAAATGTTCTTATTATAATAATCACTTTATTATTTATAAATTAAGCCTACACGTTTTAATATAAGTCTTCGAAAATGTCTATTAAATTTTAATTAAAAAGTCAAATTTTAATGTTCGAATACTCGAAGTAATTTTCAAAATGTGGTAAGTAGCGGTCTTGTCAGAGGTACTGCACATCATATCCGAAACTTTGATTTGTATTACATTTTAACACTTTAGAAACTTCAAACTAAATTTCGGATTCAAATTTCCGAATAGTAGCACATACTTCACAAACGAACTTATTTCTTGGATTAAAAAATAATTTTGTATTCTTTTACTTTAACTTACGAAATGTTGAGTCGGCTTCAGCATTCGAAAAGAACATGCTACTGCATATTGTCAGAAAACACAACTTTAAAAACGTTGCGTTAGACATTTTTACACTTCTTATTAATTTTTTGTTAATAAATTTATTTTTTGTAAAAAATTTATTTTAAGAAACAATTTTATACACTGTGATTCACTACAATTGCAATTTTTTATTAATCTTTTTGTATACGTACGTACAAAATGTATCACAAAACAATTATTTTATATTTTTGAAATTTTCTTGTGATTTTTGTTTGTTTTGCGCAATGTCTGAACCAATATCAATGTTAAACTGATATTAAATTCTAGACCTACGCTGGCATTTATAATGATTTTCGTTGTTATATTTTGCGAATTTTTTATATTTCTTTTTGTTATTGAACTTGGCTAGACGCAGAAACCTTTTTTTTTTTTTTGTTGTTTTTGGTTGGCAAACGCATTATTAGTAATCACAGCTTCTAGATCTACGAATGTATGTACATACTTACATATGTATTTTCACCTGTCTTTGTTTGTATTTTAATTTTTTTTTTGTTTCGTTTTATTTCTGTTATTTTTCGCAGCTGATTTTAATGTATTTCTGTTTAATTAACTATGATTTTATTTCATTTATTTGTCTTAATCATGCTTGTTAAATATCTTAAAGGAGGCATCCTCAGAACGCCGCTCATTGGAATTTCTCTTAATAATAGCTCTTAGGTTATAACAGGCTGCCGATTTATAGTAAACCAGCCCACTTGGGTCCTTAGAGGTCCCGTTGTAATAAAATAAATAATAGCTCTTATTTTAAAGTAGAATTTTTCTGTAAAATCGAAAATTAATAACAGACTACGTGTTCCTGAGATGCGACACGACAGCAGGCTATTGACTACAAATGCCGCTGGCAACAATTGTCGATGTCTACTTAGCTACAAAATAGTTTTGGAAATATGTACATAGCAGCAGCTGATATGCAAATGTAATTACATATGTATGTATAAATAAAATTAGTTATTTAAAGCATACCTACATCACATAAAAAGTAACAACCAATCAATTTATTTCATTATAAGCGGCAATTTTTAAAGAGCTTTAGGATTTGATTTATAAAAAAAAAAACACATAAAATTTAGAGAAATGTATGAAATCTTTATTTGAGTCTACATATATAATTCAATGTTTAAAGATGATGGTTCATGGTTCATACGCTGGGTCCAATTTTGGTATACTCTCTCCAACATATCACCCGTTATCTAACGAATAAATTCTTCAATATTGCCTTCCATATGCGGGCGTATCCCTATAGACATGAGCCTTAACATAGTTCCGCAACAAATAAGGCCCAACTATAATACGAATAAGCAAACTTAAGCAACTGTGCGATTACATACAATACGTATGTGTGCAACTATAATGTACTTAATGAAACTCTTCGTCAAGTTTCGTCAAATGTCATTTGCTTAAGTAAAGTGCCAAACTGAACGCACGTTCCGTACGGTAACAACGGTTTGTGCATTTTTTAAACTCAAATAAACAGCAGCAGAAAATATTCATTGCTTTTAAATATTTTTTTTTATTGATTTTTAATTTGAAACTCAGAAAATAAAGCAAAACTTTAATTTGGACTTATTTTGTACAACATACATATACACACATACACATGTGTTTGCTTATGTATATTCACTGTTGTACTTTTTAGTAGGCAAAGCAAATAAAATATGTAATAAATTGATAGATATAATTATTTGTGAATTTTTAATAGATAAGCACATTATAACAAATTAATTAGATTGAATTGCATTCATTTAGGAGTTATGAGAAGAAACAAAATTACTGCAAAATTATGAACAATACCTAGATGTGCAGCTATGGCTAAGGAGTGCTTAAGTTCATGTAAGTACATTATGGCCACCTAAAATTCACCTCTGAAATGTTTAAGCATTTGACGGGCTTATCGTTCAATTCTGACATTAACTTAAGCCAACTTATTCATATTATAGTTGGGCCTATAGTCTAAAGGCGGCCAATTGACCCGCACCAAACGTGAAATAAACTGTTCACCTAACTCACCTCTAAATTGGTCTTGCTAAAACCACAGGTCAGGCAAGTCCAGCTCTTCCAGCTGCGATATTTTCCTGTGCCCGTACTCTACGTATGTATGTATGCTGTTGGTGGTTTAATGTTCAATAATGTAATTTTGTTTCGAAATTTAGTCACAATATTCCTAATAGGCGCCACAGAAGGTAGCCAAAATTGACCATAAAATGGAAGAAGTGCACGATACACTTTCTTAACCGAACATAAATTTTGATAATAAAATTTAATTATCTGAAAGCGTTGTTCATTTGTAAGTCGATTCATGGTTAAATTATAGACCAAACCGAACATGCTTAACAGTAATGATACTCGAAAACAGCTGAGTTTCCAAAAACAATGTTGCCAAAAATAAAGTAGCTAAAAAAAACATAATGAATACTGAGATTTTTTTTCTGTTAAATAATTTTTTTTTTAAATATATTTATTTATTGTATAGGGTGTTTTTTTATTGAGGTATAGAACTTTAAGTTGGCATCACTTTTTTAACTGGCGGCCATTTTGTCAGCTGTCAAGTGATTAATATTTAGTTTGGTTTGCCATTTCATCATGAACAGGTTGACAAAAGAACAAAGCTTGCAAATCGTGCAAATTTATTTCGAAAATAATGGTTCAGTTCGCGAGGTTTACCGCAAGCTCCGTCCATTTTATGGTCGACATAATCGTCCATCAGAGCAATTAATTCGGTTAACCTGTCAATTGGTCACCAAGATCGTGTGATTTGACACCATTGGATTATTTTCTTTGGGGATATGTGAAGTCGCTCGTCTACGCCAACAAACCAGAAACGTTAGGGGACTTGGAAGCCAACATTCGTGGCGTTATTGCCAACATACGGCCCCATATGCTCGAAAAAGTGGTTGAAAATTGGACCTGTAGAATTGGCTTTATTCGAGCCAGCCGCGGCGGCCGCATGCCCGAAATCATATTTAAACGTTAATGGCATAAAATTATCCTTCCAATAAAGCCAAATTGATGGACAATAAAACGATTTTCTTGTGTTTTATTTCAATTCGAAGTTCTATACCTCTAAAAAAACACCCTGTATCTTCAAATATGAACTAACAATAAGTGTTCAAATCTTAAATCTAAATATAGTTGTTAGGCCCGACCAATGTCGGACATAAACTTACTGATAGTAAATTAATGATACATAAGAGTTGTGCTAAGCAAAAAAATAAAAATGTGTTGAGTATTAGCGCCGTAGTGTACCTCTTTTTAAGCGGATGTGTCCAGTAAAATTCAAGATGTTACGAGCAAGGGCATTAGGATGGGATTCGAGTTTTGTTAAGTACTTGCCTGCGTATTTTGCAATTTCTTCAGTCACTAGTGGCATATTTAAGTCTCGATGTAAATTTTGAATTTTTAATGTACAATGGAGCCGATGTTATCAAACGTAAAATTTTGTTTTTTCTTCGTTGGATTCTCTCTACATTGGAAGCTGAAGCAGTTCCCCATAACTGAATTTCGTAGCACCATATTGGTTTCAAAAGCGACTTGTATATTAACAGTTTGCAGTCTAGGCTGAGTGTTGAATTTCTGCCAATCAAGCAATGTATTTGAGTTAACTTAAGTTTCATTTGGGCTAGCTTAGAGTCAATATGATGTTTCCATGTAAGCCTTCGATCAAGGTGTATACCAAGGTATTTCACTTGAGAATGTTGAGGAATATTTTTATTGTTGACTCGAATGGGGGAACAAGTATCTCTTCTTAAGGTAAAGGATATATGGACACACTTTTGCTCATTTACTTTAATTCTCTATAAGTTTAACCATATTTCCAGTTGAGTAATACGTTCCTGGAGATTGCTGGATGCATGGTAAAGGTTTTAATGCATAATCAGACAGGCTGTATCATCGGCTAATGTTGAGGTAAGAATATTATTGCTCACAGGCATATCACAAGTGTATATTAAATATAAGACTGGCTCCAGAATACTACCCTGTGGGACACCGGAAGATATAGATTCGGCCACACTTATGAAGTCTCAGTAATATAACTTTCCAAAAGTGTTTGTATGTTTATTGGCAGATATGTCTTCAATTTTAAAACTTGGCCTTCGTGCCATACTTTGTCAAATGCCTGAGAAACATCAATGAAGAGGGCAGTTCTTTTCTTTAAAGGGTTTCCTTATAAATTGAACCAATCTGTGCGTTTGCTCAATTGTGCTATACTGACTTCTAAAACCAAATTGATGGTCCGGGATGCACCCATTAGCAGCTAAAATATTGGAAAATTTAGTCATGAGCAGCTTTTCGAAAAGCTTTGAGATTGTTGATAGTAAGCTTATAGGCCTATATGACTCAGCCTTAGTATGATTTTTGGCCGGTTTTGGAATCATTTTGATGTTCGCAAGTTTCCAGTTATGTGGAAAATACTGCATTCGTAAAATGGCATTAAAAATAAATAGCCGGATTCTTATTGCATTTAGAGGCAAATTCATCAGCATCTTGTTACTAATTCCATCAATACCTGAAGCTTTCTTCGGGTTGAGTTCAGCAATTATTTTTTGTACTTCACGCAGCTTAAGCCTTAAGGGATGAGTGGGTAGAGAAACTACACTCGGCAAATCAACAGCACCCGTACATGAATAGGAAGTGAATACAGATTTTAAATGCTCAGCAAATAAGTTGCCTTTCTCACTATCGCTTCTTGCCCATACTCCTGTCGAAGTGCGCAGTGGTGATTTAAGCTCAACGGGTCTTTTAAGATTTCTAGCAGCGCTCCATAAAGAGTAATTGGATACTGACGTGACATCGAGACCTTCTAGATATTTTTCCAGTAATGCAGTTTCTTCCGACGATAGCAACTCTTTGAGTCGTTTAGTATATTTTTTAAGTCTGATTTTGTTTACTGGTGATTTGTGTTGTTTCCATTCTCTTCTAGCTCTCTTTTTTTCACATACAAGACGTTTAATATCCGTAGAATAAATTCAATATCTGCGGATGTTCTTAGCTTAATGTTTTCCGTACAATGGCTACTGAGATATTTTTTGAACCCCAGCCAATTAACACGATTTATCATCTTCACATATGGGTGAGGTAAGTCACTTCTTGTAATGATTGTGCGAGAGTGATCGTAGTAGAGATCTAGGGAAGCTTCAACATGAATTAAATCTCTAAAGATATTTTTCATGATGCCAAAATCTATAACATCCGGAAGTTTTTGTATGTCAGTAGGCCAGTAAGTGTTTTGCATTGTAATCGCCAGCTGCTACGAAACAGGGCCCAAGAGATTTGTAGAAATTCTCGTATTGATCCTCAGTCATTGAAAATCTGGGAGGGGAGTAAATTGATGATATCACGAAATTTGTACAAAAATTTTCAATGCAGATATTTGTTGCTTGTAGGTGTTCTTCACAAATGTTGTCAAGATTATAGTGCTTGAGCCTCGACTTAATTAGAGTTGCTGATCCACCGCATGCTCTTCCTCTCGGGTCCGTTGAGTCATATAAGATGTAGCCATTGATTTTAAAAAGGCTTCTCGAAGTCAAATGAGTCTCAGAAACCAACATTATATCAATATTTTTTTCCATGAGGAAGTGCCTAGTTCATTTTTATGTTGGCGAATGCCGTTTGCGTTGCAGAAACATATTTTTAACGTGTTCATGGCTTATTAACTAATGCTTGAAGCAGTGTATTCTGCATTCGCAGCATTTCTTGCATCATGCTAGTCATATTTGTTATAAAATTGTTTATAGTTTGCACCAGATTATCAACAGTAGCTTCTAGGCAATTAAAATTAAAGCTAGAGTTTGTATTTGTCGAATTATTTGGCGGTGATACTTTTTGTGCGGGAATAGAATTTGTCTTAACAGCATCGGCATACGATACACGTGAAGTAATTGGTTTGTCTTATTTGAGGAAAAGTGGCGGAGTAAGCGTTCGCTGATTAAGGTGGAGCTAATTTAGGTTTTTGTTCCATAGTCTGTTTAACGAAAGAATATACAGGACATCCTCTGTAGTTAGCGGTGTGATTACCTCCCCAATTACAACATTTTTTTTCTGCTTGATCTTTTGGCTTAGTACAGCTAGCAGTACCGTGCAATTCACCGCAGATAACACAAACTGTAGGTAATTTCCAGTAAGTTTTTGTGTGGCCATATTCTTGACAATTATGGCACTGCACGGGCCCTGAACGCTTGTGTGGTTCTTCAACTGCTATTTTTCGGTATAAAAGATATTTTAAGCTATAAATTGGATGGGTCTCATTTTTTCTCAATTTTATATCATTTGGCTCAACTTCAACGCGAAATAGAGGTTAGGGGATCTTCTCCCTATTTAATATGTTTGATACATTTTTTACCTTAAATCCCTGGAGGACGAGCACATCTTTTATTTCTTCGGGAACAGCATACGAATCTATGCCCTTCAGTACAATTTGCAGGCCTTTAGCACTCTTAAGCTGGTAAGTGTAGAAACTTGTTTTACTTTTTTCATCTTCAGTAACCATTTTGCGAAAATCTTTTTCTTCATAAATTTGAATTTTCGTCTCATCAATGTTACCACGTTTTATTGGAACAATGTGAAATTTATTCTCACCAATGATCGAGATTAATTTTTTAATAAGGGCCTTTGAATTTTTTTCTCTCAAATAGATTGGTGGTGGTTTGGAGGTTTGTTCGAGGATACATCGGATAGAGGATGCGCTGTTATCCCTAGACATCTTTGGAGCAGTTGAAATTTTAGAAGAATTTGGGCTTCGCTTTACCACAGTTATATATCTATCCATTCCGACTTCGACCTGTTATCAATAGTGATAACTTGGTTAAGAGATGAGCACGAGCCCGGAGCGGATGATGTCGCTGGCTTAAATGAAGAAGTACATACTAGGCAACTGTAACGTTAACGAATCACTAGTTAGCATTGGACAAAGCGAAATTGATTGCTGACGAAAAAGTGGCTTCGCCGTTAAAAAATTACTATCATCAGATTTTTTATTTTTATAGTTTTCATTAAAAGCTTCAGGACTCACAGTAAACTATGCATTTCTGCCGTTAGAACTTACTTCACAATTTTTTTTATTTGAGGTACTCATAGAGTAT
Source organism: Nowickia ferox (assembly GCA_936439885.1). Taxonomy (NCBI): domain Eukaryota; kingdom Metazoa; phylum Arthropoda; class Insecta; order Diptera; family Tachinidae; genus Nowickia; species Nowickia ferox. The sequence goes on from OW387023.1 coordinate 31,405,622, forward strand.
TCCTCAATGTCACTTTGTTTGTGGTTTTTTGTTTGTTTTTGTTTTTTCTGACTATATAAAAAAATTAGCAATATTTGCTTTGCTGATTTATCAAAGCTAATATGTATTACGAATATTATGTATTACGAATATTTTTTGTATGTTTTTTTGTTTGTTTGGTATGTATGTGTATACAAAAAAACTCCGCTAAGACTGTTCACTATGAAGGTTCAACGAGAACTCTCTGTTAAATAATAACCAATAATTCTAAGGTATCATTCATTTCAAATTTTTATTACATATTTTGCCAGCACTATATTCTTTCAAGTTGGTAGAGTTCATGGTAAAATTATGCAAGGTACTTGCACGACTACAACAAAATTACAGCACCAAAAAACACACGCATTTTGTTGGTAGAAACAAACGGATAATTATCAGAAACAGATGTTTTTTGTTTTTAAAAACAGCTATCACAGAGTAAATAAAGTACAATTGCAGACGCGGCATTCATGCATGATTATAGTCATTCAGTGTTGCCAATATGTGTGTAATACACAGTGTGTAATATCTACTCTCATGTGTGGGCCATGTAATGAGATTCATGTATAATCTGTGTGTAATTATACCTTGGGTTCTATTTTTATTTATTTTTGTTTTAATTTTAACCTACACAAAAGATGTGTAGTGTAATTTTCTTCAATGTGTAATTGGAGACACAGCCATATGCAAATTCATTGGCAACACTGTAATCATTTTATTCAGACACATACACTAACATTTTTGCAGCTTGTAAACAAAGTTTGACAACTTTCTGCATTGTATACATAAACAAGCTGGGCTTGTGCATGTACCTTGTATAATTTTACCATGGTAGAGTTGTGCAAAATAGTTCATTTTACTGAATCGTTCAGATTGATCGGAACGATGAATCGTTCACTTCGTTCATCGTTTTGTATTTACTCTGCTGAGTGATTGAACGAAAGATCAAATTTGGTTTCTTTTTATTATTATTGAACGATTTTTGATGGTTTCAGTTTTTCATCATCATAAGTAATCTTCATACTTAATTCATGTTAAAACATTGGTATTAATTTTAATATCGATTATGACACTTACCAAGAATATTAAAAGAACGATGAACTAGAAAAAATGTAACAATGATAAAGTCAGAACGATTCAATTTACTGGATCGTTCGTTCATGAACTACACAACCCTACAAGTTGGAGTCGGTAGCCTGCTGTCGTGAATGTCTTTAATGATTATGATTTGAGAGTTAAACACATAGACCCCAGAAAGTTACCGACCACAATCTGTCAAATATATGTATGTATGTGTAATGCACTTGCTAAATATGATAATTGTTATATTTTGAAGCCATCACAATTGTACAAAAACTTGAGCAGTTTTGTCGCGATTACCATTTATAAGCTGTAGTACACGGCATGCCCATGTAACTCTGACGTAATTTTGACGCAATCGTGAAGATACGAGTACATTCGCTACATGCCGTGTACTAGTAACATATGTCCATTTATGTGTCCGCTTCGGCTACAAGTGTCACATTTGTTTTTTTTTTTTTTGACAACAATACCGTAAAAATTCTACAACTTACGAGTATTCAAAAAATGTATCCAAAATGCTGAAAATTCAAGTGTACTCTATATAGGATTTAGATTGATTTAAACTTTTGTAAACGACAATGAACAAAATTACCGCTGCCAATGTAATACAAAATAAGATAGCTTAAAATGATAGGATATTATATAAAAGAAAGGATATGCCAAATTGCTGTTGATGACAATATATTAAGTAGCTGATTACTCGCGATTATTGCAGTCAACAGCATTTTTAATATTGTTTTTGTGTAGCTTCTGCGGTCCATGTGCTTATCGCATTGAAGTAAGTTAAGCTGAAAGCCCATACCATCCATTCTATGTATTGTTGCGTTCTATGCATGTGTCAAAAAAGTAGAATCAGGGTAATTGTATGTGACACTATGAAACTTGATAAAAATCATCAAAGCCCCATGGGAAGATGACACTATGTCCCTAATAAAGAAGGCCGACATCCCAACCATAAAATGATGGGGAGGCAATCTAGAGAATGAGGCAATCACAAAAATTATTGCCAAACAAAATAAAGGCCTGGATGTGGAGATCTTCCATCGTGAAGAGGCAGAGGACGGCAGCTTGCTTAGGGTAGTCCAGGACAAAGCGTCCATGGAATATCTTGCAGGAACGAAAATCCACAGAAGACCTTGGGGGTTACTCTCTATTGCGATGCGAAAGAAAAATGCTACGATAGCGAACGATTGGTACTCTCTAATGAGTTTGCGCATTTGGTTTCCGCATCTATTTTTCTTTTCTTTCGCAAGCCTGGTATCACCGCACTCTGTAATACGAAAGCGTCTGTCAAAATCGTCTGATTATCGCAAATATCTTGCGATAGGTAAATACCAAACGCAAATGGAGAAAAACATACTCACATGTTGAAAAAATATTTATATTTGATATTAAAATTGTTATTTTTAGAGAAAAAAAAAATTACATTACATTTTGTGCATATATATGTATATGTAAAAATGTAAAATCATGGTGAAATATAATTAACCAAACCATAGCATTCATATTGTGCTGCAATTTTGTGTTGAAGTGTAAGTGATTATTTTTTGCCGATCTAACTATCAAAATCATCATAAATCAAATTTGATATGGTTGGAACGTAGTATTCTTTCAATGCCGAGCAGATCTCGAAGCAATGTGAGACTGCTGCAATAGTTTTATAATAGTTGGAATTTTTCTGGATCTCTTTAAAACTTTTAGCTCGTGTTGAATGGCATTAAGAACATACAGAAACGCTTCCTTATTCAAAGGGAAATTTTGAATAGAGTATATTGGACTTACATATCTCTTAAGACACGCCCTACATGATCGTTTTCCTCAGCAAACACTATTTTACTTTCAATTAAAAACTGTTACACTTCACTTTTTCCTAACTTTACTTTTCTGAAAAGACGTTTTTTACATATTTTGGCATTTCATTACTGTCAATATTTGCCATATTTCTTTTTGCAAAGTCAGTGCTGCCACTTTATCAATGAATTTTGCGAAAGGATTTGCGAAAGTAATAGAGAGTACCAAATTGGCATCTCATCGAATTTAGCTTTCGTATCGTAAGTGCTTTCGCATCGCAATAGAGAGTAACCCCCCTTATTTGCCAGCACGGCCATATACTTCAAAGTCGATCAAACACACATTCGATGGTCTGTAGGGCCGACTAAGAATCCCAAAACAAAAAGAGATGGAACACAAACAAGAGGGAGGATTCTGAGAGGACTTAATCTTAAGAACACCCCTTCCATGCTATTTAAAGAAATAAGAAAAGGTTTGATACATGTTGCTCTCATAAAGTAATCTTGGACAGTTGAGATCAAAGTTTCTGGTCTAAAGGACTGCAATTATCAACTTTTTATGCGATGTCTTAGTCCAGACCCAGAGCATGCATAGTACTTCATAAGAGACTAAATTTTATTTTTTCGCTTAGAACTATCAACAGCAGACGCCACTACATTAATACACGGTAGTTGGAATATGCTGCTGGCATCAGTGTATCTCCCATCAGACACCCCGACACTACAACCAACGTCATTAGGAATATTTTAATAGACTGTGACGCAAACTCTTATCATCTCTCTTGGGGCAGCTCGAATAGCAACAAAAGAGATAATGTATTATTTGAATTCATAAATAAAAATAACCCTTTCACCCTAAACACTGGAAATAAACCAACTTTTATTAACAGAAAAAGGGAAGAGGTTATTGTTATTACTATATGTTCAGAAAACTTAATTGAATAAATTTGTGATTAATTGAATTCCTTCGGATTCAATATTCACTCTTATTGGAAATAAAAGGCGAACATTTTGTTCACGTGAAATATTTTCCGTGAACAAAAAAATGTTGAACACATTTATTTTTTAATTTATACTGACACAACAATAATGCAAACACGTGAACTTTTATTCCTGATAAGGGTGAATGATTTAAAGCAAAAACGATGAAGAAAAAATTATTGTTTTATTAGAACAATGCATGGGTGCACACTTGCGTAGCAAATAGGGGGAAAAATCCATGAAATGGGCTATCAACTCCTACCCTTTTCAATATACTTTCCGCAGCTAGCATCTTGTGATTATTTTCTGTTTCCAAATTTGATATAATGTATGGGCCGTAAGAGATTTGGGTCATTGCAACAAACGCTTATTTTGGGCGTCTGGACAAATCTTGTTATTTTTCAGGATTAAAAAAACTAGAAGGATGCTGGACTAATTCTATCGAGCTTAAAATTAATTATGTAGAGAACTGGATTTTTAGCGGAAAAATTTTATTTTATGTGTCACGGAATTATTAAATCGCCCTCGTTCATATCGATGAATAATCAACGAATCCAATAAATAATTTCACGTTTTTTTTTCTTTTTGTTACTTGACTTAAGTAAATCAATGATTTGTATTCAGTTGGCAAACGAAGTTCCATATACGAGCATAAGTGTGTAATTTGAGAAAAGCAAAAATTAAATATACTTACTGTATGTTATTACACTGGGCGAGTGTGTTTATTATATGGAGTAGGTTGAGAATTGTAACTTGGGTGGCCTGCAACGGCAATCAACAGTAAATTCAAGGACACTGATTGCAAAGATAGCAACCAACATATTAATCTTTAACGAAAGGAAAGCTTATAGTGTATTTTTTTATTTAAAAAAAACCGTAATTTTAATTCAAAAATTTGATTTTGCATTCGCCTTATAAAAAATTGTGGCTCTCTGAAAGAGGGTTATTTTTTATTCTAAGAAATATGTATTAGTTTCTGTAGAAATTGATACTCTTGCCTTGTAATATTGATGACTTTTGTTTATTTATGGGGCTATCGGACGAAGTTAGGAAAAAAAATCACTTTAAATCAGGACATTGAAAAGTAAAGGTTTTTAATTTATTTTTTTTTGTTTTATGGAAAAAACTATAAGAAAACATTAAATTCTTAATGGAAAAAACTAAAAGAACTTTTAAAATGCCTTCAAAGGAAAAAGTTAAAAATATTGATATTGCCGCATCCACATCGCCGCTGTTTGCACTAACCGACCTAACATATATTTTTTGAAAAATTACTATAAGTCATTACAAACCTCTTATCTTATGCACAGACTTTCAAAAACTATTTGAGAATTCACAAATAATAATCACAAATAATAATATTTCTGAAAATCACAAGCGAAACACAAGCAATAGGCATAGAAACTATAACAAATTATTATTTGTGAATTCTCAAATAGTTTTTGAAAGTCTGTGCATAAGATAAGAGGTTTGTGACTGTTCAAAATGTGGTTAAAGTCTACTGATGATTTGGCTAAGCACCAATGAAATATATAGACAATGCTTGACCTCCAGCAAATAAATTTCAAATTAAAATAAACTTATGACAATATGTCGAATAATAAATTTCTTAAATATAAGTCATTACAATCCTTGTCCAGAATTTTCATGAGTATAAGTATTACTGTTATGCCTATAAAAGTAACAATATTTCATATAGAACAATCAAAAAGTTGTTATCCTGTAAAATAAATTAATTAATAATGCTACTTAGGTCAGTTAGTTAAAACAGCGACGGTGTACGATATAATTAATTACGGGGTTCATACACGTTATGTGATGGGGAAGAAATGCTTAATTTATTCAACGTTAATAATAACTGGCGTTATAACATTTAATAACAACATACATTTTTGCTCACCAAGTCACAAACTGCATTATCACAGGGTTGCCTAGATATTTTATACCTGCATTAATAGATGCAGAATTACTATTTTTGTAGTAAACCATATTTGAGACAAATTTGTTTTTCTTGAAGCAAGTCTAAGTTTATGGAAAAAATTAAAGAAAAAAGAAGAAGAGTACAGATTTGATTACACTGAAAAGTTACATACTTCACATTTCACTTTTGTTATTTCATTTGCTTCATATATATACATACATATGTATATATGTGACAGCGCATAGAGAAAGGGACCTAAGGGTAAAAAAATCAATTTTCACTTTTTTTTTTTTGATGTGGACAACATCTGAGCATCGAATGAGACCGATCCCATGCCCCAAAAGTGTTCCCTCCCAGAGATATGCTCGTTTTTTTATGTGATGGTACACCAAAGATACACGTATTTAAATCTTTAAAGTGGCTCTCCTGAACAAAACCTGTTTTTACCCTTAGGTCCCTTTCTATTTTGCGCGTCACATATGTAGAGTCCCGAAACAAAAATAAATAATTTTTATTATTGACAGTGCAACACAAAAAGAAATAACAGACTTCTAACGACTGAGACGCTCGTATTCTATAAAAACGATTTAAAGTCCCTCAAGCCCTAATATTTGGAGAATTGGCATAGGAAACCATGAAGCCCCTACATTTTTTGACACTGGCTTCCCTGTGCACAACCTACAAATAATATTTTTGTAAAACATTTAACCCTATATCTCTTCTTTTTATGAGTATTTTTCAAAAATAAAGCAAAAATTTTTTATGCGTTAAATTCCACTATAAGTCTCTGATTACACCAAAGATCGAAATTAAGCCTAAACACCGGAAATTACACTGAAAGAAAAACACTTCGTAACGTGAATGAAACCAATATGTTGAACCCCTTTCATTAATACAACTACAAGTTCCATCAATAAATTGAAACATTATATTATATTGATGCAAATTTTATTAAATGAATGAAAGCTTTCTAATGCTTAATATTTTACATTTCGTAGTATCATTAATGTTACGAAATAGCTTTCATTCGGGTAATTAAAAACTTAAATTAAAATTATACTTTTTAATTATTGCCAATGTGACCAGATTTCAATAAAAACAATTATCCCTGAAGATGTTGGAAAATCCCAACGAAACGTCGGATTTTGAAGAAATTGAATGACCTTGAAAGTCTGAATAAATACAATATCTATAAAACCACATTAATTTATACTAAAAATAAATACACGTTTTTATGAAGATTTCATACAAAAAATAGTTTAAATTGATTAGCTGACACAAAAGGAGACCAAAGTATCAAACCACAATTCAAGATGTTACCAGCAAGGGGCTTATTATGGGACTCGACTTTTGTTAAGTACTTGCCTGCGTATTTTGTAATTTCTTCAGTCACTAGTGGCATATTTAAATCACGATGTAAATTTGCATTTTTAATGTACCATGGAGCCGATGTTATCAAACATAAAATTTTGCTTTGAGGTACAAGTATCTCTTCTTAGGGTAAACGTTATATGGACACACTGTTGATCATTTACTTTAATTCTCCATAAGTTTAACCATATTTCCAGCTGGGTAATATGTTCCAGGAGATTGCGGGATGCCTCATAAGGGTTTTCTTGCACACTAATACAGGCAGTATCATCGGCAAATGTAGAGGTATGGATATTATTTCTCACAGGCATATCACAAGTACATATTAAATACAAGACTGGCCCCAGAATACTACCCTGTGGGACACAAGAAGATATAGATTCGGGCACACTCATGAAGTCGCCTCCCACAACATTGAACTCTCTATCAGTAACATAACATTCCAAAAGTTTTTGTATGTTTATTGGCAGATATGTCTTCAATTTTAAAACTAGGCCTTCGTGCCATACTTTGTCAAATGCCTAAGACACATCAATGAATAGGGCAAAACAATACTTCTTTTCTTCAAATGTCCTCCTTATAATTTGAACCAATCTATGCCATCTTCTAAAACCAAATGCCATCTTCTAAAACCATTATCAGCTAAAATTTTTGAAAATTTAGTCATGAGCAGCTTTTCGAAAACCTTTGAGATTGTTGATAGTATATATGACATCTTTTCAGCTGATGAAACAAATTTCGTAATGCGCATAAGGCATTGCATTGGTTGAAAAACAATGACAAAATCATAAAATAATGTAAAAATCATTGCATTTACGAAGGTGTTTCCTTCAGTGTAGTCAACATTTTGAATGCCTTTGAAATTAACTAAGGTGCTACTTCTTAAGGCAAAAGATTTTTTATTTGCTTGTTAACCCCATTTATTTAATATCAATGCGTGAAGTACATGCAAACATATGTACAGCTGTGTTCAATATAATAGGAGTGCTGGAGCCAAATATTTTTACCTTTTAACATAAAAAAGTGAAAAGTAAGTTTGAATATGCTACGGAATATCGTGTTAATTATACATCAATTGGGACGATGAAAAGATTATTCTGAAGAATAAAGAGCATTGATTAATGATCTTCGAAAAAAGGAAAAACATACAGAGAAATCAAAGAAATTCTTGAGTGCTCTGATCAATTAATAGAAAATGCTTTATCTTATGAAATTAAAGCAGAAACTCGCGACCGCAAACGCAAAACGTCTAGTGTGGACGACCGACTTATAGTAAGGTGTAAGAAAAACAATCCGTCGGCGTTGTCAGAAAAGATACTACGGGATCTTAATATTGATGTTAGTATCGTAACTATCCGCAGACACTTATTACAGAACCAACTAATTGCAAGAAGTCCAAGGAAGGTTCCTTTTATAACAAAAAAGCAAGCAGCCGCAAGCTTAAAGTTCCCTAAAGAGCATGTGAAATGGCAATAAAAACAATGGAAAAATATATTATGGACAGACGAAAGAAAAATTTTCCTTTTTGGTGGGACTAGCTGTAGACAGTGGCGCATAACCATAGTCAAAACAAAGTATACTTTAAGAATTTAAAACCAGTATTTTGTATGGTAATACTGGTTTTAAATACTTAAAAGTACATTTTGTTTTGACTATGGTTATGCGCCAGTATGTGCAACGTCCGCAAGGTACAGTATGCAAAAAAAATCATGGTGGCGCATAAGTAATGATATGTGGACCTTTTTCATATAATGAACGAAGTGATGCTTTCATATTCAGAATGGAATATGTCACTGAAATGGGTAATCCAAGAAGATAATGTCCCAAACACACCAGTAAACTAGCAAAGAAATGGTTTTCAGACGATAGGGTGGACGATGTGTCGTGGCCTGCTCAGTCGCTACACCTCAACCCTATTGAACATCTCTGGGAAGATATCAAAAAATATGTTGAAGAAAAAACGACAACGATTTATGGAGCTTAGTTGAAGATGCGTGGAAGAAACTCCCTTAAAAGCGATGTCAGGACCTTATTGACTCCATGCCTCGAAGATGTGCGACAATTATTTAAAAATGGAGGTTATTCAACAAAATATTGAAAATATTGAGCTTGTTTTTCTATAACTGGAAACTTTACTTCGCTTTTTATAAAAAAATTTTCGTCGTAGACTAATACTCCTATTTTTTTGAACAGTGAATTTTTGACCAATTTTGTTAATTATAGTTAATTTAATTATTATTATTCGAACTGCATTTGTTTCTATATTTTAATGAATTGAACAGGCTAATGTTCGTATCGCCTTTTAAGCCAAATTACATGTGATAATTATTAATGAACAAATAACATCAAAGTTAGTTGTAAATATTCTCACAACACATAGTTGAACGGAACAGCCAGCCGTTTTTTTTCTATTTCTTGACCATAAATTACCTCTTGAATTTTCTTGAAATAAGTTTTTAAATAAGTTAGTAAGTCTGATGTAAAAAAAAAACTGAACAAAACTATAACTTTTTCTTACAAACTGAAACTGTTTTTAGATTAGCACTTATTATTTCTAGTTTGCCGCCATTATTTTCTACGAACAAATTATGAATTTAACAGCTTGTGTTTTTAGTTTAGTTTTGTGTAGTGGCGGTAAAAACGTATGTGTAAATATATACACTACCGTGCACCTAAATAACTACTAATTTACTCATCATTGCTACAAAACTAATGCAAGAACGTTGTTAAAACTTTTAAGACGATTACAATTTAATAAACGTTTTCATATGACATTTAAGTCGTTTGAAAACATTGCTACTGTTTTAAAAAATACATCTGTTGTACTTAAGATAAAAGTTTCGCTTTCAAATGTTTAACGAAATTCAAAATTAAAAATAAACCAAAAACTGATTGATACGTTTCGTTCTGTCTTACAAAATTAGGCCATAAAGTATTAAGCGCGGAGTTGGTGGCATCGCTTATGTCAGAATATCCACCAACTTAAAATCTGTAGAAGAACCTCATGCTATTGTCTCTGCTTATTCTACTCAAACAAACCAACAAGTGCAACTCACAACCTTGAAAATTAATAAAAATGCTGCTACATTAAAATTTCCAGCGCTGCATTAAAGCTGTATTGCTTGTAAATAATTTTTGATCCCTAGAGTATGCTTTGCAAAGAACTATTAAGCACTTTAACCCATTTACAACTTGTAATTATCTTCTGTTATGCCGTTTATACCCACTTCTATGCAATTAAAAGTCGAAAGCGTTGCCGTATAACTTTTTTATTGTAAGTTGCAAGTTACTAAATCACGAAAACTATTTGCAAATAATGTGTAAAATGTTGCCAAATATTTTTGTTTTGTAAGAAATATAATATGTACACAAATAACAATTAGAGATTTCACGTTTCAATTTTAATACTTTAATATAATCTGGCCGGAATGGTTTTTTTTGTTTGTGTGTAAATCAAATTTATTACCAAATGTATAAAACGCATGTCAATTTTAATATGGCTACATGGTAATGTTAAACTAAAGAAGTTAAGACTGTCAGCGCAGCTGTAGCAGAGAACGAAGCCGACAGAAAAAAGCCGCCGCCGAATATTCATTCTATTCATTCATTTTTCTATTCATTCATTTTTCTATTCACTCATTCATTTATTCCTTCCTTTTTTCTATTTAGAAACTCACATTAATTAATAAAAATATTTCATTCAACCAGAATTTAAATTACTGAACTTAAGCCTGACTAAGAAATTATTTCTGATGAAAGTTTTAAGGTTTCTTATCTTTTTCATTCATGTTTTAGCGACTAGAACAAATGTTAGTTTTGTTTTTTTTTCATAAACGAAAAATAATTTTTTTTTTTATATTTATGACTTGATTAAGCTAAAGTTCGCATCGCTTTGTAAGCCAAATTATATGTGATAATTATTAATGAACAGATAACACCAAAGTTAATTGTAAATATTCTGGCAAACTCTCAGTAGAACGGAACAACTAGATATTTTCGAAGGCCACTACACCTTCATTATCAGCGTTTCTTGTCTTTGGTCCACTGTGTGTGGTGCCAGTTGCTGGAGATTTCCGCTTTATATACGCAACTTTTATTGCAAATGGAATATGTGAATTGTTGTGAAATGGAATATGTGAATTGTTGTGAAATTTGGTGAAAGCTTTTTTGTAATGAAAACTCAATTTTACATTCTCTAAATTTACAACAGTTAGAAATTCCATCCAGCTCTAAGGAGGCTGGAAAGAGGATCCGTTCTTCAGTAGAGCAAAACACTATTACGAAAAATAAAAATACTCCCTTTTCGTAACTCGAGGAAACATCGTCTTATCGAAACCAAAAGAGACTCTAGTCGGCCTCAAACTGGTGAGGGGCTAAAGCATTCGCGGTTACTAAAAAGATGATCAGCTCAGTCGCTCAGAACTCTGCTTTGCAGTCATTGATACTTGCAGAACAAGGAATTATTGAGGATATAATAATAAATAAGAGTATAATCGAACATGCCTTGTAAACAAGGAATGGCACTGCTAGACAAATTATAAGCTGTGATCTCAAGAGGGGAGTATTGATGATGATTCTTCATCAACTTCATGCATCAAAACCCTCTAGTCGATGGCATCACCTTGCGATGGGACACCGCAGAGTTAAAACTGGCGAAGAAAAAGAACATCCCGTCGTTCACAAAAACGAGCCTTTGCGTTAAGGGATGGGGCAGCAAATTACTCTCAGAACACATACTCAGTGTCATTGGGAGCCAAAATGCAGGACTGGCAACGGAAAAATGGGAGGTCTTTAATAGGGAAAAAGACCCAGAGGGAACTCTTCTAGTGATAGGCGTAGACCAGGACTCCACGGCTAGTTTAACGAAGACAAACGGTATATCATTCTCTGTGTCGAAGGCGGTCTTTTTCAAAATTGACAGGAATCCTATTGGCAGGGCATCAAATCCAAGCGAGGAAGGCAACCAAATAGGCAGTAACCCAAAGCCAACAAATTTAGGGGAGGGCTAACAGCTTTCCAACTCCCAAGAGGATAAGCTTCTAGCAGTGTAAGTAATCCAAGTCGTTTAAGGCAAACATCGTGTAGGTGTCTGACTGAGGAATATATTGATAATAATATGAACATGAGTACTGAGGCTATGGTTAAATCTTTAAATCTATGAAAAGCCCTGGATGACAAGAGAAATTCGCTGGATAAAAAATAAAAAATTGAGTGTATACTGGGATGATTATCGCAAGAGTCTCAAGGAATACAATAAATTAATTCGGAAGGCAAAACTCAACTCTTGGAAGCTTTTCTGCGAACAGCTTGATGGTGTGAGGAAAGTTTAGGAGATAACAAAGCTTCTTTTCAAAACGCACATCCACGATATGAGAAAGGATACCTTATTTTTGCTGATGAATACACATTTTCAAAATAGTATGGAGGGACCCACAGTGGAATCACCACTAGTTGGAAATGTGGCTTGACAGGGGACAATCATCACATATGGCATTTTTAGGAATGTAATAAGTAGCTTCTCTTCTTTCAAGGCAAGCGAGCTAGATAGCATTTTTCCTGGGCATCTGGTTAGAATTTTTAATAACTGCCTAAAATTCACATATACTCCAAAAAGATGGCAGGAGGCAAGGGTGGTTTTAGCACCTAAGTACCTAAGTCTGGAAAGGTGAGTTATGCGACTTCAAAGTCCTACAGATCAATAAATCTTACCTCTTTCCTGCTCAAGTGGATCATAAGATTAATATCAGGATATTAGACGATAGTCTGAGGCTTAGACAATATGCATATGTTAAAGGAAGATCAGTGAAAACGGCCCTTCACAGGATCAGTGTGAGTGTTAAGACCACAGACATCAATATATTTTCTGACAGCAAGTCGGAAGTTAGGGCAATCAGAACCGAAAGAGTAAACTCTAGGATTGTTTTAGATTGCCGACTTGCAATGAACTAGCGAAAAAGAAAAGCCTTTCAAGGCAGTGAAGATTGTGTTACAAAATTCGGCGAAGATGGCCCGCAGAACACGATAGAATTGTTATACATAATCTAACCAAGGTTCTATAAGGCGACCCTGGCGAATAGAAAACGAGGGGACTGTTGAAACTAAAAAAGCCCGAGGAAAGTTTACCGGCATCTTAAGGGGGCACTCTAATTAATAAAGGGCATTTGTACCAGATTGGAGCCACGAATGACAATGAATACAGGGCATTTATGGAGAACATTGAGGCAATGAAACACTTCCTTTGTCATTATCCAGCTTTCGCCCAGTCGACATCCCGTTACTTTGGGGATTACACCTTAGCGGACATTACCCACCTTAGAGGTATTGACTGGAAATGTTTGACGGATTACGTGAATGATACTGAGTTCCTATAAATGTAGGATTCGTTTGTTCAATTTACATGAAAGCACACAACTGGCTTATGTGCATGCCCCCGGGCATCAGCGTAATGGCTCCTCTTTTCAACCTAACCTAACTCAACCTTACAGTTCAAACATTCAAAAAACAGTATTTTAGAACATTTTTTAAATATTTTTATTTTCGTATTTTTGTTTATAGTTAATTTCTTTCAAAATAACATGCATACATACATACATATCGTTACCTTCATGAAGAAAGGCCCTAACTCATTAGTTTTTATTTTAAATCGAGATTTATGCATTTTGCGAGGGTCTTCTATCGAAATATACAAAAAATTAGATTTCAAAAAAATAATGAGTAAGGGCCTTTACATATTAAGGTAACGATATGTATGTATGTATATTTCGTTCTGTTTTGCTCAACCGATGGCAATGATAAAAACATTCCAAAAACAATATTTATAATTAATAATGAAGTATTCATGATTCTTAAAAATATCACACATACAAGTACTATTTAAACTAATTTTATACATATGCATATATGTACATACGGACAGTACATATACATACATACATATATTATTTTGACAAAAATAAGACAACATTAGCAAAAGTTTCAATTTTAAAATACTTCCTTCCAAATTGTGTTTCTTCTTAATTTTCCTTCCGTTAAACTTAGCGATTTAATAAATGAATTAGAAATAGTTCAATGAGGAAACAATAATAATATTAATAATGGAACATAATATTAAAATAATGAATGTAATAAATCTTTTAGAAACTATTTCTGTTAAAGTAAATGATCGATGTATAAATAGGAATTAAATTTAAAAATTAAAACAGATAGAATTAAAAGTATGTATATTTATATATTTAGTTGTGTTTATAGAATAAAAAGCATCTAGGGACAGTTTCCATCGGCGGTTTTCTGATAGTCTGTAATTAAAAGACACAAAGGAAAATTTATAGAATGGATTTAATTCTGTTTGACGAGATGCAGCAGACTTACTTTCATTGCGTAGACAATTTTCAGTTTTTAATATACAATAATTATTAAAGGTCTTGGTATCGCCTTTATCATCTGTTCCACAAATGGGGTTATAGTCCTGCAATTCGCAACTGTGTACCTCACAGTCTCGACCTTTCGGTGGGAAGGCAGAAATCAACGGTAGAATGAAAATAGCCACTGAAATAAGTTAAAGTCGTTTATTGAAACTATTTTTGCTAATTACAAATTATAGAGTTTTATGTTGGCAACGAAATAAAATATAAAAGTAAAACGAGAATTCTAAAGCTATGTACAGACGATTGTCAGATTTTACAATATTGTCAGATCTGGCAATGTGCTGACAAATGTACTGACAATAAAAAATTGCCGGCACAAAGTAGATTGTTAGTTCACACGGTTGTATCAAAAATAAAAAATCTTACAGTTTATTGGCAGACGATTGCATGGCAAAAAATTTTCAGTTCTCACGGTTGTCATATGCAAAAATTGTGTTAAATGTAAAAAGTAAAAATATAAATTGTTACCCAGTGTCCAATATTATGGCAGCGTTATGATATAACCATCAGAGATCACGGCCTCATAAATTCATATTGATATCCAATGTCATTTTATGTGATACTGTGCATTTAACGTTTATTTATTAAAAATTTTTCCCAACAATTACTTGAAAATTAAACAACACACAAATTAGATATTTTTGGCAAGTATTTTGCATATATAACGATTTATGATATAAAATCGTCAGGTGTGGACACTATGTTGTGGACCATAAAGAAGTAAATTTAATGATGTGGCTGCATATATATTATTTTATTTTTGAACTTTCCTTTTTCTTTAAAAATAATGGATTGTTAGTACTATTTCTGGCAACGATATCAGACAAATGTTGCTAATTCACACGGTTGTAATGCCGACTACACATCTGGCACCCATGTGCCCAAAAAAGCGTAACCACTAATTAATTAATAATGAAAAACTGTTTACATAATTGAACAGAAAAAAATTTACCACGATAGCCTAGTGGATGTGTGCTAGTTTGTTGGAATGGAGGTACCATGATCAAATCGTGCAGCGTAAGTTAAGGTATTAAAAAAAATTAAATAAGTAAGTTAAAATAAATAAATTTAAAAATAATATTACTTTTTTACTTTTCCTGCTGCCTTTTTGCGGCATCAAAATTAGTTCGATATTCCCTCACTTTCGATATTGCTAGCGAAACTTTGAGATCGAATGTTTTTTGGGACAAAACTGAGCAACAGCTGAATTTTTTTTGATTTATTTTTGAGCGTCACTCTCGATAGTTTTACACGAAAAATGTTCGAAATATATTATCGAAATTATTAACGAAAGTCTTCGTCAACTCGGACTACACAATTGGTTACCACTACGTCTACCCCGCTGTTGTATACAAACGTCTCACACAACTGATTGCACTGGTCTTGTAGCAAAACTCCCTCTCGGCTGTTCTTGACATACACAAGACTTATTCTGCTGACGCTCACTGTTTATACAACACTAAAGACTCTCTGTCTTTACTTATTTACTTCTAACGTTATTATCGACTAAACGTTGCCTTTACTTACAACGATGTTCACTCTAACGTAGCTAATTCACACTGACACACTCTCATACAGGGTACAACTTTTTATACTACAGGGATCGGTTCTAGAATGTTTGCCACTGTGCTTATAGATGGCTTAATGAAATGTGTGCACTTAGTAAAGCCAAATGGAAGAAACTGTATTGCGGCATAAAGATGTTGCTGCTATGCACACGTTATCATCTAGACTTGTATCGAACTCTTTCCTATGAACGTATGATCAAACACATTTAAATTACATGGGTTTGTAATTTAAATGGGTTTGATCAATGGTTTGTGGCAAAAATGAACTAGTGAGAGAGTTCGACCCAAGTCTAGTTTGTGTAAAAAATTAGCTACGGAAAGATTTCGATACAAGTCTATTACCATCCGTGCTGTCGCTTCCTATTGGTAACGAAGTGATCAAAGAGTCTTCTAACACAATCTGGAAAATTCATGTCCCTGTTTCTAGACGTTTGTAGATAATTCGATTGACCAAGTTTTTGAGTTTCAGGGTTACTGTGTAACGACTTTTATGTTGGTAATATTGTGCGTTGTTGATAATACAGAGTTGTTTTTATCATGTGCTTGCAGTTTTATGTGCACGTCTGTTCGTTTAGTTCTTC
This sequence comes from Nowickia ferox, assembly GCA_936439885.1. Taxonomy (NCBI): domain Eukaryota; kingdom Metazoa; phylum Arthropoda; class Insecta; order Diptera; family Tachinidae; genus Nowickia; species Nowickia ferox. The sequence continues at coordinate 31,422,359 of OW387023.1, forward strand.
AGCTAAATACTTCTAGATAGTTGTTCTTATTTACCAAATGTTTTCTTTATAAAACATTTACGTTAGCTCTGTTCGAATATTTTTGCGTAACAATATGATAAAAGGAATATTTCTGGCAAAGAGTATCTAGCCAACCTCTGAATTCATTGGAGATTATCTTAATTAGCACTAAATTCGGGGTACATGATTTGGATCTTGTTGACTACCTTATTTTTTTCCTCACAAGATATCATTTAAAGTATAGAACTTGTTTCATTTCGATGTGTACTGTGAAATGGATTAGGCGAGTTGCTTGATATTTTTGTTTAATTATTTCTATCTGCTGAAATCATTTGAAAAGTTTTGCACATTTTGCAACCGTTGGACATACCTACACATGTATATACGAGTATGTATGTGTGTACATATTTGTGGGTTATTGTTTCGTAACAATTAATTTGCCATTAAAATACTTGACTATTTTTGTGTGTGTCAATTGTACATACATATGTAAGTATTTGTAGTAGATTAAAATAATTATTAACGCTCAGTGTACTCGTATGTGTTCATTTCGAAGACAACGTAATAAAGCGTCGCCACTTGGTCTGGTGTGGTCTTCTTTTCAGCGCTACATATTTAATTCCCTTTCAACAATTACGAATGTGTACATATGTATGTACATACACATGTCGTACCCGTTCGTTCGTAATCTTTTATGAGGGGCGTAAGTTGTTTATCATTCACTTAGCAAACTACAGTCATCGCTACATTTTGTGGCATGTTTAATTAATGAATAGATTTCATAGTATTTTTTTTTATTATTTTGTTTCATTAAAAACATCGCGTAATAATTATGAAAATGTAATATAATTGAACTTTTAATGCGTACGAGGGTTGGTTGATTTGTTTGTGTTTCATTAGAGAAGCATTGCATGAAAAATTTCGATACGATTTTTTCGGCTTCCTGAGAATATATGTATGTATGGGTGCATATATGTGAAAAATGATAGTCGTTATGAGACTGCTGAATTTTACAGATACGCTTAACACAAAAGACAGCCCTCGTACATGCTTTGTTACAACGTATTCGTTTACTAGAGAATTTTCTAGCGAAAGCCAGAAAAAGAACTATGAAGACATACACATCTTCATGCATATGTATAGTACATATGTATGTATATAAATACATACATATGTATTTCGCCAGCTGAATAATGATAATTTTGTATCTGATATGCCTTTTCTTTTAAGCGCTTTATTTATGTATGTACTTTGAATTTAAAATTCTAGAATTTTAAATTCATGAATTCCATTGCTTATTTGATTGATTTCATTTATTTTTGTTTTATTCATTTATTTATAGTTGAATTACACACATATTTTCTGTTGAAATTTTGTTTTTTTAGATTGAGGCCGGGCAATGAACTCAACTCAATTTTTCACACATCAAAAGCATACACACTTTGATTTGCTCATCTAATTTCAATACTTTCCTTTCAATTAAATCTTGGAGCTTAAAAAAAATTTGTTTCTTTTTAGTTCACATGCACTAAACTTTATGGAGGTGGTATACTAAAGAATTTGTATTATTAAACTTAATTTGATTGGTTTTTAATTAATTTTTAAATTTTGTCTGCTTTTACATTCACTGGAAACTGATAGAGGGAAGAATATTTCACGTCAACTTCATGATACTAATTTTCCTTTTGAGTGGAATGAAAATTTCATGGGAACAAAAATTTCACTTCTTGTTCACGATAAAGGTGAATAAGTCCCTGTATCCTGTATATTTTCTTTACAACTAAGCTTTTCATTAATTTTTTAGCTTTAAAAATATTTTTCCTTTTTTATATTCACTGGGAACTGATAAAGTAAAGAAATTTTCAGGCGAACTTGACAACAACAATATTCCTTTTGGTTTAAATGAAACTTTCATGGTACATAGTAAAAATTTCACTTGATATTCGCGCGAGGGGTGATGAACTAAATTTTATCGCTACTAACTTTGTGCACGCCAAAAATTTAAATACATGTTTAATATGTTTATCGCTCATTTACTTAAACAACGTGCTATCTAAAAAATATGAAATTATTGAGTTAATGATGCAGAATTAATCCTCATATCGCTCTTCATATTATTTAAAAATTGCATGCAAAATAAAAGCAAACTAAAATTTTCTTTTTCCATTAAGTTGTATGTAACTTGATAACCTAAAATTCGTTTTCTGGCAAACAAGTTCTTTTGAATTATGACGTTCTTTGAGTTAATGAGCGATATATTTATTTGAGCTTGAGATCTGCTATAAAAATGTTATTTACAAATTTGATTTAGTTATCTGTACGAAATTTTATAGATTTCAAATGAAATATTTATCACAATCTACACCGTCTACACCGTTTTTTTTTTTTGCTATTTATCAAGATTTCTTATCCAAAACAAAAACCATTGACTAAATCAGCTTTGTCAACTCAGTGCGTTTCGGATCTTTTTTAAAATTTTTTGTGCGAAAAATTTCTCTATTTGGTGCGCTTTTTTAATTTCGGTGGGTTTTTTAATTTTTGGTGGCACCAAAGCAAATTCGACACAGCTTTTTGTTTCAGTGTGAGAAAAACATATTTGTACAATAGGAAGGGTGGTGCTATACCGCACCTCCATTCGGAGACCCAATTGGGTCCATTGTGATCTTTTGTACAATAAAATACACTTGTTTCAATACTAGTTCATTCAACAGTGCAAAATTTTTACAATTAATTTTACACACCCCAATAAGAACGACAAGTAATGATGTTTAAGAAAGTAACACGTTCTTGTTGTTGTAGATAATTTATGTATACTATGACCGCCCTGTGGTGCGTGCTTGTGTGTTTGCAAGTAAAGGGTGCTTTTTATAGAGGTATAAAACTTTAAGTTGGCAACACTTTGATTTATGTTTACAGACCAACCTAAATTAGGACAGCAAGCGTTGTCTGGCTGTCAAAATTTTTCATGTCCATACAAAATGTATGATACCAACCGAAATAACGCGGCGTCAACGATTTGCAATTGGATAATCCAATTTTGACAGTGCGTAAAGAAGTTAAGTTGGCTGTAAAAGTACTGTTGCTTTGGTTAAGTAATGTAACTTGAGATACTTTCAGGTCAATTTAGCTTTTTCATTTTTATATCTTATTTCTATTTATAGTATGTTTCCACCGACTTTAAATCAAGTAGGTTTAAGTAAATCACTTCAAAGTGTTTCCACCGAGCTTGTGAGTGTCTTGTTGTTCGAATTTTCGTATTCAATGTATGCACGTGCTTTATGAGGTGGGCGCAGCAGCTGTAATGTGAATTTTATTCACATTTAGTTGACATTTAAAATTTATTAAATATTCCTTAATGTAATTTTTTCGAAATTGTCAATTAACAAACTATTGATAGATGAGCCAGGGATGAAGTTTGTAATTTTAAAAGCATGCAGGGTTGCATACATACAAAAATTGAGTTCGAAAAATAGTATTTTCGACATAATTTAAAATAAATCAACTACTTTGAGGTGATTTATCCATATGCAAAATGTATGGTAAATCATGTATAAATTAACAAGATTTGCACAAATCATCATGATTTGTCTAAATCATGCCGGTGGAAACATACTATTAGAGTTTTTTATTAATCAAAACGAGTGAACATTACTGTTTCTGGCGCAACGTTAACGCTCTAACATGATACAATTATACAAGGTACTTGCACAAGCCCAGCCTGTTAATGTTTACAATGCATATAGTTGTCAAACTTTGTTTACAAGCTGTAAAAAGTATGTGTATATGTGTGTGAATAAAATGATTACAGTGTTGCCAATGAATTTGCATATGGCTGTGTCTCCAATTACACATTGAAGAAAATTACACTACACATCCTTTGTGTAGGTTATAATTAAAACAAAATTAAACAAAAATAGAAGTCAAAGTAGAATTACACACAGATTATACATGAATCTAATTATAGTCCTACACATGTGAGTAGAAATTACACACTCTGTGTATTACACACATATTGGCAACACTGAATGACTATAATCATTCATGAATGCCGCGTTTGCAATTGTACTTTAGTTACCCTGTAATTGTTATTTTTAACAACAAAAGACATCTGCTTCTGACAATTATAGGTATGTTTCTACCAACTAAATACGTGTGTTTCTTGGTGTTGCAATTTTGTTGTATTCGTGCAAGTACCTTGTATAATTATATCATGAAATATGGTATGCATTATATAAATTTGTAATCGTCAGGGTGTCATATCATTTCTAGGCAATCCTGTTGTGTCATTACAAGGACTCAAGTGTGTACAAAATTTTGTAAATCATCTGAGTAGAAATATATAAAATATAGCGTAAATTTTAGTGGGAGCGACCCCGCCTACTTTTCTAAAGTCTGCTTAAACGAAGTGTTTTTATCAAAGGCTAGCATAAGTACAATTTGCATGCATAGTTTCAATAGAGTAGCTGGTGTTTTAATTTTTGATTCTTCTAAATGGTAACTTACTTAAGCCTATTTGGCTGGAAAATTTCAGCTCTGTCCCGTATAATATAACGTTTAAAGTGCGTTTTAAATTTTTCTTTGTGATCTCTGGCTAAGATTTATTTATCGAATTTCAGCTCTCTAGTGCGAATTTGAGTTTTAAGGACATGGCCCTACACCCTGCATAAAACACCTGGGACAGCTGCTAACTCATCTTGATTTACTTGTGCATAAAATTTCAGCTGTGTAGTGCGAATTTTAGCTTTAAATTTTATTTTATTTAGTGTGCCCCGCCACTCCTAATTAAAATGTTTGGGTTTTTAGATTTTTTTACTTAATTTCTCACCTAGACTACTTGTGTATGAAATTTCAGCTTACTAGCGCAAATTAATTTATTTTTGTTTGTATGCGCGTGACTCCGCTTACTTTTTTAAGCTGGAGTTTCGTTGGAAACGGATAATAATAAATACATAAATAATATATTTTTTAATTTGCTGAGCCGAATTACATGAAAAAGGAGGCTTAAACTTTATAGGGGTGTTAACGTCCACTTTTTTCAACGAAAATTTATAGTCTTGCATTATCGCAACATTTATGACAAATTAGGTTTTTTTTTAATTCTGAGCTTTATGGGCGTAGCCCTACCGGCCTGGTTAAAATTTCAGGGTTTTTAGATTTGTCTAGGTGATTACTCACCAAGGTCGACTTGTGTACCAAATTTCAGCTCTCTAGCTGTAGCGGAAGTGCTTCATAATATTGATTAGTAAGTCAGTCAGTCAGTGAGTATCTATCTCTTAAAATATGCACTTTTTGCACCTCCATACTTCGTTTACATTTTAGAATTTTACTATGGCAGGGAACAAATTTATGAGGGGCTAAAACACGACGATTGGCTTTTTGTAAATATACACACTGCGTGCATAGACCGGAATTTGGCCTGGCGCACTACTGTGCGCCTAGATTTTCCCTCATAAAATATATTTTCTTGCTTTTTTTTGCATTGTATCAAAATTGCTTTTTAATTTAATTGTTATGTACTACATCGAAATACAAAAAACATTAAACTAAAGAAACTTTACTTCAGTCACTTGAATATTTTTGCTTACAAATTTACAAAAACTGTAGTCATGTGATTTTGCATTTCAGCTAACGATATGTATTATTATTACATAAATAACTAAATTAAATAATATTTTTGCCTAACGTGGTTATAAAAAGTTATTATTTAAAAAATCTCATGAATTAATAATTTTTTGTTTTAATAAATTAAACTAAATAGTTTTTTGTTTCTTTATATACTGGGCGGGAAATTCCGGGAAAATGAAAAATCATTTCCACCTTCCCGAAAAATTAAAAAGCCTGGAAAAACTCTATTCTCTACTCTTATTAATGGCATATTTATTTATTAATTAATCGTAATGGACTCATGAGTGACTTTTCACTAATGAGTATGTACATTAAAAATTTTTATACACATACATATTAGGGTGATCGACTCGGTTTTTCAACTTGTTTTAAAATGCGGTATTTTTACAATACGGTTGTCGGTTTTTTTTCCAAATTTTGATTTTTCGAATGGCGAATAGACCGGTTTTTTTATAATTCGAATACTTCTCAATTTGTAGATTTTGCAATAAAATTAGTTTTGACTATATTAAAACTTAGACGAACGTGTTCTCTTGATTTTTTTTCAGTGTAAAAGTTCTACACACAAAAAAGAAAGTTTTAAAATCAAGAAGAAACATTTTGATTTTAAAAACGAAACCTTTATGAAATAGAACTAAGTTGGTTTTGTGTTATTTTAAAAATTTTAATTTTTTGCTTAAAAATTAAAAATTATTTTGAAATGAAAAATTATTGTTTTTGTTTTAAGAAACAACAACCTTGATATAAAGTTGAACATACTCAAATTAAGAACTTATGTTTTTGAGTTAAGAATGAAATATTCTTGAAGTAACAATGAAGCATTTTTATTTTGAAACTAATTATTTTTATATAAAAAATTAAATGTTTTGAATTAATAATGGAGAAACGTTTTAAATTAATAAAAGAGAATTTTCAAATTACCGATGGTTCGTATTTTTTTTTTTGGAAACAAAATGCCCTTATTATGAACAATTTTTGGTCTTCGACTGTAGTCCAAAGCGATAATCGAACGAATTTTCATTTTGGCCATGACGAGCATTCAACAAAAAATGTCGCTATTATGTACACCGTGTTTTTTAAAATTTCGCAATAATTTTAAGATTTTGTGCTCAAGGATCATACAGAATAACGAACATTAATATACACTTGGTCATAATAACAAATTAATTCTCTTTTATTAACACGACACAAATATAAAATGTTACTCGGGGAAAAATATAATTTTTTTATTTAAAAAAATTAAAATTCTTGATATAATAATAAAATATTTTTGTTTTTATATACGTTAAAAATACATTTTGTTTTTTATTATGATTTTAAAAATTATAATTTTTATTTTAATAAGAAAACATTTAGTTTTTGAAATTTTTAAAATGAAAGCGCACATTTTTGTTTTAGAACTGCTTCGTTATAAAAATAACAATGTTGTATATTAATATTATAAGAAACATTCTTATTTTAAAAATGATTTTGCATTTTTATGCAGCATTTTTAAAAGAAAAACGCAAAATTCTTGTTTTAAGAATGTTTTTTTGGTTCAGTGTAGGCGACTTTTGGGTATGGCAACACTTACTGCAACAAGAAAATTAAAGCGATTTTATAAGGTTGTAGCAGAGTCCAATTAAGTAATACAATGGATGCCAATAAAAAGTGTTTTTTTAGTTTTGTTGACATTTTGCTTCATATTTCTTGTAGAGTTAGACATCCATCGAAGACCAAAAATGCTTGTTTGTATTGCTGTTTTTGCCTATATCATATGCCGATTAGGAGTCAGATTAGGTAACAGTATGACCCTTATGACAACCGTTTGAATACTCCAATTATTTTGTAGTTTTATAATACTGTTTTGTTATATCATAAAAAAATACAAAAATTTTCGCAAAATTACAAAATTATCGAATTAAATAAAATCAAAGCTTAAATATTTTATTTCATGTAAAATTGTAACTCATACAATTCTTTCTTAGACTTTGAATTAAATACATATCGCACACTAAATCAGAAACAGTCGCAACTCAAAATATACCAGATGTTCAGAAGTGGCAAAAAACTGTTGATACTGTACAAATGACGCAAGCATGTAACATAAAAACAAGCATAAATGATATCTTATATTGTTCAAGAACAGTGCGTTGCAAAAGAAATTTTTGTGGTCATAAGACATTTGTTCAGTAAACTGGTTTATGGAAAAAAACCATTTTGATAATTTTGAGTTGTGACTGTTTATGATTTAGTGTACAATATGTACTTTCCATATGCATGTATGTATACGAAGATATTTTTTATGTTTTATCTTTAATTTTTATATTATTTTATAGTATTTACTTTTATTTTATAATAATTTTCCCACTATATAACCGGTTGACCGGTTTTTCCTGAATTTTAAAAACCGAAACCGGGTTTTACATAATTTCAAATATTCGAACTATTCGAAAATCGGTTTCTGGAAAATGTCGAATAATCGATCACCCTAATACATATGCATGCTAATGCACGACGTTACACTCTTATGATAGCTACACTTTCTGCAACGCGTTTATTCATGTTGCATATTATGCCACTCACACTGCAACCAACAATTACACCATAAACGCAACATTCGGTATTTTGTATTCGCATTGAACAAGGCTGAAGAAACACAGTTGAACAATTGGGCGTCTACTCTATATTTCGAAACGAAAGCAAATGCTTTCGAATTTGTATGTTTTTAATATAACATTAGACCTCCTGAGCGGCAAATTAAGTGTACAAAGTTTTCCAGGCATTGATTGAAAAAAATAATTATGTGTAGTCGTGATCTTTTTGATATTAAGATCAAACGGCAGCTATACCCACACAGACAAATAAATCATCTTACAAACCAGCTAATCAATAAAGGAGTTATAAAGTAACAAATGTTAAAAAAAAACCCCTCTCCTTCTCTTCGAAAGTCGTTCAAAAAAGAGCAAGAAGCTGGAAGAAGCCTACATAATACGAGCCCATAATTTTGAAAGTGAGCCAAGTTCATTTTACAAATATTATAATGGTATTTATTGATTAAACTTGTTACCATCTTTTTTTATCTCAAAATAATTTTAAGAAATGCACTTGGACTCACTTGCAAAGTGGAGGGCTCGTCTGTCAAAATAAAATTTAATGCAATTTTGCTAGAAAATAGAGAAAAATATTCTCAAGTGATTTGCTAAAGACTTCAAAAGTTCTAAAATCTATGTTTGTATGTACATATATTACAGCCTGTTTGTATAACACGAGTCGTCGATAACACTGTTCTGCAAATCCGAATATGACCTCCTCCGCGCTATTTTCGATAATTTTATGGCCCTGAATTCAATTTAGAATATATAAAAAATTATTTTAGCTGTTAAATTTTTCCATAGATCTGCACCTAAATTTTTGTTTAGCTTCAGTGCATCTCTAGCGATCAATATCTCGGTGTTGTGCGCGAGAATTCGGTGTTCTTATATTGTCTAAATTGAGTAAAACGGTTGACATTTTTCGCTTTGAATTGTAATAATTGTAACAATTAAGTAAGAAAGTAAGAAATTTCTTTTACTATTGAACTATGCCACGCCTGTATAAAAATCAGCATGCTATGCAAGGCAAATACACATCAGGTGATCCTAATTCACCAGCTGACATAATTTCTCTGTTGTCAATCAATGCAAACCGCTAGGAAATATTCTGACAGCAGGAAATTTTACACTAACAAATATACAAGGCGAATACCCAGAGTTGCAAATTAAGACCACCTGGTATCAATTCGCCTTGATGCTATGTGTGCGGGGAGTTGACAACAAAAGCACAAACAAAACCTCTTTCTCAGCTGCTTATGAACTCTACTTTGATTGTCAAGTTGGCGATCAAAAATTTCCTGCACTACTTGTTGCAGTAGCTGGAACAAATGGCTTAAAGAGACCCATAAATCAATGTCATTTGCTGTGCCCATGGCTTGGCGCGAACCTAGTTGTCATCTCACGGATTGTTACTATTGTATGAGACTTCGACCAACGGGATCTCTGGAAGAAGTAAGCACACTATTCAATATCAGCTCTAAGACCAGTTCCTCACAACGAATCTTTGTCAAATCCAGTGCCCCCAAGAACCTATAAACTAGAACCAGAAACAGATTTCGAAGACTCTGAGTCTGGAACATCAAATGAAACGTGCAGGGATTTTGAAGATTTTCAAGTTGATTTAGCCAATGGACAACCTCATTTCCTCACTCAGTCGGAATTGAATGATCTCTTTCGGGATTTGGTATCGACTTCAGCAGTGAAATCTCCTAGAAAAAGGAGTAAAAATCTATTCTCAGAGAACCAGACAGTCAACCTTGAAATTATTTTTTTCGTAGGAAGAAAGTTTAGTGTTTTGTCCTGATTCAAATGAATTAATGGCAGAACTGGTAGCCTCACCCAGACGAGCTTAAAAGATGTACTGTTGGTCAATGGAAATCAGTTACCATTAGTCTTAGTTGCATATTCTATAGATATGAAAGAGACCTTCGAAAATATCAAACGAATCCTTGATAAGATAAGTTATCGTGATTATAATTGGAAAATTTGTGCTGACTTAAAAGTTGTTGCTCTTCTTATGGGCTTTTAATCAGGATTCACAAAATGCTGCTGCTTTTTATGTGAGTCGGACAGTCGTTGTGACACTAAATTATCACTTTTGACCCTTTTTCGTGCCAATGACACTTTTTATGACCCTTTTTTTATTTTATCCCTTTGTATCATTTCATACATACACAGAAAAAACAAAATTTCATTTTCAGTAACCAAATTCATTGAATCAGTAAATATTTTGTCTGAATGCGGTCCTACAAATACATAACTTTGTAAATTCTGATAACAATTTTGTAAAAATTTCAATTTAGCAGTTCGGCTGCTGTTGTGCTCTTGTTGTTGTTTATTTTTATTGATCGTGTTGTATACATGTAAATTCCGAAAAGTAGCCGACAATCGTCGTGGCGTGTTTCTTCTCTATACAACTTTTTTGCAACAAAAAATTTATTGGAACAGTAAAAAATATTTACTGAAACTAAATTTTATTTCAAACAAACGTATGTTTGAAATATTTTTGGGAAAAATTTTTTCTGTGTACTATATTAAATATTAGAGCGTTGCACGAGCATCACAACACAGTGGCGTGAAATAAAAAAAATTAACGAATTTTTTCAAAACTGTTACTGATTAAAAATAAACTTACAAACAAACTTAAAATAGAAACTTGTGAGTCCATGCTTTGCTTTTTCAATTTGCCCCAATCAGAGCTAGAAGAATGGACTCCAAGTGAAAAATTAATTACAAAATATTGAATAAGTATTTCTAAAAAGTGATAAACATTATCAAAAGTTTTTGTAAAAGTAACTTCTTTTTTGATAATATGATAATGTATTATTTAATTAATTGTTAAAATTCGTGTTTTTTTTTAATTGAAATAAATGCAATTTTTTTGTTCACAAAAAACTTGACCCTATTTTACATTAAAATACCCTTTTTTTGAGCCTTTTTTTCTTTCTTAAATACCCTTTTATGACACTTTATGAAATTTTTGGCGAATGTTGACGATTTTAATTAAAAAACGTTAACCTTAAGCGAATACCATTCAGTTATTTGGATGACTTCCGTCCTATGACAACTGTGTGTTAAATTCATTGATGTTTCACCAGAAATGAAACTACTTGGAGCTGAGTTCATCAATGCAGTAATGCTGGGATACATTCACATAAATTTTGATATACTCATATAGGCGGGATAACCTAAGTCGCACTACAAAATCGCGGCGTGTGCTATGGACGCTACTTCTTACTTAGTCGTTTAAATTTTGACGGCTTCTAAAGGGTGATTTTCCAGAAACTCAGATGTTTTCATGTATCATATTACTGTTAAACATGTTCGGTTTGGTCTATAATTTAACCGTGAACCGACTTACAAATGAACAACGCTTGCGCGACCTTCTGAGGCGGCTATTGGGAATATTGTGACTTAGTTTTGCACCGCAATTACGCTATTGAAAATTAGACCACCAAGGCGCACACGTAGAGTGCAGACATAGGAAAATATCGCTGCTGTATCCGCCAGTGTTGTTGATGATCGTGAATTATCGATTCGGCGCCATTCGCAGCAATTGGGTCTCTGTTACTGTTTTTTCTTTAGCCCAAAATGGAAGAGACGGACTTGGCTGACATGTGGTTTCAACAAGACTGTGCCACATGCCACACCGCATGCGAAACAATGGCCCAATGGAGTGGCGAGTTCGGTGAACAGTTTATTTCACGTTTGGGCCGGTCAATTGGCCGCCTAGATCTTGCGATTTAACGCCTTAAAACTATTGATTGTGGGTCTACGAGTATGTTAAGCCCCATGTCTATAGGGACAGGCCCACAACGATTCACGTTCTGGAAGACAATATTTAAAAAATTTATTCGTGAGCTACGGCCGATATGTTGGCGAAATCATGCCAAAATTGGACCCATCGTATGAACCATTTCAGGCGTAGCCGTGGTCAACATTTATATGAAATCATCTTTAAACATTGAATTACGAACTATCGTTCTACCGAATCAAATAAAGATTTCATACATTTCTCTAAATTTTATGTGTTTTTTTTTTGATAAATCAAATCCGAAAGCTCTTAAAAAATCTTGCTTTTTGGTAAAACATACTGACTGTGTATTTTTAAAGGGAATAAGTCTCTTTACATTAATTGTACAAATTATTTTTTAAATTCACTGCTTGGACTATTAAAACTTCGTCTTGTTGCAATCGCAAGCCTACTTTGAGTTCAAATTAAAATACTCATATAGTTTTCCATGTTAATCAAATGAGGATTATATCACTTACATATGTATATCAAAACTCAATATGTGCAGTATGCGATTACAACTTAATCTCTTAACGAGTTTATAAAAAATCTTAAAAATATATTATTTGATATTCTTTACACGAGTACTTCTAGTTCGCCCACTTTTTTGTATATTAAACTTAAGTTTCTAAAATATATATTAATACTTACTTGCTAAAAATAGTGCGAGCAGCTTCATTGTGACGTTCTTAATCCTTAAAAGTTTTTTGTACAGCAAATTAATCCAAGTTAGCAGTGGCTGAATCCTCAGTGAGGAAGTAATCCCAAGATCTTGGAGTAAGTTTTAATTTTCAGGTCTATTTGTTTACTTATGTTGGTTTGAAGCAATCGGTCTTTTTATTTTCTATATGAACTAATTTTTGTAATTCTCTTTTCTTTTTGTAAGAATCGTTTAACAAATTTAATTCACAGTCACACGTTGTGGGTCGTTTTTTGTGTGTGTGTTTTTGATATTTTTAATTTAAAGGGTTCAGAGCGAAACTAAAGAATATACATGACACGATCACAGCAAATTGCAAACTGATCGATAAAAAAATCCAATCGTTTACCCAGGCTAACTGCCGGCGAAGACGATGATGACGCTGTGCTTAAGAAAATTTTAGCAAAGAAAATATCAAAAGCAAAAAAAAATCGCATAGAAAGTTTAATTGATTTTAACCACAGAGCTCGTGATGATGCTATTGTTGCTGATGAGGAGGAGGCGAAAAATTACGACAACGATCGATATCGCACACTCATACCCATGCGCACGCAAATATAATGAAAGCAACAATAAAAGGCAACAAGAGGCTGCTTGAGAGTTGGTGATCCTCAGCACGTATCGAATTATTAGATACAAAAAAGCAGAAACAGGATTTTGGTTGTTTAAATTCAAAGAATTTCTCTTAACACAACCGGTAAAAATATACACTTTTTTTTGTAAATTTTGTTTCAGTTTTGGTTGTTTTCTTAGTTTTTTTTAGTGAATTTGTGGGATCGTTTCTATGTGGTTTTTTCGTACTTTATTTTGATGTTGCTGTGAGTTGGATGGATCGATCGATCCCTTCTGGGTTTTTTTTAACGAAATTTGCTTAACGTAACGTTTTTAAATATTGAATTTTGTATCTAAGGCGCGCACGTCTAAAGAGAGATTAAGAATATTTATTGTTTGATATTTGATATTCGCTGGTTTTATACTGGATTTGGGATTTTTATTTTTCTTTTCCTTGCATATTATTATTTTTTCTTTAACTTTTTTGTTGTTTGAGAGATTATGTAGATTGAGATACACTTTTAATCCGATAGACGTTTAACGAAGAATCACAGTGATTTGTGCAAAGTTTGTTAGTTTTATAGAATTTGTTGTTGTTGAATTTCAGCTTCAGTTGAAATAACAAAATCATTTATAAGTCTGCCTATACATACATACATGTGTATGTATGTACCCTGTAGGAAATGAGAGTAGAGAATCAGTACGTATTCACTATTGACTTTTTCACCAGTACTACTGACAAATTTTACCCCATACAATGCTTTTTGCTATATATAGACATTTAACATGTGCGTGTGATTGAAAAGCAACTACTGACGTTGGTACTAATGAGTAGGTAGGTATTTCTTTTGGGACCATATCGAGACATTGGAAACAGATAGTCACTAGTACATTTTAGTAATTCTAATGATAATTAAACTGAATATTTGATTAAAAATTGTTGTTTTATTAAAAAAAATACATAAAAAAGGGAACATTCGTTCAGCAAGTAAGGATTTAGTTTGCTGTTTGTATTAAATGTAAATGAAAAATTCAAGGTTTCGTCGAATTATTAAAATCAAACACTTACGTATGAATCTGGACTTACAGCAAATTTTTAACTGATCCCACAAAATCTTCTACAGGATCATACAAATTTCCGCAATTATTTAATTTTAATTTTTTTTTATTTTTATACCTACAAAATGGTCTGCTTTTTATTTGTCTTTTGCAATTTCTTTTAATTTGATTCTTTGAATTATTTTTTAATAAATTTTTTTATTTGCCTTTTATATTGATTTCGTAAACTAATTTTCATAAAAACTTGAATTTTGTTTGAAGCCACTTATATTTTCAACAAACCAATAAAACATTAAGAAGAAGCATAGTTGTGTGTATCTGACAAAATGTTTTCTACGCATCAAAAACAATGTTAATATGTAGACGCTCCTTTGACAATGTCACCAATATAGTCGACAAAAGTGGTGACTTGGGGACACTTAACCCCATGTTTTCTGCAGGGTAGGTATAAAGATTGTATACGTATGTATGTATGCATATGTTTGTATATTAGTTTTCATTTAACATTATTGCTGTTGTTGCTATTTGTTATTTAATTCCACAGTTGTATCTTAAAATTGAATGTATATTTGAAATTTTTAAAGATACATACATATGTATGTACATATTTTTTACTTTTTTCTCTTATTTTCAACAAACTGTACTGTACTTTAAAAGTATAGGTATCTGTTTTTTTTTTAGATTATATTTCGTTAGAATTTTGAATTTAAAGCTTAATTTTTTTTGTAACTTAATTTCTTTAAAATATCTCTCTACGCAGTTTGAATTTATTTTATATGTCAATCCATGCACGTTTCAATGATTACTAATACATATTGTGGCTATTTCGAAAGACTACTTTCATTTCGGGGGAATTTTAATATACATATGTATGTATAATCCTCAATGTGAGACGTTATTTCGCTGAAATTAACTTATGTCTTCTTGTTGCTTTCCTTATCAATTTAAAAATACGAGGGTTACTATAATTTATATATGTTGTGACATGGAATTACATGTCCGGTGTTATTTTTATATGAAAGCTTAATTAATTATACATAAGTCACTATCGGTAATAATCTTCTAATTATTTTAAGAATGATATATTTTTGCCCGGCTACGGACAGCTTTCTGATTGCCTAGTGGTAAGTTCCATTTTCTGTCTTGTCAATTTTGTTTTAAACCCCCTACCTCCTAAATTCATGGCGTTATACCGTTACATATTTCTATATGTAACGGTATACCGAATGTCATAATGACACACCTATTCGCTATAGAGAAAAATTTGTTATATCATTTTAGTGGATTTTTAATAAAAAATATTTCAATATTTTATTTGTTATTTATGTGTAAAATTTTATTTCGAATTGACTCGTGTTGATTTTTTTTGTATTTCTTTTACCTGATGTATCTTGCACCGGAAATCGCAGATATTCTCCCAGTTGCTTCACCAGCATGAACAAATGTTTTGTCTGGAAGTATCTTCCTACTCAAGCTGATTTCGTGATGTGCTAAGCCCTCTTCTACATATGTACACATTATCGGCCCTGTTCTGTAAACCGATCGATTTGAAATCGCACGAATTTAGAAAACCAACTCCGACAAATGAAATATTTTTTTAGATTTTTTCAATTTCTTTTTTATATAGATTTTCAAATATCATATCTGAAAGGAAATTATCGCATATGATTTTAAACACGTCTCACACTGTGATTTTTAGCACTTTTAGCAGGCCAAAATTAAAAAAATGCAACGATTTTGTTGATTTTTTGATATGTGATAGACAGGAGTACAGGCGATACAATAACATGCTCATAAGAAGAAGAAAAGAAATGGTAATGAATATAACGGTTATCAAATATTCAGTATCAAGAGAAGCTAAAAAACACGCTCTTTAAATTAGCAATTTTAGTGATTTTATTATGTTTGTCAAAGTTTTTGTATGCATATTAGTGTTGTCATTCGAACAAAAATTATTCGAATATTCGAACAACTTTTTTTAATTTTTGTTCGAAGGAACAAAAATGTTCAATTTAGAATAAAAAATTATTCGAATCATTTTTGTAGAATATTCGAACAATTTCCTTAATCTCTTTGTATGAAAAGTATTTTACATTTCATAACCTTTTAGTTTGTTAACAATATGATGTTAAGTAATCAAATTACTCCAAATTATAAATACTCGTGTAAGAATGTTTGTATATGTTCGCTAAATGCATCTTTTGTTTTCCTGCTTTGAAAAGATAATGCCTCCTTAAAAGACCCACCCAAATTACGACGCAAAACGTTGTCTATGGCCTTCCACACACGAGTGTAAAAGTAACAAACTGGCATATTATGCCAGCACAATTGTTCTCGTGTGTGAAAGGTGTATGAGACCAACCGAAATAACGCGGCTTCAAGGCCGAACACATTTTCTTAGGAAGCACATCTGCAAGCATGTGAGTATCTACATGTACATATGTGACTTCAAATTTACGTCAGAACCACATGCACATGTGGATTTTTACATGCCGTGTACTGTAGGCTTTACTGTTTCTGGCGCAACTTTAACGCTTGAATTTAGGTTACTCATTCCAGCGTAAAAGCTAAGTGCTAAATTACGTTGCGCTTTGCATAGTAATTTCGGTTAATCTGTAATTGAATCTTACAATTCCTGGTTAAGAGTTTAAAAAATAACTGCTTTTCTACAGATCTAATCAAAAGCCCTACGGGCTCGGTTGGTTATTGTTATAAATAGATAATATTATTCCTAAGCTTTCCAATAATAACTTTTTAAAATATGCCACAAAAAGCTAAAAAGGAGTACGTAAATATTTTGATTTCATGATTATTTTGTAATAAAAAGTAAAAAAAGAACCATCTACAAGCTAAAAAGTGGGATTATCTGCTGTTTTTAAATTAATATTTTAGAAGAAATTAATGACATATTAAATTTTTTTTGTAAATGTGTATAAAAACGTAAGTTTTTTAACTAATTTCCTTTCGATTTTTAATAATATTTCTGAGTTTGTTTTTAAAACTATTTGTTTTTCTTGTATCATGAATAATTTTTTGTTTGTTAATAAAAATAATTAAACTCATATTAAAACTTATTAAACTTTTTTGAAATTATTCGAATAAATTTTTTTATGTTCGTTCGAATATTCGAACAAAAGTTCAACATTATTCGTCCGTTCGAACAAGAAAAAAATCATGAACATTCATTCGAATAACAAATACAAAAAACACGAATAATTAACAGCTCTAATGCATATTCATTACATTCATTACATCCCTAGTATTGTGTTTATCACCCTATGTATGTATGTATGTGTGCACGCATGTGTGTGTGTTCATTTGCGGCGCTCTATAAACCGAACGCGTGGACCGATTTTGATGATTCTTACCTCAAACGATTTGTCTTAATTTTAATTTTTTTTAAATACTTGTTGCTAAATAACCTTGATGACTTCCTTCAGTTGAGAGTACTAAAAAACAAGTAACTAAGTAATTTTACTAAGCTCAAAATATTTTATTTATTACTATTTTTAAAAAGATCCTCCAACCTGTATTTAAAACCCGCTGAATTCGAGTCTGAGGTTTGTTTGGCTCATTCAAGGCATATCAAACAGGTACATGCATCAGGCAAATTGCTCATCCGCTGATTTTTTGTTTACACATTTATAACGAAGAATTCATTTGACAATTACTTTTGTGCCTTATTTGATGCATACAATTTTTTGACAATTACTTTGTAAAACTATGTGAGAAGCACAGAGTTGCCACAGTGTTTTCTCTAATGCGTGTACCTGTAGTAAATGTGCCTTGGGCTCATTCATCCACAAAATATGGAGTAAACTGCAAAAAACAGCACTTTTTCTCGACTTTTAACGTGTTTTCGCAATTTACTCAACAAACAAGGGCTACAGAGCGAAAATAACATCAGACTCGGATTCAACGCATTGAAATACATATAGACAAGTGAGTCTGGTCACATTTACAGTCCAATTTTTTCACCTTGTACTAATAAAAATGCTTCATTTATATATATATAGACATTATCCATACCAAATTTAATTTCGATATCTGGCCAGCTAAAAGTCACAATGAAAACGAGAAATTTACTCGGATTCGGTTTACAGAACATTGCCTGGATTCAATCTTTTTCGTTATTTTATTAACCATTCATGCAGCTTTGTCTCCATACCGGAATACTTCCGTTTTCCAAACCTTTTGAAACAAGTCTTCTTTTTATTTTCTTTCATTAAATTAGTTGAGAATTCTGTATATTTCTAATACATGTATAAAAAATTTCTACGCATTCGTTTTATTGATAACTCGTTTGAATTATCGAATATATATATATTTTTAATACGTATATTTATTTATTGTATCTTCAAAAATGAACTAACAATAAGTATTAAAATCTTAAATCTAAATATAATTGTTAGGAGGGACCAGTGTCGGACATAAACTAGTGATAGTAGTTAATAATACATAAGAGTCGTGCAAAGCAAAAAAAAAATTATCGAATATAAAACACATTTTTCTAATGGGGAATAACCCTAAAACTGTCCTTCATACAGATGAATCGAAAATTGGGAAGCAATCGGTGAGCGGATTTTACGGCATGAGTAGTAATATACGTAAATTCTTTCGCCTGCCGGAAATTAAAGTAAATTGACAATACAATACCAATATATATTTACAATATATATTTACAAATACTCGTATCAGTATCTTTAACAACATAAGCTCAATCTTGCATCATCCTTCAATACAAAAATGAGATAAACTCATAGAGATTTTATGGAGATATCGAGGTAACATTGATTCCACCACACTTAGGTATATCGCTGGAAACGAAGAGGTGTATAAGCTGGCGAAGATTGAATAATTACTAAACAATATCACAGTAGAAAACGCCAAGCCTTTATCAAAAACGAGCTAAAACAATGGGCTATAGAACAACGCATCAGCGATTGGCAGAACTCAACTGTTGGAATAGTGATCGAATTTCTCTGGGAAAACCCAACAAACAATTTAAAAGTGCAAAAAATTTCGGAAATTAGTGAACATAATAACAGGACACACAGAGTTAAAGAATCACCTGGCTCGGATGGGTGTTGATGAAGGTATAACATGTGCAGCTTGCCCGGAAGATGATGAAACTCTCGAGCACTAGGTGTGCCACTGTCCAGTTTCAGTCAAACTAGAAGGCAAATCTTCTATTCCTTTCTTAAATATGCCAGATATAAAATATCTTAGGGACTCAGATAGGAAAAAGTTAAGAAAATATATAGGAGCGCAGATAGGGCGTATAATAAAAAATGTGGGGGAAATATTACTGTGGGTCGGTGTTACATTTTACTGCTCTATATTATATTTCTAATAAAATATTTTTTAGAAATTCTGAACAAATGTTGGGTCAACAAAAATATTGAGGGTCGGTTATATATTTGACTACTCTAGGAGCACTCTTTAGCTAGTCAGGACGATAGGGGGTAATTTAATTAAAAAATATAATATTTTGTATAGGAGCCCGTAAAGGAGCGTAGATTGGGGATTGGTTATAACATTCTGCCGATTTATAGTAAAACCAGCCCACTTGGGTCCGTTGAGGACCCGTTGTGCTAATTTTGTTTCTAGCGTCCTAGCGTGTCGAAATCAAAAAATTGTGCATTATTCCACCCTTAAAAAGCACAAGTGTAATCTCTTAGCCCCTCTTATCAACCTAACCTAACCTAAGCTAACCTAACCTAACCTAACTCCTTAACCACCATTGTTCATAATTCGATAATTGAGGATCGTTAAAAGCATTTTGGGCGTTCACCAAATATAATACCCCAAAAAGTGTAGTGTTTTACACAATTTAAGGAATTTAAAATATATAGGGTACCCTTACCTCTGTGGTAAAGAACTTTAAAAGTTATTACAAAATGATGAAAAGTTTTTGCTGGCTTTGAAATACTCATACTAATTTCAATATATACAAAATATGAGATAGTCGTAAAGCAGCTCTGGGCGAGTCAACATCAAGTGTCGTTGGCAATTATCTCTTAAGTGCAACCAGGCCACTGTTGTTTATTGCCCTTCGAGAGTTTTGCGTCTCACTTGCACTGGTTGACTGATCTGCCACGGATAACCGTATATTCTTGCGGTTCTTTTGTGGAATTTCTTTAACAACCACGTTTCTACTTCCTATGTGAAGGCATAGGTCCTGTACAGTCAGTCACAAAGTCTTTTTAAAAAACTGTTAATAACATCTTGGGCATATGGTGTAGCTACCCCGCCCATATTTGTGCAACAATACTTTGCAAATTTACTTTGTAAAGTATTTCTTAAATAAATAAATAAAATATGAGACTTTCATCATACATACATATGTATGTATGTATGTTATTGTACACAATTTGTTATACATACTACAGTACAAATTTCCATTAATACATTACACTCACAATGTAAATACTAACCCTCGTATTATGTGTAATAATTGAAAAACTATATTTTTTTGGGTCGTGGTTTTCCTTTCATCTTGCCTACAGTTTTTTCTCTGCGTTTTTTTGTTTTTTTTTTTTTTTTTGATAACACTTGAATGCTGATTTGGTCAGTCATGTTGTCAGCGACAGTCAGTTTCAAAACTAAAACAAACAAAAAATTTTAACGAAATACTTGCGTACAAATCATGTTATTATTTCATAATCTATACAATTATAATTTGTATTTGAGCATGGGGTATTGTGTTCTATAAAATAATTTACGCATATTTTTCTTATCAGTAGAACCATTCTCAACGACGACCGTTTGTCTCATTGCATGGTGATGATCGCAATTATCGTCTCATTATCTTGCGTTAAATGACTTATTTTTATTTTTAAAGGATTATCTCACTGTGCTCTAAATCTTTTTATTAGATTGTGCGTAAGTGCGCCAGTGTTACCACCAGCAAAATTAACCGATTTAACTGTAATTACACTATTACAAATTAACGTTTAATTTCATAAAAAAAAGTTTTACAAAAAGAGAAACCACAAAAAATTTATTTAGCGGAAATCAATATTAGTCACACTATTTAGATTTACAAAATGAATATAAAAACTTAAAACAAATACCTGGAAAAGGTTCAAAATAGTCATTGCCTTTCAATACTTTCTTTACTCTACGTCTACACCTGATATATTTTTATCATGAAAAATGTCAAATTCCATATAAAAAGACCTAACATAAAAAAAATATTTTTCAATATAAAGTTTGACTTCTGTTATGATAAAATATATCAGGTGTAGACGTAGTGTTAGTAAATAAAGTTCCTGTAATGGTCTCAGGCGACGCGCAGTGGTTCAAATTAGAAAAAAAAATTGCTAACAAATCTGTATCTTTGAAACTTGCGATCCGATAACAGATCGATGTAGAAATCATAGAGGGCGATCTAAGCTCTAAGAATTTTCAAATCTTGATGATCACCCTGTTGAAACAAGCGGTAAGCTACAGGGTGTCAAAACTGACTGCCTCGGGTATGAAAAATCTTGTTGGCCTCAGAATTTTTATAAATTTCATATGATTTCAACGAATTTTAACATTGTGGCAAAGTTTTTATATATAATAGACAAAGAAAATCCATTTTATTAATATAATAATTTCAAAGATATTTGGCTTTGAATTTTCAAATTGTTGTTTCTGCCCTCGACTTTGTTTCCGATGTTGTAAATATCTCCGGTATTAAGGGTGCTAAATATTCTCGCATTTGAAAAAGGAAAAATAAAAATTAAGCTGACTACTTTTTGCAATATTGGAAAGATATCTTCGCCTAAGCTAAATAAACTTCGGATTCACTGTGAAGCTCATATGTATTGAAATTTAAGATTTTGCAAATCTATGTGTGTATGTACATTTAAAGATGTAAATCTTTGCTTAAAAAAATAATTTTTGGTTGAGAGGACTGTGTATTTTTGGATCAACGACATCTAAAATGATATATGTATGTATGTATGTAAATTTTACCACTGAATATATATATATATATATTTTGATTTTATTACGAAAACTACTTCAACATCAAATTCTGTGCAATTTCCAAGTACAATTGTCCTTTCTAGTGCATCGGTACAGAACGCCGAAGACTCATATGCCGAAATACCAATCCGTACATATTTCATTTACGTTTAAAAATAAATTTCCATATGCGTTATCAAATTTCTTTAAGCTCTAGGATTTCAAAACATCCGCTTTTACGAAAATTTGAAGAAATTGATGAACTTAAATAAGAAAAACAAAAAAATTCTTAGTCATAATTTAGGTAGGCAGAAAAAGCCGATATAATGTCTAGGTACACTTTTACTTTT
This sequence comes from Nowickia ferox, assembly GCA_936439885.1. Classification (NCBI taxonomy): domain Eukaryota; kingdom Metazoa; phylum Arthropoda; class Insecta; order Diptera; family Tachinidae; genus Nowickia; species Nowickia ferox. The sequence continues at coordinate 31,444,967 of OW387023.1, forward strand.
TTAATAGTACGTTTCCACTATGAGTAAATCAAAATCAAGTTGATTTGAGGAAATCATCTCGAAGTGTTTCCATTATGTGTTTTAAGTGTTTTTGTGTTGGAACTTTCCAAGTCAATTTGACGTTTGAGTTTATAGAACACAAGTAAAAAATCTCGTCTGCCTATTTATATTGCAAACAAGAACAAAGCACACAAAATTTTTTTTTTTATTAACAATAAAAATAGACAGGCGAGAATATTTACTCGTTTTGTATAAACTGGCAGTTAATAAAAAATTGGAACAAAGTTACCCTGTATTAATAATAAGAGAGAATTATTTGGGCGAAAGAAAAACCCCAACACCAATTTTCCTTTTATAAATTACTTTTCTCCTTTTTTTCAACAAATAAAATGAGAAATTTTATTCATACTTTAATGTCACTTTTTGGGATTTGTAAGTCACCAATAATGGATGACACAAAGTTTCATTTGCAGCAGCGCAGTATTGCACTGACAAATTCGACTTAATTTGCAGCAAATCAAGTCATTTGAGATAATTTGCTCTTATGCAAAATGTATGGGAAATCAATTCGCAAATTACTTAATTTGTACAAATCAAAAGTTTTGGCCTAAATTACGTATATGGAAACAGCAAAAAAAAAAAATAAATTAGAAGAAATTACTCACGCTCTACACACGACAGTCAAAATTACACCCAATTCATGTAATTACGAAGAAAGTGGCAACACTTGGTATACAGATATGAATGTTAAAGTTTAGCAAAAAATTTAATGTGTAAAAATTTCAAATTGCTATTTTAATACTACAACGTGTCGAGGTCAAAGTGCGGCATCAAGTGCTAAAAATCCACAAAAAGTCATATAACTGCCTTTGGCCCGTTCCCAGAAGTAAAATGTAAAAAACCGACCCCACTAGTTCTTTCTCCACAATATTTTTCAGAATATACTAACACCCTATCTCTCCTCATTGAAGGAATTATCATAAAGTAGTAGTATTAGCGTTTAAAATGAAAGGAACAATTTAATGTCCACAACTTTGACCTCGATGCGGCTCGTGTTAACATTAAAATAGCGACTTGAAATTTCTACACAATATTTTTTTTGCTACAAGGACTTTTCGAAAATAAGTACCAGTCTAATGTACATACATACATAAGTATAGTATATGTATGCATGGATGTATGTTTGTTCAAGATTTCGAACTCATTCTTATCGCTGTTTGCATACGTGCTGCAAAATATAAGAATGAATGTTAACCACCACCAGCATCCCAAAAATAAGATTTGTGTAATCAAGTGATTTATTTCTATCTTTACATTAGCCAAAAAATAGAAAGCAGAACACATACATAATATGTACATGCATAAGTAGTACTTACGAAGTACATACTTAACACTGTTAACAATGCTGCACAGTGGCGTGAAATAGATAATGTTAATGCCGAGTACACATCTGGCATTTTGTGGTGTGATTTTCGAAATGTGTGCAACGCCGTTCACATTATGTTTTTTATAGGGAAAGCAATGCCACACAATGAAAAATATCGGAAATGACAAACGTTGCCACACTATTGCGATGTCACAAACTGCCATAGTGTGTACTCGGCATAAGTAGGGAAAAAGTTATTTATATTAAATTATTAAGTACTACATACATACATACATATCGCTCTTTCCTTAAATTCCTGTAAATTTAATTTCCATATATGAGCTCATACTCTTATATTATGATATATTTTATATATAAATTTAATTTAGTTATTTGTTTTTAAAAAATCTGATTTATTTTCATTATCTAAACTCTATTACCGGAAATTGTTTGTAGGTCAATTATGGATTGCAACCAAACTTCAGTTCGATTGAAAATCGACAACGAAACATTCCTAAAATTTCAACCCATTCTTTTCTTCAACAATTTCCATGTGTTTTCATAAAAAAATATTTTCGAATTCTGGTGAAAATATTACGAACTCAAAATCAGCGATGCCAATTTAGCGCGTTTCAACTATGCCAAACGTGCTTTTTTTCGTCTTATGGTATGGTCACAATTGGGCAAATATTTGCCCTAACAACGTAACCCCGAAATATTAATGAAGAAGCTTTCAATTCAGGGACATGTTTGCTAAGTCAAATAGTTTCCAATGATGCTGGATTCTATGACATCCTCTATTAGTTGTTAAATGAAACAGTTTAATTTAAGAAAGATGTTTCTGAATCAAAATTTTTTTCACTAATATTTATTGGTTACGTTTTTTTGGGCAAATGTTTGCCCAAGTGTGACCATACCTTTAGCGCATTTACTAAAAAACGTGCTAAATTAGCGCGTTTTGAATAAAGTCATCATCATTTCAGTTCAATATTTTTTTAACTTTTATTTGCATACATTTAATAACGATTCAGCTGTCGCAAATAAAATGGCCTTGACTGTGGTTAGAATTAAAAACACATTTTAATACTGTAAATGGCAAATATTTTGAAATTTCACACCTAAAAATATTTACTCGTACCCGTGCGCAAAAAAATTTATATAACTTATTAAGCATCTGTTCCAGCTGAAGTACAAAAAGCATTTGAATCGCAAAACTATTCAACAGTTTATATAAGTTGTTACAAAGTTTGTTTAATAAAATAAAAATAAAAACTAAAGATTTCGATTATTTGGAAGGCAATTGTGATTCTTTATTAAATGGTTGTAATTATTTAGGATATAGTTTCGAAGAAACAATATTATAAAATCTGAAAAGAGCTACTAAAAAAATCAATTGTATTTACTAATACACATGTGCATAAGTACATCGAATTTGATGAAAATTTAATTTAGCGCGTAGGAAAATAGCGCCTTTTGGCTATAAATAATTTACAATGCTGTAACTTAGCGCGTTTTGCGAAAGGGAATAGCGTGTTTGGGTTATAAATAGTTGACATCAAAATGTTAAATTTTCGAGCATTTAAAATCAATTTTGAACTTGCGAAACATCCCAGCAAAAAAGAAGCATTAGGTACAAGTAAGCACTAAGACCAAAAGAAACACTTCGGAGGAGCGGAAATGCACACAGTGCATCCCCTCTGGCTTACGAGGCTGCAATAACGTAAGCGAATGACGAAATTTAATGCAAACTCTACGAAGTTGGTCTACTGTTTGTATTCAAATACTCAAATACCTGGATACAAATTTGGATGCGAATGATTTTAGGATAAAACACTACCTACTGAAATACCGAAGCACATATTTATTTTCGTACACAATTCAATTAAAAAATAAAAACTCGAAGTAAAAATTTCATTCGCATTCCAATTTCTAGCCAACCAACTTCGTAGTGTTTGTGTTCAATTTCGTCACTCGCTTATTGTATCCTCGCAAAGCAAGGGGAGGCACTGTGTGCTTTTTCGCGCTTCCGAAGCGCTTCTTTTTATCTTACTGCATACTTGTACCAAAACTATTTTTGCTGGGATGAAAACAAAAAACTGCTGTGTCTAAAACGTTACTAAAATATGCAATATAAAAGTGTATGTTCGAAATTTCGAAAATATATTTCGAATGGAAGCCAAATATATGCAACTGGCTTAATAAATGTCATATTAGTTTCAAATATAACCGAACTTTCGAAGTTTAAAGCCTGTTTGTGTAAGACGTTGACGATGGAAATCTTGGCGTTTCTGGAGTAGACTAAAGAAAAGTTGTACAATTTTTCTTTAATCTTTTACAAAAAAGGCAAATATTTCTAACTTCAACTTCTCACACAAGCAGGGGCTTAGTATATTTAAAAATTCAAACATATATCTTTGCCCAAGAGGGATCTAATATTCAAGAAATAATTTTACATATGTACATACTCGTACATACATATGTATAGTATGTCTGTCCCACAGATGTACCACTAAAACCGATTCACCACTCTGCTTTTTCAGTTACATCTGAGCTAGTTAACCAAAATTTCTCAATTCCACACAAAATCGAAACTACGAAAAAGTAAATCTTCACGTTTTTGATTAAATAAATAAATACATTATCTGCAGTATTACATAAGGACAGCAGCGATTTTAAGGAGTGCTATATTTTTACTTGATACTCACTTCTTTAAAGTAACATACATACATACATGTTTATCGCTCATTTACCCAAAGAACGTCATAACTCCAAATTGTTATAAAAGACTTTATCGATATATGTATGTATGTATGCATAATTATATTTATTGCTTCTGTGCTTAGGACCTAAGGACAACTTTATTCAACACATGTGCAGAATAAAAATATTATTAATATGTATATAAATTGAATTAAGTGAAGAAACCAGGTGCTTATATTAAACACTTTATGTCTGCAACAATAAAGCTACACCGGCCAAAGTCCATTTGCCCGGTTTATCTTTAGTTTTCAAATTAAAAGTCCAAACGTAAGTGGGACCGCGAGTTCGCGTTTTATACACAGGGCACTCGTACATGTTGCGTAAATCCTGTTTGTCTTGAGTAATGGCCTAATGATGGGGAAAAGAGAAAAAGAGAGGAAAAGAGAAAGAGCAGAAGTTTCTAGAATTAGAATTTTTTTTAAAGAGGTGAGCGTGCGTGAGTGCAGTTATAAATAGGTTTGGTGTGGTCAAATATGCATGATTATCATTTAAACGTAAATGATTTGTGAATTATGAAATTACATGTAGTCCGGAAATTAACTATTTAATACTGTCGTCGTCAAGCGTGTCCTTTAGTCAATTGCTTGGCTTAAAACATAAAAAAAAAATTTTTTGAGGAACTTATTTTTAATAAAGGTGGAATGAAGACCCATTTTAAAAACTGTCCTTCCAAAAAATATATTCCCAACGATTTGTTTTTAAAGAAAGCGCTCTTTCAAAAAGAAGCTTTGCAGTACTTTTTCAACCAAAAGTTTATATAAGTAAAAGTATATTTCCAAAAAAGTAATATGTCAAAAAAGGAGTAACATCTCAAAAAACAAAAATTTTTTTCCAGGTACAATTTGAAGAAGTACTGTTGTTTAAGTACAGTTTAAAAATATACTTCTTCACAAAATAATCTGTTGAAAAAATTACATTTCAAAGAGCACCTTCTTGTAAAAAATCTTTATTTTTCTTCTCTCCAAATACATAAACATTCTTTTTCTAAAAAAAAAACTTTTCCAAAAAAAAATTTAAATATGTAGTGTAAATATATATATTAAAATAAATCCTGTGCAAAATTTATTTAAAAAAGACCGAAATCCTAAATTAAACTCTGTTTTCCGTTCTTAACCTACTTTCCGTGCAGTTAATTTTTTTGTCCCGGTTCACACACTTCAACTTTTGTTGATGAAAGACAGAAAAGCCAATAAAAATATCTCTTTTTTTACAGCTGATTTACGAGTGGATCGACAAATGTTGAACTTATATTTCAGCGATTTTTCCTGTTTCGTAAATGTACCCTTTTTGTGATTTTTCTTATTTTGGGGAGATTTTTTCAAGTGGACAACTTTTCTTTTTATTTTCGAAATGTTTTTTCTGTGTTAGTAATTTGTTTTCATAATTTGGCGACTCATTACGCTTTGAGATGTTAATATATGTTTTATGATGTTAATAATATCGTTATCTAATATTTTTCTGTAAGCTGTATTTAAATATAATGTAAATTTCACATACAGCGAGAGCTTCCAAATAATATTTAGTTTGGGAAAAAGAGAGAGGGTTCCACGTTACATGCATATTCGACAATACCAGAAGTTACTTTATTGATATCGCAAGAGTGTGAAATTTAGGACGGAAATATAATTTGACTGAGTCAGTAAAAATAACGACTTTATTTTTTATATTTATAATTTGATCAAGCTAAAGTTCGTATCGCTTTGTAAGCCAAATTACATGTGATAATTATTAATGAACAAATAACACACTTTCCGCTTGGGGTCGATTCAATACATTACTGATTTTTACCCAATTTTAAAAAATCGCGTTTTCATCATGTTTTGACCTTTTGATGTCCTGATGTGCATGTATGTAAGCATCTCATAACTTAAGAAAGGGTCAACGGATCGGTAGCAAATTGGCCGCATTCAAAAAATAAGTTGGAGAATCGATTGGGTCCTTCGAGATTTCGAAAGGTTTCGAAAACAACATTTTCACAATACTATATATTTTTATGAATAAATTTTAAACTACTAAGCAGATCAAGTTCAAAATCTAATCTGCTCTTAACTTCAAAAAGACATCGATTGTGATTCCTTGATTCATTCTACATATGCTTTGACGAAATTTTTCTAATAACTTCAAAGATAAGATATTCAAATTTAATCAAAAACTGCAGTTTAGTGGGAAGTTTCAGTGATGTTCTGCAAGGTCAACTAATTTCCATATTTTTTTATTTTGTTTTGTTAGCTCGGATTTCATTTCCTATAATCATATGTTTCTTGCGTTGAGCGTGTGCCGGAAATCAGCGTCAAGCATAGGTTAAAATCGCAGTATTCACGATCAGTGTGGATGACACAAGCATCGTATACGTCTGCATGAAGCTCTTGCTGATAGATTAATAACATCTTTTTACACATTAAGTGAAACACAATTGTGAGACTACATATAAAACCTTTTTACGTGTAGAATTGACAGTTCTATGATAAGTTCCGGTTCACACACGTCAGCTTTTGTTGATCAACTTTTAATCCAGCTGGTAGAAAAAAAGCGAAATTTGTATTTCCTTCTCCGTCTTTCTTACAGCTGATTAAGAGTTGATCAACAAAACTTTATGTGTTTGAACCGAAATTAACTGACTGCTGTGTGTAGCTTCAAGCATAGTCAGTGTGACTCAAAGTCCCGGTTCACACACGTTAACTTTTGTTGATAAGCTTTTAATTTAGCTGATAGAAAAAAAGAGATGTTTGTATTTCCTTCCCCGTCTTTCTTTCAGCTGAATTACGAGTTGGTCAACAAAAGTTGAAGCGTATGAACCGGGACATACCGACTTAATTTCACTAATTCCTGGTTCTCACACTTCAACTTTTGTTGATCAACTGAACCGTGACTAATTTTATTATAGTGCAGATCACGCCAGTTTCATGAGAAACCGCCTCACTTGGGTTCTGGTGGGGTCCGTTGCGTATTAAGCATAAGTTTCTTTCTTCTTCTCATAAAAGTGCCGAATTGTGATTGAAGATTTAAACTTGATGCCAACCGTAGCAATTTGGTGAAATAAAATAAAATCGTGGTGCCCATTGGGAATGGTTTGTTTAAAATGTTAAATTTACATTTTTTGCAATATCAAACTTGAATTTTAAACTGTTTTGTTTCTTGTGTGCAAAAAAAGAAAAATAAATCATACATCTATAACAGCTCATGCATTCATTCAATTATACAAATGTATTGTATTTTCTATGTACATATTTTTATTTAAAGTCTTTTTCTCTTTTTGCTTTTTGCTAAATAAAATTTGAATATTATATTAGGAATTCTAGAGAATTGTAGTGTCTTACCCGTATATTAATGACTGGCATTGGGGGATAAAGTTCTTTAAGACGCGACTCCATAATTATACCCTGCTGTAAATCCCATCTGGCGCCTTCCATAAATATGCCATGAACGTAGGCGCCTTCTCTTGGCGCTGATCTATAAGAGAGTCAGACAAATTATACAGTAGACACAAAAGAAAATAATATAAAACAAAGCAACGAATTGAAACAAACAGAATCATTTACAAATTATAAATTAAATTCAATTAAATTCACAACTATAAATAGATGAAATAACACCGGTTAATAAGTAATGACTACAACTCAATTAACGGTCTAAACTAAAATATGAATGGGCATCAACGTATCTATTTCAACGATCAATTAACTCTTTCCACACCACATCAAAGTATTAATGAATACTACTCGTGTATGCGTTTAAAGCCGGCTAAATACGAATATGTATTCATCAGTTTGACAGCAAACACAAATAACACTGTTCTGCAAAAAAAATAAAAAGAGTCAGGAGCAAGTACTTCATTATGTGATTTTAAGGGACTTTTGTGCGCTAAATCCAAATCTCTCAGATTACTTCCATCACGTCTGGTTTTTGAGATATTTTCATTTAAATAAAATACTGATATTGGAATATAAAATAAGTATTTATTATGATAAAAGTAAAAAATTTTACACATAAATGGCTTCTGTGATATAAATTAAAATCTCAAATGAAATTAAACACTAGTATAACATAAATAAAAGAAGAGAGGTGTCTTAGGACACCCGATTATAGCTATGCTGCTTAGCTATATAAAACAAACTTAATGTGTTAAATAACAATGCAATAAAATTATATTATATGATGATATCAAATTCGCCGCAAATAATTCAAAACGTTTCCTTTCCATTTATTTCCCAGTATTTTCTTTTCTAGCGGCGTACGATTAAATTAGTGGCCCGCGGCGGCTGTTTGCCGGCTTACAGCCTATCGGCTGCGTTCTCTAGTTTGTGCTCACGTGCAAAAACAATACAAAAACTAATTGAGCAATCCTTTTCACTTTTTTTGTTGTTTGGTTTTTGTTTCACTCACTTCAAAGAACGAAACAAAACAAAATTAAACAATTTGTTTCGTTTATTTTAAGTACAAAGAATCAAAACAAAAATTAATTTATAACTGAAATAGTGTCGATTATTTTTGTTACGAAAATCACGTCCTAGCTCCTGTGTCGTGAATTAAACACTATAGCTATAAAAAACAACTACTAATTACTAGATCGCTTTCTTTTATAAGTTTTATATGCTCTTTCACGATTGGTTTCCCAGAAGAAATCAGTTCATATTTCTGGGGACCACTTGCCGCTATACCTCTTTTCCATGTGCGCAATATCTCGCTAGAACCTTTCACCATGCTAATCAGATGTGACACCACTAATAAAATCTAAATGCGAATGCAGGAAATTTTTTTTAATGGCAATTTGCATCTGAGTTGTCGATATGAGAGAAGAAGTTCTTGTACCAGTTCTCCGTAATTTGGAGCCCTTCTATTTCCAATAAATTACCCATGCTCTTTATTGACCAACTTAGATTTGACCAATTCTTTAAAGATTTCTCATATTTGGACCAACAACTACGACTTCCTTCGATTTGGTTTCACTTACACGTGGAAATATACTTTTCACGTGTTTGACTGCCTTTCTATCTCTGTTCATATCTCATACCGAATCGTTTTTTAAGCCTAATTTGATGCACAGTACTGGCAAAAATATTTTTTGCCTGTCAAATAAAGGCTCATTTGCAGTGTTTTTGATTCCCGGAATCGCATGGCATCTTAAGGCCCAATTCACAAAAAGCAACAATATATTGTATATGTATGCTCCTAGAATAGCCACTTTTTTTAAATGCACATTTATTCCACATATAGAGATCGTACTGAATTTCCTTGAGCAGTAACTTCTTGTTTTCGTAGGTTTCTTTCATAGTTACTGCATGAGTTAATGAAACGATCGAATATTTCCCCTTCACATTAAGAAGAGAGTAAATATTGTCGCTTGTCTTCTCTTTACGGGCAACAATTGGCTCTTATTGACAATCTCTTGCTAATCTCTAAAGGTAGAGGTCCATAGCTCGCTTTTTGCGCGTTACGCTTTCTATGCATCTGTCAAAAAAGTAGAATCAATGTAATAGTATGTGACAAGTTACATTGCAAAAAGCGCAGAACGCGTAGGCGCGTTCAAAGCAAAAAGTAGGTCTACTTTCTACTTTTGTACGCGTTGCAAGCACCATGAAAGAAAGTCAGCTGTTCTTGAATGCTAAAGATGTTAAATAATACTTTATTTCTTACGTTATCGATAAATATTATTTTGCCGTGGATAATTTTTTTCTTTTTTTTCAATAAAAAAAATTTCTTAGTAAAAAAAACTTGTTTAATAAAATATGTGAATATTTTTATTAATGCGATGTATTTTAATTAACTTTTCACCACAATTTTCTCAGTAACAAATTTTGCATATTAGTTATCGATTACTTTTACGTACTGAGTGTTATCTCCGCTAAATCTGTATTAAATAGCTGCTTAGTCCATATTTACACTATGCAAGTCTTATTGCTTAAGCTGATCAGTTTGAGGGAGAGAGAGACGAGGGGCACAGTAACTTTTCTTTTCCCCTCCTCTCTCTTTCCTAAGAAACTAATCAGCTTAGCAATAAAACTTGAATAGTGTAAATATGGACTTAGAAAAGTTATTGCTTAAGCCAATAATGTGCATACATTTATATGTAATTTTCAATTTACTTACATTAAAGTCAACAACAGCCGACAATCTGCTGGAATAGCCCTGGCCGAGTTCTTCTCAAGACTATCTTTTAAAATGCTGAATAATTAGTCAAAGACATCTGCAGACATTCTTGTCGCGGTTCGAAATTGCTCAGGGTCAGAAGTTTTAATTTTTTAAATGTGGTTTCAAAAAACCCACTTAAATTCCGTTCTAAATACAACGGCCGTACCCAAAACCTTTTCTTTTTTTGAAATTGTTCATAGGCATTTTTTGCACATAAAATTAAATTAAGTTTGTATAAAACTCGACTAACTTCACAAATTCTTTTAAAAACTCGATTTCACTTTCCATTTTTTCTTTGTAAGTATTTATAAGCAAACGCACTCAGCTGATCAAAACAAAAATAAAATGGCGCATGAAAAGCAGTGCATGTAACTCAACGCGAACAAAGTATAGAATGAAACAAGAGGATGAAACGCGTGTAAAGCATAACACGCAAAAAGCGAGCTATGGACCTCTACCTTTAGGCATTGTGAATTAATGGAACATGTTAATAGTACTCAATTGTTGTCGATAAAGAGTAGACAAGTGACCATTTTTACTGTCGTCTTGATGTAACGTCAATGACGCCATTCAAAATAAGGGTGATTGATTTCCATTATGTAGTCACACTGCCTTGCGAGCCATTGGATACATATATTCCTATTATTACTATATTTTTTAATTCCAGGCACCATAAAAAATACTTGGTATGACTTTGCGATTGAACCACAAGATGCAAATGTGTTACGGATAAATGTATGGCACAATATTTGTCAAAGCGGTAAATCTGCTTTATATGTCAATAAAATCAAAATTTTTTTACAGATTTTCTTTACTTGTACCTTTTTTTATTTCCACCACACCTACCCAGGCAGAAATTGTGACTGCGCAAAAAATATGTACCACCACAACACTGTAAATACAAAATTACGACTTTTCCAAAATTTTTATACCACCACAATAGTGCAAACACAAAAATACGTATTTACGTTTACAAATACCGCGTTCTTAGTAATCCTGTACCACTACAACACTGTATATACAAAAATTCGACGTTAGTTTCTCAATACTCCGTTTACAATAATTCTATACAGTTACAACACCGTAAATATAAAAATTTTACTATTATATACTGTGACTTTAGTTTGGAAATTTCCATTGTGACGACCTTATAAATTTGTATTTAGAGTATTGTGACAACATTGAAAACAAGAGTCGAAGGTCGGTCATTCGGCGTTATCATTTTAATGTTATGAGTACATTCAAATGTTGGTAAACAGATGTTGTAATAATGTTAGTTGTACCCCTCAGACCATCGTAGCAACGTCGAACTGATTGTTTTTTTCTGCCTGGGTAGCTTTCCGAAAAGTAACAAAAATTTATAGTTGCGTTTTTAATTTTTTTATAAAGTTTTGAAAACAAATGAAAAAATAAATTTTGCATAACAAATATTTTTTTTCTCCACTAACTTCTGAATAACTCCGAAACTCCGTTGAAAATCTAAAAAAAAATATTTAAATTTGATTTAAAAATAATTTTATTTTGCATCTTCAAGTGTTTAATTTATTGAAATCGAACAAACAGTTATCGAGTTATATTGAAATAACTTAGCGTGAACGCCTTGTTTATGGGTTAATATATATTAGCCACTCCCATTAAACAAATCTGTACGTCATAGATAAAAACCGAAAACGGATTTCAATTTAGGTCACGAATGTCCATATAAAACACGTATTTTTATTGAAAACAATTTTTTTTTGCAGAACAGTGTAATCAGTTCGTTGGTTTTCATCAACAATAGCATATGTCCATTTTTATTAGTTTTCAGTTATTGACGTTAAATTTCAACTTATATGTAATACACGAGTGTAGATCATTAACTCAGTGATTTTTTGAAGAAACACAGGTTTTTATATACAAAGTTATTTTTTTCAACCTAGTCTTCTTTGAGTTCTAGACACTTAGTCCAAAATTTCTTCAGTTTTTGTATCTCTTCCAAAAAATAGGATTTTTCGAGGACCTTAAAATAGGCATTTGTTTGGTCAATAAGTTCATCGTTGGAGCTAAATCTCTTTTCACCGACCCATTTCTTTAGGTATGGAAATAGGAAGTAGTCACTAGGGGCTAAATCCGGAGAAGATGGCGGACGAGGTACCAATTCGTAGCCCAATTCAAAGAGTTTGCCAATGAGACTGCACACGTGTGCACCCGTGCATTATATTGATGAAAAATATCTTTTTTCTTGGCAACATTTCTTTTTTCTTTTTAAATCCTCATTAACTTGGTCTAATAAGTTGGCATAATATTCTCAGTTTATTGTTTTTCCTTTTTGAAGGTAATCGATGTGGATTATCCTGCGTGCATCCCAAAAAACTTTTGCCAACACCTTATTGGCTGACAAACTTACCTTACCCTTCTTCGGAGCAGGTTCACCCGGAGAAACCCATTGCTAAGACTGCTGCTTGGACCTCGGAGTACAGTAATGGATTCATGTTTCATCCACAGTTACAAAACGAAGCAAGAACACATTCGGATTGAATCCTTTGAAGTTGTCACACGTTTATGTTTATGGTTCGATCGGCCAACACCATATCATGGATTTTTTCGACATTTTCGGGTGTACTGACCTCAATTGGCCGTCCAGAACGTTCAGCGTCATTTGTATGTACTTGTGCGGCCACAACGAAAGTTAGTAAACCACTTTTTTACCATTGAAATCGATGGTGCAAAGTCCCCATAGTGTTTATCGAACTTTTCCTTGGTTTGATTGACGGTTTTTTTTTCGCAAAAAATAATGTTTAATGAGCTCTCGAAATTCACTTTTTTCTATTTTTAGAAAAATACACGAGGTTGTATGTTTTGAACAGCTGTTAAACGCAAAGTAAATGACGACAATTGCTCAAAATTTGACAGTAATCGACTAACAGGTGGTACTTGACGGGAAAAGTGTTGCATTTCATATAAATACGAGGGAAGTTCGAAAAGTCACGGAATTGTTCATTAGCCCTCGTATGAGAATATATTTGGAGTTTGTTTGTAGTTAAAAAGACAGTAAATTTTCTAAAATGCCTCCTCTTTTGATCGACACCGCTTTTGATTTGTTCAATTTTTAAAGTTATTTGAGACAAAAAAGTCGCATATTGTTTAAAATTCTGGTACTTATTGCTTAGATTCATTAGGAAAAATTTTCGGTTGGCATTACTGTTGCATAATTGCTTTTTTATAACATCTCATTATTATTATGCAGATGAAAATTGCTTTTAAGACATACGCGGTTATTCATGAAACCCAGATTTGTATGGTGCCACTGGACCGATTTGATGACGTTCTTTTAAATCTAGATAACGTCAAATCGTCGCCTAGTCGTCATTACCTTAATTATTATTGTTTTATTTTGCATAAATTTAATTTTAATTAGTTGTTTTTTGTTTATATTCGTTTATAATTTGGGTAATTTGATAATTGAAAGCTTTGATTGTTGATTTTTTTAATAGATTATTTAATTATAAGATTATTCTTGGAATATTGTCCGGTAATTAGATTACATACACAAACACACATAATACATACAATATGTACATAAATAATTTATTTAAAGGAGATTTTGGTGATGAATTTGTCATGAGAATGGGCTCCATCCTGTTGAAACCAAATCATGGAATTGTGACCTTAAAGATCATGTGTCGATAACTCACAGCTTCATCATACATAAATACATATGTATGTATGTATGTATATACAGAAAGAAATTTAGTAGGTTAATGTAAACAATTGCTTTAAGCTATGTAAAGATGATTGTCAGATCTGGCATTGTGCTGAAAATGTACTGGCATTAAAAAATTGCCAGCACAAGGCATATTGTCAGTTCACACAGTTGTATCAAATTTGTCAGAGAATCTTAAAATTTATTGTTAGATGGTTGTATGTATGACAGTAAATTCATCTGACAAAATCGTCAGTCGAAAAATTGTCAATTCACACGGTTGTCATATGCAAAAATTGTCAGATCTGTTGTTATGCGCTGCCAGACTCAAAGCATTTGTTAAAAATTTTTAAATATCAATGGTTTGTGGTTGTGTTAAATGTAAAAAGTGAATATATAAATTATTATGAACCAAAAAGAAACAATTGCAATGATTTTTCGTGCATATATTTTATTATATTTTTTTTTTCTTTAAAATCAAGTGTGTGCAGTGTTGCCCATAGAAATAATTCTCTTACAATGACGCCATTGTCAGATGCATAAACTTCGCACATCTGACAATATTAAAATGTCTGACAAATATCTGGCAATAATTTTACAATGCGCTCACACGATTGTAAGACGTGTGACAATTTGTTTTCAGCTGCTAGTTTTGCAATGGACTGAAAATGCTTTTTCTGACAACTATGTCAAGACAACAATTGCCAGTTCACACGGTTGTCAGAAATGTTTTGCCCATTTTACTAACAATATTGTAAGTTCTGACAACTAGTCAACTTTGCTTCCAGTTGAAGTAACTACTTTGGAACAGTTACTGAATTAATAGTTTGAGTTGTTGTTACAAAAGAACAAATATTTTAGTTACTGTTGCTGTCAATTATGTAGGAAGACCTTACATTTCAAACTTACCCGCTTGTTCAAATAACCACTTTTGTAACTTTAAATTATTATCTCTTCCACTTACTTTACTTGCTCATTTTATTAATTGAAATTTAATAAGATTTACTATTTCCTTGGTTAATTTAACATATAACCACAGTTGAAAAAATTTAGCTCAAAATAATAGGGAATGAAATGTTAAAGAAACCCATTAACACTGTAGTTTTTACCCGACGGCGCGACGCAAAGCAGGCTATTGTGTTTATCAGCTTATGTACATATGTATGTATGTATTTATGTGTATTAATTTGCGGCACTAAATAAACCGAACGCGAAAAATGATTTTGATAATTCTTATATCAATAGATTTGACTTAATCCTGGGAGTGTCACTAAAGATGTGACAGTAGTCAAAATTCAATATGGCGGCCAACAGACGCCATTTTGTAAATACGAAAACAATTAAAAAGTCGGCGAACGCTTGTCGAATGATAATTCGACACGCATTTTAAAATAATCTTTAGGTTTCTCCTATGATTTCTCACTTCGAATGACCGTTTAGGATATATAACGGTTTAAAGTTGGTCGCAGTCATGTTTTTTATTTTTTATTTCTATTTGCTAATTTTATTCTAATAAAAACTTGTTTTTGGCGATTAAGAGGAGCAAACTGTTGATATTAGTTAATACGGTTAAAAAAGTGACTAATTGTAGTTGTTTATTTTACTTTAAATAAAGGTTGTTTTTACAATTATCATTAAGTCATCGATTAAATTGGTAAAATATCTCTCGTAACCTAACCACAGAATTATAAATATAAAAAATTGTTTGATTAATTGCTTCACATTAGTTAGTTTAAATAATTTCGTTCGGTGGGTGCAATTTTAATCGTCGAAATTTGGTTAGATTAACCTACAATATTTTTTTCTTTTTATATGCCCTTGCTCTGGCTTCCCGATCGATTACACAAATGTTCTTGTGAATTCGGATGTTAAAACACTGATACACCTGTTTAAGTTGCAAAAAAAATATATATAATAAAACGCATGTGTTCCAGCATCCGAATTTAGAAGAAACAAAAATGAAAATAAAAAATTTCAAATTTTCTTTTATTTTCGTTTTTAGTTTTGAGCAAACAAGCTCCTATTATTCGCACTTAAAAACAGTCTTGTGGAAGCAAAATGAAGCGAGAAAATCAAAAAATGTGTAATCGCCCGTTCTCAACTTAAAAAAAAGTACAACAAATTTTAACTTCATTGTTATGAATACGGACCAATAAAAAATTTCTTAATTCAAACTAGATTTTAGACTTGGATCGAACTCGTTGACTACTTAATTTTTTTTCCACAAAAATGGGTTTGATCATAAGTTTGTGTCAAACCTATATAATTTAAATGGGTTTGATCATTGGTTTGTGTCAAAAACGAACTAGTGAACGAGATCAACCCATGTCTAGTATCTAAACCTTGTATGAGTTTAATTAGTTTTGTATCTAAAAGACTTGGGTCGAACTCGTTCACTAGTTCATTTTTGACAAAAACTGATAATCATACCCATTTAAATGGCATGGGTTTGATCATAGGTTTGTGACAAAAATGAACGAATGAAATCGAACAAAGTCTGCATTTAATAGGGCTGGGTCCAGTTTGTTCGAACTCATTCAGTCGGTCGTTTTAAACGCAAACCTATTATCAAACCCATGTAATTTAAGTTGATTTGATCCTTGGTTAAATGAGTTTAAACGAGTTGGACCCAGCTCTACTATTGAAATAGTTCGATGTAAGCTTGTTTCGAACTTGTTCGATCCAAGTCTAAAGTCTAGTTTATAAAGAAAACTGACTAAAAATATGTGGTCTGATAAATCAATCATTGGGAGCAGAAACTTTAGTTATTTTGAGATTTAAAATATATGTATGTTATATGCCAAAATTTTATGTTAGATCATATTTAGGTTTGGCCTTATTTTAAGAAACTATTAGGCTTGTATCGAACTCCTTCAGTAGCTCGTTTTTGACACGAACCTCTAATCAAACCCATTTAAATTACACGGGCAAAAAGAAGTTACTGAAAGAGTTCGATACAAGTTTGGAAAATATATAGAGTTGTGTCTGACAGCTCTTTAACGTTCGAATCAAAGTTTCTTTCAAACCCATTTAATTTACCTTGACTTTTTTGACCGGACTTGTGTCCAACAGCTCATATGAATCGGCGAAATCTCTAAACTTTGATAAGAACTTTATGGCCAACCGTTTATCCCTTTCCAATTTTATGATAATACATACTTTGTTTCTCAAAATATTCAAACTTATTTCCAATATCCAACAAATTTGACTAAGAATAATGGTAGAATTAATCGAATCGTATCGTGAGTTTACGAATCAGCTGACAAAATCTGTATTTTTTTTTTAAAGAAAAGTAACACTCCGGCAATGAATGCCTACTACTATTACTGGGTGTTACCTTCTTTAGGAAAGGGATAGTGATAGAGAAGACAGGTGGTGAAGGAAAAGATAGAGGAAAGCATCATTCTTTTACATTTCAGTGTTGCAGCGCCTCTGGTGTTCAATGAGGCGTATTCAATTTTTTTTCTGAAGCTGTGCTTAGTAGCAATTTTATTGGTTATTTTACTTCGCCAATGATTCTGCTACACAACGAAGGAGGGCGCTCTGATGTTACATTAGGATTAGTATCTGCTGAAGCCGGTATAGTTCAGTGACTAGTGACTATGGCTTCATCACTTGAACTTTCCTACAAAAACTGATACAATTTACTATAATGCACATCAAAAAAATGCTTGGTGTTGTTACTTAATGCCTGTTGGATACCGGGCTCGAACCCAGGATATTCGGTTTTGTAGTCAACGTGCTAACTACTTCAGCCAACGCCGCCCTCAATAACGTAAATAAAACATGTTGCTGTTTATTTAATACGTATCGTAACGTATGTGAGGTAGAAATCTACAGAAAATAGATTTTTACGGAGCAAACGTTAACTTTTCTCTCACATACATACACACACATGTATAAAGCAAAGAGAATTACAATAACAGCTGACACGTTCGCTTGCAGACTCACATACATATTTACTAACAAAATCCAGATTTAAACGATGCGACAACTTCAAAAGTAAAACGATACGAATCGACTAATTCTACCATAAGGATTATATCTTCAAGTTTATGGCAAATCTATCTGCATAATAGTACATATGCATTTTTAATATTATTCTCTTAAAAGAAAAAGTAATGTACTGCAGCAAAAGCCACATTTATTTGTATCTCTCAAAGTGTGACAATTATTACACACTTCACTGACCCATGGAAAAATTATTTGTCTTCGCTCTTTATTGATAAAAGCTGATAAAAAATACAATACAAACAATTTCTTTGTCAAAATAAAGGTCACAAAAAATGTCAATTAAATAATAATCAAACTAACTTTACGAATAAAAATAACTATAGGAAAAAAGCGAAACTGAAAAGTAAGACATTGAGTGAGAAATTGATCATTTCTTTGGACGTCTTGCACTTTTTGCCGTATTTCTTTTGCTGGCCAGAGCCAGAGACTGATCAAATCATTTTATTGTTTTCTATTACACAATATGTATTTGCAATTAAGCTTTCTAAATATAAGACTGCATTACAGTGAAAAGACGCGCTTAAAAACACTCATCGGAGACCGTAGGCACAATTGCGTAGATCCTTTTGTAATTTTTAGAAATTCTGTCATATCTTCAAAATTTGCAGTTATCGATAAAATATTTTTTATTTTTGACGATTATACGAACAAAAATAATTTTACAAACTTTGCACTGATCTGGAACAGTTTATATTAGAAGTTGTATAGCAGAAAAGTAAGACTTCCTATATGGTTACGTTAATATATTTAAATAATTTTTAAAAGACCAACATCTCATAAAAAATATGTCACTACGACGTTTTGAATTTGAGTAATTACTAAACAGTTTCCAATCATGTTGGATTCTATAAAATTGTCTATGACTTATGTATGAAACTGAATTAAATAGTTTTTCATTAGTAAACTCGGCCTAACTTTTTATCCTTAAGGTTTGTCAAGGCCACAAAAATTAATACTTGCTTGTGAGATGATTCATCGCTGTCAAATCTTTTCTTCAGGTTTGAGAATGAGAAATAGTCTATCTGGAGAATAGGGCAGATTAAGAAGCAATTCGTAGGCTAATTCATGGAGTTCTGTCATCGAAACTGCAGATATTTGTACACGTACTCACTGTCCTGTCCGAATAAAATTAACACAATATGTTGGCATAATATTTGTGCATATCGATGGCTTAATATAAAAAAGGCGTAACTCGAATTTTCGATATTTTACAGGAGAAGGAAAAATTGAATAAAAACTAATGCACTTACATGCAAGAATAATTTTTAAAATCAAATAAATCTTTTATTTTTAATTGTTACTTGCTTCGTTCTTAAAGGAGGATGTAAATATAGGTTGGCTACCAGAAAATGTTAAAAACGCGATTGAGAAAAAAATTGAGATACGCCCTTTTTATATTAAGCCATCGATATATTCAACTTGGATTATACCGCTTGCATCCCACCAAACGGTCGCCATAACTTTATTGGCTGACAAACCCACCCTGAATTTCTTTGGCACCGATTCACCCCGAGAAACCCACTGTTCTGACTGCTGTTTGGTCGCTGATATGTTGTGGTGGATTCACATTTTGTCCACGGTTAAGACACGGTACAAAAACGATCCATATTATGGTTGAATAATATATTATATACCAAAAACTACTGCGAAGGTGTCACACGATGGCTTTTATGGTCGACTGTGAGCAAGCCCGGCACCCATCTTGTGGAATATTTTCTCATACCCAAGTAATCATTAAATATTCAAACAATTGACCCATGTGAGATGACTATGGCTCCCAAAATCTTTATCACTTTCAACACATAGTGAATTTTCTTTTTTTTTAATTTTTACGGTTGTAGAGACCTAACTAGACATCCAGAACGTTCGGCATCTTCCTTGTTTGTATGGCCACAATGAAATCCAGTACACCGCTTTTTAACCATGAAGATACAAGTCTTTATAGTATTTGTCAAACTTAGCCTTGGTCTGAGTAATGTGTTTTTCAAATTAAATTCACTTTCTCCATTTTCTTCTGTAATTACGGAATAGCCTTTTACCAATAGCCGTCAAACGCAAACTAAATCACGTAGCTAGTTCTAATTTTGGCGGGCGTCAACTAACAGTTGAGTGTGATCGGGAGCAGTATTGCATTTTCAAAAGTTCAAAATCTCATGGATAAATTTTAAGTAGTAGAAGTACAATCCAGTGTTTCTTACAGTACTAATAGTAAGTATTTAATATAATTGCTTAATTCACAACAACTTGTATAGTGTATTTTTGTATCAAATACACTTTCTGATTTTCAATTGTGAACACCCTGTGTATAGTGTATTAATGTATAGGGTCCGCCAGATAATTTTTTTTTTTAAACAGGGCGCAAAATATCGAGTGTAGCTTCGGCTGTGTGGCACGTAGCGCCGTCCTGTTGAAACCAAATGTTGCCAATATGCTCCTCTTCAATTTTTGTGAACAAAAATTCGTTCAACATGGCCCGATAACGATCGCCATTGACTGTAACGGCCACTCCTTGCTCACTGGCCCAATTATGCCTCTGGACCAAAATCCGCACCAAACAGTGACTTGTTTTGGGTGCTTCGGCTTTTCAATGTATGCGTGCGGGTTTTCTGTGCCACGAATGCGACAATTTTGCTTGTTTACATACCCGCCAAGATCAAAATGAGCTTCATCTGAAAAGATGATTTTTTTTGGCAAAATCGGCATCTTCTGTAAGTCGATCGCAAGCAATATTTCCCAGCGTTGTTCAAGCGTATACACAACCATATTCGTTCAGCGGAAAGATAAAACTAATTATCTGTCAAATCAGACATGAGCTAAGTGTTAACATTCACGAAATAAGCACTAGTTGAAAAAAAACGTCAGATGGCGACCCTTTATATACAAATTCTCTCAGAGAGAATATTTTAATAACATATGAAATAAAAGTGTAACCAACAACAAATTTCACACTATTGTATTTAATATGATATTACAATCGGTGCACTGATACAAGAAGTTTTGTGAATTAAGCAAATATATGTAACTTCTAAAAGACTTTCAAAATTTCCTTAAAACGTTATATTTTGCTTAACCGTAATCACTTTTGAAGTGAGTTCAGTACTTACACTTAATAATTGCAGTTTTTTGCTTGAGCTGACTGTACCCCGTTTTTGTAACTTGTGAGAAGTTTTCACCAGAAGAAAAATTGAATAATTATAATCGTTCTCCTATTTAACACAGAGTTAGTTATATAAAAACTTATATACGTTTTTATTCATCCTGTTTTTAGCAGGTCGATAAAAATATTTTAGTTTTTACATTCCTTACAGAAACCATTCACTGCATTCACACCCAGCAATTTTCCTTAAGAAACTTTATCCTTACCATTAACTCTCTCTTTCTATCTCTCTTTCTCTCACATAAACTCAAAAGTTACCAAAAAAATAAAAAATTATGTGCAAATAATTATTTCATTCTTTCAAACATCTTTTTAAAACTCACGTAAAGTCTTCTTTCTGCTTTTTTGTCACATCGCACTGCAAACACATTTTATCCAATGGCAGCTCATTGCGACGTGCAGTACTTTGCATAATTGCCGTTAATAATGATTGTGGATTGAAGAAGCCAGCCAACCAAACACAAGAGGGCAACTGATTTTGTTTGTTGATTTGTTTGGAATAAGGAAATACAACATTGACTTTTTACTGCAAACTAAAAAATTAACTTTCACTCACCACAAAATCCGTGGACCATGTCTCCAATTCTCTTAAGCGTAGACACAAGTCAATGAACCAATTACTTAGTCCCAACAAAGAAGGATAAGCCCGTTGGGTCCAAACGGGCGGTACTTGATCTAGAAAGAGAGCATTTTCCAAAACCTCCATGTCAGAGGTGATAGTGAGCTCTCCTTTGAGGCCCAAGTCCAGTTCCTTAAGACTTCGTTTCATTTCACCGGTCAAATAGTTCATGCGCTCACATTCCTGGAAAGCGACAATAACATAAGGTGTTCTCTCCTCTACTTTGTTCATGATTTCTATCATATTAAACTCTTCGGGTAATTTTTCTATTATTTCATCTACTATTTGTTTCACTTTATCTTCTCTTGTCACGGTAGCTCCTCCACCAGCACCAGCATCTCGCGGCTGCATTTCGAAAACAGTGCGAAATATATTTTCTGCCCTTGTAGTAAGGAAACCAATTTCAGCATTTGGATGCAAACCATAAAGATAAGGAGATTCGGCTGGCATGTTTTCATCAATATAAACGTGATAGCCCATATAGTCGGTGTTGGGAGGAGCTGGAAAACCAGGAGCCAAAAACAATTCACCATCGACCAAATCTGGTTGCATATATTCCTCCAAGTAGGTAATGCATAGCTTACGGTCCCAGTCGTCAGTTATGTGTCCACCATACATAATTTCACCGAACAAATAACGCAAATCTTCCCAAGGCACTTTGGCATTAGCCTCCAAATAATTGAAAAGCACCGATACACTTATATTAAGATCTCCCACGTTAAAGGGATAGATCTTATTCCAGCCCTGAGGCCCAAATTTACGACGTTCAGCAACAACAGCATGAAAGTAGCAAAGTGAGAAGAGGATTGCTTTGAATTCAGCTTCCTTCCCCGACATTTCTAGAGTCTCTTGTGTGAAATTGTCCAAAGCTTTGTGTAGATTGGCCAACATGCCCGTGGGCGGCTCATTGGTGATTTTAATGGATGATTCTAAAATGCCCTGCAGCAATCAGAAATCGTTAGATGTGCAAGTATGTATACATATGTATGTAAAAGATATAATTATGTAGCAAAACTTGCTTAAGTCGTGGCACCTTCGTAATCTCCATATTTAAAAGTACCTCTTACAAAAATTTCTATTATTTTGTGTTACTTTTCAGGAAGTTATAGCGTAATAAATTAGTGCTTATTTTTTTCCGACTCATACTCCCATATGGAATAATATTTTAATTAGATTTTACTTTGATTTTGTTTCAAATTGTTTAGAACGATGTTTTTCTAAAAAAATTCAAGTGAATACCGAATTTCCTAATTTATTTGCATAAGAAGTACATTTCTGAAAATCAACTTGAAAGCTTAAAACTGCTCTGCTGCAAAACAGTAAAATATGACTTAAGCACTTTTTCCTTATTGACACAGAACTGTTCGCACCTGTGGTATTATATGGGCCGAGGGTGTGGAAGCCGGTTCGGCACTTAAAAACATTCTATAGTCCGGATGTGAACCTTCGGCATAGTGTTCCAACTTCTTTTCCAATACGGGCAACCACTTTCTAACCAAATGTATATTTTGTAAAACTACCCAATGACCATTTTTGGCGGCAGTATCCATAGCCGCTTCTGCGATAGCCTCTTGACCTTGGCCCAAGGAAACATTGTGGAAATTATCCAAATCCTGGGAATACCCTAATAATTTTCCCAAAGCTTCCACATCCTTAAGGGGATTAACACCGGGCGACAATATGAAAAAGATGGGTGTAGAGGGTGAAGCTTCTTCAAATGATTTGGCGAACTCCATGGCACGGTTTTCAACATACTTGGAGCCAAGCTTTTCTTCAATGAAATCTCTAAATAAAAATAATAAATCGTATATACATACATACTCGTACATAAATATAAATAAATTTAGTTTTAGCAGCAGAAAAAAGTCTACGTACGCTAGGGCATAAGTCATGCGATCGGGCCTTAAAGCTCTTATCATACAAAGTCTCTGCAAAGCCGTTTTGTTCTTCCACTCTTGTGGGAATTTCTCTTTTTCTGGTAATTCCGATTCCACCAATTTCTTCCATCTCTTCGAAGAGGTTTCTATGTCCCGATCTAAATTTCTAAATTCATCCTTAGAAGCTAGACTGCATATTCCGCCCCACGAGTGATTGGATAGGAAGTCAACTGGACTGGTGACATGGGGTTTAATCGGGAAGCGGAGTAGGAAATCTAGTTCCGCAGAAGTTATTTCTTCATTCATAAGAAGAATCTAATCAAAATAAAAATACAATATTTTATATACTTGTAACAGCGATTTTACGGCATTCTCACCTGGAAAGTCATTTGTGAAGCAAATATTAGTTTATCACATTCGAATAGACCTCTTGAAGTGTACTGAAATACCGAATAGGTAATGCAGTCTATAAGATTGGAAACTCTTTGATTTAAACTCTCACCGCAATCGGCCTTGGCAATAGCCTTTTGGAAAACTACACTAAATGCCTTAATGATGAAAGAAGAAAGAAATACAATTAAAATTAAACAAAAACACTAAAAGCTGTATTGAGAAACCTTTAAAGAGAACTGGTAAATTGGATTTATGGTATTTAGCTCATTCAATATAAAATACAAAAGGCTTGCTCTGGCCGCAGCCGGGCGGTAATATTCTCTAGCCTTATCAATTTCGTTAGAAGTTATTTTTGCTTCAGCCACCTGCATATAATAAAGTTATAAAGCGTGTCATTTTGTTATTGCAATACAAAAATACTCCCACCTTTTCTTCAATTTCGGAAGCGGTACTTTTTGTAGTCTCTAGATTTTCTACTAAGGCGGTATCACCCAAAATATTCTCTCCAGCCGAGGATAGTCTAGATAGCAAATCATCTTCCAGTTGCTTAAGCATTATCTTGAAGTCGTTTTGTTGCTTGGTTAATTCTGCTTTCAATTCTTCCAAATCTGGTCGTTCAGCCTTGACCACTTCGGCTAAAAGTTGATCTTCTAAACCATCGCGTGTGACAGTGAAATTAATTAAAGTGGTTTGTGCTTGCATTTCAGGTTTGTAGTGAGGATTTGCAAATTTTGTGTGCAATATTAAGCGAAAATTAGAATTGTATTCAACTTCTTTATCGCCGATTTTAATAACTCTGCAATTAGAAATATATAGGACAACTGCAATCACAGGCTTACTATATCATATTCTTATATTATCGGAAAGTTGGCCAAAGGAAAAGGTTTTTAACATGAAAATCCTGTGTGATAATAAGAAATTATATAGGAGAGATAGAGTTGCAAATTTAAATCGTTTGCCATCTGAATTATTTTGTACTTGATTTTTAATTTATTGGTGTAATAACGAAACTGAGAAAAAGAAATATAGATATTTGTATTTTGTCCCTATAATATTCTTCCCTGTTCTGAATACTCTGCTTATGAAAATCATGTTGACTATGTGTCTCCGTAGATTTTAATCTACCGTTATTTTCATGAAACTATACACCTGATTCCGCCATTTCTAGTTCCATTAAACTATAATAATTTGTTAAACCACCAATTGAATTATACCATTACTAGATATGGGGGCAAATTACGGCATTCGATATCGTACTAATTTGCATACAATTTTAGTTGTGTTTGTATGGACATTTCGAACGATATCGAATGCCGTAATTTGCCTCCTGAGCGTGAATATCGTCACCATCCACTTAGGAAATTTGTTGCTCTATTTTGCTTTCTTTTTCATTGCCTCAATTTAACAAATTAAATTAACGGGAAAATTATAACATGGTGATTTGTGATTTTGTCATAATTTATTATCTACACCTAATGGAAATCCAATTAGCAATGAAGCGAAACCCTATGTTCTGCAATGGCTATATCTAAACCTAAGCGTATTTTATATTACTGCTCAAGCCCCTTGGAGATATAAATAAATTTCGGACCTGAGAAATAAAAACAAACAAGCTTTATAAAAATTACAAACAATGTGACACAATTTCTATTTATGGAAATTATTCTATGTTGGATACAATCGGTTCATATGCGATATGTATGTTTATTTCTTTGCACAGATTTGTATGTATTATACGACTATGTACCATTTTTTTAAATTTTTATGTAGAATATTTAGTTAGTGATGCAGAATTAATCCTCATGTTGTTTAAATATATGTATGTAAATAAAATAAAAAATTAAAAAAGTTAAATTAATAAATAGTACTTTATTGTTTTATGCCGAAACCTGTTCTGTTGTAAACGTAAAATATACAACACTTCTTAAAAGGTGAGCATTCAAAAATAATACCATATAAATACCAGGTGTGTTCAAAAAGTATCGCGAATTTTGTGTTTTTTCAAAAAAATGTATTATTTATTCATGAAAGAAAAAAGGAGATATTTGTATTTCCTTCTCCGTCTGTCTTACAGCTAAATTACGAGTTAATCAACAAAAGTTGGACTATGTGAACCGGACTTGCTGGTCTAAAGTGCCTTCCACAACTCTATAGGGTCACTTTTTCTGTCCACTATATGCTCATGAGTGAAGTTGTTTAGTTTAATGATGCACTTTGAAGTGCTTGTTGCAGTGGCCGTTTTCGTATCGCACACTGAGTTGTATAAATTTGATGTATTTTAAAGGAAGACTTTCGGTTGAATACTAGAAAATGCAACAATAAAAGTATTGAGTAGTTACTTTTGTGTATTGAGTACCGGGAAAACACTCGGTATTGAGTACTCAGTATCAAATACTCAATACTTTTACAACACTAGCCTGAATCCGTC
The DNA here is from genome assembly GCA_936439885.1 of Nowickia ferox. Lineage (NCBI taxonomy): Eukaryota > Metazoa > Arthropoda > Insecta > Diptera > Tachinidae > Nowickia > Nowickia ferox. The sequence goes on from OW387023.1 coordinate 31,471,392, forward strand.
ATTATAACTTCGGTATTTTTAAAAAAGCTTAATTTTGCTGTACAATGCACTTGGTCAAATCTAAAGGAACCATTCCTATAATTTCTAGTATACTTAATTAATAATGTTGAACTTGGTTTTAATATTGTTCGAAAAAATCATAACATCTGCAATTTCTGAGTCCACCGCCCTACTTGGGCTTTCAGTCTGCACTAAAGTCTATACATGTTTATTGGTGCCTTACTCCAAAATAAAACAAACTTCTCTTCTTCTAACTTCTCTCAATGCGATATAACGTACGATGCATACAGAGACGTGGTGAAAGATAAGTCACAAACGATCGGAACTTGTTTGTATGTTAAAAGAAAAATCATACCATGCAATACTTACTTGCCCTTTTTAATTAAATTGCGACCCAATAAGGAATCCAACACTGGATCCAAGTGTTCATCAATATTTTCTATCAAAACGGTATTTCCCTTAGTAATAGCCTTCTCGATTTCGTCCAAATAGGTGCGCTGGCCCATACGTATTACAATCAGGTCATCACCATATTTTTGCTTGATCCATTTTATACCTTGTAGCTGGAATTTAAGGCAAGATATTTTTTTATTTGTTTAGAAGGCAAAAGTGTAGGCAGTAATTAGGTACAAATAATGTTATTAGAAAAATGGAAAATGCAATGGAAGGATTTCTTAAAGCAGATGAAATATTAATTTAAAAAGAAAATTCAGTGGCTTCATTTAGAGTACGAGTATTAATTATATGACTCAAGAAATGAGCTTAATACACAACAAGTGGTGGAAATTTCGCATACAAAATAAAGTTAGGACAAAATTCACGAAAACATAAGACTTTGAGATTTGCAGTTGCTGAAGTATTAAATTGTTCCATCGACAAAAACATTCTTGGTGTTCACTGTCAACCCAAAAAATAAAATTGGCGGAATATTAATGGTTTTATATCAAAATGAAACGTCTTGACTTTACTTTCTTGTTAGTGGGTATCAGGCGGCGACGTCAGTCATTAACGGCTTCGAAGAATGAAAATGTCCAGTTATGACACGGCGAGTACTTATTATCCTTTATTTTCTATAAAAATTACTATTGGTCTTTTACATATAGTACCAGGTTTCCAAAGGTATAAATTGATTTTAAATATACTCGTACAAGCTCTTTTCCTTACCTGAGGATCAATCATCAATGGCCATCTATCGGAATTCGATAATACTGTTGCATTTTCAATAGACATTCGGTCCGATGGTAAACCTTCATTTGTCCATATGGCTATTGTGGTGTCATCAGTTAGCAGCGAGAGCGGATCTAAATTTTCAGTTGTTGGTATTGGTGGGTCAATATTCTTTAAAAATGGCATCCACATTTTTTGCAGCAAGTCTATGCGAAACTGTTTTGTGAAACCGCCCACGTACGATATGAACGCAGTGATTAATAATATATCTCCTGGTAGGGTTATGCCTTGTTGAACGAAACTAAATATAAAACAAAATTAAATAAAAAGTAAAATAAAATTATTTATGTAACAATTAATTAAGGATACATTAAAAGTTGTTATTTGTTCAAAATAATAAACATGTATGTATGTTAGGTAGGCTTAGATTTGGAAGTGTACGAATATACTCACTTAAGCAAATTAAAGACTAATAAACGTGAAATATAACTGCGTTTACTTACTTATTAACTGCTTCGGCCCAGCGCACATTTTCACTTGCTAAACCACCCACTAAGCGATTAGCGAGAGCGATGGTAGCCTGAGTGGCATCGGCTTCCTGTTGACAGCGTAATTTATCAGCTGTAGCTTGTTCAAAGTCGGCTGTTAATTTAGCTAATTGCTCTTCCAAGTTCTGAGAAAGAAAATATCTAACTAAAGCGTCTGACTTTGCTAGAATTGCTAAAACTCACCGTAACCTTTCTCTTAATACCTGCCAATTTATCTTGAGCTGCTGCCAGTTCAGCGTTTGCCGCCGCCAAGGCCTTTCTCTTGGGCTCTACATCGCAGAAAACTTCATAAAATTTAATAATATTGATAACCCAAGCACACAAGCCAGCTGCCGCTCCTGACTTTGATCTAACAAACTCTGGTTCAAATTCAGGATCCTTTAAATAAGGATGTATAGCTTTAATGATTTCAGGATGAATATTTTCCTTGTCGTAATTTACAAGAGAGTCTAAAAATGTATCCACTTTGGCCATGGCAATTTTAGCCGCCTTCCAAGAGCGATCTTTGGGCAATTTTCCCCCTGGTGCTAGTAAAACCATAACGGCTGCTGTTACATTGGTTACCGCACCAGGAGGAGAACCAAAAGATTTTAGCTCAGTTAGATTGGCCTTGTTCAAAGTATTTAGGGCTTCCTGGGCAGCCACTAAAGCTGGTTCAGCTTTGAGCAAGTCTTCTTCACAGTCTTTTTGTTTTTTCGATACCTCATCTGCTATTAAGGCCACTTTCATTTCCTCTTCGTCGGCAAGACCCTTTTCTGTTTGCACTTTTTCTGTTTCTACCCCCACCATCTCAATTAAAGCATCGGCTGCCTCATTTTTCTCCTTCAGTTCAATTTCCTGTATTGCTAATTTTACTTTTAGATCTGCTACTTGTACAGCTGTTGAGCGCAATTTTTCTAAACCATTTTCCAAGCGTTCAATCTTGCTCTGCAAGTCTTGGTGCTTATCATTCAAAAGCTTTAAGTACAAGCTTATTTGTTCCAAATAGCTTTTGGGAGTGGTGTAATTATAACGTCTTTCGTTTTGTAAATACACCTTAGACATGGAATTTACAGATGTGTGAACATAAGCCATAAATTTAGCCACGGAATCCTGGTGATTGGGTGGGAGAACTTTAGATTGCGAAAGAAAATTCATGGCCACGGAAATGAGAGCTTCCTGGGGCCACTCATGAAACCAATTAATTGAAGTGGCATTGATGATGGCAGGAAATTTCCTCGACCGTACACGAAATGTTGAACCAACTGGTGAAAAACACAAAACTATTTTCAGTTGCCTGCGTACGCGATCTATAAAAAATTTCCAACAATTTTCACGCGAATCCACGAGTCCAGCACCCTTGACCTCATTACGAACACCAGCTATAATATTTTCAATCTCATCGTCGGGAAACAGATCTGGAATCTCACCAGTGGACAGCATATCGTTGATAAGGACCAGAAAATCTTCATTGGGAATTTGGGCATCTGTCATAAGAAACATAATGCCCACATTCTTTAAGCCTGCCTTCAAATATAAACCTGAAAATTCATTCTATAAATAAAATAGAGAGAGAGAGAGATAGAGAGAGAGCTAAAGTTTGTACGAGTATGAATTTTTTTTTTTAAATTCTAACCTTTAAATCATTGATGACATAACCCTTTTTTAATTGAATCTGCACCACTTCCAAACTTGATATAAACGCAGCCAGGCGAGCCAAAGATTGCTTACCACTACCTCCCACACCCACCAATAAGGCGCTGCCTCTGGGTGACTCCAAAACACGATTAATACGACACACATGCATCATGGCATCCTCAAAAAGCACTAAATTCATAGCAGCGACAAGATCATTATATGAAGACATGGCTTCCGTGAGGAGCTTGTGAAGCTCAGTCCATCCCTTGATGGGCATGTACTTGGGTTCACCAATTCCCCCAGCGAAATGACAATATATGTTTGGCTTATCAAATATTACTGATTCGTCAATTTCTTCAAAGGATTTCTTTACAATGTCATGTTGCATTTTAGTGAAATTATCAATATCCTTTTCGTCGATTAGTTTGTCAGCGTATACCCGTTGGGTTTCATGTTGCCACAAACGTATTAAATCTGTGGATGTGGGTAAACAATCAGTTGTGCTGAAAAGAAGACCCTTGTGCAGAAATAAAGTGTTAAGTTTTCATTGATATCAATTTTTGTTAATCAATAATGTAAAACTCACCTGAAAAACATTGCTTATATCTCTTAAATTAAAAATATAATGCGATTTGATGGCTGTTGGCAAAAATACTTGTGACGATTTGTTGTGCAGAGCCAATGTGGCTGCCACAATATTCGGAGACATTCTTGCCACTATGGGATTAAACTTTTGCTCGGCATTCATAAAGTGTTGAGACAAAATCGAGGAATACATATTGGTTATGGATTCGGATCCGGGAAAACTTACTGCCAGTACACAGAAATGGCGCTGTAGCCGAGGATTTATGGTGAAACTGCCTGCTGTGGGGTTCATACAGGCCACATATTGGCAGTTGTGTATGTCCTTCAAACTCAGCTTATTCCGATCATACCAGTGACCATAGTCCAAATGTTGGCGCATCAAGGTATGGGGTTGTACTGTGCCATAGCAATCCACTTCCGGCATATTCATGTCATCAATGAAATATATAAGAGTCTTATTTCCGGGTGGACCATAGTTGCGGCCAGCTTTCTTTTCCAAAGGTTTTTCTAAAATCTTCTGTAGCATTTCGGATGTAGTATAAAAGTTGAAGGGTATAGTGGTGACAGCATAGTTCTCTGATAGCGATTGCAGTTTTTCATTAACCAAAACAGTTTTGCCGCAACCTGCAGTGCCCACTAACATGACTGGATGTTTCTTATCCATAAGCAAATCCAAGAAAAATCTTATGCGAATAGACTCAGAGGTATGAACTAATACGGCTTGCAATGGTAAGTCGCCATCCAATTCAAATTTCGGAATTTTTTCGGTCCAAGGTACGAATTGCTTACTCTCACTATCCAGAAAATAATCAAATACAGTGCCACCTTCAAGTGTTTTAAGTTAATACCAAATATTTATCGCATACAAGATAAAGTTATCTTCACTCACCTTGAGGAAATTTGACGCTTTTGAATTCATTTAGCCACCATTTACTGAACTCAACACGATAGTCAATAGTTTGATCCTGAAACATAGCCGAACCGAAGGCCCAAATACAGGCAAATACAAAATAAAGTTCATACCATTCTTTGGGACAGTCGGCTGGTGTGTTAGCCGGGGTCAAAAAGCACTCCAATAGATGGCACAACATTTGTATATGAGCCATTTCTGCAATGGGTGTAATCTTCTTAAAACGAACCCTGATAGTTTCCAATGAAGCCGGTATATACTTATCAAATAACATAACTAAATTTGACTTTTCGGAGGGTACTTTACGTGTTTCCACCCAACTAGTGACATAACTGATAAAACAAACAATACAATGCATACTCAGAAGGAGAGAATACTTTGTTCAAAGCTTACGGATTCCATCCAAGATCCTGAGGGTTTATATATAAAATACCCGCTCTAGACACTGTAGCCGGAGTGGCTGTTCTCAAATTGGAAATCTCAAAAAGCAAACGCATCGAAGGCGTCAACGCAATGCGCTCGTTGCTGGCCAAAGTCAAAACTTTGTTGTCATCCATTACGGTATTTAAACTTTCTATCCACATGGGATCTATATCGCCATCGAGCACAATCCATTTGGGCTGATCACCCGTTATGTTTGCCTGATCTCTCATTATCACTGAGAACAAACCATCTTTCCACTCTCGAGTTGCGGGATTTATTATACCGAACAGCTCATCGTTGGTTACCGCCTTTGGATTTAAATCATTGAATATGGGCTTCCGTTTGATATTCTGGTACGTGCGCAACAGGGTTTTCCATACTTGAGTTTTACCCGTTCCAGCATTACCAACAATAAAAACGGAATGTCTTACTTCCAATAATTCTTCCAGTTGCACTACTTTCAAAATGAAAGTGTCTTCGGTTTGAAGTAGTAAATCTGAGGCCGCCTGTTTAACAGTGCGTTCAAAATCTTGATCTCTCTTGCGTGGTACATCCAGCGCAGGAAACAAGTCACTTATTAACCCCATGAAAACTGGCATATCATCCGTAACAACTTTGGGAATATTAAAGTCTCGCAAAGCTCTCATAAGCACTTCTTCTTCAGGACGACCAGGATCTCCTCGCTGAAATAGAACATAATAATAATTTCTCCATCATGCGCAAGCGGAATGTTTTCCTTTTTTATATTTTGACTAACACAGGAAAAGTACATTTAAGTTTCAATTGAATTTTCATTCCTTCCGAAGTGGAAATTTATATAATTATTATTATTATTATAATTTGAAATTTATTTGCTGGTGGTTCAGCGTTGTCTATATATTTCATTGTTGCTGTAACAAATCATCAGTAGACTTCAACCACACATTTTGAATAGTCACAAACCTCTTATCTTATGCACAGACTTTCAAGAACTATTTGAGAATTCACAAATAATAATATTTTTGAAAATCACAAAAGAAAAATAAGCATAGTAGGCTTAGAAACTAATACAAAAACCCAGCAAATAATTTATATTCGATACAAATCTATTTTATTTTCGTACACCTTTATACAATTAGAAATCCATCGGATAACAATAAAAGTAATTATAAGGCAAAATGAAAAATAAAATCCAAATCCAACATTTAAGAAATTTTATTATTCGACATATTGTCAGAAGTTTATTTTAATTTGAAATTTATTTGCTGGTGGTTCAGCGTTGTCTATATATTTCATTGTTGCTGTAACAAATCATCAGTAGACTTCAACCACACATTTTGAATAGTCACAAACCTCTTATCTTATGCACAGACTTTCAAGAACTATTTGAGAATTCACAAATAATAATATTTTTGAAAATCACAAAAGAAAAATAAGCATAGTAGGCTTAGAAACTAATACAAAAACCCAGCAAATAATTTATATTCGATACAAATCTATTTTATTTTCGTACACCTTTATACAATTAGAAATCCATCGGATAACAATAAAAGTAATTATAAGGCAAAATGAAAAATAAAATCCAAATCCAACATTTAAGAAATTTTATTATTCGACATATTGTCAGAAGTTTATTTTAATTTGAAATTTATTTGCTGGTGGTTCAGCGTTGTCTATATATTTCATTGTTGCTGTAACAAATCATCAGTAGACTTCAACCACACATTTTGAATAGTCACAAACCTCTTATCTTATGCACAGACTTTCAAGAACTATTTGAGAATTCACAAATAATAATATTTTTGAAAATCACAAAAGAAAAATAAGCATAGTAGGCTTAGAAACTAATACAAAAACCCAGCAAATAATTTATATTCGATACAAATCTATTTTATTTTCGTACACCTTTATACAATTAGAAATCCATCGGATAACAATAAAAGTAATTATAAGGCAAAATGAAAAATAAAATCCAAATCCAACATTTAAGAAATTTTATTATTCGACATATTGTCAGAAGTTTATTTTAATTTGAAATTTATTTGCTGTGGTTGAAGTCTACTGATGATTTGTTACAGCAACAATGAAATATATAGACAACGCTGAACCACCAGCAAATAAATTTCAAATTAAAATAAACTTCTGACAATATGTCGAATAATAAAATTTCTTAAATGTTGGATTTGGATTTTATTTTTCATTTTGCCTTATAATTACTTTTATTGTTATCCGATGGATTTCTAATTGTATAAAGGTGTACGAAAATAAAATAGATTTGTATCGAATATAAATTATTTGCTGGGTTTTTGTATTAGTTTCTAAGCCTACTATGCTTATTTTTCTTTTGTGATTTTCAAAAATATTATTATTTGTGAATTCTCAAATAGTTCTTGAAAGTCTGTGCATAAGATAAGAGGTTTGTGACTATTCAAAATGTGTGGTTGAAGTCTACTGATGATTTGTTACAGCAACAATGAAATATATAGACAACGCTGAACCACCAGCAAATAAATTTCAAATTAAAATAAACTTCTGACAATATGTCGAATAATAAAATTTCTTAAATTATTATTATTATTATTTATTAATAGATTAAATAAATTGTATATACATATGAACATATTTACAATTAAATTCATTTACAATATTTATCTATATTAGGCTGAGCATTTTTGTTGTAAGCCCGATTTGCAGTGATAATTAATATTCTGAATTATTACAATTCATTGATATCAACAAAAAATTTAAAAAATTTCAAAAATCAAATTTATTTGTTAACAATTTTCTATATTTCAAACATACTTGAATGTATTTAGATTATTGAATGTATTATAATTTCGACAATTCAGAATATTAAGCACTTCGTTTATTGTAAAACTACTATACAATTTTGATGTATTGCGGTTCCAGTAGTACAAATATGATCCAAATTTTAAATTCCATGGAGAAATTTTTTTTTAATGTTTGAGTCAAATTGTCAATATTTTGAAACATGTCTCCACTTATGTTGTAATAACTCAAAAACAACTAGTCCGATTTTGTTAAGCTAAATTTACAAAAATTACTATTTACATAATAATAATAATAATAATAAGTAAAAATAATTAATGTTATGATCGTAAAAAGATAAGCAAGAATAGTTAAATATACGTCGGTATAGTGATACAACTTCGTGCTAACTTGAATAGAAAATGAAAAAACGGATAAACAGAAAATTAATAGTGATACTTACAAATGTATTTACCAATGGTAAATCAATAATTGTATACACAATACAATCATTTCTCATATTCCATTTCATTAAAAATTTGCGTTAAATAGCTTGGGTCCTGATGAAGAAGAATATCGGTATTTCCCCCAGCTAATAAAGTCTAATTTAATTTTTCTTCTCTTCTTTAGAAACTCATATTAATTAATAAAAATATTTCATTCAACAAGAATTGAAATTACTGAACTTAAGCCTGACTTAGAAATTATTTCTGATTAAAATTTAAATTTATTATAAGAAATAAAATAAGAAAATAAATAAATAAATAAGTAGTTTATAATAAAACACTTTTTTTTATTATTATAAACTACAAACTCTTGCAACCAATTTGAAATATGCACGAATATTTTGCCGTTTTCGATTTTTCATGATTTTTTTTAATACAAAAAAATTTGCTATTTTTAAGTAAAAAATATATTTTTGGCTACAATTTTTTATTATAACTCCGAAACTACTGAACCGATTGAAACGCCATATATAAACAGATTAAAGGTTATATAAATAGTAATTTTTGTAAATTTAGTTTAACAAAATCGTACTTGTTGTTTTTGAGTTATGACAACATAAGTGGAGACATGTCCCAAAATATTGACAATTTTACTTAAAAATTATTTTGAAAAAAATTTTCCACAGAATTTTAAAATTTTACCATTTTGGTACTAAGGTAGCAATGATGCAACAAATCTACATACTGGTTATTCTAGCATTTGTTTGCTGTTGATCTGTGTTATCAAACTAGTGTTATAGGGCGATAAATTTGTCGTAAGTCCTGGCTGTACATCAAAATTAAGTTGCGAGTACAGATCGTGATGCTGGGAATTCGCTGCATGTTATCTTCAAGCTCTTTGGATTGAAGTTAATTTTAGAACAAGTAAGTACAAAAGGGTGTGTCAGAATTAGCTGGAAGGAATGGAAGAGTTCGACAGAGATTTTACCATTTTTTTGCCTAGTACACATTCCGCAATATAACACTCTCCGCTAAAATAATACGTAGTCGTTATTGGCTTACATTCAGTTGCAATGTCGAAACATATAACGAGTCCAGGTTAGTTTCCAAATGTAGCATATAATTGGGTGTTGTGTAGGGAAGGTACAACATTTTTTTGATAAAAAATCGAAACAGCTTCTCTACTTCTTCGTGCTTTTCATATCCTTATATTTGGACCGCAGGCTGCATTAAATATTTTTAGTTTATTTTTCGTGAAAGTTGGTGGGTTTGTGATGCACTCATATTGTGACCATGTGGAATTTATTGCTAGCTTTGTTGCAGTTAATTTGTGACTTAAATGATTTTTGAAAGACAACTTGTACATGATGATTACCCCAAGGTATTTGTGGCTGTTTACTTTTTCTATATTATCTGTGCCATATTTCCAGTTGAGGTTCGCAGAAATTCGCCTGCTTGTACGAAATATTAATATTTTAGACTTGTCCAAGTTAACTGTTAAACCCCACTTAGTGCAATATGAGTGCAATTCATCAATCATGAGTTGTAATTCGGACGGTGAAACTGATAGAATAACTATATTGTCAGCATAAAGCAATATTTTAATATTTCTGTCTGCAACACTTACACCACCTGGCAGCACATCGACAAGATCATTGATACATATGTATATAGTGAAAACAGGAGTGGGCTTAAAATACAACCTTGCTTTACAATCAAAACAAACAGCAGAAATGAATACTTAGTGAAATGAACAATTGAAAATTTTTACAAAATTAAATGAAAAATTTTGCAGTGTTGAACTAAATAAAACAATGTGTAAAACATTATTAGTAATATAAAAGTGATTAAAATTAGTTTCCAAATGCTTACAAACTAAATTTTAAACATTTTCCTTCAAAAATATTAATTTTTAACTTCAACTTGCAAAAAGCAAAAAACGAATGAGACCACAAAGCATAAATTGAAAATACATTTGAGCACATGAACATTTGCACAAAATTAAATGGAGGAATTTGTCGTAATGAATTAAAAAACACAATGCGAAAAGGATTATTAGTATTAATAAAGTGAATAAAATTTGTTTTCAAATGATTAGAGACTTTGTTTTAAGCATTTTCGTTCGCAAATATTAATTTTTACCATTTATTTACAAAAACTAGGCTGCGAATGAGACCTCAAAGAATAAAATGTAATTACTTTAAAATAATACCACGCGAAAGAAAAAGTAAAGAGGATTAGATGACTGTGTGAGCGAGACCTCTAAAAATCACAATTATCTTCCGTCTTACTTTGTGCTCGTGTCACCTCTGTGCTTTACACCAAGTGCATCAGCAAATGAATCTGAAAGAGTATTCCCGTCCCAAATTTGACTCACAGTGTTGCTGCCAGTAATTTTATTATCTAGGTATGGTGTCAAAGGCAACCGAGAAGTCGACAAAGAGAGCATACGTTCTTTTACCATTCAGATTCTCAGGAAAAAATACTTCTTACCAGAAGCGTTTTTGTAAGGGCGACAATGTTACAGAATCACTTGCTGTTGTGCATGAATAAGGCATTTTTTTTTTGTTCGAGATGAGCCAGCTAGAGGCAATACATTTAGCTTCGAAAGAGCCATGACTTTTTTTTGTCTTACTAAAGTGCTTCACAGAAGTAATAAGATATAATTTTTGTGAGAGTCCGCCTTACATTGGTGCTTTTCAGAAGCATTTTTATTAGCTTTTGTTATCAAATAAGCAATACATTGCTTCCATCAGTTGTTAGAGCTTTTTTACTATGTTTACCAAATAAAAATAGTATCAACAGTAGAATAATTCTTTCTAAGACCGGCTTGGTATTCGCTCATTACATTGTTATTTTCTAACAATTCGGTTATTTTATTTAACAAAATTGTATTAAAAACTTTGCACAGAGTGTTGACCAATTTGTTGGTAAGTTTGGATCACCTTTTCTAAAAAGTGGCACTAAACTAAAGTTTTAATTACTGTATTAAGATCTCGGAATTCGATAGGAGAATCTAACAGAGCATCAATGAAATATGGTATAGACCAACTTATGCTATATGCATTTTCATTATTTTGTAGCAAAGTGCGACTAGACGTTTTCAAAGATTTAGACAACTTCCACCATTCACTGAAACATCTAACTGTATTTAACTGCTGTATATTCTTGTTATATAATTCAAATTTATTTGTATTACAGAGCCTCAAGAATCTATTACTAGCTGCAATATAACGAAATTTATTAACAGTATTGCAATTCTTCTTATCTACATGTGTTCAGCTTTAAAAACAAAAATTTACGAAATCGCCAACACATCCAATTAAACCATTTTTGTTTAGGCTGGAAAATAGTTTTACGTTTGCCAGTTTGATTTTCCTTGATACTGCCCAGCAAAAACTTTTCAAGATTTTGTAATGAGTAGTAGTCTTTTAACGACTTACAAAGTAATGAGTGGTACCTATTTATCTAATTATTTTATGCGTATAATAAATGACTGTCCTGTAATGAATAAAATAACAACTTATTTGCATCTTACGTGAAAGTATGTACTTATTGTAGTACTCTCCAGTAAATAATGAAATATATCTAGAGAAAAATTTATTGATCGTGAAAATGAGCTTCGAAAACAATAAAATAACTTTGGTTTACTATAATTTTTATTACAAAATTTAATTATTTGCGCATATTCTTCAATATACATATTCACATATTTTCTTTGTATAATTATAATTTTTAACAATCCAAAAAAAGGTACACGTTTTATAGTTTCGTTATAAAATTCTATATATTTTTATTAGAAAAAATTGCCAATAAATTTTTACATAATTTTAGACAAAAAGTAAAATAAAAATGTTTGCATATTTGTAAGCAAAAAATAATACATTAAATTTGTAATACTTTTAGGCAATCAGTAATCTTTTAATTTTTGGATATTTGTGGGCAAAAAGTATACATATAAAGGGTAAGGCATACTTTTTGAACTTTTCAAACAAAAATAATGGGTTATTCAGTCAAATTTTAAGTATTTACGAATGGAGAGTGCATATACATTTTTGCATTTTAGTAGACAAACTTTTTTGCTGGGTAATAGCACTAATTCATCCGTATGTAGATCAATATGTGTAGTATCAGTCCTAAGGTTTTCTACGTATTTAAGTACGTCTTTCATATTCCAATGCAGCTTTTGGAGCTGCCGATCAACACTGCTTTCAAAATTATTCGTTTTGGATTTTATTTGTAAACACAATGGCATATGGTCAGAGTAAGGTTTAGCCTCCACAGAAAAAATATCAACGAATTGCTAAAAGCTATGCGAAGAAATACAATGATCAATTACAGAATTACCCATTGCACCACAAAAACTAAATTCACCAAGTGCATCATTTACCGTTCTTCCATTAAGTACAATACCACCAACATTTGCAACGACTTCCAACAGTTTCCTTCCTTGGCTATTGTAAATATTACACTGAGAGAAAAACCTTCGTAAATGCAATGATTTTTTACATTATATTTACGATTTTGCCATTGTTTTTCAACCAATGCAACGCTTCACTCGCAGTACGAAAAATTTTTCATCAGTTGAAAAATTTCATATTTACAACGAATTATTTTCATTCATGTAACGACATGTTTTTTACTAAGCAACGTACATTTTCATATTTTATATGAAAAATGTAATTATTGCAATGAAACTTTTTAGTTTATACAATGAATTGACATTAGTCTTTCAACATTTTTAACGAACTTTTTCATTGAATTGTCAACATTTTTCATGCATATCATGACATTATTTCATTACTGAGACGTAACAAATCCTTTTTTGATGATATCGTATCAATGTGTTAACAACATAATTCATTGTTGTATTGACTCTGATTCATCAATTTAATGTAGCCATTGTATTTAATTAATTGTTTAACTTACGTGTGTATATTGGCACATCATCAGGCATAAGAAAAATGTTTGTATGATATAATTGTTTTCCTCCGACCAAGATTCGAACACATCGCGTGGTAATCTACGCGCTTACGACTGCAGCTACAACAACCTCAAGTATTATTTAGATACACTCTAAATATACATATACCATCATTAATGAAATTTTAATTCAACATTATTTAATTTATTTGAAAAGTTATAACTTATAAATAAATATATGTAAAAATACTTTTAATTGTCTCCAGTATTCGAATCTGCGACTACAAGCGTAAGACGCTGCCTACTAGCCAGCAGCAGGAAGTTTTCTTCATTGTAGTTATGAAAATACTTCATTAAAGTTTCAACGAAACTATAATTTCCACAACTATATATTAATTGCAATTGTGATTTGATATTTTTATCTTCTTTTATCTCACCTTATCAATTTAAACTATTGTTTTGTATGAATTCTTGATAAAAACGTGTATTTAAGTTTTTCATTACCCGAATGAAAACTACATATTTCGTAACATTAATTATACTACGAAATGTAAAATAGTAAGCATTAGAAAGGTTTCATTCCATTAATGAAATTTGCATCAATATATTGTATTAATGAAAGGGGTTCAACGTAATGGTGTCATTCCCGTTACGAAGTGTTTTTCTTTAAGTGTATCTTTTGAGCATCTAAAGTCACAAATATACATCCAAAACCTGTTCATTTGCAATTCTAGCATTTAAATCTCCAACTATACAAAAATTTGTGGGATTCAACTCCTGTAAAATTCTTAAAAATTTTCGCAATCGGAATTCCAATTGGTGCAATTCAAATATCTGGGTATGAAGTAAAACGGAATTCGATCAAATTTAGCAACCATAAGAGTGTTACTGTTTATACTTATAAATTTGAATTCATACATTTTCTGTAGAGTCTTACGAAAACCGAACAAACATTCACCACTAGCACGATCAACTGTATGAATTCTCTTCGCTTCAGTTCAGTGTAAAGTAATTTTTTGAAAAAAAAAAACTATAAATAAAGATGTTGTTTGCTAGCTAATACATGAGTTTCAAATAAGATAAATACTTTAAATTTATTAACTTTCGATACGAACGTGCCGAAGTTTATTGCTTTTGATAAATTAGCTAAATTTTATGATAAAAGATTGAAAAAATTAGATTGCTATTGAGTTGGCGCTTCCGTTGCAGCTGCTCCATTTTTATGCACTCCGCTAACACACACTGTACATCCGCATCATAATTTGCCGTAACTTTGCCTATCGACCATGTATATTTGTTATTATTTAAATATATTCAAAATTCTCCAAGCCTTACTTTAACGTTTTTATTGCTTCTGGATTTTTTTTTTTGCTCATTTGCCGAAGATTGTAACGTACATTTTGCTCTTCTTCTGTGTAATCTTTTTGTATATACACATCTCGCCCCTTTAATTTATTTTTAGCAGAAGTAACATTATAAGCCTGTATATTCGACTCTAACGTGAAGCAGACCGATTTGCCTGATGAGATTATTCGAGTTGAAACAACCGAGCAAAAAAATTACTTCAAATAAAGCAGGTTTTTACTATGAGAAAGCAAAAATAGAGCTGACAAACCTGCTCATATCGCTGCCGATTTTTGTATGGCGAGTTCCCGGTTTGGAGTACTACATTTTTTGCTCACATAAGGGCTTTTTTTGAATATAATAAAACATGCAAATATAGCAGTTATCTCAAGCGCTCTTTAAAGGATTAATAATATAAACGTATTTACTTATGTAAAAAGCGCTTTTCAAGATTACATTAGCAAAATTTGTGGCTTTAAAACCTGCATTATTGTGGCGCTGTTAAATCACCTCTTTTCTATAGTTTGCTTCATATATGCTCACTGCTTCTAAACAGCTCATATTTTAAAGCGAGTTATGATGCGCTTTATTGCCTTATTGCTTCAAAAACATGAAAATTTTTTACTGGGAATGCCTCTTGCAGTCGTAAAGCAGCTCTGGGCGAGTCAACATCAAGCGTCGTTGGCAATTATCTCTTAAGTGCAACCAGGCCACTGTTGTTTATTGGCCTTCGAGAGTTTTGCGTCTCACTCGCAATGGTTGACTGATTTGCCTCGGATAACCGTATATTCTTGCGGTTCTTCTATAGAATTTCTTTAACAACCACGTTGCTACTTCCTATGTGAAGGCATAGGTCGTGTACAGTCAGTCACAAAAACCTTTTTAAAATACTGTTAATAACATCTTGGGCATATGGTCTAGTTACTCCGCCCATATTTGTGCAACCATATTATGCAAATTTACTTTGTATAATATGTATAAATAAATAAATAAATATTTCTCTTGCAAAACAGAAGGGAGTTTGCATAAAAACATGGTTGATAGTCCATTAAAACAAAATTTATATAAATAAACTTGTTTTTTATAGTTCTTTTAATTGGAAAAACACAAATAATTCCCAAATAAATGATTTATAAACTTTTTTACATATTTTTTCAAGTTGGTGAATTTTAATAATTTTTTTTGCTCTCTCACTCACAAAAAAGGGAGAAACAAAATGTCAACAAACAAGCAAAACAATGAGCTTCATAATGCGGTGATGCCACGTATTACCGTTTTTTCTTCCCAAGAAATTTATGATTGTAGGAATGTTTTCTCGAGAAAATTATTTTCCGTGAGAAATGAATTCCGAGGGAATATTCATGATTGGGCTGTATATTGTGAAGCTCAAGCTCAAGATGCTCCTTTCGCTTTCAAACAAATATAATTTTCATACATGAAATACCGAAGTATATTTATTTGACATAAAGTCTTTATTTATTTTATTTGAAAATTTTGCTTGTTTTTATGGTTAAGCGATTATCTATATGCATTTCGTTCTCAATATAGTATTAAGAGTCTTACTATAAACATACGAAGTTTGTTAGCTAAATTCAAAAATGTTTTGGGTTGAAGTCTACTGATGAGTTCCATATATAGACAATCGCTTAACCATAAAAACAAGCAAAATTTTCAAACAAATATAATTTTCTTAAATGTAAAGTGGTGCTTCTAAGTATTCTAGAAACAGTGAATAAAAATTCTTTAGTAAGCCACCGTCATAAAACTAAATACAAAAATATTACTCATATCCATAATTTTTAATTATACCAGCAAAACATTTGTTAAGGCTGTCAGCCTCAAATAATAGTGGTCAAAACATGTAAATATATATGTATGTCTAAGATTATGAGGCGATAGAAAGTTTTATAAAATAAGGCCTAAATATCGAAAAAAAAATAATACATACTACTGACCTTTAGAGAACCGGCCACAACCAGAACCGATTTAATGGCTCTCAATCCCCAATCGTAGTGATCTTGCTTAGACAACAGCTCTTTGCACAATGTATATAAGGTTATAAATTTTCTTGCCAAAACTCGGGCATCTTGGAAGCCTTCAGCTACCAACATAATTTCGCAAATCAACTCAAAATCTGGTACCACCATAGCACATGGTCTAAACAAAGCTTTTAAGTTCTCTGGTAACTCTGTGCGTCCAGCATAGCCAGGGTTCATTGTGATAAATATCCCCACCGTGGGTACACAAGTAATCATTTCGCCCATGAAATTAAAGGTATCTTTTCTGTCGCGTATTGCATCTTGTACAGATTTTACTTGCACAGCGACGACGGATAAAACCTCTACCGTAATACGGTTGAATTCATCAAAACAACCCCATGCTCCGGTCTGTGCTAAGCCCTTGTAGATGTTGCCACACGACTGGTAGTCCATTTGTTCCGAACAGTTGAATACATAGACCATAATGCCAATTGCTCTGCCTAAGTCTTTAGTAGTTTCTGTTTTGCCAGTACCCGCCGGACCGGCTGGGCCACCACCCATTATCAAGTGCAGACTTTGCGTTAGGGTGATGTAACAACGATCGGTTAGGGGAGTGATGACCAAACGTGGTGTATTGCCGAGATACTCGTGGTTATAGCGAAACTCTGCATCACATATGTTGGCAAAGCAATCTTTTTCCATATCGTCGAAACGATGACGCAACTGAGATTGCCACATGAATGCCGAACCGGAATCTAGTTTGGCCTGTATCATTTTAGCCACTACATCCCGTGAATGCACATCAATGGTGCATATAGTCATTATTTTTTGGCGATCTCCCTTTGTGAGTTCTCCCAATAGGAGAGTGATCAACAAGCTCAATTGCGAGATCTGTTTTTTGTAATAATCCTTGATAGCATTATCGTAACCCTCTTCCAAGCGGCTAAAGGCTATATTCACTTCTGTAGACCACCAAATTTGTGAACCACAGAGTGCTACCTGGGCAGGATAGTCGAACAGCCATTGCTCACGTTGCTTTTCTTCATATGCCACCACAGCTTCGGAAATATAAAAGCGCAGAGAAGCTCTCATGGCTGACTGTATGCGATTAAGCCATACCTCTACGGGCCCACGCATATTAGTAGTTTCATTAAATTCCACGTATTCGCCATCCTTGGCATACATGCCCGATGCCGTTTCTATTTCGTTTTGCGCATCTCTATTAAAATTCAAGCGAGCTATAGAATCGAACAGTTTTGTCAAATGTTTGGTCACCATGTCCGGTTGTATGCCGTTGCTCAAAATATCCAGCAAATCAGCCGAGGATACAAAATAAAAACGTGGAAAGGCCAAACGCTTTGTTTCCAAATACTCTGCCAAAGCCTTTTCACATAGTGTTAGCTCCTTTTGCAAGTTTTCCAAGCGATCAATCAGCCCAGTTCGATTGGTCGAGGCCACAACATTGTTCGACTTGGCCATTTCATTCATCAAAATACGAAATTCTGTATCAATGCAATCGAAACGATCCGAATCAACCGGTAGCTGTTTACGAATGTCTTCCGAACTCATGAAGATACTCTCGAGATGGGTCCAAGTGCGTTGCACCTCAAACCAGACGGTTATCACTTGATCGGCAATCAGTAGCTTATTCTGCCATGCTGATACCTCTTCGAGAAAATGGGCGATGTACTTGGATGTTATGAGATTCTGCAAGCACACTTGATTATCTTCGAGAGTCTCTATGAGTTCTTCTGAGGCTCTGAGGAGATTACATCCAGTGCGTGGATGGAGTTCATGATCAAATTCCATCGCAGACCATGTTGTATTCAAATCTCGCAAAATCTTTTCCATAGACATTTCCTTAACGGCTTTGTCGACAATATTCTTCACCTCTTCCTCACAATCGTGCAGATTCAGGCCCAGCAATTCGGCCAATGTTGTTTCATGATCCATAATAAATTTAACCTGTATAAGAGGTGATATTTTTAAATATTTTTCTGTTAAAATCAAATTAGTTATTAAGATTAATATACAAGACAAAGAAACGAATTAGAGGAGTTATGCAAAAACATTAAAACATGCGATTCGTGTGCCGGATAAATTTTTTTGTAGTGATTTTGGTAATTTATAATGTTTATTGCTTAAGACTTACAGTGATTTCCTTGGGCAAGGCTGCTAAACTCTGCAAAGACATGTATGTATTTACAAAGGCTGTACAATAATTTATTTACATTTTAAATTAAAGCTAAATAAAAAACTTGTGACTGTACATTAACAGAAACCCTTTGTAAGATTCTTATTTTCATGAGAGTTTCTTGGTGAGAATGTTGGTATGAAAACTCGAAATCTAAGCTTGCTTATTCTCAAAGTTTCATGCAGTTATAATACAACGAATCACATTAACTGAAATTCAAGTTCGTTCTGCTCAATATTCTTTTAAAAGTAATCTTATTTGCAATGTGCTAAATTTTAGTATTAAAGAGAACACTGATGACGGGATGATGGAAAATTGTTTCGAAAGTGTCACCGTGTATAGAGCAGCGCGGAAGTGGTTGCAACTAAAATCTTTTTATACGAACAACAAGCAGAAATTTGATATGATGGATAATTATCATCTATCATATCATTATTTCATCTTTAAGCATATTCGTTGACTGAAAGTACTTTATTTGTTTATTTGATTTGGATTAGGCTAAAATTCGTTCTTTTTGGAAGCCAAATTATATTTGATTGACTTTAAGGAACAAATAACACCGAAGTTAATTGTAAATAGTCTGAAAAACACTAGTAGAATGGAACAGCATGCTGTTTTCGAAGGTCTTCATTATTGGCGTTCTAACGTTTGGTCCACTGTGTGGGGTGTCAGTTTCTGAATATTTCAGCTTTATATACATACATACATACTTTTCAGTACAAATGGAATATGTGATGTGTGTGTGAATTTGATTCATCGCATTACAATTTGCTGAAAGCTTTTTTGTAATGAAAGTTCAATTTTACCATCTCTAATTAACAAAAGTTTGACATTTCTAACCTCTTTACAGCTTATCTGTTAGTATTCCATTTTCTATCGACAAAGTTGAACGAATGTGTTACTTATTTTCAGCTGATTGAGGAAAATATTACTTAGTCCCCGTCCATGCAGTGAAACATTTGCTGCAAAACTTTTTACTTTGTTGATCAAGAGGAATGGAAAAAGGTACTTTGTTTCATGTAAATGCAGTTCTTGTTGAGTACGCAATTATCATCTCATTCTCATGAGAAATATATGAGAAAATGTATTAAGCTGCAAAACAAAAACTTCACAGTGTGAACACGAATGCAGTTTCAAAAGAGAAATCAAAAATGTTTCGCAGCAAATGTTTCACTGTATAATCTAACAAAACATTTTTCTATCGTCTTTAAGATTTCTTAAGGTACTTCATAAAAATTGTCCTCCAAAAGCTTAAGTTTAAAAATCTTCTTTCTACGATATACAATTCCTAATTTTTCCTTGAGCTAAATTAAGAATAAAGCCTATTCTATTTTCATCTGATGCACAACATGAACTTTAATTCTTAATATCTTAACCGACATAAAAATGCTTGATTTTCAAATATGTGCTGTATGAAATTTTACAACAATTGGACGGCCCGTTTAGAAACTGCAGAATTATTTCCATTTCTTTTTCAAAATTATTAATTATTAATTTTTTAATTTACAGGTATAAAACTGCATGAAATTTGAAGCGTATTTTGCAACTTGTTTTTCCTAATAAAATCGAATAACAAAATGTCAATAATGGTGCAAATTACGGCAATCGATATTTTACGAAATTTTAAACTATTTCAATAGAGTTAAGATAAATATACTAAACATATACTATTTAAATTTAGTTCGATACCGAAAGCCGTAATCTGCCCACTTTTCCATTAACATTAAATTTACATTCGAATCTCTCTAATAACTACTAAAATATAAAATTAATATATATAATAAACCATAATTTAAAAAACTTTAAAAATATTTACAAAATTGTAAAATCAACAGAGATGTGAAAAAATCAAAACATAAATAAAAAGTAACCTTTGTGGAATTCATAAGTTGATTCCAGTGACGTTCTCTAATTGCTGGATTTTGCAGTTCACCCACAGCCCTCAAAGAGGTCAACATGTTCTTAACATTAGACTCTAAATTAATAAATGTATCCCAAGAGCGCATCTCTTTATCCAAAAGTCGAATATCTTTGGCGAATTTTTTGCATTCGATATCCATATTTTCCACATCGACCTTGCGCCAGGGTGTTGTCTTCCAATCCTCAATGCAGGTTTGAACTATGTAGACATAGTCCCATAGTTGCTTTTTATTATTATTTTAATTAAATTTGTTTTTTTTCGAGAGAGAGAGAAAGAGAAGAAAAAAATCGAAATGTTATAAATCAAATGTTTTAAAATTAATTTTAAAACGCAATATGCGGAATTCTCGGTCCTTTACAAAATTCAAAAATCGTATGACAGCTTTAGAAAAAATGTTAAATATTGTTAAAATGAGCGCACAAGCACATCTAGCGAAATTATACATATCAATTTCGTGCAACTGGCTGACAACTTACCTTTAACATTCTTAACTCCTTGCGACATTGTTTCAGTAGCTTAAATTCCGGTATATTTACTTCAAACAAGCTGCCCGATTCCTGTATTTCTGCCATTTCGCATTCCAATCTGAACATGTCATCGTTGATATGATCTATCAAAAAATATGGGTCCTCGCAATCGTAACGAAAGAAGTCATAATGCTTGAAGATATCACGGAATTGCTGCACATAAATTTCAAATGCAGCCACTTTATTGCGTATGCTAACCACTTCGGTGGCTTGCAGGGGAGAAACTTGTTGCTTGACAGTACAGGCAATTTTCTTGGTATTGGCCCACTGTTCGGGCAACTCTTGCAGTAAAACATTCACCTCTTCGGGTATATCCATGTCATAGTATTTCAACAGCTGTATAGTCTCTTGCATGGGTTCAAACATTTCATCGGTTTTCGAAGCTCGCTCCTTTACATGCATTAAATAGGCCATAATGCTAACCAGACCGTCGTAGTCGCCCTCCTTAACCGTTTGCAGTAGACCTTCATCAGCTTTGCGTATGAAATTGCTCAAGTCCATTAGACTGGATGTAACTGTTGTAACTAAATGAGTCTTAAACATATTTCCCCACTTGCACACTGTGTTGAGTAAGGCCTGTCTAAATGGTCGCACATCGACCTGAAACCAAGAACTAAATACCTGGAAAGGTGCAATATCTTCAATTTCATTGAACAAACTCTCATAATTGTCAATTTGTTCTCTAAACGCTTCAATAGTGGGCCGGCAAGGCTTGGGAGCATTCATATCGTTTAATTGTATCAATTCAACTTCATCTGCATCCAGCATTCTACCATATTCCAAAAAGTATTCCATACACTCGTGACGATCATCCAGCCACAAGTAGGAATATCTTTCAAATTGTCTACAAAATAAGGCGGCTTCTTCCATAACCAAATCGACACCATTCAAAATCTCTCTTCTCATATCGATAATATCCTGATTTTCCTTAACCATATCGCCATAACTACGTTTTTCATTCTTTTTCAAACGCTTTATTAAACTGGCCATTTGCAAAATGTCTCGTACCAATTCAATCAACATGTTATTAAAGCCCATCGAATCTTCGGGGTTTAACGAAGGTACAAATACCATATTGGGTTCTCTTAGCTCCAAGCGTGCCTCAAATAATGGCGCATAATTGTTTTCTGGATCCATATTTTCCACCAAATAACCCACACTCACGCCCACCGTTTTCAGTAGATGCTCGTACACAATATTGTCCACAAAGTCCACATAATTCAACCACATCTCATCGTCCTGCTTGTCTTCCATATCGAACTGTTTAATGTTATCGTACAAAAGCTTGTGTATATCATCAGAGGCTGCTTTAATTTCGGCATATCTTTTCGCTGTACGATCGGGCCTTTCATCAATGGATAGAACCGCATCCTTTTTGCCATCCTTACGTTCGAACAGTGGATGTCTTATCCACACGGACATAATGTTATGTATCTGTCGTAGATTGCCTTGAGTATGATCCATGCGGTCTTGTAAAGCAGCTACGGGTTTTCGCAATTTTTCCAAATATGACATGATATCTGAAAAATGTTATAAGACAACATTATAAAGCACATTTTGCTTGTTTTTTTTACATCGACGAAGACTAATGGAATATAAGTAATGGGTGGTTTGTTTAAAGCTGCATTAGTTTTCATTACATAATTGGTCTTGATGCTGAAATGAGGTCTTTTTTAAGTTTTAGGGTTCCGTACACCAAAGGTAAAAAGGACCCTATTGTTTTTGCTACGATGTCCGTTTGTCCGTCACAGGTTGTTTGCTCGCGAACCGTAAGAGCTACGAATCTGAAATTTTCACAGAATACTATACTTTGGCCAAGTATATAACAGTTAAAAAATAAAGGGTGTTCTAAAGCGAGCAACGGAAAATTTTGAAATCCTATTGTCTAATGTATGTATACAATTATATATAGACAATTAAAATTTTAGTGTTAGTGTAATTAAAATTAAAGTGCATTCTGTCAGTTAATGTTATTTTGATTATGTAATTTTTATATCTTGCTGTATCTTGGAAACTGTAAGAGACAAACTCTTGAAGTTTTAAAAAACGCTAAAATTAAAAAATCGTAAAATAAAAAAATCCTTAAAACAAACCAATCGCCAGAACCGAAAAAAGTCACAGAAAGGAAAAAATCGCAGAAAGTAAAAAAACCGCCAAAACTAAAAAAAATCGCCCAAAACAAAAATAAAACACCCAGACTAAAAACAAGCCAAAACTTTAAAAATCGCCAAAAACTGAAGAGAAAATAAACAGGTACTTAAAATTTTCAAAAAATTTCTACATCTTGTAAGATATTCGTTTATATAGGACAAAGTTCGTATAGATGGTATTACACATATTGTGTCCGTACGCAACCCTTTGTGTGCGAGTCAAAGTCACAATTTACTGAATTTATTTTATTTAAAAACAAATCTAGCCGCATCATTTAGGAAACGATATGGTCTTAAATCCTTGTATACTCCCTCCAAATAAATTTTCTTTTTCTAGTAAACATCGTTATTTTTTTAACATTGATATTGAAGAGTGGATAGATGATAGTGTAGTATTAAATTATTAAGGGTAGCATGCTTACAACTCTTCATTTTGCTCATTTTTAAAGTGTCATTTCAGCGCCCCTGGTGTTAAGTAGGTACATTCATCATTTAAGTGGCCATTTAGTCAGTTATTTTAGTTTGCCGATAATTCATTGCTACAAAAATCGATGAAGGAGGGTGCTGCGATTTGCGTTACCATAGACACTAATTCATATCAGGAAAATTATTGATCTGACCAGGGATTCAACTTAATCTCTCAAATACTGTCATTTGTTTTTTAGTCAACGCACTAAGGAGCTCAACCAACATAACCCACAATTTTCAAATTTCATTTCTTTTGTATTTATTTCATTAAATTTTGTTACGCTTCAAATATCGTTTTATTGGAATTTTTTCACTACGAATTATTTAAGGCATTATTTCATGAAGTATGGATTCTTAAACTACTAACCAAAAAGTATATTAGTGGCACCTTCCTGATACAGCCAAGGTGCCAAGAAAATCCATTGCTTCCGTACACAGACTCAGTTCTTCAGGATCAGACAATTGTAGATACTTTATTCTCTGTATAAATGCGAACTTTCATCGTGGAAAGTAGTGTTCCTATATGTCGTCTGTTGTACAGCTTTCTACACTTTTATTTAACTATGCTATTTCCAAAGACTAGCAGCAGCTCTTTTTTAATAGGACCAGCTCTCATTCAGTGCATTCTGTTTGAACTGGGAAAATAGGTTGTGGGAAGGATAGAGAGAGTAGTGCCTGTGGACTTTCAATTTGATATTTTCCACATTGAAACTGTCAGGAAAAATATCTGCTGTTAGTTTGTTTCACATATGAATCGGATGGCTAAAAACCTAATTTTCTCTGTAGTTCGTAGTGCAATTTATTAGCCAATCGACCACAAATGGATGTGTTCTTAATCAAACACGTGTTAGGAGTAAGACCCTGCGGGTTTCAGGAGCAAGTTCCATGATTTAATTAAAACGCATTCCACTATAGTAGCGATAGGACATTGGAATACACTCCACATTGCGCCAATGCTCCCATAAATCAATAGAGTTGGATACAAAACTGTCACAGATAAACTTCTTAGCCCCCTTTTGTACGTAGTCTAGCAGCCCCAAATTAGACTTTGAAGCGCTTACTCATACATGAGAGTTGTATTCCATTTTCGCGCGGTTATAGGTATTATAAATAGCAATCAGATCAGATGGAGTAAAATATGTTTTACACCGTTTAAATACTCCTTTTGAGACTTAAAAAGTGAAATTACTCCATCGAAGATCACACTGAATTTTCATGCCAAGATCATTAAAAACTTCTGATTCCTTAACACTTACACCACCTATAGTAACAGATGCAGCAGCATTTTCGGTCATACGTCTATGAGTAGCCACACAACATAACCCCATTCAGAAATTGTTACTAAATCATAATTTAAAGTATCATTCATAGTTTGCTTAATTGCTTTAACCTCTGGCAAGTTTAAAGTACTGCTGAACGAGAACATATTGCAAATACTGCTCTGATCCTCGAAAGAGCATTAAGAATTTTAAAGTTGACATAGAAGATTAGTTAGAAAAATAAAAAACAGATTTGGAGAAAGAAGCAAACTTGCGATAACCATGAATTTACCTTGAACTAGTAAGATGAGATTCTCTCCATAACATTAAGTCCTGTGATCCCTAAGTAAACTCAAAACGAATCGAGAGAAGTTATCACCGACACCAAAAAACTATATATTTTTACAAAAGTGCACCATGCCACACTCTATAAAACACCTCCGAGATATCTGGAGCCAACACCTTACTTTCAAGACCAGTGCTGGAATGACATCTGGCTCAGTAGACTTGTTTACATTGAGTTCCGACAAACCACTTTTTACTGCACGATGTAATAAAGAATACCTCCATCGTCGGTATTGTGTAGCAGAATCATCGGCGAAGTAAAATAACCAATAATATGGCTACTAAACACAGCTTTTAATACGCCTAATTGACACCAGAGGCGCTGAAACTCTGCATTATTAAAAACGTGCAAAAAAATAAAGTTTGACTATTGTAATGATAAAAATATTTCGGGTATAGACGTCGACTAAAGCAGGTAACACCTAGTAATAATAGTAGGCATTCATTGCCTGAGTGTTACTTCTCTTTAAAAAAAAAGTAAAATAAAATAAAATAAAATAAAAATGGTAATTTCAAATTCCAATGCAATAGAAAATTTCAGCCAACTACTAGGGATTGATTGTCATAATATCTGTTTATAAAAAATTAAAAAAGTACTCAAGTCCAGATGAACTTATTTTGGGTTAATGGCACCTCTGTAATATTCATAGAGTATCCCTGGACAAAGTCAAAATTATTTTTTGCGATATTTCAGTAAGTTATAGCGCAAGGACTTTCTGTTTATCTTTTTTCGACTTATAATCTCATATGGAATTATAACTTAATTTAGCTTGAATTTAGGTGAGTTTCAAATTGAATATTCTATTTTTAGTGTGTAGAACTATGGTTTAATAAATAATGTTGAAGTGCGCACCGAATTCCCCAATTGATGTAAAAAAGGGAGGTGTCTTAGGACACCCGGTTGTAGGTTTGCTGCTTAAATAATAATGCAATAAAATTATATTATATGCTGATGTCAAATTTAAGTGATACTTAATTATTTTAAACTAGCTTTATGATTCTTATAGGTAGTGTTTAAATAATTTTTTTAATTCAGTTTCTTGCAGATATTCATCTAGTAGAAACGGTTCAGTTATTTAT
This sequence comes from Nowickia ferox, assembly GCA_936439885.1. Lineage (NCBI taxonomy): Eukaryota > Metazoa > Arthropoda > Insecta > Diptera > Tachinidae > Nowickia > Nowickia ferox. Next base: position 31,498,026 of record OW387023.1, read on the forward strand.
GTCTGCACATGTCTTACATACTTATGTACATATCAAATAATAAAGAGTCTATAAGCTATTTATGACTGAAAAAACTGGGCTTATGTATTAAATTTTTTGTTGTTTTTATAAAAATGATTTAAGTTTCATTATAAGGCCTTTTTCAACAAAAATAAAAAAGCGCGCATTTCTAAGCAAATTAAAACAAATTTTGAAAGTTCAACTTTAACCTTAAATTTCTTCACAACCACTGTACTGATTTTAATGAAACTAGAATTAGATAAATGCTTACGATGTAATCTATCCACGAAAAAACAATTAAAAAAAAATCTTCATTAGTTCAAAAGTTACAGAGTTTTGGCCGATGAAAAACGATTCTGAACCACTGTGCGGCGTACGATTAAATTAATATGTTGTTTGTGGCCGGCGGCGGCTGTTTGCCAGTTTACAGCCGATCGTGCTCATGTGCAAAAACAAAAGAAAAACGAATTGAGCAATCGTTATCATTGTTTTTGTTTCTCTCACTTCAAAGAACTAAACAAAACAAAATCAAACCATTTGTTTCGTTTATTTTCGTACTTTGCTTTTAAGTACAAAGAAATCAAAACCAAAATAAATTTATAACTGTAATAGTGTCGATTATTTTTGTTACAAAAATCACGTCCTAACTCCTGTATCGCGCCATAAATAGCATAGCTACAAAAATAAATTTCTGAAAGTCGTCTTGAAACTCTTAAGAGCTCTGCTACAAAAGGTTAAAATATAACTTAAGCACTTTTTCCTTATTGCCACAGATATTCAACTAAGCCAAAAATTAGAATCAAAACACTTACCTTCCGAGTTCCAAACAAGTTCATTAATGCCCACCTCAACCAAATCGTCTATTAACATTATTTCCGACTCAATTAGTTTCAATTCTACTGGTGAACTATTCTCTTGTATTGCATTGTACCAATCAATCGTTTTCTCCAAATTCAAAGTATACGTGCGGAAGGTGTCACTGCTTTCCGCAAAATCCAACGCCACTTGTGGTATATTTTCCACCTCCATTTGTTTCAGGTAATGAACTTCACGCAAAATGCAAAACAATTCTGTGCTAAAGTTCAATATTAAGAGATTAGTAGAGGAGTAACGGGTGATAAGAGATTTCTTCAAATTCGTTTTGATCTGTTCACCCAACTTTTCAGACCAATCGCCAAATACATAGGAACGACTAGCGCCGATTTTCAGCAATAATCGTTCATAGCGTTTAATAATGCCTAAAGATTTTTCAGTTTTCACAATGCTGCAAGGACAAAGACTTTAGAAACATTTACAATTGTCTTCTGAATTAGTTCTTACTCGTGCTGCAAAGCTTGAAATTGCTTGAAAGGCTGGCTAACTCTTCTCTCTAATTGGCTGCACCATCTTATAAAAGCAGCTGCAGGCGGACAGTTATATTCCGGATACAAAGTCAAATTATCAGATCTCATAAACATTTGGCGCTCGTATATATTTTCACATATGGTAAGCTCCTCATCAAGCATGCGTACAATTTCAGTGTACTTTTGGGTGAATTGTTCTTTAATTTTGGGTCTCTCCAAAATACTTCCCACTATATTAATCAGCTGAGCGAATAAAAAACAACCATAAAATATTGCATCGTCTGGCTCCATTATAAAAGGAAATACTGACCTTAAATATACTTTCCAAATTGTAGCAGTCATCGAAAGACTGACATAATATCGCGGCCAACTTCATATCCAACTCGAGTATACGCACTTGAAAGTTTTCAAAATCCTCATCGAATTCCTGATCATCGGGATCAAGTACATCATAACTCTTCGATGCGAAGGCTGTAAAGTATTTATTGAACTCAACATAAACAGCCGTTATGCGTGTACTCAGTTGGCGACCACGCAGCCCACCGATCTCAACCTTCTCCAGCTTCAAAAATTCAACCACTGTAAAGAAAAACCTGGCAAGGCCACAACAAATCAGCAACACCATCACAATTGAACTAGTTCTACTTACCACTGTATCGTGGTTAAACGCTCTAGGAAAGCATTAAAGCGTTTGAAGACTGCATTTGGATGGAAAGTCCAATTAATCGGTGGCCTTTCTTCGGGTTCGGTAAAAAATTCTGCAATTATTTCTTTGTAATGGTCAAACAAGGCCCGAAAAAATTTCAAAATGTCAATCGATAAAGTCAGTCGGTGCATGGCTTCATCAATGTCACTATGAAATATTGAGGAAGGATCTAAATAGCGTTTGGCCTTGGAGAAAAAAAAATGATTTATACATACACAGAGAATTTTTGAAGGTAAAAGTTTGCGTAACAACCTTACCTGTTTTATAATTAGATTGCAAAGCTGTCTCAATAATACTGTGATTTTCGAAGAATGATTATAATATCTGGAGTTGCCCCACAAATTGCAAACAACATGCATTAAGGGTATCAGCACTGGCTTACATTCGGCAAAATCCATTTCTTCCAATTGCTGTACACATTTCCTTAAGGGATTGATGTATAAAGTGATGTCTTTCGCCTCGGCCAAAGCTAAAAATAGCAGGTAATATTTTGTAATTAAGAACTTATTGAATATAGTCGAAGCATGGATCAGTCAATCGGTCAATTCAACTGTCAAACTCCAAACAAAATTCAAGTAAAATTAACTAACTTCCAAATTATATTAAGATAAAGTATATATATACATTCATTGCCGATGTGGGACTTATATCTTGCAGAGATACTTTTTTAAACTCCAGACTTTGCAATGGCCAGCGTATACAGAGAAAAAACTGCCTAATAGAATCAAAAAGATTTTCTCTACGAAACGCTTTTAGGCGAAGGGATATCCCAGCAGAAAGAAGCGAAGATTTTTTCATAGAGATTCCTTATTATTTTTATATGGTAAATCTTATTAATTTTATCAAGAAGAAAACCACATAAAATTAGGACGAAATCTTGTTATTCATACTTTTTTTACTTTTAATTTTCGTTATTTTTGGCACCAAAAAACAACAATCCATAGAGAACAACTTCTTGATTCTATTAGGTTATCTTATAAATTGTAAACTATAGAGATTTTTTATTGATTTTATTAGGTTGCCTTATTGATTTTTTCAAAAAGGTTTTCCTTATTGATTTTATTAGGTTCCTATATGATTATGAGTATAGCATCTTATTAATTTTTTTAATAAGGAAATCTTCTTGATTTTATTAGGTTTCTTGTTATTTCATATCTACAAATAAACATAGAGACAATTTTGTCCATGATCTTTATCGTTTTTGTATAAGCATGTTTCAATACAATAATTTCAATGGGGATTCAGGCTGCCTGTTAGCTTATTAGTTAGAGTGCTTGTCTATCAGTTAGAAGGTTGCTGGTATCAATACTTATCTCCTCTCAAGTAATAATATGTCTGTATGGTGAGTTACCTAAGAATATAATATAATATGTATGTATGTATAAATAAATAAAATCTACATATACTATATACATACATACATATATGGTATAGAATTTAAATGAAAATACATAAGTACAAAGAATAAAGACATAAAAATGTTTTTATATTTTTTGTTAGGTCACCTAATAAAAACAAGAAGAAAACCTTTTTGAAAAAATCAATAAGATAACCTAATAAAAATTACAAGATTTCTTCTTGATTTTTTCAAAAAGGTTTTCCTTATTAAATTAATAAGATTTCCTAATTGAAAAAAAAACATAAAGATATCTTATTAATTTTGTTCGATTTTATGAGGTATTTATTAGGCACTGTTTTCTCTGTGTACAAAAAAAATTTTTTTGTTGAGTCTATTATTTAGTGAACATTTCCTGATTATATACATTGAAAAGTAAACAGAAACTCCAACCAAATGTCATTGAATGCCAGTATGAACACCTTTTATTTCGTTCGTAATTTAAGTTTGAAATTACCTAATTTCGTGTCGGCCTGAATACGCGATAACTGAATAAGAATATGACGAGTCATTTCATAATAATCTAATATCGCAGGCAGAGAAACAAGCCGTCTAAAAAAGTCGGCGGCAGTATATGAAAATCGTCAGGTGATTAAATATTTTTCATTTTGAGAAAACGAAGTGCTGTTAAAAAAATTTTTTTTATTATTTTTTTTTGTCTGGAAGGTACGCATGGATCGGCGGTGGCTCGAAGTTACATGGCAAGTCGGCTGTGAGCCGATCGGCTTGTTTCTCTGATTGCAGGAGACATCAACACACAAGTACACATCGTATGAAAAAACCAAAATTAAAGCCATTTCCAAAACCTCGTAAGCGCCATTCAAAATGATATTTGTATGCAAAATAGAATGGCTTGGGTATTTAAAGTTGAAAATATTAAAGTCTTATACACCAATTTTTTGATATTTGAGATAAAAAATCTGGAAAGTTTCAGGCCAAGCGGAGTACTTTTGAGGCGGCGCCAGGCTCCCATGCTCAGTAACTTTGGTAAAATCGACACTTTTCGTCATGTAACTCAAAAACTATATTTTCTATGCAGCACAAATGTTCCTCGAGCTCCCATTATTTAATAAATTGCAACTTTTTTTCCTGTATGCCAAAGCTCTATCTTGATATGTAAACATTGCTTCTATACAAAAAGCCGTTCTGAGCCTAAATTCGTTTTCGAACTATAAGTGGTTAACGCGTTAATTTTTGAGTCCGACCCCAATTATTTTTACATAACCAATATTTCTTTTAAAGAACTCAAAGCTCTATCTCTGCTCCTTATTGTATATCTTATACAAACCGTAATATGTAAGGAAAAAACATGAAATTTTTCTAATTTGATTTGTTACTTTTTTGACGCCAGAGAAATTGGAATACCTAAAATAAAGAATCATTTTAGAAATACAATGTATAAGTACACAAGTACGAATGATTTCCCTTCCGAATAGAGATACTTAATAACCCTCAATTAAAATTTTTAACAAATTTAATAAAACTAAAAATAACTAAAAATTTAATTATAAGTACGAGTATAGGAAATGAATGTAAGGAGGGAGGTTTGTTAATTAAATGACAAAATAATTGACGTCGTGTTTCAGCTGCAGTTTACTACTTTAATACAAGCTCTTTTACATGAACTTTTGTATTTACCAATATAATTTTTGCATTACCTTAGGTTTATTTGTTATATTTTTTCTGCATCTCAATTGACTTTATTGCAGTTATAGAATCAACTCGAGAGTTTGTAGTACGAAAGTATTTGTCTTCAAACTCTCGAGGCGATTCGAGAATAAATAAATAGTAATAAGATTCTTTGTATACATTTTATATATAATTTTTTTTTTAAATATAAGAATAAATGCCAATTTGCACACTGACACTTATGTTAGAAAAACCTCGTAAGCGACACAATTTGCAAACTGCTGTTTGCGCCAAAATCACGTAAGCGACAAATTTGGCTACAGTTACTTGTAAGTAAAAAATTTTTCAAAAAATGTTTCTACAGCCTTCACAGAGTCCCAAATCCATGTTTTGTAAAAGAAAAAATCTTTTTTAAGTTGTTAAGTTTTTTTCGCTTCCTGAAAATTTAGTTGTTGGAGCTTATGTATGTGGTTTAAAAAGAAACCCGACGATATGCACATATTTTATAAGCGCCAACGAAGCAAAATAACATTTTGCGAAATTATACGTGAACTTACCTAATGCAAAAGCTTTTAATAAAAAAATACCGATAAATCACGGCATTCGATATCGAAAAAATTTTTATAAAAATTTTATTGGGTTTTTATGAAAATTTCGATCGATGTCGAATGCCATGATTCGCAAGTAAATATGTATATGATCTGAAGTACAAAATATACAAGCACACAAAAATACAAGACGATGTTGAAGTAAACAATCAAAACATAATAACAATTATTATATTAATGCACTACATTATGGTTGTTAAGAAATATACAAGCACACAAACTCATAAGCTGGTGCAGAGGAAGGCCACAAGCAACAACAACGATGATACTTCTACAAAGATGTTCAATTTTCAACGCACATAATATGAGAGCCTGTTGAATATGCGGGAAATTTTTGGATATTTTTAAAATTATTTTTGGGCGCATAGCTTTTGAAACAAACGATGTTAAATCGTTTACTGCTAGAGTACCACGATGTTAACTTCGATGTTCGTTGCACAATACTAGACTCGATTAACCCGACTTAGCGGGTAGATAGAGTCTAGTATTGTGTAAAGAACAGAGAAGTCAACATCGTAGTACTCCAGCAGTTAATTATTTAATATTGTGTGTTTTAAAATCTTTTTATATCAGTGCTGAGTAAATAAAGTATTTATATTAATAATTGTACAATTGTGACATTATATTTAATTAAAAATGATCAATCCCACAAAAACATTCTCATTTTTTATATGAGAATGTCAACGATCGATTCAGAAAAGAGGACACTTGCCATAGAATTTCAATTTTGCTAATTTTTTTAATTGTTTTAGTTTTCTTTTAATTTTTTAGCCGTATTTGGAGTTTAACATTTGGCTTCTTGTCATTGTCGTGCCCTTTGGCATAGGATTTTGATTAATCAGCAGTTACAAAAAAAAATCCAAAAACTAAATCTTACCAGTTACCACTTTCTTGAACAAAGTCTGAAAACAGGGATAGTAAGCACTACGTGAGTGTTCCAGTACTAAAGCCATGGCTCGTATGCGGTCATTACGCAGCTGTTCGAATATGAAGGAAAGATTCTTCAAACGATTATTCCAAAATATAAATTCTGTTGAAGTAATTAAAGTTTTTTAGGCATTAATTAAATTAGTTTATTTACATCCTGCTCCTTACCTGCATGAGGTGTAGGATTTTGATTATTTAGAAAAGCATTTGCAGGACTTTCCTTAACAACTTCATGCACCTGTGTAGCCCATTTGATAACCACACCCTCGATGGCACTTTTCAAGTACAAATCTATTTGCAGCTCAGGATTATCACCGAGTTTATTGGCTGCCTTAACGATTTTCTCAACTCCCACCGGCATTGGCAGTATGGTTTCACCGCTAACTTGTCCCTTTACCTGATGCACGGTACTTTTTAAGCTGTGCACATGTTTTTGTACATCTTGTGTCACCATAAAAGGCCATGTCTTGTAGTTGTCCTCATTGGAGAGCAAAGGGACCAGCACCTCTTCTACTAAAGCCGACAATTGATCAATAGTGCGTGTTGCTAAATCACCACAGATAATGAAATTATTGCATTCTTCCCTGGGTATGGACAAGGGTTGTTTCTTAATAAAGTAGACACCCTTGCTTTTAAGTTGAGACAGCGGAAATGTGGTAGAGGGTACTAATTGTGCTGCTTGTGTTAGAATTATTATGAGAACCACTGGTGTAGGATGATCGATGAACTCCTTAATGATGGCCTTATGCTCTTCAACGGTGATGACGCGTGTCCATTTTTCCGGTTTCAATTTTAGAGACTTTATGACAAAAGAGCCCATAAGCTCGAGGCGTGGATCGGGACCAGCGCTGGCTGCTGCTGCAGCCTCAGCACTTGTTGATGGTTCATCCATGATAAATCTAAAAAGCGCATAGATTAAGAATTAATTTTTAGTAAAATCTTGAAATTTAATACGAGAGTTTTTAAACATTTTCCTCGACAATTTATTGTAATTGGTTTGATTGTATAATGGTAGAAACAACTTGATCTTCGAATTAAATAAAAACATATATAAAGGGCCTATCCCACGATGTTGACAAACAACGTTCGATCGATAAATTATATTGAAAACAAACAAAAAATTTAATTTTTGGTGCTTCTATATGAAAATGTTGGTTTCAATTTATGAAAGATGTTTTCCCCACTGTGTTTCATAAACCCCAGCTGAGATTTTGTGGTCCATAATCTTTTTTTAAACTTCTTAAATTTCAGAAAATTTTGTTTGAGATAAAGAGTTACAGCATTTAAAATCTTTTGCAGGAAATATTTTATGTTGTAGAAAAAATTCTTTGCATAAAAAATGTCATATTTTTAACAATATTCTATTTTATTGAAATCGTAAAAATATAGCCAATAATATCGCCAAGGAGTTCAAATATCGCCAAGTAAATCGCCACTCGCCATATCAAATTTTTTATCGCCAAAAACAATTTTTTGTCGCCACGTTTGGCGAGATATCGCCATGTCTGACAACACTGATCGTTTGCAAGTGCAAGTGCAGAGCAAATCTCTCAAATAACAATTAGAAAAAAAAACACACAGAAGTTCACATAATCAGAGTAATATAAAAAAATATATTCTAATTAATATGAATAACAATAAAAATAATATATTATTATGTTTTACTTTGTTTTGTGTGACTTACTATCTCAACGAAAAAAATATATTTAATCGATAATAAAATAAAAAAGGATCAAACTATTGCACAAAGCCTATCAAAGTGCTTTGAAACTGTTACTAAAGTTATGTGTCACATATAAAATAAACACAGTAGTCCCTTTTTAAACATGTATCATTTTCAATAAAAGCTTTACAAATGTGCGCATGTGACATGTAGATTTATGTTTATATTAGAAAAATTTGAAAACAGATTTACATGAAGCTAGCAACACACATATTTTACAGATATTTTACGGAGTATTATGACTTGATTTCAACCATTACATCTGTGAGAATAAGGCAAAAGTGCTTAAGTCATATTTGACTGTTTTGCAGGAGAGCACTTTTCAAGTCGATTTCCAGAAATTTATTTCTTTTATAGCTAAATTGGGAAACTCTCTATAAACCATCGTTCTACACACTGTAAGAGAGTACATTCAAGTTGAAATATACAAAGGCACTACCTAAATTAAGCTATTATTCCAAATGAGATTAGAAGTCTAAAAAAGATAAGCCGCAAGTCATTTTGCTATAACTTCTTGAAAAATTGCACAAATTAATTAAGATTTTGCCCAGGGGTACTTTCAATTATGCAGATTACGGAGGCACCATTAACTCAATGTCAGTTTATCTCGACTTAAACTCTTTTTCCTTTTTGCCACAGATATAATGCATGCATGTACCTTTTTGGTTTTATGCATTATTTTCATCTGTGAATCTGTATACACATTTTTGTTAAGTTTGAATTTATAATAACTATTAAAAAAATGGTATCTCCATGTTTTCATAAATGGTACAAAATTATAAAAGCCATTTTCCATCCCTGCTGTACAATCAAAATATTTCTAGTATTAGAGAATTATCTCATCATCACATCTGGCATTTCATGTGTTGTCATTTTGTGGTGTCATTTTCATATGTGTGCAGTGTCGTTCCCATCAAATTATTCGATGACACACAATTCTGTTTTGTGATTGTGATAGGAAAAAGTCACATCCTTAAAAGTGGCAATACGGTATCATTGTCTACATCAAGCACTAATTTTGACATAATGACATTTAGTGTCTTAATTAAACTATTTTTTTGAGCTTTAGGTCTGTTTTATATTTGTATTTTATTATATCAATATTTCGTTAACCTTCGGTTAACTTCTTCAGGATATTTTTGTTTGGTCGTTATGAAATCTTAATTTTTTGTTTTTTCTTTTCTTCTTTCAATTACAAATTGAAAAATATCCTGAAGAAGTTAACCGAAGGTTAACGAAATATTGATATAATAAAATACAAATATAAAACAGACCTAAAGCTCAAAAAAATAGTTTAATTAAAATACAAAAAAGGTCGAAAAATTAGATAAAAAACATTTAGTGTCGTTTACTTTATCATTGTGAGACTTTGTTTTTCGTATAGTTTGTTAATTAATATTTATACAAACGGATACTCGCAAAATTATTCAATTGGCTAGTGCCACCGTTTGCTTATCAATAATAAGAAAAAAATTAAGAAAATCTAAAAAACAGCAAAGAAAGTGACGGAAAAGACCAGGGCTTAATATGCGCACTACCAAAGGATTTTATTTTACTCTGCATTTCAGTTTACGGAAGCGGAATTCAAACGCTGTTCCATTTGGCTACCACTTCTGAACATGACAGCCCCAGTTCTTTCGAAATTTCTGCCCATGCAGATTCCTTCGCAATTGTATCCCTATAAATGCTACATAGGTGATTCCACACAGCCTCACGAACTTCTAGGAGCTGAATTAACTGTGTCGTCATGTTATGAGTCCATGACGCTTGAATTTTCCTTACACGCTTCTGCAATTTTACGTTTTCCATTTTTTTTTAAATTTGTACACCCGCACACATTTAAAGTTCTTTCTGTATTTTGTCAATGTCAAAATGTCAAAACGCTGGCATTTTCTTTTTGTGTTAGCAATGCAGCCAACTTATTCTCACAGCTGTTCACATCAGATGCGTAAACAGTTTGTGTAGTAATGCCAAACAACGAAAAATATCGGAAATGACAAACGTTGCCACTAGTTCCCACTGCTATTTTTGCCATATTTGTCACAAAATGCCTTACATGTGTTTAGAAATTTTGATACCTCATAAACTTAAACGACGGGGCCGTTAAACATTTGCAGCATAATGAAAAGATTTTAAATAAAAAAAATTTAATAAAACAAAAATACATTTCCACTTTCACAGTGCGTTACGCCTGTAAATAAATTTTTGTACTTCCTAAACGTATGGAGATTCTACTCGTATTACAAGACTTTTACAGTATAATAAGCAACATCTAGGTAAAGAAATTTACAGTTTCAAGGTTAGAAAATTTTTAATTTGAACTTCTCATTTCCAGTTTACCACATACACTTTTTTTAATTCTATTTTTTATAAAGATCAGACGATTTTCTATAAGAATCACACATTTGAATTTTTTAATTTGATTTTTTAGTTCGGTACAATAATTTAAAAAAAATTCCCAACCGTGTAATTTCTCGAATAGGCAATTTCTACAATTGGCCAACAAGATCTTGTGATTTAACACTATCATTACTGGTTTCAGATAAATCACAATAGAGAAGATTTCTTGAAGCCCTATGCTTCCTATAGAATCGAAATAAACTTATATACTTATATATATATATATTTGAATCGACGGGTGACAAAACTCAATGAATATATGTATGTATGTAAAAAATTGTTCGTTTTTTTTTCGTTTTGTTAAACGTGGTTTTGCTTCGGTTTTACACTATCGGTAAAATTATGTGAAAACTTTGTGTAACGAAATCCAGCATATACGGCCACATTACATTTTTTGTAGATGCAAAAATGCCTTAAGAGGGAATACTGTATAAAGTTTTTCACAATAATTTCACTTTGCTTACGTTCAAAAATTTTATTAATTTTTTTTAATATTAGAAAATTATAAAACATTCACCAATAACTAATTACAATATTCTTTCCATATCACTTTTGTGTTTATCATAGTTATTAACACTCTTGTAACAATTTTCATGTAAATATTTTATATTCAGTTTTTTTTTAACCGATTTCATTTAAATCTTCCTTTGAAATTCATTTGTTTCATACTTTTCTTGATGAAATTTAACTATATATTTTTAACTGAATATTTTTCAATTCCAAAGAATTTATCACTTCATCTGTTTCATTTGCTTAATTTTTCACTATTTGCATTAATTTTTTCAATATTATTACATAATTCCTTATCAGCAGTTATGTATTTAGTTGCAAGATAATAATTTCTTACCTTTAATGTGTATGTCTCTGCTTAAACTGAATTATTTTTCATTTCCGTTTGTCTTTTATACGCAAATAATGTCACGAAAGGATAAAACAAGTGAGTGTGTGTGTGTGTGTGTGTGTGTTTGACTATTGAAGCAAAAGTGGAACAACCAAGTTGTGTTATTTTTGGTTGCCCCGCAGACAACAAAATATTTTATCGATGACACTTTTGATACGATTACAAACAAAACAGAATCAAACACGCAACATAACTGAGTTGTAAAAGGATATATCCTTTTAGGCAATAAACCAGCTAAACTGTAGTTAAACTCGTGAGAACGTATATTTGTTTTTGGCAGTGGGGAACTTATTTATTTTGCCAAGCAACGGCAACTCTAGCGTAGTTCAGATTTCAGTCGAGCGAAGTATTTGTATAATCGTACGTCGCGTCGTATAAGAAAGGAAATGAGGCAGGAAATGTATGTTTGTTGGTATTTGTTTAACTGTCGGTATTTTGTGGACATTTGATTCTTTGGCATAACTTTACAAACACATTCAACTAGTATTTCGATATTTAGCTGGCTTTTCAAATACGTTGCGTGTTAAGTTGCAATTACGAGTACTTTGAATTTTTTAATGTGTTGATTTTTTAAGTATGTACGAGTAAATTATTTGACTACGTGCGATTAAGAATAGACGCAAATATTTTAAACAGCTAAACTATTTGCAAAGTGTTAGATATCTTAATTGAATTAGATGAGTATTTGGAAAAACTTTTGCACAAGCACTTGTTGATATACAGTTAAAAAATAGGAACAATGTTAAATACACAGTGGGCTTGAAGTTTGTAAAAATAATCTCACTGGAATAAAAATAATAAGACAAAGAAAAGAGAAAGCCTTAAGTCTATAGTACACGGCATGTAAAAAACCACATGCGCATGTGGTTCTCACGTAATTTTTATGTCATCACGAAGCTACATTTGCTATATTCCGTGCACTAGTAACATCTGTACATGTAGATATTCATATGCTTACAGATGTGCTGCCGTATTTTGGAACAAAAATACTATCAAAATTTTACGGCATGAAGCCACTACTAATAATTTAAAAAAATGCAACCAACATGTTGAGAGTTCCCGTGACATCATCGCCATATACGCATGTGGCTTTTTACATGACGTGTACTGTAAGCTTTAGTAAGCCTATTCGAAATTTAAATTTCTCCATATCAAATTTTGGATTCTAAAACTTAAAATAATTGGACCAACTCCTGTCAAATTTGTTCATTTATTTATTTATTTATACCAACAGAATGCAATACATGCCTCAAAGGCCAAAATAAAGCACATATCACATCAAGGTACCCGCGTAAAAAAGAAGACATAACTAAGGCCGGCTTTACATCTGTGTAACCATGTGCCACACATGCGTAAAAAAGCGTAACCACTAATTACTAATGAAAAACTATTTAATTCATACACGTATTTATTAATTTAAACAGTTTCATACATAACTAATAGACAATTTTATAGAACCCAACAGGATTGGAAACAGTTTAAATCAATAAATACATGTCTGAATCAAACAGTTTTTCATTAGTAAACAGTGGTTACGCTTCTTTGGGCACATGGCACACAAGAAATGCCACATGTAAACTCCGCCTAAGAAATCATGCAAATTTAAAATTTAGTATCTGGTAGTAGTAAGAATTTGGATCATCTCTAATATTTTTGCAGAGGCTGGTTAGTCATTGCAAGAATTTCCCTCTTCCGTAAAAAAGGGTGAAATATTTATTCAAAATTCTGATCATAGTATTTTCACACCTAAAGTTAACACCTGGTTTTAACTTTAAAGCCATAAACAGTTGATTTTGCGTTTACACTGCAAGTTGGATAAATTCAGATTTTAAACAAATGGTTGTCTAATAAATTTGTTCAAAATAAAATAACAGCCTGTTTGTAGAACATGACAAAGCCGACTCACGACGAGCCAATTGATGGACGAATACGTAATGAAAAGCGTTTGTATAACGCGATTTGACTTTGTCGTGCGACTTACGTTGTGGCAAAACGTCATATTGCCAACATGTCCAAACAAAAATTATTGTTTATCCTTTTTTATAGAAAATTATATATTCAACTTGAAAAAGTATAAACTCTTTCCTTGTTGTGAAAAAAATACAACTGACAACTGAATGAAAAATTATATTTACATTTTTTTATTATAATGTTTTAAAAAAATTAATTGTTCTTCAAAATTTCTGATGTTATTTGAAGAACAAAATGTGTGATGTTTATGAAAATATGCAAAATGCATGTGAGTGAATGTGTATTGTCAGTATTTTACTTATTTTGGTGCACGTTTTTGTACACGATTAGAATTTTTGGTCGCCCATCATGACGTTTATAATGAGCCAAACCGTGATACACAAACCCAAATAAATTGACAGTTGTTGCGTTTTTTAATTAAGATTGTCAATAGTCGCCACCTAAAAACCAAAAAAAAAGAATAATGCTAACATGCTAGCGCTTATTATCGAGGAGTCGAGTTCTACAAACAGGCTGTAGTCTCCTGTAGAAATACATGTATTTATTGCTGTTTTTATTTATTTTTTATTTTTTGCTTTTTATAATACTTGATTGACAAACTGTACAACAACAACTGTTTTTGTTCGTATGAAAAACTCTGATATTTTACAATGCGCTCTAAAATGGATATTATTTTATATTTTGTAAATGATAATTTTAAAATTATAGCACTACTTATATAAAGTGAAGAAGTGCTTAGAAATCAAGTTATTATATCTAAAAAATTCTCAAATACATCATAAGCTAAACCTTTTTTTTGATCGGTAGATGGATGTCAGTCAAATCGTTTATTTTCACTTACCAGATCTCAATGAAAATATTTTCGTTGTTTCCCGTTGCGGCTGCATAAATTTTTAAGTTGAAAATGTTGCAATCGGTATTTATTTTTATTAACTGGCATAAACATTGGGCCAAACCCACGATGTCGACAACGTTCGACTTGTCGCACACTTACATTCAAAACAAAAACAAATTTTTATATTTTGCTGTTGTTTCATAAGTAAGTGTGCGGCAAGTCGAACGTTGTTGACATCGTGGATCAGGCCCATTGTTATAGTATGTTTCCACTATACGTGCTTCGCTCTCTATTCAAGCTTCACACTAGAGATGGGCATTTGAAAAAAATTTATCGATATATATCGTATCGATATTTTTGAACAGTATCGATATATGTATGTCCAAAAAAATATCGCTGTCTTTATTGACACTGGCCGATATAACAGCAATATTCTCCTCAGTGCGCACTCTTTGCATACGTGTTGGTGGATTAATGGATTGAAAAGGTCGATCGATTATGACGACCATAAAATGGTCCATAAAATCGTAATGTAACATCAGAGCGCCCTTCTTCGTCAGTACTGTGTAGCAAAATCATCGGCGAAGTAAACTAACAAATACAATGTCTACTAAGCACAGCTTCAAAAATATAATGCGCCTCATTGGCACCAGAAGCGCTACAACACTGCTTTATTAATAAAAAAAAAGTTGTTAAATAACGAAGCTTTTATCTATCTATTCCTTTACCACCAGGCTTTTCTATCACTGTGCCTTTCCTAGAGAAGGCAACAGCTAGTAATAGTAGTAGGCATTAATTGCCTGAGTGTTAATTATCTTTGTTAAAAAAAAGAATATGGAAGCGGAATTTTTGCGCCATTGATGTTTTTTTAATTAACAACAACTAATTGTTGGTAAAAAATAAAGGACTTTTCTGACCGCCAATTTTTTTAGGAGGCACATGACAAAAAAGAGTATAGTATCCCTGAAAAAGAGGACGGATAACAACCCTAGCTAAGCAACACATCATAAAAACAAATATATATATATATAAATAGATATATTCTAACTTTGAAAAGATTCACCAAATTCAAACCTTATTTTGAGACACCTAGTTGTAGGGAAGTAAGCCGCTCATTTAGTCAGACAACGTCATAAATTCCATTTTTTTGAGTTAGTGATGCAGAATTAATCCTCATATTATTCTTCATATTGTGTAAAAATTTCATACACATAATTTGTTTACTACACTCTTCGGAGAAAAATTATTTTTTTTTCAATTAAGTTGTGTGTAAATTGAAAACTTCAAACTCGTTTTCTGGCAAACTGTTTTTTTTTTAGTTATGACGTTTTAGTAAATGAGCGAAACGCACTTAATGTTCTTGGCATGAAAACCGTGCAGAAAACATGGGGTTAAGTGTCCCCAAGTCACCACTTTTGTCGACTATTTTGGTGACATTGTCAACAGATCGTCTATTAATAATGGTTTTAATGCGTAGAAAACATTTTTTCAAATACACACAACTATGCCTCTTCTTAATGTTTTATTGGTTTGTTGAAAATAAACGTGACGTCAAGCAAAATTTAAGTGTTTATAAAAATTATCTTAAGAAATAGAATTATAAGGTTAATATATATAAATGTATTTAAAAATAATTAAAAACCTAATACACAAAAAAAAACAATCAATATTATATAAAAATATAAAATGTGAAAATTGAAGAGTTTTAAGTAAAAGGTGCCAATTATGGAAATTTTGACCCTGTGGAAGATTTTGTGCCATCAGGTAAAGATTTGTCACATTTTAAGATCCATACGTAAGTGTTTGACTTTACTAATTCAGCGAAACATACAATTTTTAATTTTAATATACATACATATGTATTTAATAGAAATGACAAACAATTTCCTGCAGGTGGTGACAGTGTCTATAGTGAATCAGTACAGTTTTACTACGGACATCGAGCGAGAAAATATCGATATTGTAGACTAGAGCCCCTAAAATTTACTAGTGAATCTTTGGTGCCAATATCTCCATGTGGTCCCAAAAAAAACTACTTAGTCAGTAGTGCTACAGTCTAGTGGTGGATTTTCAATGACAAGCTAATGTTAAATGTCAATAGGCGATTACATTGGCTGGGATACACCTGGTCAGTAGTGCTACTGACAATGTCACTAATAAATCACTACATTTTCACTATTCGCATTTTCTGCAGGGAATTCTCAAAAGAAGCAAATGCTTATATGGATATGTATATCTACATATGTACATACGGTCTAATACATAAAAAATATTTTATGTTTATTACAGGTTTATTTGACAAATTTCCCATAGAAATATGTCAAATAAGCGCTTAATAAACCTAAAATATTTTTTATGAATAAGGCAGATAGTAAACATGTATAATTTATTAATATTTGTTTATAAACAAATATTGAATATGTTACGTTGCCATTGGAAATAAAATTTATTTGTTTATAAAATTTTGCGCAAACCGATGGTTCGCTAATGGAAATCATGCTTGGCATTGCTTGCTTATAAACAAATTCCAACTGTTAATTGCTTGTAAACAAAAACAATATACATAAATACATACAAACTCGTATATTATGTTGCATAGTTAACGTGACCAGATGGTTTTTGCAAAAAGCGGGACATGATCGATCAAAAAACGGGATTTTGAAGAAAATACCGCCAAAAAGGGGGATTTAAAAATATATATTTTTTAGAAAGCTTCGATTAGGAGCAGCTGCACCGATTTCGCTATTTTTTTAAATGTGGCATCCACCTCCCATATATCTTTTTTTTTATTTTGAAATATCTTTGCATCTAATGCAGCAAGAAACGTGAAATTTTGTGTAAGCAACGATTTTTATAATGTGTGTTGTCTTACAAAAAAAGTTCGAATTGGACATGTGGAATTGACACCTCCTATAAAGAGAAAATATTTACTTTGAGATATCTGGAAAATTAGTATAAGGAGAACTTTGAAATTGTATAGGAATAACTCTGTTGATATTGAGCATTGTCTCTGAAAACAATTTCAGAATTTAAAAAGTAGTCGTGGTGCCTCTCATATAGTGCAAATTTTCGTTTGTCCTCAAAAATAATACCAGCGTACCGATCTTGCTGATTTGCTTACAGCGTATTACTGATGGTCTAGAAGGAACAAGAGACTATTATTTTTTAATATTTTTAATGCCTGAAGTTGGCGTGGTATTTCCTACATAAAAGCAGAATTTACTTTAAGATATTTTGGAAGCCAAAACAGTAACAATTTAGAAATTTTTTCCTAATACCGATAAGAGTACTGGTATTATAAAAAGGAATCAATAATGGAACAAAAATTGTGTGACCTCCTAAGTAAATTATATATTAAGTTTTTAATATTTTAGCATATGTGACAAACACAAACTTGAAATTCTGCTTATTCTGCCGATGATAGAAAATAATAAAATAATAGATGATAAATTGAGCGTGGAATGAATTTTTATCAGCTATATTTTAATAAAATCAAATAAGAGATTGAAAATTTCAAACTCTAAAAAGCGGGATAAATCGGGATAGAAATTCGAGGCGGGATGGACCTATGAAAAACAGGATAATCCCGCCTAAAGCGGGATGTATGGTCCGGTTATGCATAGTGCATGTTGCTTAGTTACTTTGTTTATATTTTATAAAAAGCAACAAGTTGCCCGTTGCTTTGGCAATTAGCAAGCGCTTAACTAACAATTTGTTCAATGTTTACTAATAAATGACTTTGAACTTGAAAGCCGGTGAGTTTTCATTGTTTATTTACAGATAGTACGTGTGCATGTACATATAAAGCAAATTTTTACATAAATACTTATGTATACGAATTTTATCCGCCATGCAAATTTGTAATTAAATGCCATTCACCTTTTCGACGTGAATAAGATAGCAAACATGCGCACAATCAAGCTTATTTATAAAAAAAAGTAATAAATAATACGAATAGCGTATTGTAGTCGTTGTTGGCGGTCTTGCGGTAGAAGCTGTTGCACAATTTGAACTTTGTATGGATACATCTTAAGATCCAACTTTAAAATTCTCTATAATGTTGTTCTGGGTATACCCAATTGGCCGGAAGGGCGACGAGTTGAGACATATGGATCATTTGCAACACCTGTACAGCTTCCACGTTGTCTACAGTACGAATATTTCGATGAACCCAGTTCCTCAAAACGGCGAACTAAATTTGTAATCATGGAAGATGTGGGCGCTGATCTTACGTTAAAAAAACGGCGATAATTTCGCTGCGTCAGAACAATTGATCGTTGAGAAGAATAATAAAAATCGATAATTTTAATGCGTTGTTGTGGACTGTACCTATTCATTTTAAATTTCCAAGAGTTCAGTTACAATCTGCAAAAAATAAAAAATAAATTATGTTAAAAAATAAAAAAGTTTTTTGTGTTTCACATCAGCTGGTCTTATTTGGGCCACCCTGTATATACTGCAACAGGTTGTATATTGCAACAGGTTGTATAAACAGCCAAACGCACACAATTGAAAATATTTGTGCTAAATAATTTAATATTTTTTTTTTAAATGTATGTAAGTAGAATACCAGACTTGTATCGAACTTTTTCAGTAGCTCGTTTTTCACACAAACCTATGGTCAAACCCATGTAATTTAAATGGGTTTGATCATAGGTTTGTATTAAAAACGAGCTACTGAAAGAGTTCGATACAAGTCTATAGAATACAGTGGCTCACAGCTTATTTCAACCAGCCTTTTTTAAAAAATAAATCCCACATAATTTCGCAACGAAGCAAAATATTGAAAAGATTTACCTGAGATCTTATAAAATAATTCCCAAACATACAAAAATAACTTTCATTCAGTCTCAAATTTACACTTTTAAAATTTTACAAACTGAAAACCAAAATCATAGGTGCATAAGTAGTCACAGCTTATTTCAACCAGTCGTTTCTGAGATCTATTAAATTGGTATCACTCCTCGATTAGTGGTAAATTTTCAAATATTGTTTAGTAATTGTGAATATTTATAATTATTTGAATAAGCATTTATTGTGATTTCGTTAGTTAAGTGAACCAAAGTCTCATTTCTTTTAAAATGGGGCGGCGCACTACCATAAAACAGAGGGAATTGGCCATTATTAGCCATTTCAAAAACGCCATTCGCGTCGAAAAGTTTCTAAAATGGTTTGCCTCAATCACTCGACCGAGCAAACATAATATCTTTATTCGTTCATGAATAGAGGATACATGAGAAAGGCAGAAAAGCTAGTAACAAAATTTTTAACGAAACTACAGTGTCAGAAAAATAATGGAAACCCGAAGCTGTCCGCTCAAAACATGCACAGAGCAAAAACTGGCTAATAGAATCAAGAAGATTTTCTCTATGAAACGCCTTTAGGCTATGGGGTATCCCAGCAGAAAGAAGCGAAGATTTTTTCATAGAGATTCCTTATTATATATTCATATGGTGAATCTTATTAATTTTATCAAGAAGAAAACCACATAAAATCAAGAAGAAATCTTGTTATTCAAAATTTTTTTTACTAAATTTGCGTTATTTTTGGCACCAAAAAAACAATCCATAGAGAAAAACTTTTTGATTCTATTAGGTTTTCTTATAAATTGTATAATATAGGGTAGGGCTGTGTCGTTCATGAACGAACGAGTAAAATTGAACGAATCACTCAAATGAACGAAGTGAGCCGGTCATTTTACTGAGCTGTTTTGGTTCAGTAGTACTGACACATAAAAGTAAATTGAACGAAATGAACGACCGATGACCGAGCGCACTTGGCTCTTTTTTTGTTTTGTTTTGCTTTTTCATCGTTCATGTAGGATTTTTTGTCATTTTCTCGTTTTCATTTGCCTTTTTCTCTACTTTTAGTAACAGTGCTACCATTATGAATTTTTTAAACTGCTTTAACTTCTCACATACGTAATTAAGTTATTTTCGCTCCCGCTTTTTGACTTTTATTCATTGGCCATAGATTTATTTACCAGCAGAGACTTAATTGTGGCAAAATAAAAACACATCTTGAACACTTCTTAATGCTATTAATATTTTCCAAATTCCTTATTTTATGTCACACAAAAAAAAAACTTTAATATTGCAAAAAGAATTTACTTGCTGATTTTTCCTTTGTGTTATTTTGTTTGTGTTGATCATTTTGCCAAAAAATAACAAAAACATTGCATTTGTCTCTTTTTATTGACCGAATCAACTGTTTGTTTTTTCATTTCGTTCTTTTTCTTGAAAAGAGCGGATGAACGAAATGAACGAACTCGTTCTTTTTTACAAAATGAACGAAAATGAGCGGTCACTTAAATGAACGACTTGGCACAGCTCTAATATAGGGGTTTCTTATTGATTTCATTAGGTTGCCTTATTGATTTTTTCAAAAATGTTTTCCTTATTGATTTCATTAGGTTCCTATATGCTTATGTGTAAAGCATCTTTTTAATTTTTTTAATAAGGAAATCTTCTTGATTTTATTATGTTTCTTGTTATTTCATATCTATAAATAAACATAGAGACAATTTTTTCATAATCTTGATGATGCCAAACGCGCTTTTTTTCGTCTTAGCGCGTTTACTAAAAAAGCGCTAAATTAGCGCGTTTTGAATAAAGTCATCATCATTTCATTGATTCAATTTCACAATTCAATAACAGAGAAAAATTAGTTCACACTAAATTCAATTGATTGAATAGTTTCTCTTTTTAACACACTTTGGCAAAATTATTGCCCATTACTTCATCTTTCCTGGCGCAATCAAAAACAAATTTTTTTTTGCATCTTAATGAAATTGAAATAGTTATGTATAAATGTATTTTCATTTTCTCACACCACAAATCATTATCATCGTCATTATGTAAAATTACGATTAAGAGAATCACTCAAGCATTATTTCCACGCCTGCTTTCACGAATGCAAAAAAAAAAAAAAGTCTATAATAAAATCACTAACTTTTATGGCAAAATTTCAAGTTCACTTTAAGATTTCCAACGTTTAACATGTACAAAACTCTAACCAGCGGGACACTATTGAATATTTTGCTGAATTTTTTAGTACAAGCCATTATTGTGGAAAGAAACTTGCACTCATACTATCGCTTACCCACCACCACAGTCAAAACGTCCAATGACAACGATGACTACTATATACTACAATGTCCCTTCAAGTCCACTATGAATATACCCAAGGCCAAGGACATGCCTATTTGCCTCATAGTGGGAAGACATTCTGAAAAGCTGGAGAAGCAAAAGGATCTGCTGAAGTCTAAGCCGCGCACAACATTGAACACCCAAGTGGTCTTTCACCATCTAAACCCATCAAATTTATTGAAACTAGTGAAAATTAAAAATGGAAAACCCTACACCCTGCTGCTGAAGCCAATGAATAAGCAAGAAGCGGCATATAAGAAACCTAAAACTTTCATTAAGGAACAGTATAAAGGCCCTAATGCAAAGTTTGTGCTAACTAATCCGAAATCATTATTAAATCAATTAAGCGTTTTTTATAATGTCCCTTTAATACAAAAAATTCAAATGAACGACTCTTTGGTTTTAAGCTCTGCCAAAGAGCCCCATAAATTAAATATTGAAACGTTAAAACCTGCAACGTCTTTGGAGGTAGATTTTGTGGATGAGCCTCTTAATTACACTCAGGACACTCAGAAAAGTCCTTTAAAATATTTGGGAGTTCAAAATGCTTTAAAAACATTGCAACTTACAACAAAGCCACTGCAAGCTCAGGCAACAAACCAAACTCAGTACAAATCGGAGAAGTTCTTTGCTGATACAGAAAATTATAAAAAGGGATTTCGTACCAAGGGCTACCAAAACATGTACCATCGTGATGAAACTTATCAAGATCATATATTCTACGACGACCTTCAGCAAATGGGAAATTATCAATCGAAACAGAAAATGCAACAAAAGCAACCATAAAAGTTCATGTCTAGATTTAAAATTTTGAAGAACCAATAAAAAAAGTACCTTTAAGTTTAGTGTTCTAATGGCAGTCAATCGGTTTTTGAGAAGTTTTATAAGGATGATAGGGACCAGTGTTGGGATATGGCTATTCTTAAATTGTACCATGAAAATGGTAAAATTGTACCAAATTAACAAAAATTGTACCAAAATGCAGCCATCTGCTAACTAAGCATACACAGTAAGAATTCATAACAATTTTTCATTTATTGAAAATAAAACATATAGAAATAAACTAATGCTATCGAACAAAACAGTTTTTCATATATGTAAGTATACATACAAAGTCTAAAGAATTCGGATAAGTGCTACTAAAACAAATGAAAAATATGAGCATAAACTACCAATTTTTCAAATTTTGATACTCATGATCAGTGTTGTGCAACTATGTTAGAAGAAATTATTATTACTGTATGGCAAAGTACAACTTTTTTCAAATTGTACCGCTGAAGTATAAAGTGTACCAGTGTACCAATGCAGATGCAATTGTAACAAATTTGGTAAAATTGTACTACAAATTCCAACAGTGATAGGGTGGTCCCTCCGAGTTCTAACGCGTCATTCTAAGCGGACGTTTTACTTTTACATGGGGGTGGTATAGAATGGACTTTGTAATCGCTGTAAAATAATAACCTTTATTCCAGTTGTTATTCGAACTGACAACCTCCGGCATCACAAGCTAGCACACTAACCACACGACCACAGGAGCACGCATATTCCAAAGATATTAAAACTAGTTGGCGTTGGTTGAAGTAGTTAGCACGTTGACTACGAAAACGAAGATCGTCCTGGGTTCGAGCCCGGTATAAGACAGTCATCAAATAACAATGCCACGCATTTTTCTGATGTGCAGTAGTGGCCCTTGGTATCAGTTGTTGTAGGAAAATTCATGTGATGAAGGCATAGTCACTGGTCACTGAATTATACCGACTTCAGCAGATACTAATCCTAATGAAACATCAGAGCGCCCTCCTTCGTTGTGTAGCATATTCATCGCTGAAGTAAAATAACCAATAAAATTGCTACTAATCACAGCTTCAAAAATTTAATACGCCTCATTCAACACCAGAGGCGCAGCAACAGTGCATTATTAAAAATGTGCAAAAAGCAGAGTTGTAAAGCAATAAAGCTTTTCTCTATCTCTTCCTTTACCACCTGTGATGGAGAACATCACTATCCCTTTCCTAAAAGAAGGTAACACCTAGTAATAGTAGTAAGCATTCATTGCCTGAGTGTTACTTCTCTTTAAAAAAAAAAAAGCTAAGGTTAATATCTAAATATAGTTAGGTGAATGGTTCCAGGGTGGCTGGGAGGTCAATTATTATTGTTACATTTATACTATTTTATAGGTCTTAGATCCAGCCACAAAGCAAAGAAAATAAAATCAACAATTTAGACAAAAAGAAAAAATATAGAAAATTTAATTTTATAATCAAAATTTGATTTTAAATATTTCGAAAAGTATTGAAGGCATGATAATAATTTTTAATCAGTTTGCAGAGCTCAGTGTATACTAAAGAAATAAATTAAAATATTTCTGAAAGTATAATTTTATAAAACTTTTTTTTATTGGGAAAAATTTGATTTTAGAAAAATTTTAACATTTTTAGAAAATCTCCTCCCCTGCTTACATTTATGTGGAGAATGTCAAGAGTTTCTAACAAGTTAGTTACAACAATTTTTTTTCTAATAAAATACCAAAAAGTGTATAAAAAAGAGCGTGCAAATTTTTTGCCATATCCACAAAATTAGATTTTTTTTGAAAAAAATGCAAATTTTCGACCAATCCAGCATTGGGTAGGTGCACCAGCAAAAATCTCTAAAATTGATTTCAGAGTCGTTCTTAATACCTCTTCTCTTAGAAACAATCAAAGTTTTTAACAAATACTTGGTACGTTTTACCACTTTTTTTATTTCACGCCACTCTGGCACGTAACTAGTAGGGCAGGAAGAAAAATGGGAACAAAATATTGAAGCTTTCTGCAAATAGCTTCTTAAGAAACACGTAAGATAATACAAGAATAATATGTGAATTTCTCCACAAAAATATTAAATTCGGTGCTTACCTGGGGACTGTGCAGGTTTCAGTTGCTTCTTTTTATGGATAAACCTGCTTTAACCCTGCCAAGAAGGGTTATGTTTTTTACGCGTTTCTTGTTAAGGATGTTTTTTATAGTGTGACAGAAGTTTAACACGAAAAAACCGACTCCCTACTAGCCACTTGATGGACGAATACGTAATGAAAATCGTTTGTATAACGCAACTTAACTTTGTCATGGAGCTTACGTTGTCTCGCCTATATATTCCAGCCTGTGGCAAAAGATAATGTTGCCAACATGTCCAA
Organism: Nowickia ferox; assembly: GCA_936439885.1. NCBI lineage: Eukaryota > Metazoa > Arthropoda > Insecta > Diptera > Tachinidae > Nowickia > Nowickia ferox. Next base: position 31,522,785 of record OW387023.1, read on the forward strand.
AAATAGTGTTTCATAGAAAACTATGCAATTTCATTACCAAAAGTGTATACTAGAATTACTAAAATGTACTAGTGACTATCTGTTTCCAATATCTTCATATGGTCATAAAGAACCATGTAAGTAGTAGCAGCAATGTCAGTAGTTGCTTTTCAATGACACGCACATGTTAAATGTCTATAGCAAAAAGCATTCTGTGGGGTATAAGTAGTCAGTAGTATTCGCGACAAAGTCCATGGTGAATCAGTACTGATTCATTAGTGACATTTCCTACAGGGGAATGACTGAAACTAACACAAACAAAATTTTTTTGCTAGCACACTTTCAACAATTTTACATTCAATTCAAGAGCGATTATAGTTGTTCCACTCTGGCATAGAGTACATACATATGTCAAAAATTCTAACATATTGAATTTTACTAAAAATAATTTTTAGTTCGTTCAGTTTGTAAAATAAAATGTATAAAAGTGATCAGAAAATTATGATGTTTGTGAAAAAGTAAACTAAGAATAATAATTTACAAAAGAAATTTTATAAAGTTTAATTTAAAATATGCACACATACATATGTATGTATGTTTTCGTTTCTTTTTAAATTTTTAGATATTTGGAAAAAGCTGTTGAAGTTGAAAAGTTGGAGAATGCGGTATCGAAATAGTTTTTGCTAATTATTTTCTTTGTTTTGTTTTTAAGTATTTATTGCATTTTTCTATTTTTAATATGCTATTGATAATAAAAAAAATATTAAATTAATATAAAAATTATATTTATTATTAGTATGTCACTTCGTTTGAGTCGATAGGAGTACCTATTTACATCAGTACTGATTAGTCAGCTCTGACGATGTTTACATCAGTACTGCTCAGTAAAATGCTGTGGAGTGAGCAGTTCAGATATATGAAGTTCACAGTTTTTTCATATTGCCCTTCACAAAATGATAGAAACTTCTTATGTATATACCCATCAGCAATGGCCATCAGATGACGCATTAAATGACTGTCATTGTTCTTGTGGGAGTTCGTAATACCTACTTTTTCCCCGGGGAGTTTTATTATTCCCGCATTGGGTAAAAACAGGGAAATGAGAAATTCATAATAGGAGAAAAGGGAAAAGTGAAAAAACTCGCGCGGAATTTTTGTTCATGGTTGGGCTGAAGATGTTTTATTCATTCAAATATTTATATTATTAAAACAAATATTATTCTTTTACAATTTTTGTTATTAATATAGCGGATTTCTTTATCAGAGGAAATTCGAAAAAAAAAATATTGAATACCGGGATTTTTGTTATTATGCTATAAAACAAATTTTGGCGTTTTTTGATTAGTTGCAAAGTATTTTTGCAATTCTTACGAATGTGTTAAAACAAAAAGAGGAAAACGAAAACAATTTCAACGGGAATGAAAACTCAATTCATTTGAAAAATTCAGTACAAAAAAAAATAAAAAAGCACGGGATAAAAGCCCTTTAAACCCAAGAATTTTTGTGTAATTTATTTTGGGTGTTCTTTACCGGTTCCGTATTAATTTCATGTGGATAGAAAATGTTATTAAAAGCTCCTTTACGTGTTGCAGCCTTTAAAGACAAATATTCAGGAATACGAATTCCCCCACAGCCTATAGTAACTAGATGGTGAGCGTGGGTAAATGCTGTCGAATACTATATTTATATTAACAAAGTTAAAGAAATTTTATTTAAAACAGAAAACTTAAGCACTGAATTGATATTTGTGCATCCAGAGAATGACTTTCGTGTTGACACTATAGCCCAATAAAATGGTTTTGATTCTCTAAAAGCTCAAGTTGAGTTAATTGAAGATGTGGTAAAAAAAATTTGTGCTCTGAAAGACAGAATAAATTAAAAAATAAATAAATAAGATAAAACTATACAAAAATATTATGGACTTAAGAAATGCAACAAATTGCATCAATATATTATAGTTCAAACAGCTAAAATTTAGAAACTGAATATTCCACAAACGAACTAGCAGCATTTAAATATGCACCAATAATTTTTGCTGACGTGGAATGTTAATTTTTAGAATAAAAATCAAATCAAAGATTTACCTTTGACAATTTACAAAAACAACCCTGTTATGATGGAGCTTATGCAAATTTTCAAAAGACAATAACAATTCATCACACCAGAGTTGTACTTTTTCGTAGATCGCACGACTTTGTATGATAGTGTATCACGGCCTTAAGAAAGCATTGAAGCTGAGCTTTTTGTGTTTTAGTTTATCAAGAAAGCAATGAAGCTGATTTTTTCAAGTTTTTAATGTTATTAAATGTTGAAAAGAGAGTTAATAAATGCATATTTCATTAGTTTCTAATGCATTTTTTTATATTATTAATGCATATTTTATGTACATAAGACGCGATTTTAAATGCATGAAAATCCTTTCTATAGTTATGACTGAACTAAGCTAATTTAAGTATTGCAATTTATTGGTAAAAAAAAGTATACTTTATTTATTATTAAATATGTTTGAAATTTCCGCATATTTTCAAGATATATATGAGTTTTTGATGTAGCCGTCGATAGTGTCTCTTAACGTAGAAACACCCATATACTCGTACATACGTTATTTTCATACAAAGAATTAAAACAACATATTTTTTCTTTTACTGTACGAAAAATTTTGAGTTGGGAATTTTGGAAAAAAATATATGTATATGATATAAAAAATACAAGTCTGAAAATATTGAATAAATACTTTTAAATGTTGACTATCAAAGAAAAATTATTACAAAAAGGCTATAAAACTCAATTCATATATACATATATCTCAAGATTTTTTCAGTGTTCGTTTTATCTTAGGGTATAATTAGCAAAATAGTATCGTTATGTTGAGTGGCAGCTGACATATATCGCTAGTTATAAAATGTATATGGTGGTAACACCTGTCAGTTACAAATCTACAGAAAGCAGATTTTTCTGCTACAGATGTCAAGAAAGCCGCAACCAAACAACAAGAGTGTGCTGTGCAAACCGTGTGTGATGTTACATTTTATATAACTTTTTCACAAAGCTGAACGATACAATTTTACTAATTCTGCATTAAGTATCTAATCTGTCGAGTGAGAACCTTAACAAACTTATTATAAATATAAAAAATGTGCTTTATTATCTGTTCAATCTGCATATGCTTCCTCTAGTGTCACAGTTGCAAAGATATTATTAATCAGATTTTCCACAATCAATTCCATTGCACCATGGATACCGTCTTGCAATTCTGTCCAAACATCTTTCCAATTTTCATTTATCACATCATTTAACGTTTTGCTTAACACTTCGTTACCGTTGAAAAGATTTTCAAAATTCACCTGCACTCTGAAAATAAATTCGAAAATGTTTTAAGGAGTCAAAGAATCTTTTTTATATGTGAATCTTGTAGATAATATATACTCACTTTTTAAGTTCGATTTGTGCTTTAATTTTGTTTATTTTTAAATAAGTTTTATTGTCACGTACCATCTTATCCATTCTTGCACGAAATACCATATTGGAATCTTTTAGTTCGACTTCACCTTGGCCTTTGCCATTTATCGGCAAAAGCAATATTTTACCCGTCATTTCATAATCGCCTTGCAGTTTTAAGTTCGCTGCGAATACGTAAGCTTGGGCATTTTTGAATTCCCTGTCGAAACCGGTGGTTTTTAAAATTTTTAATTTTTCTAACCCATATACGGTGCAATTGATGAATTCCAAATTAACTTGTACTGGCGAGCTGGGATTTGAGCGAGAAACCTTTAAGTTTCTTATATTAAAAGCCGAAACGTTTGGCATACCGAAATCGGGATTTCCATTGGGATAACGTTGTAATATATCCTGTATAGTTCGAGCAATACATTCGTCGTTGTTTGTTGATTTGCACTTTTCAACTTCAGGTGCTAGAAAAACAAATAAGAAACTTTTTAAATAAACAAATTAAAAACTTTTTCTTCAAAAGTAGAACTACAGTGCCTGTAGACGATAAATAAAAGAAATTATTTCCTTATCTTCTTCTTAACATAACAAAATGGTTTCTTCAGCACTGCCATAAGATTCTTTGAATGCGCTTAATCAAAACCAGCGTTACCATATATGTTTTTTAAAAAACTTATATCTAAAAAAAACTTTTTTTCCAAAAAAAAAAACGTTTTTTTTTCTACCAAAGTACCAAAATTTTAAAAGAAAACACAAAAATGTATTTGGAATTCATTTTAATTAAAAATATAAAAACGATTAAAATCAAAAACATAACATACGATAATAAATAACATAAAATAAAGTTCATATTTTGACTTAGAGATCTTTAAAAAAATATCACATACATTAATAAATATGTTTCTTATCTGTATACTGTTTTATTAAAAAGGGAGTAAGAAAATATAAGATGGTTTTATTCCATACAAACATCACTTAATATTTTCATCCAATATTAAATTATGTATGTTATAAAAAAAACTTTAAAAAACTATATTTTCAAAAAACTTTTTTGGCATCCCAAAAAACTTCCAAAAAAAGGAAAACTTGACAAATGGTAACGCTAATCAAAACCTTCATATTGGCAGCACACAAAACAAAAAAATACAAGGCGGAATTCAATATGCATACAAAAAAATTTAAAACGCCTAAAAATATGCTACATTATAATTTACTACGAAATTATATTGCCATACTTGTAACATACAGCGGTGTCACAGATTACGTTCGGAATGGTTTTGATTCCGTATTAACCATTCGGTTCAAATTTCATTTTATTGCTCCAGATTCCGATCGTTGTCATCAATTCGAAAAAAAATTTAAATCGTTTTTATTTTTGGCTTGGACGTTTTAAATTTTTTTTTTTATACATATTGCAATGTCGCCTTGTATTTTCTGTTTTTTGTTCTGCCAATGTGAAGAAGCGCATGCACAAAATTGTATGGCAATCCTAAAGAAACCAATTCCGTTATGTTGATTTTATTTTTTTAACAATCTGAGAAATTTACATAATAATTAAATAAAAACTAATTAATTGTAATATAGCTTCGAATAAATAAATGAAAAATACTATTAGTGTTTTTTATGGGAATTTTTACAATTTAAGTTTAAAATTTGTTAACGCGCTATGAATCCCAAATGATTATTTTATTTATTAAGTAAAATACTTTTTATTAAAAATAGATTGAAATTTATTATAGAGGGGTTTAGCTGGATCCTATGCGCATTTCACTGTTGCTAATGCACACCATCAGGGAATCTTTACCCAAAAATTTCTTAGAACAACTAGAGAGTGAAAATCTCAACACTGTGGCAACACTCTACAACACTCTTGAATAGCTGTTGTTGTTATTGGCCAGTCACACACGAGAACAACACGTTTTTATGCCAAATGAATTAAATCTCGTGTGTTCTAAAAAGAACAAAAATTGTGCGGCATAAAAATTAGTCTCGTGTGTGAAAGGCCATTCACATTATTTACATTTTCTTTACATAGACCGAGTACACACTGTGGCATTTTGTGACAAATATGGCAAAAATAGCAGTGGGAACTAGTGGCAACGTTTGTCATTTCCGATATTTTTCGTTGTTTGGCATTACTACACAAACTGTTTACGCATCTGATGTGAACAGCTGTGAGAATAAATTGGCTGCATTGCTAACACAAAAAGAAAATGTCAGCGTGTTGACATTTTGACATTGACAAAATACAGAAAGAACTTTAAATGTGTGCGGGTGTACAAATTTAAAAAAAAATGGAAAACGAAAAATCGCAGAAGCGTGTAAGAAAAATTCAAGCGTCATGGACTCATGACATGATATATGTATATAAGGATAGAAATGCGAAGGAATCTGCATGCGCAGAAATTTCGAAAGAACTGGGGCTGTCACGTTCAGAAGTGGTAGCCATATCGAACAGCGTTTGCGGCTCATTTCTGGTATGTGTTTATTGAATTTAAATAATAACAAGAAATATCAACAAGAAAGCCGAAATTTGCCAATAAAATCCTTTGGTAGCGCGCATATTAAGCCCTGGTATTTTCCACCACTTTCTTTGCTGTTGTTTTTGCTGTTCTTAATTTTTTTCTTATTATTGATAAACACACAGTGGCACTAGCCAATTGAATAATTTTGCGATTATGCATTTGTATAAATATTAATTAACACACAATGCGAAAAACAAAGTCTTACAATAATAAAGCAAACGACACTAAATGTCATTATGTCAAAAGTAGTTCTTGATGTAGACGATGATACCGTATTGCAATTTTTTAGGGATGGGATTTTGCCTGTCACAATCACACAAGAAAATTGTGTATCATCGAAATATTTTATGGGAACGGCACTGCACACATATGAAAATGACACCACAAAATGACAACAAATGAAATGCCAGATGTAAACTCGGCCTTTGACAAAATATGGCATAAATATATGCATTTGTACCAAAATACTTGTATGCAAATATGTATGTGTGTATATGCAATAACAAATTGATGCAATTTTTACGGAAATTCATTGTTTCCTAAAGACATTTCGCTCTTGCTGTTATCCGTTGCAGATTCCGATCCTAGTATATCGATTCAGGAACCTGATCCATATAATGTATAGAACGAAAATTTATTTATAAATTTAGTAGTATATTTTAACGATATTCGCTGTAGGTTGAAGTAAAATAAGTAAAATCCCAGCTAAAAAAATATGTATGGTCCATATATTTTTAATATATGCATGTATAAAAGTATATATGAATATGTATGAATTCATGTATGGAAATGTATGGGACTATACATGGCAAAACTATTATACATATATGAATTGATATATGAACTATTATATGAAATGTATTATAAGATATGAGCCCATATATGGAAATTTAATTACGAATCCATATACATAAAAATTTATGCATATATAATATCTCACGTAAGACCGTATATGCAATCAAAAAAGCTTGCATTTTATTTACTAGATCTTTTTCTTTTTTTAACACTGGTGAATTGGAAATCTATTAGAAAATATAAACGGTGTGCAAAGTTATATGCCTAGAACCTCAACGAAAAAATACCATTCTTGAAGGATTTTATACATTGTAACCCTATTAAATAAATCAAATAATCAAAAGCATAAGTCAGTCATTAATTTGATAGAAAATTACGGAATACTCTAGGTATTGAAGAAACAAAGTTAATATTACTGCAAAAAATTATATTGAAAACTAGTGTTAAATTAAATTTTGTGTAAATAATCGATTCGCCCTTTCTCTTAAAATTATGAATAAATTGTCTTTTGGTTCGTTTTTAATTATTTGTCCAAACATATTTCTCATTAAATACAACCTCCCTGTTTAAGATCTTAAAAGGAAGTAATTTTAAAAATTTAATTTATTGCGGAGCAGTGCGCTTTGTTGACTCAAGAGAGTATGAATATTACCTTTGCATACTGTATAGGGAATATTTACACATATAAGTATGAAATTGTATGAATATATGTTATCATATATGGCCATATACCCTCATTTTTCGGATCCGAACCATGATACAATAATACAGGTAGCCGCAAATCTACAACAAATTTACAATAAATGTTTTGTGATGACAACTGTCAAAAAACCAAGAGACATGTACTTGCGTTTTCTTGTGTCTTTGCAAAGCTTTATTTGTATTAGTACAGTTTTAATAGGCACCATGCGCGTGTATTGATTGCATTGTTGCGTAAACAACAATTGGCAGATCACATCACAAACAAACTCCATCAGCTGGCGCTTCAAGGTTACCTGTATTATTGTATCATGATCCGAACCATATATGGGATATCATATATGATCCATACATATTTTTTTTAGCTGGGATCACAAATGCATTTAAAAAGTTTTTTGTTTATTCTTTTTTGTTGTTTTCGCTTATTTGGATATTTTGTATGCAGAGATGCCACATGACATAGAATCAAATGGTGAATAAAATACAACCATACGCTATCGTAAAAAAGAAATTACAGAATCACATTATTTTTACCGCAAATGAATGTATATATCGATATATACTACGTATTTCGGGTTTCAAAAAATTACAGAATCCACGTACTGAATCAGTAAAGCTAGAAATTCGTTAAAGGCTCAGTTATCCGACTGTAACGCAATGTAACTGTAAAAAACAGCTAATCGATATTTTTATATAACAATTAGGTTACGTTACATTACATCTTTATAACCATTTTCATTAACTTTCACATAACAATATCTATCAGCTGTTTCCTACCGTTGCAGTTACATTACATTACAGTCGGCTAACTGAGCCGTAAAGGTCCAAGACGTAAACTTTCATTTACGTACATATGTATTTTTCGTCACTTTTTATTTGTGCAGTTCAGTGTCTTAAAGGTTTACTTGTTAAATTTACACATTTTTCATAAAGATAAGTGATATATTAATGTAAAATCAATCCAGCCAAACACACAAGACCATTCACTGTTAGAAAAGAAAAAATCAGTAGTAAACCATACTTCTTGCCCTGACATTTCGCTTGTCGTTTATCTGATCATTTTACGTGGTCTCGGCCGTGAGCAACTATTACCTACAGTTTGTCAAAAAAAAAAAAATTTTTCGTTGCTGTAAAAAAAGAAACGCTTGTTTTGAAGTGAATTACAAAAATGCTTTGCGTGCCCTCCTTGAGCATCAATTACAGTTTGTAAGCATCTGGACCTCGAATTAATTAGCTTGGGTATACTATATTCTTCCGGTATTTTCTCCCACTCCTCCTTCATAACCCGTATTAACTGTACTTTATTTTTCGAAGAGCCCACAAATATTCGGTTGGGTTCAAGTCAGGACTTTGTACTGTAGTGTCAATAACTTTTCTCGACGATTTCTGATTCGGATTTTTGTCCTGATAAAATTTATAATTAAGCTTTCCCGGACTTCCTGTGTCCAAAAAAAAACGAATCCTCTAGAAGGTAATTCGCTCTTCAAATTACCAAGATAAATTTCCTTAATTCATTATGCCTTCTAAAATCAACATTTCACCAACTCCTTTATATGATATACAACCCTAAACCATGACAGATAATTTTCAAAACGTTACTGTGGGTATTAAATTTTGACTTTCTGGTGCCGTCAGAGGCTTGTGCCAAACTTTTTGTTGTCCATTGTGACAATAAAACATTAGCTTCGTCTCGGCACAAAAAATTACGTTATTCCAGTACTGCAAAGGAAAAGAAATATGGTCAATAGCACATTTCAGTCGGTTTTCAATATTTTGAGCTGGCATCAGTGATTTTTTTCCACGAACTCGTGTCAAACACTTTCACGTGATACGTTTACCCCTACCCCGCAGTTATTGCTGATTTGATATGCTCTAGTGCTGGAATGCGATTTATCTAAAATAATTCTTATTCTTTTAGTTTCAGTGCGACGAACAATCTTTTTTTATCTGCTTGGCGATTGCTTTGGTTCCAGTCTATCTTCTTTTTCAGCACGCTTAATGATATAATAAACTGTCCTGAGATTAAACATTTCAACAATAACTTTGCAGGATTTTCCCTTGTAATAATTGAAATGGTTAAACTAACTGAATAAAATTTTTGTTAGCCTGTTTCCGGGCACTTTTTAAAATTAATTTCGAGCGTCACTTTTTGTAGGTACAAAAAATATTTTATGAATGTACCCTAAAAAATACAATGTAATGTTTTAAAAAATGCAAACGCAAAACTTTTCCCTGAAATAGCGAATTTTTGTTATTGGCGGTCAATTTGAAAACATTTTCTTGACAAACTGTATGTACATACACGTTTACGTTTATATAAAAAGCCCTTAACTCATTACTTTTTGGAAATGGAGTTTTGTGTATATTTCGATAGAAGAACATCTAATGTATCGAAAAATGCAAAAAAAAAACTCGTTTTCAAAAATATAAAGAGTGAGGGCCTATCTATATTAAGGTAAAGATATGTAGCGACAAGTTAATGTTTTTTTTTCCATATATTATACACCTCTGCCACTTTAATTTTACTTTTCTTACAGCCTAACCCACGATGTCGATCGACAACTCGAGCGACTGACGACAAGTCACTCACTACAGTTCGTTTGAGCGACTCAGTAATGGTAGAATTACTGAAATCGTATCGTGCTGTTGCGTGTCAGCTGACAAAATCCGTAACATTTAATAAGCATGTTGATGCTTATTGAAAATGTGTTGGCAACGTTTGCTACGTAAAAATCTACAGAAAATAGATTTTTACGTAGCAAACGTCAATTTCTGGCTTACATACACACACACGTATAAAGCAAAGTAACAGCTGACACTTTCGCTGGCAGCCTCACGTGTTTACTAACTAACATACAGACTTAAACGATACGACTTCAAAAGTAAGACGATATGATTTGACTAACGAAGCCATAACTATCGTCTTGTCGGACGTCAGGCCTTACGTTGTTAACGTAATAAATTTTTTTTATTGTCAAATTAACATATTGCCATATCGCCATATCAAAAATTTCACAAATAAAACGCTACATTACAAATAAAAAGCGCTGAAATGAGAAAAGTGCAACTCTATGCTCCTTAAAGTTGCTACAAATGTAAACAAAAAAACACAATAAAAATTGTTAAACTTTTGTATAAATAAATAAATTTGTGTATAATATCTGTGGTTTTTGAGCTGGTGTATTCAAAATGGACTTAAACAATAGCTATTTATTTTTTGGATGAAATTGTGAACTTTAGTTGTCGCGAAGACAATTGCGAGATTATTCAAATGTTTTCGATATGCCAACGAACGAGTAAGTAAGTTTGTATAAATAGTAAACATTTATGTACATAAATAATATATTAATTTAGATTTGTATTATATTTATGTATTGTTATTAACATTATTAAAATTTATTTTATTATTATTGTTATTAAATTAATAAAATTGAAACAATTTATTGCTTTATTTTTATTTGTCGACATCCACAACACAAGTGACTGATTTTGACATTTGTTGTCGCTTGACTTTTCATAGTGGGTACCAAATTTGTATGAAAATGGTTACGTCATCGTTCGCATTCATTGTCGATCGACTTGTCGTGCTGAGAAAGTTTAGTGGGTCCCAAAGCAGCTGTTTGTCGTTAAAAATGTTTGCGAACGACAACGTTCGATATCGTGGGTTTGGCTGTTAATTTTAATATTTAATTCATTACACTTTTTTAGACTTTACGGTTATTTTACGTGCTTGTGATTTTGAAAAGCTCAATGAATCCTTTTTATTGATTTCCAGTCTTTTTGCGAATGTCACTTTTTTCGATTTTGCAGTTTTTATATTAAACTTATCAATGTTTTTCTAAAGTTTAGTTTATTTAAAAATAACTTTAAACTAATTTATAACTGTGTGTTTCTTTTTATAATTTTTGCCAACACTCACGTAATTCGCCCCAACTAACAGCAACCAGTGAACAAATTATAAGGAATATTATGCGAATAATATTATTTATTTTCATTTTTAATATATTTTTCTATTTAATGGATATTAGTAGAAGTATCGATCAACTTAAAACGTTTAGAATCATGGTTGATCTGTGGTTTTCTTTATATATGATTTTTAGCGGCAAAACCGTTTACATGCCAATTAAATGCATTAAAGTAATTAAATGACAATATGTAAAGGTATGATTACATTTGGGAAATGTTTGCTCAAACAAGCGTAACCACTAAATGCTAATGAAAACTCGTTTGATTCAAACACGCGTTTATTAAATTAGACACTTTAACACTTAACTGCCAGACATTGGCATAGGACTATTTAACTTAATTAATAAATACGAGTACGTGCCTAAATCAAAAGGTTTTTTAACATTTAGTGGTTACGTCTTTTTCGACAAATGTTTGCCAAGTGTGACCGTATCTTAAGTTAAATCAATGTTCATTTTGAATAAATTAAACTCAAAGAATGTTAACTTGTGGTATAATTGGTTTAATTTTAATAGATAAAAGTGTTTTAATTTGAGTATAAATAATATAGTTTTACACCCTGTTGGAAATAACAAAAAATAATAAAAATTAAAAAATAATTAACCCTTAGCATTTCATGGCGATAAAAATGTATCTATAAAAAGTTGGTGATGACGCAACAATAGATTCTCTGTGTTCACCATTAACTTTCGGGCACGCATGTAACTATATATCTGTGGCAATAGGGAAAAAGTGCATATTTTACTGTTTTGCAGGAGAGCACTTTTAAGCGTTTAAGTCGATTTTCAGAAATTTATTTCTTTTACAGTTAAATTGGGAAATTCTCCGTCAGCTCTTATTTTTTTAAGCAAACATCGTTGTACACACTATAAGTAATAATACATTTAAGTTGAAATATACCAAAGTATTATTCAAAATGAAATTACACGTTTAAAAAAGATAAGTCGCAAGTCGTAGTGCTATAACTTCCTTAAAAACAAACAAATTAATTGAGATTTTGACCAGGAGTTCTTTTAAATATGCAGATTACGGAGGTACCATTAACTCAAAATCTGCTTATCTCGACTTGAGTCCTTTTTCCTTTTTGCCACAGATATAATTCTGACAACAGCGATTTTCTGCAATTTTTATGCGATTTTAGTGTCCTGTACCTGGATTCAGTAACTTTTATTACGATAATCGTATCGCTATGATAAATAAGTCTAACGAAAATTTATCGACTTTGCTATTCAGTAACATTTTTCAACAAAAAAGCTCAATTGTGCTTTTCGCTTATTTTGACATTTTCTATACAGACATACAACATAATATTGAATTAAATTATTAGTAAGATAAAGCTGAAGACTATCGTAAAACAGAAATTACGGAATCACATTATCGTTATCGCAAACGAATAAATACGTCGATACGTCGTTACAGAATCCAGGTACTGATCTTATTGCCATTTGTACAATACATTTTCATGTTGTCAGATATGACGACAAAAATTTGTTTTTGGCGATGAAAATTTTGAAAAGGCGATTGGGTATTTATTTGGCGACATTTGAAATCTTTGGCTATATTTTAACGATTTCAATAAAATTTGTAAAAAATGTAAAAAATTTCTTCTGCAACATAAAATTCAAAATGTTGTAACTCTTTATATCAACCAAAATTTTCTGAAAGAAGTTTAAAAAAATATGAACCACAAATACCTCCTTTGGTGTTTATGAAGCACAGTGGGGAAAACTTTCTTTTATAAATTCGAACCAACATTTTGATAATGATGCACATAAAAGCCTGCACTAGTTCTCGCCTAAAGTGTATGATTACATCGATGCTGCTGGTACATACTTACTACTTCAAGAATATGATCGGCCATTTCGTTTTGAAATCGCAAAATTTCAAAAACGGAAATCTGAGTTGTTTTCATCGCATAACTTAGTGCATTTGAAATTTAGTTCGGATAAAATGTCTCAAGCATATGAAACCTTAAAAGCAAATAAAAAGCTGAGTGAGCTTTCTAGTTAGATTTCTTTCTGAATTCTGTCGGTTTCAAAACGAAATGGTTTCAGAAACTGGCCGGAAATGTGTACTTAAATATTAAATATTTAAGTAAACGTTAATTCAGCTTTATCAGAAGATTTAAATAATAATTTTGACATTGGTGTTCAAATTCAATTAATCATATTTAGATTGATCTAAAACCATTTTTAAGTATTTTTTTATAAGCCAGTATTATTTATATGTTAATGTAAACACTTTTCCTAAAAAATATAATTTTTTGTTTTACGATAGACGTTACCTACTGCATTTAAAATTTAACAATATTTGTGATGAAGTTACAAAATATAAATTTTTTTGTAACTAAAATTTTATGTTTTATTATATTGACGATATTTGGCGCTATTCAACAAGTCAATAGACAATTTTATAGAATCCTACATGAGTGGAAACTGTTTAAATCAATAAATACATGTCTGAATCAAACAGTTTTTCATTAGTAATTAGTGGTTACTCTTTTTTGGGCACATGTGTGCCAGATGTACTCGTATACTCGGCATTATACAAGTATCACATTTGAACTTTGGGACAAAAGTAATATTAACAGCATGTAGTAGCTACTACTACTGTAGGCTTTAGACGACAAGTTTTATACAACTGACATTTCAAACTTCTCAAAACAAAATGTGTACATACATGTGAGAATGATTCTTTGGAAGACAAAAAGGCAACTAGACTTGTATCGAACTCTCTATCAGTAGCTCGTTTTTGACACAATCCTTTCATCAATCCCATTAAAATTACATGGGTTCGATCATTGGTTTGTGTCAAAAACGAGCTACTGAAAGAGTTCGACACAAGTCTAAGGGCAACAGGGCGGCAGGTTGTTGTCTGTGCTGATTTTGTCGTTATAGTCCAATTAAACTAACTTCTATTTTTGAGGGCTACAAAACAAAAACTGTGTGGACATTATAGAAAAAAAAATGTAAATCAAATTAGTGCTTAGAAAAATTTTTTATTGCAAAATAAAAAAGAAAGTTACAAAATTTTAATGTTAATTACAAAAGCAACTATACATTTGTAAAGCGAAAACCACGATAATTCGCGAAAAGTTGCAAAATTTTACACAAGCCATAATATTGAGTAAAAATCGCTAAAATTATAAGGAATGCAAAAAATTCGGTAAAAATTGCGAAAATTATAAAAATTTGCAAAAACTTAACAACAGCGAGATGATAACAGTCTAATATTGTTTAAAAATCGGGAAAACATTCAGGAAGCGAATGCATGTTGCATTCGCTTTTATCGCGAACTTTGCAAAAAATCGTGAGAAGTTGCATAATTTTAGACTAGCCAATAATATGGATCAAAAATCGCCAAAACTGTAAGAAATGCAAAAAATTCGTTAAGAGCGAGATGATAACAAAGTCTTATATTGTTTAAAAATCGTTAAAACTGCCAGGAAGCTCAGATAATGCAAAAGACGCTTTTAACGCGAATTTTACAAAAATTTGTGAGGAGTTGCAAAATCGTTAGCAAGCCCTAAAATCGATATAAAAAAAACACGCCAAAGCCATTAAAAGACAAGTTTGGAAAAAACGCGAAAAAGTCGCAAGTTAGCGAAAAATTTATAAAATGCTTTAAGAAAATTACTAAAGGCCGTGATACGCTAGCCTACACGATCGTGCGATTTTTGAGAAAATACAGCCCTGGTATGATGGAGTCTATGAACATTTTCAAAAGACAAAAACAATTCCTCAGATCAGGGTTGTATTTTTTCGTATATCGCGCGATTGTGTAGGATAGTCAATCATGGCCTTAAACCTGTAAATAGTCAAATTCGCAAAAAGTAAAAAAGAAATAAATTTATGCGTTTTTATATTTTTACGTGGTATAAGTACATTTTAAATAAGATATTTCATTTTTATAAATGTGAAATATATGAAAGCCGTACCACTGAAATACACATTTATATATATGACTCAAAATCACCAAGATGCAGAATTGGATTCACAAACAATTTAATTTATTAAATCTTGAAAAAATACAATTAATAAAATACTACAACTAATCTGTCTTATGTGTTAGGTTAGGTTAGTCTGGCTGGTCAAGGACCTCGCATAGACCAGGATTGATCCTTAGCGAATACCAGCAGATGACAAGAAACCTGTAAGTATGATTTAACAAACCTTAGCAGTCTACACATTTCCATTCCCGATACAAGTTCAAGACTTCGAAAAGTGTGATCACCAAGACAGTCATATCTAGTGCGGCTTAGAGCCGGACAGTGGCACAGTAGATGTTCTACTGTCTCCAATACCCCGGGTTCCTTACATTTCCTGCAGGTACCGTCAAGTATCTGTCCTATTTTGACGAAGCTAAACTAAATATTAATCACTTGACAGCTGACAAAATGGCCGCCAGTTAAAAAAGTGATGCAAACTTAAAGTTCTATACCTCAATAAAAAACACCCTATACTTCAATATCACGTTTTTATTATGCTACTGGTGCCTCCAAAAATAAATTAAGTAGCTGGCTACGAGGCATTTGAAGTCGTGTGTTCGTGTATCCTGCTGCGGTGAATGGGTTTATTGCATTAGGATGATGCTTCTTTAAAAGTCAGACGGCAATATCTTGCAAATATCCGCAGTGGCTTCGCTGGGTGCGAGGTCAAATCACTCGATGAGATTACCAGGTCCTCAAATCACTCGTTCATAAAGCCTAATGATGCATGAGCTTTGGATATTTAGTGCCGTTCTTTTAAAACCTCATGTCATTGGTGTCCATATTATACAATTCTAGCCAAAATAAGTTGATAGTCACTGTTGACTGCGATGACATGGCCAACCTCGTTCTCAAGTAAATATGGATCTGATTTCAAACAGTGACATTTTAGAGACTCATGAAAGCTCGATAATTTTGTTTGTTGAAGTAGCAATGTGTTCAGAAACAGATTACGTCGCCAAAGGCGATTTTTTCTTGAAATTTTGGATCTGTTTCCAAATACGCCAGGGGTCATTCAGCGAACACACGTCGTTAACTATGGTTGTTTATGTAATCTGCCTCGGATTTCAGTGCATACTCTCACGAATAGCGGCAATTTTGTTTGGGTGTTGGTTGAATCAAATTTTTCCAGCACACTGCAAATAGCTCTCCCGGTAAGACGATTTGGCTGAATAAATGACAGCCAACTTGACCGATAAGGTTTAAACAATATGGCCGCTATCAAATGCCGAAGCTTGGATACCTCTACTACTACTTAGACAGGTGTTCAAATAGTAACGCGTAAAAAATTTACCAAACCTATCGAATGGGAAATCAAAATAAAGGAAACTAAAGGAGGATTAAAAAAATGTATATAAGTTATGTTTAAATTAAATTAGGAATAAAAAACTTAAAATTTCTTAATAGCACTTCGGATTTTGTTCTTTGCTTTATTTCCCATTTGCCATTTTATTCACAAATTTTTTCTACTGGGACTGTTTGTTGTATGCTTAAAAATGGTTTACAGCAAAGATTAAAAGAAAATTTAATACCAATTAACTAATTTTTATTGAATAAAAAAACAAGAGTTCATATGTATGTATTATGAACAATAGAATTGATTGATTTGAATTGCAACAAAGTATTGTTGTCAGAAGGTAATCAAAATTTCTTTTTCCATTAAAGTCCATAATAATTAAATAAATTAAGTGTTAATGTGAAGAAATTGTCAGTAAATTTAACTGCATAGTGGATTTCATTTTTGCTAGAATGTGATTTATTTTTTTTTTAATTTTCAGTACTATAACAATTTATTATTGTAAATTTATAAATTTGATTAGGCTAGATTATGGCAATTCCAAATTTGTTCAGCCCAACAATGCAATTTTAATTTTTGTTAATTTTAATAAAATTTTAAACATACCTTCTGTTCCATATAACACAACACTTGGTGCAAAAATAAAACTGATGCTGATATGGTTCTCATATCGTGCCATAACCGTCAAAAAAGCTTAAGCGACATAATTTTCGAACTTGATTTTCTGACCAAAAGCGATAATGGCTCGATGATATGATATCCCTAAATAATGAAAAAAATTAAGTGTCATTTAAAGATGGATTGGCATATTAGGGGAACCCCTCATCTTGAGGTAGACCGCACAACATGCCGGATTGGTAGTAAGCGAAATCCCGTATAGGACCAAGTCAACCGCTTTTTTCTTTTCAGCCTAACCTAATCAAGCCTAAAGTTGAATAATATTGGAATACGCAGTCAGTAATGGGATTCAGTAGCCTTTGCGAACGGAAAATCATACTATTTATTCGTTTGTAGTAACGACAATATCATTCTATTTTTTTTTATGATATCTTCAGCCATATCTTACTCACTATTTAATTATATATCATGTGGCATATTTGCATACAAAACGTCAAAAAAGGGAATCCTCAGAAAAACATAAATGTGAAAAAAGGCCATGTTCCTGTAAAAAATGTCCGCCATGAAAAGCAGTGAGATAAAAATGAGGGGGGTAAAAACACGACGAATGGCTTCCTGTAAATATACACACTGCGTGCATTTGCCGGAACTTGGCCTGGCGCACTATCGTGCGCCTAAATAGCAAATAAGTGGAATAAAAAGACTAAATGAATTTGATCTTCAACCAACAGCGAATATCATTAAAATATTTTACCGGATAGCAAAGTCGATAAGTTTTCCTCATATCTAGGCACCTGGAGTATTTCTGGTCTCAGCAAACAATTGCTATACTTAGCCTTACTCTTTAAAGGTTATTTGAAAAACAGAGATTTCATAATTTTTGCGAATAAACAAAATCTTTCGGAATCTGAGTAAACTAAAACAACAATGCTCGGAATTGCAAATACGGAATCAAAACCATTCCGATCGGAATCTGTGTTTAATATTTATCGCATCAATATATCCATTATTTTTGAGCTGTGCGATCGTCTATTAAAAAAGGTTACAAGAAAACCAAGAGAAAGCATGTTTAGGCGATTTTACCTCATTGGCACAAACTATAAAAAATTTTAATAAAATGCTTTAGGCTAGGTTAGGTTATAACAGGCTGCCGATTTATAGTAAAACCAGCCCACTTGGGTCCGTTGAGGTCCCGTTGTGCTACCTGGAAGGATTGAGGTGGTCTACCCATCCTCATTCCCTCTATTCACTATTTATGTTTTGTTAAAACCAACCCGAAAGGCGTATGAATGAATTCATATCGCCGATGTCACATTCTGACAGGCTCTCCAAACCTTGCAGTATCGGAGCCCCCATGCAGATTGACCGCACCTCCGCGAGTGCTGGGCAGTGACAGAGAAAGTGTTCAATATTTCCCTCCTCTTCCTCGTCCTGACAGCTTCTACAGTAGTCATTATAAGGTAGATTTAATCTGCCAGCATGTATACCTATATAGCAGTGTCCTGTTAGGACTGCAACCAAAGTACGGAGTTGTCCTCTTGGAATCCTCTCCAATATTTCGGACCTCCTCATGTCATAACAGGGTCATGTCATTCTAGAGGCAGATCATGTTACGTCATTTGACCATCTATCCTGTGCAACTCTGAGAAGGTCCTGCTGTATTTGCATTTTGCAGCAATTCATCGGAATACCCACCAACCGATCAGTGCATTTGAGCTCCAGCCTTAGCCAGCACATCCGCAATATCATTTCCAACATAATTCGCATGTCCTGCAAGCCATTGTAGCTTCAGATCGGCATGCATTCAAAGTTTGTTAAGAGACATCGGGCAATCATGTACCAGATTCGATGTCGTAAAGACACCCGCAATATTTTTATAATAAAATGCTTTACTTTTTTAATTGTTTAATCTTTAACAAAGTCGTGCCGTAAATATACATATTTAATTTATGTTTTATTTTCTTTATTCTTCGCTTCTTACGATGGTATCGCGTTCAATATTTATCGCGTGATCCGCCATTTGGATTTTATAATTTTAGGCTGCTGCATGGGAGACATTAATACAGAATCGATTGCTGTTGAGCATGAATAAGGTTTTTTTTTGTTCAAGATGATCCAGCTAGAAGCAATACATTCAGCTTCCAAAACGCCATGAATTTTTTGCCTTACTAAAGTGCTTCACAGAAGTAATAATATATAATTTTTTGTACTCAGATGCAAAAGTTACTGGTTTGAAAAATTTTCTGCGATAATTTTCTACTTTGTTAGAGAGAGTCCGCCTTACGTTCGTGCATTTTTCAAAGCTTTTGTTTTCAAGTAAGCAATACATTAATTGAACGTAAGTTCAACAAATACCCTGATACTGGATCGCGTTCAATATATATTGAACGTGTAGCAGTGTCCTAATAAGTAAAAATAGTTTCTTAATGGCAACACTCCAATGAAACAAACTTTCAAAGTTGCCGTTTTAAACACGTGCTTATAAATACCGATTAAAAGCAGTGTTACAAGAAATTAAAAAAAACTTTAAAAATCATTTGAAAAGGAAATGCACTGGAAATGCAAGTTGTTTAAAATAGTAAAATAAAAATGTAATTTATTGCGTCTGTGTTGTTATTTAATTTCCTAGTTTATAAAGAACATAACCTACCCTGCAGTCAGACTGGGGCCAAGTGTCTGTATGTCAACACTCAAATTCTAGTGACAATTGTGGTAGGAAAATTGTCTACAAGTTTTCTTATATCCGTCAGTATAAAAAAAGAGAGAAAACAGATGTGGTGTATTTGTGGTAGATTTGTCAACAACTTGTCTATGTAAAGCATAGAAATGTACCAGTAAATGTCTGGTTGGTATGTCTCCATGTTTCTATAAGAACGTACGTAGTCACTACTTAGTCAATTGTTTTATTGTTGATAATAGATTTTCAATGACAAGCACATGCTAAATGTCTATAGCACAAAGTATTATATGGGAAATAATTAGAGAGTAGTACTAGTGACTAAGTCAAAAGCGATTCAGTATATTTTCACCATCGACATTTCCTTTAGGGTACATACTAATGTATATATGTATCTATTTATGTATGTACTCGTATGTATGTGAGTCGTTAAGTAGCTCTGGGCTGAAGAACACCTCTCGGGTCATCGTAATTATTTCTTAAAAGTGGGATCAGGCCTCTGTGTTTTGTTTGGCCGTCGAGAGTTTTTAGTCTCGCTCGCACTGGTTGACCGTGTAGTATTGCTGTTCTTTTGTGGAATTTCGTTCACAAGCACGTTGCTTCTTCCTATGTGAAGGCATAGGTCGGTAATAGTCAGTCACAAAAAGATTTTTAAGAATACTCTTAATAACAACATGATCATATCGCTCATTTACTTCAATAGTGTCACAACTAAAAAAAAACTAGTTTTGCAGAAAACGCGTTTAAAGTTTTCAATTTACATACAACTCAAAGAACAAATGAAAAAATATTCTTCTATCAAGAGGTGGTAGTAAAAGCTTTTTATATGAAATTTTTACACAAGTTAAAATACGAAATGACGAATTATTTAGCATTATTAACTCTAAAAACGCATTTTTTGCGTCATGACACTATTAAAATAAATGAGCGATGTGGGCTAGTCACTAAGTTAATTTTTGTGCAAACATATTCTGCAAATTTACTTTGTAGAAAAGGTACCAATAAATAAATAAATAATAAATAAATGAATGCTCAATATATCTGTGGCAAAAGGGAAAAAGTGCTTAAGTCGATATAAGCTGATTTTGAGTTAATAGTACCCCTGTAATCTACATATTTGAAAATACCCCTGTGCAAAATATCAATTGTGTTGGGTGATTTTTCAGGAAGTTACAGCGCAATGACTTGCAGCTTATCTTCTTTCAACTTATAATCTCATAGGGGATAATAGCTTAGCTTAATTTAGTTTATACTTTGGTATATTTCAAACTTAATGTGTTGGCTATAATGTATAGAATGATGTTTTTCTAAAAAACTCGACTCGTCACACAGTTACATTCAAAACAAAAACAAATTTTAAAATTTTGTTGTTGTTTGCAATGTGACTGTGCGACGAGTCGAACGTTGGTGACATCGTGGGACTGACCTTTAATTGCTTCATAATATTTAAATTTACAGCCCTTTTCACAATGTACAATTAAAAGCTCACAGGGACCTTAACGGCAAGTTTTGTATGAAGAACTTGAAGTTAAAGTTCGCATTATTCCCTAGTCATACATTGTGAAAAAGGACGTTAGTCATTTAGGTTTCAATAATGTATTAAGAGATGGTCTACATCTCGGATAGCTCGAAAAAGACTATAATCATACTATTGCATAATATATATTTAATAAAGGAAAATTGTTCACATTACTGATCATATTTAGTTAATTTAGTTAGTTGTATAACTCACATCCCACGGTGATTTTTACCTGGAAACAAAAACAACATTTTAAAAATGTTTGTTTTTCCTCCAAATTCTAAGAAATATGAAAGACCAAGCAAGGCCAGAATTTATTTTTTTAAATTTATTTTAGTCTTTAATTTAAAAAAAATTTCATTAAAAAAACTGTCGAAAATTTGACACTTTTCACATTAAAAACATGAATCTTCAACTTGTTAACAACCATCAGTACAAAGTTATATACCTTAAAATGTGTATCTTTTATTTATTTATTTAAATATATACTTGTTTTTATTCTTTATTTTACCTAAATAAATGCATTTATTTTAAAAATTAACCTTTTTATTCTTCAATAAACCTTTAATTTGTTTTAAAATAAGCTTTTTAGTGGAGAGCAGGCATATAAATTTTTTACTCGGTTTTCGCAACAAACTCGGTTTTCGTAACAGTGCAAAATTTCTATTGGTTGCGTTATCCGAATAGGCACTGAACATAAATACAGTAGCCAACAAAATTAACTACACACTATCATATAATTAAAGTATTATCGACTTTTCTTTTTATTTCAAAACAAACACCAGATCTAAGTCTAATTAATAAATTGAGCCTAATTTCATAAACGTAGAACAGTACAAAAATATTAAATAAATGTGGTATTGTCTTCAAAGGACACTTGACAGGACGAAAGGTCCTTTTCCTAGGTTATTTCTAACCCACAAGGTGCGATTAAGCTGGTTACAAAAAAAATAAGTTTATAATGTTTTATTTTGGAAAATATAGCAAATTCAAAAATTTTGTAGATCGTGGGCGTGTCCTTGTTGCGATTTTTTTCAAAACTTGAATTTTTTTGAATAAGGTGAATGTAAATACTGTACCAAATTTGAGGAGCCTAGGTTAAATCCTTCTACTTCTGTCCCATCGCTTTGTTCCCATATAAAGATGCATCGATATATGATATAGACATGGGTGCTAATGAAGTGCGTGGCTGCACAAAACAATATCGGTATTTTCCCCAGCTAAAAGTTTAGTTTAATTTTTCTTCTCTTCTTTAGAAAATAATTAATAAAAATATTTCATGCGATAAGAATTTGAAATACTGAACTTAATCCGTATTAAGAAATTATTCCTGATTAAAAGGCAAAAATTTTTTATTAGGGTGCTCCGTTTCGGGAAATACCATGGTGGAAAAATCTATAAGCCCGGCCGAATCGCTGCAATCCAGGAAAACGTTATTGGTAGGAAAACTTTGCAAGGCGGAAAATCTTTTTTAGTCTGCGTCGTTTCGGGAAACACCATGGTCGAGAAAGACTACAAGTCTTTGAACACACAAGTACAATTGAAGCGTACCCGCGAATAACGTTGCAAAATACAATTTTTACAAAACCAATTCACAGATTACGGTTAACATTACTCTCTTGCGTTGTGCAAACACCAAAACATTCAAAATTATGCATCTTTACGCCTTCAAAATATAATTACTAACAGTCAGTCAGTGGAAGAAGTAACTAATAAAATCATTCAAACGAAATTGTCGAAAATAATTGATAAATGTAACAGGTGTACAAAAGGAAAAAAAATTTAACAAAAAAAAAACAATTTGCATTAAAATACGTTTTTTGACTCTCCTGAAAAATTATTTTTTGTCACTTACAACGTTATTCGCGTCAAACTTTCAATTGTACAAGTAAAATTTTATGGCAAATCTTTTTGTAGAAAATTGCAAACACTTCTAAGCCCATTTAACGGCATTTTTCTTTGCCACCTTTAAACAAGTCTGCTCTACCAGAGTAAGTTGTGAGAAAATCGTTTTTTTTTTTTTTTTGTTATACAGAAATGCAGATTAAGACACGTATTATTAATTTAGCGATTTTATTAGTTTTTTATAACACACATTTATTTTATAATTATAATTAAATCTTAATAACAAAATATTGCATGTTAAAATAAAATATCTAAGTCATGAACATGTTTTCTTATGCTTCACATATGAATTTATTATTATCTAAATATGATTTTCACATGAATTAAAGTGGCAGTGGTGATGCAACGCACTTGACTGCACTGTTGCAAAACCGTTTCAACACTTAAGGCCGAGTCACATAGAAGCCGTCGTAGGTTATGGCGTCTTTTTCAACTGACATTAACGCAACGACGAAGGAAATGAATACTTTTATTTTATCCATTTCATTAATTAAACTTAAGTTTTTTTTTAATTTATTTATTTCTTTTTTTTTATTTTATTCTTGCTCCACAAAACACAAAAACCTAAATCAAACCATACAAAAAAATCCAACTAATAACTGTCAGACCACTCGGCGCATGCTAAAAGTCAAAAGTTGCCCAACTTTTGCACTTTGTGTTGACGTAGGAGACGTACTGAATATCACAGAGCAGACCAGAAACCCTGCATTTAAACATAGATGTCAGTTGAAAAAAGCGAAGTTTAACGGATTATATGTGACTCGGCCTTTAATGATGAATTCGGATCTTCTTTGTGCCACAATTTTCTTTTTCCAAACAAGAAAGTTGTTTAGCAAATTTATAGATAAAACATTTGGTGGACTTACGAGTAACAAATTTAAAAAAAAAAAATTAAGGTTGAATTATACAATGTCTAATATTTATAAAACTCAATAAATTATATAAACTGTTATTTTATGCAATAATTTTTTTTCTGGATATTTTGTTAATTTTTCTTCAAAAATATATGAAAGATTTGCATGTTTGGAATACAGAACTTGTCATTATTATTCTAACATTTAACATAAAATATAATTGCAATTTAAAAGTGAAATGTTTAATTAAAATTTTAATTTAATTTAGCATTCAAGAAATTTATTATTCGACATATTGTCATAATTATATTGTAAATGAAATTTAAAGGGTCCGCCAGATAACTTTTTTTTTTAAAACAGGGCGCAAAACACCGAGTGTAGCTTCGGCTGTGTGGCACGTAGCGCCGTCCTGTTGAAACCAAATGTTGCTTATATCCTCTTCAATTTTTGTGAACAAAAATTCGTTCAACATGGCCCGATAACGATCGCCATTGACTGTAACGGCCACTCCTTGCTCATTTTCGAAAAAAAGTGACCCAATGGCCACTTACTTACAATATAATTATGACAATATGTCGAATAATAAATTTCTTGAATGTTTAATTAAGATTTTATTTTTCATTTTGCCTTATAAACACTTTTATTGTTATCCAATGGATTTCTAATTGTATAAAGGTGTAGAAAAATAAAATAGATTCATATCGAAAAAAATAATTTGCTGGGTTTTGTATGAGTTTCTAAGCCTACTACGCTTATTTTGCTTTTGTGATTTTCAAAAATATTATTATTTGTGAATTCTCAAATAGTTTTTGGAAGTTTGTGCATAAGATAAGAGGTTTGTGATTGTTCAAAATGTGTGGTTGAACTCTACTGACGATTTGTTAAAGCAACAATGAAATGCATATATATAGACATCGCTTAACCACCAGCAAATAAATTTCACTTACAATTTAATTTAGCTAAATAAAATTTAAGTATTTTATATAGGTATACACAATTTTAAAATTGAATTTAAGTTTTTTTAACAAAGTAAAATACGAGTACAATGCGTAAGTATGCTGTAAATAGCTTTAAACTAAATATTAAACAAATTAATTTATTTAGAGTACTTGCTGATTTGATTTATAGTTTTCGTTTTAAATATTTTGACAAAAAATTTCACAGCCTTTTGCTAAAAGTAGTTTAAAAATGTATGAACAAATTAGTCAAATGAATTTGGAAAACAAAAACTATTAGAGCAGCTACATTCCAACACACATACTCTGACATTTGCGTTTGAGGTAAATAGCTTTGAAAGCTCTTAAATTTGTTCTTGTTTCTTTGTAAAGTAAGAGCAAGCATCAGCGTTGTCAACTCGGTGCGTTTCGCACCATTTTGGGTGCTTTTTGAAATATTTTGTGCGAAAAATTCCTTAGTTGGTGCGTGGTGCGCTTTTTTTAAATTTCGGTGCGTTTTTTAATTTTTGGTGGCACCAACGCAAATTTAACGCAACAATGCGTTAAAACGGGAAAATTCTTGTGGTGAAACTTACCAACTTCCTGATTTTTTTATTTTGCAACATTTTAATTTAGAGTTGTACTTACTAGTCTCGATTACTGTAAATTTATTAAATGTTTATTAAGTTTTTTTTAAGATTTATTCACTATTTCGAATCAAAAATGCGTATGACTTAGACCACTTTCATAATTAAGGGCACATATGCATGTATGTGCATATCGTCATCTTAAATGCAAAGGGACGTAACGACACTTTTATATTTTTTTAATTATGTCCGTTTGAATTTCTTGAATAGAGTCGTCATTTTTAATCGCAGAGGTCTAAATATTTGCGTGAAAATGTAGTTTGAGAAAATGAAGCATATCAATCAAAAGCTCGATTTCGAATTTTTGTATAGTTACGTCCGTTTGCATTTAAGGTGACGATATATATATTATCTGGCAAGCAGTGCTGTCACCGAGATCCGATTGGATGTTGTGATCTCTTGTCGGTGTGAAAGTACAAAAGCTCTTTTGTAAAAGTTTGCACATTGCGCATATGGCTTCGACGTAGCTGATATAGAGTAATATTTCTGAATTGCGTTTGATAAAATTTCAAAAAATCTGACTAAGCAAAATTTGTACACTATTAATGAAATTAATTGATTATTGTTAATTCACCGATAAGCATTTATCAATTTTATTAATAAGCTCCGATGGAGCGAAATAATTTAATATTTATCAGCTTTTTGTATATTTACAGTACTTTAGATTTTATGTGACGATATCTGATGAATCAAAAGCAGAAAATATTTTTCTAATTAACACCTCTAAAAAAGTCAATTAAACTTTTGTTTAAATATTTAATTTATTAAAAGTCTCTAAATCTGTTTGAGTCAATTAATATTTTGTTTAAAAACTTTATTACTTAAAATGTTTAATTGGCACAACTAAATTTTTAATTGATTTTTGATTTTTTTTTTTCTTCAATTAAAGGTGTTGATTGGCGAAATATACTTTCTATGAAATATGTAAGCTCTAAAACCATATTTTTATACCAGTATCAAAAATATGCATTCACAGTGACCAACAAAAGTCGTCGTAAGGGAGCCAAAGCAATAAATTTTACGTATTAAACAAAAAATGATATGTACATAGTATATAAAAAAAATGGTCAGAAATATAAGATATCAAGTGTCAATGTCGTCATATTTTCCTGTATGTGTGTCTATCCAACTAGTTATATGGCCACACATTAATAATATTCTATAAGAGCTTAATTAACAGAACAAATGAACTAATATATAATTTATAAACTATAATAGAGAAAGATTTGATAATATTAAGTAATATTTTTTAAGTTGTCAGCACTTTTAATAATAAAGGTTGGGTAAGTTTTAGGTTAGGAAGTAAATTAGCTGTCGAATGATGAAATACCAGGAATTGATCTGTCATCCTTTGGCATTTATTTAGTAAAAAAAGGTTGGGAAATTTTAACCATGGAACGCTACACTCTTCAACAAAGAATTTTAATAGTGAAATTCGTGAATTGTAATTTGAAAGCCCGGTGTTTACGTGAACCAACCAGAAACAACTGACGCTCTGAAAGATGAAATTCGGTATTGCATTGACGAGATAAGCGAAGCTTTGTTGCAAAATGTGGTTGATAATTTTGTGAAAAGAGCGGACGTCTGCCCGGTGGTGGACATTTCCCCTACATCATATTCCATTATTAATTCCCATTTTTCTACTTTACATTGGTATCAATAAAACTAAATTTGTCAAAAAAAATGCTGTTCTAAGGCAATTTACTTCCTAAACTTAAATTTGTATGTAATTATTTCACAAAGAACTTAACAATAATATAATCTTAAACCGAATGAAACCATTTCGTTCTATAATGCGAGATGTTATCAAGTTATCTTTAGTTTATGAGCCTGCTCAAGTTTGGATTTTATAATGAGATTCTCTCAACTTCCTATGCTGTACATATTCTGCTTTCTCATCTTTGTCATACAAAATCAAAACTTGAAAATTTTCAGTTGTCGGCATCTACGTCAGTTTAACAGAATATCAAAAAATTGGGCCTTGTGTACCCGTTATCGAAAACAACTGACTCCTGTTGGCAGGTTTATGCCATTTTTTAGACCTTAGGAAACGGAAAAAGATTGTCAGTTGCTCAAAATTGTTCTCGGGAGCGAATAAACAAGCCCCATTTTTTTGGTATTGTGCTAAAGAGACGTCGATGTTGACAACTGGAATACGGTTCATTGTTTTTTTCATTCAACTAAAGTTTGCATTTGTGGTAAAGACTCGCTAAATCTTTTTAGCTTTCAAAAATTACAGAATGGGCTGCAGTAAACTAAAACACAGCTTGTGACCATAAAATAAAAACTTTTTCGTTAAAGCTAAACTGGTAGCAATGGTGATCACTGGCGGAGCCACAAAATTAAAAATTTTAAATACACGTAGCAATTGGTCGGCCATAGGTTTCCTTTTTTTTTTTTTTTTTTTGTTAGAGGAATAATTAGTTTTTCCGTGTCTTACAAGAACATCATATTTTGAAGAAGAAAAATATTTGTTTTTAAACTCAAAAGAAATTGAAAAATTAAGCCCAGAATAGAACTTACGCCATTCCATATCGATCGAAATTTCCATACAAACCCAATTAACATTCAATTGAATTAGTTCGATATTGAATGTCGTAATTTGCCCTCAGATTTATTAACTTCTAGTTCTTTTTTATGCAAATTAAAACTCGCTTAAACTATTTCTACCCATATCTATGAAAGTGGTTAGTCTAACAGCCAATTACACCAACTTGTTCAAATATAAATTCATATTTAAAAGTCACTTTTCCATACAAAAATAAATTGAAAGTTATTTTTCCATACAAAAATGAATGAAAATCGACATTTAAATATGAATTGATATTTAAATAGAGTTTGTGAAACTGGCCCTAAGTCATGCAGTTTTTGTTTCGAAAACAGCATTGAATTAATTTAGTTTGACTTATTTTGATGTAAAATAACTGATAAACACATTTTTTTTAACATTCTGACATAGACGACTTTCATAATTATGTGCACATTTAATGGTTCTAAGATAAAGACAAGCAAACTTTAAATAAATACCAAATAACTTAAAACTCACATATGTAGTTTAAAAATAAGAAATCAATATTATCAATATTTCTTCTTAAAACGGGTTTCACACTATAATACAACCAGTCTTAAGCTTTTCATTAGACTTAAAAAAAATCGTATAGAAAATCTTCTCGCTACATTTTACTTCTATGCCATCACATTTCAAATAAAATGAGAAAACGCTGAACGAATGAATATGTAAATTGAAACAACTTTCAATGCACCACATGTTACTTTTATACTTTTTATTGTGGCGGTACAAAATCCAGCAGCTTATTTTATTGTTTCTTGTTCGTATCCACGAAAAAAAAAACAATCTTAATCCAACGAATAAATAATATAAATTATTAACGGCAACCGAACTTTAGTCTACTGGCAACGCAACACAAAGTAAAATTAATAATAAAAATTTATCGAAAATGTTCTTCATAATAACATTTAATTAAGGTGAAAGTACATGAAATAGTGTTTTTTAATACAACCCGAGTTAGCCCGAGTACACATTATGGAATTTAGTGACATCACAATAGTGTGTACTAGTGGCAACATTTGTCATTTCCGATATTTTTCGTTGTGTTGCATTGCTTTCCATATATAAAACACATAATGGAACGGCGTTGCACACATTTAGAAAATGACAACACAAGAAATGCCAGCATTAGATACAAAACTCTTTGACGCGTTTGCCGCAGAAAGTTGGTTAACTTTAAAATTTTAACGCGTTGTGTCGTTTTGACAAAAAAAAATCAGGGTCGTAGAGGAGAAATTTATTGGGGAGTTTAAAAAACATATATCGTGTCATAATCGCCAAAAAAGCTTAAGCGACATAATTTTCGAACTTAATTTTTTTACCAAAATCGATTTTCGTCAAAAAATCGGGGTCCAAAAAATGTGTCGGTTTAGCTTTTTTGGCGGTATGGCACGATGTGTAGTATTACATCAAAAAGGAATTGAAATTTTTCTAAATCTATTTTTGAATCTACAAATAAGTAAACAAAGACATAAAAGAAGCTGATAGAAAATGCATTTATAACGCGGGTTGTAACTTGCAGTAAAGTTTTCAAGCGCACGATCCTCGTCGACGAGCTAACACATGTTATATACTTCTTTCTACCTTTAGTTTTTACTTCAGTTGTTAAGTAATTGTAAGTGACAGCATAAATAAAATAAACATTATATGAAATAAACTGTAACTGTGTTTTAAGAATTTAAAAAATTTAATTTTTACCAGAAAAACATAAAATTATATAGAAACATAACAATGGACGATGCAAATCTCATCACTTTATTGGAAAACTGTGACCTTTCCGATCATAAACAGCTGATAAGTTATTACAGAAGGAGTAACTATTAAAATTTAGAAACAAAAGGGCACAGCACAGAACAGCAATAGAAAATGAAGGCCAATGGGGCCTTGACAGGTTGGCAACTAAAAATAATCGGCCTGTCCCACTATGTCACCAGAAATCGTTCGATCGACAAATTGTATTGCAAACAACAATAACATTCGAAAATTTGTTGTTTTCAATATAAGTATTCGATCGAACGATTTCTAGTGACATCTTGGGACATGCCGAATGTATGAAAGCTTCAAATATAGGGTGATTTTTTAAGAGGTTTCGGATTTGATTCGCAAAAAAAACATACAATTTAGAGAAATGTATGATATCTTTATTTGAGTCGGTATAACGATCCATATAATTGACGTTTAGAGATGATTTCATATAAATGCTGACCGCGGCTATGCCAGAAATGGTGCATACGCTGGGTCCAATTTTGGCATACTCTCGCCAACATATCGGGCGGTATCTCACGAGTAAATTCTTCAATATTCTCTTCCAGTGAGTCAACCGTTATGGGCTTGTCCTTATAGACATGAGCCTTAACATAGCCTCACAGTAAATAGTCTAAAGGCATTAAATCGCAAGATCTAGGTGACTAATTGACCGATCCCAAACGTGAAATAAACTGTTCACCGAATTCGCCTCTCAATTGGGAAATCGTTTCGCACGCTGTGTGACATGTGGCACCGTGTTGCTGAAACCACATGTCAGCCAAGTCCAACTCTTCTTATTTTTTTGCAAAAAAAAAACAAGGAGCAGGGACCCCATTGCTGTGAATGGCGCCAGCTGGGTTTATTTTCCTTTGTTCGCACTCTATGTATGCGTGTTGGTGGTTTAATGTTCAATAATGTAATTTTGATGCGAAATTTTGTCGCCTCAAAATGTCGCCCAAACTGACCATAAAATGGAAAAAGTGTACGATGCACACTTTCTGAACCGAGCATGAATTTTGATAATAAAATTTAATAAACTGCAAGCGTTGTTCATTTGTAAGTAAATTCATGATTAAATTATAGATCAAACTGACCATATTTAACAGTAACATGATACACGAAAACAGCTGAGAGTCCAACCTAAATTAGAGCGTCAAGCCTTGCGTTAGCAGCAGCGTATGCATATTTTTAGTACATTTAAACGTCAAAAATATGATTTTAATGTTTTGAAAACACGTACCCTATTGCTAGCGCAACGCTTGACACTCTAATTTTTGTTGGAGTCGGAGTTGCCAAAAAAAAATGTTGCTAAAAAATCAACCTTTTTGAGAAGTTAAAGTGCTGAAAAGAAAAGTCAGAAAAAATATTCTGGCTTTGGTCTTGGAGAACGAGTTGTTTTATCAATGACTGAAAATGAGTGGGGAAAAAATAAAATCGTTTTCTTCGATAATTATTTTACATCAGTGCAGCTTCTAGAAAAATTAAAAGCAGAAGGAACATTAGCAAGTGGAACAACACGCCAAAAAAAAGAAAAGGAACTCCGAAAAATTTAGATATTGACAAAAAAAAATTAAAAGAGGTTATTGGGATTCTGGAGTGTCATGTACGGGCATAAGCTTCTTCAAGTGGATGGACAACAAACCAATATTCTTGGCATCAAACTTTCACGGAACTGAGCAAGCAAACAACTGTTTCTAGAAGAGACCCCAATGGCAATTTGAATGATATAAACTGCCCAACGATTATCAGGGACTACAACTCGTTTATAGGTGGCGTTGATCACGCTGATCAATTACGAAGTGCCTACGGCCTTGACAGTAAATCGAAGAAATGGTGGCACAGATTTTTTTGGGGTCTATTAGAAATTACATTTATTAACTCTTATGTAATATATAGTCAGTCTTCTGAAAAAGTAACACTTTTGGAGTTCAGACGCTTTGTAGCTATGGGGTTTGTTGACTCAGAATAATCCAACCATAAGCCTTAAAAGTTTGAAAGCGACATCCAGAGATGAACAATATGTTCCAAGTTGTAAGAAACGAAGAGGAAAATCGGAATCGGTTTCAAAGGATGTACGATTAGGAAATCTAGGAACACATTGGCCAACTTTTGTGGAAACTCGAGGAAGGTGTGAACTTTGCAGTATAAACAAAATTCAATCGAATGACAAAAAAAATTGTTTCGTTAAATACCATGGAATAAGTTTATAAAAAAGTTATAAGAATTACCTAAATACTTACTAAAGTATTGAAAATATGAATAAAACTTTTAAAAATCATTGGGGTTTTTTTTACTTTTGACTCAATCTGACCCGACGGTACTTAAAAGTATCAGGTTCATCTAGGGGCCTAGCAGGTCCTCCAAAAATTTTTAATTTTCTAAATAGCTTCCAAAAGAATTTAGTTTCAATATTTCATAAAAAAAATAAAATTTTCTCAACGATTTCATGCCTTGGTACACATGGGGTTAAGTAAAGAAGCTTAAAAAATTGCTCATCATAAGAACGATTATGGAACTATTTGTCGATGAATGAAGGAAGGCACAAATTAAACGATTAGAATTACCGCCTCAACTGTGAGTATAATTTATTGCTTAACATAGTTTTTAACTAACAATTTATTTTTAAGCTGCAAACTATATTTTCAACTTCCCAAAGAAGTAGATTATTTTATTTTTTATTTTAAATTTTCCACCTTTTTGGAACAACTAAAATTTTGTGGTTGTCAATATATTGCTGTTTGGCAACCGAAATTAACTGTTGTTAGTTGCCATACGTACTGACACTTTGGCAAATTGGTAACGCAACTAAAGTTTAGTTGCCATCTATAATCGAACCATATACATACATATGTATGTCAAATTTTGGGTATTATTGTTTTCACTCTGATATATGTGCCCTTAATTATGAAAGTGGTCTAAGTCATATGCATTTTTGCTTCGAAATATTAAAAAAATCTTTAAAAAACTGCAATAAATAGTTAATAATTATTAAATTAATTTATACTCGTATTAATAGAGACTATAACAACTCTAAATTAAAATCTTGTATAATATAAAAATATTTTTTCATTTGTGCAAATGTAATCTAGTAAATATCTCGACAAGAGAAAAACATGACTTAGACCACTTTCGTAATTAAGGGCACATATGTATGTATTTTCTCATTTGTTTTGATTTTTTGACAAGTTGTTGTATTTAGTATTATAGTGGGAAATCCCTTTCAAGAAAGGCTGCGGGGCCAGTGTTTAAAATAAATTTAATTAAACTTTTTTCATACGGATGTATTGATTCATGTACTCCTCCGGTTGGTAGTCGGTCACATGGTTGTTAATTGTTCGATTTGTATGTTACTTTGGTTCTGTAATTACACTTACACATCTACATATATAAAATGTATCTATATTATTTCTGATGAGTTCATATGTTTCTCGAACGCTCTGTATTAAAAAATGAATTGCAGATTTCAATCGATGCTAGCTAATGACATTTAATGGTCCCTTGGCAAATATTCTTATGCTACCAGTGTTGCTGAAACTACTAAAAGGTTTTGAAAGTTCACTGGCATTGTCATCACTCTCGTCCGATTGTTCTACATTGAACAATAATGGCTACGCATCTTCATCGTTATTGATATCTATTTCAGCATCTAGATTTGGGGAGATTCTGTAAAAAAAAAAATATTAAATTCAATAGATTACAATTTGTAAATATAAATAATTAGATAATTTTTTTCAGTGTATTACCTATACAAATATGAAAATATTCGTACGTATTTAGTGTCTCTTGAGCAGTGATCCACAAAATAAAATGTGGTTGTATGGGTGAGAAAAATGAGAGTAAAATAAAGTTGCACTTGAAGAAAAGTTTTGTAATTTAAAATACATGCTGTGGTTATTAATTGTTTGAATATTTTTTGTAAATAAGCAATTAAATAAAAACTTAAGTAAAAATTAAAAAAATCTAATAATCCACTAAACAATCCAGTGCATAAATTCCAAATTAAATTTATTCACATCGCTGTGAAAACTATTAAAATGCCTTTTTAAACTATATTCTCTATTATTTTTAAATGTTTCATAATTCAAAAGCATTTTTAGTCATGAAATATTTATTAGCTTCCGTAATTATTTTTTGTTGTACAAGTTTATTAAATTTTAACTTTAATTTCGTTCGGTTTTCTCAAAAAAAAATAAACAAAAAACCAGGAAAAATTCGTACATACGTGCACAACTTCATTCGTCGCATGTGTGTGATCAAGGCGAATTGATACCAGGTGGTATTAATTTGCAACTCTGCGTATTCGCCTTGTATATTTGTTAGTGTAAAATTTCCTGCTGTCAGAATATTTCCTAGCGTTTTGCATTGATTGACAACAGAGAAATTATGTCAGCTGGTGAATTAGGATCACCTGATGTGAATTCGCCTTGTGTGTGATTTTGTTGTCCACATTTTGTTGGTATGTCGTGCGGTTCACTGCTCTTGAGCTTTGTTTTTACAAGATCGTTAATTTATATAATGTACAGCTTTAAACTTTGTGTAATTGTAAAATGTGTATTACAAACTTAAGAAAAAGTATTGTTTAAAAAGTTAGTTTATATGTTTCAAAATATTTCATAGTGTTTTAATGGTTTTCATTGAAAGTGCTGACTGTGTATGATGTTTTTTAAGGAAAAATTCCTTGAGTCAACTTAAGCGAAAAAGTAGATAATACCGCCAACATATTTTCCCAATTTAAAACTATCCCTGTGTTTCAGTTGGTTTGTTGTGATTTTTGAGAAATTTACAGCAAAACTAGTTTGTCCTTATTTTATTTCAGTATGCAATTTATTTTCGAATAATAACTTAACTTCAATACCCTTCAATTAATATGGTTCCGCAAGTAATTTATTTATTTTTTGGTAAA
Source organism: Nowickia ferox (assembly GCA_936439885.1). Classification (NCBI taxonomy): domain Eukaryota; kingdom Metazoa; phylum Arthropoda; class Insecta; order Diptera; family Tachinidae; genus Nowickia; species Nowickia ferox. Next base: position 31,557,854 of record OW387023.1, read on the forward strand.
GGCTAGTGTTCCCATGCGTAGTAAAAATTACAATATTATTGTACGCATTAAACTTTTCTACAGTGTATAATATTTCTCATTTCGCTCACAAATTTATTGTTTAGTTTTGCCCAAGGCACATTCAAAGGCAATTTCATATAAGGTATACTCAGCTCAATTCACTTTGAGAAATTTATACTTTAAATGTCAAAAAAATGTACTGAATGACATCTAACGTATATTCAAATTACAAGGGGCGAAAATAGTCACCTGATCCTTTGCGACCACCTAGTATGAATTCGCTTTTATTTCCAGGTAAAAGCAAGATTGAAAAAAACAACATGCATTTTTAGTTGAGCCAAAATGTCAAAAATAGATTTTATTAAACAAAATGAAACTAAAAATTATTCACAATAAGTTGAGAAAATTTCTCTACGGCTCACAGAGGAGTATTTGAGCCAAAAAGCTGGTCAAAAAGGCAAAAATGAATTTAAGGAAATCTTAAGAACTAAGTACGCAGCTCGATACTCAACAAAATTGTATATATATCATAGCATAAATTTTGAAGACTTTAACTTGTGATTATTAGCTCTAAGATACTACTAAGGTCAGGAAAGTGAAGCAAATTACACGAGTTTTTATTGTTTTTTCGGTTTCAACATGTTTATCGGCGATGTCGCAGAGTTCAGCGCCCCCCCAAAAGTCTGGACACACCTGATGAATTTCAGTATTTTAGTTTTTTTTAGACAGCATCTTCTACAAAAATGGAATTCGTTTAAAAATTAAAAAAAAAATTTAAACACTTTTTTTTGCAAAAAAAAAAAAAAGAATATTTTTAAAAGTGAAAGTAGGTACATTACAAAAAAAGTTTAATTTTTATGACATTAAGGCATAAATAGTAAACTTTTTAATATTTACATTATTTTTGTAAGTAATAGTTTTGTCACCGCCCACAAAAAGAGGCTGGAGCGAAAATGGAGTTTTACGGTCTCCTGTGTCCAAGTTTAGGGTTTTGAGCTTTCGCCGACGTTAAACATAAAATAAAAATTTAATTTTTCAGAGGTAGGATTAGTTCCTCTAAGAGAAACTCTTTTCCCTTTGTCCGATTTTCCTTATTTTCAAGCTTTAACAGCCTATCACTATAAGACATATTTCTGCTAAGTTTAAGTAATCTGGGGGCACTCAATATCTTTTCACAAGCAATATAAACTAAAAAATAAAAAATAATGGCCAGCTTTTTGGTTCAAACACACCTCATTGAAGCTGCTGCAACGTTAAAAGCTTTTCACAATTTTTCATATTTTCAAACTTGTTCACAAAGTTTGTTCCTTGTTATTGTTGCTTTACAATATTGTTAGTAAAATGTACCCCAAAATTTCTTACAATCGAGTGAACTGGCAATTTTTATCTTACATCGTTGCCAGAAAAAGCATTATCAGTCTAGCAGGTGACAACAAATTGTCAGACATCTTACAATCGTGTGAACACATTGTAAAATTATTGCCAGATATTTGTCAGACATTTTAATATTGTCAGATGTGCGAAGTTTATGCATCTGACAATGGCGTCATTGTAAGAGAATTCTTTCTATGGGCAACACTGCACACACTTGATTTTAAAGAAAAAAAATATATAATACAATATATTCCGACAAAATCATTGCAATTGCTTCTTTATGATCCATAATAGTTTATATATTCACTTTTTACATTTAACACAACTATTAATATTTAAAAATTTCTAACAAATGCTTTGAATCTTGCAACACAAAACAACAGATCTGAAAATTTTTGCATATGACAACCGTGCGAACTGACAGTTTTTCGACTGACGATTTTGTCAGATGAATTCATTATCATACAACCGTCTGGCAATAAATTGTAAGATTTTCTGACAAATTTGATACAACTGTGTGAACTGACAATACCTTTGCGCTGTACATTGTTAACACATTGCCAGCTCTGACAATATTGTAAGATGTAACAATCGTCTGTCCATAGCTTCAGTTTTCATTGCAAATGGAATATGTGAATTTTTTTGATTCCCCGTATTACAATTTGCTTAAAGATTTTGTGTAATGAAAGCTAAATTTTACCATTATAACAGAGCGATTCAAACTTTAGCCTAATCAAATTATTAATATAAATAATTATATTTTCGCTAATTTTAATTATTATTGTACGAACTTCATTTGTTTCTATATATATGATTAGATCAGGATAAAGTTCGTTTCGTTTGTAAAGCAAATTACATGTGATAATTATTAATGAACAAATAACACCAAAGTTAGTTGCAAATATTCTGGCAAATACGTAGTAGAAGGGAACAACTGGCTGTTTTCGAAGGCCGGATGCAAATGGAATATGTAAATTTTTTTTTTGGTTCATGGTATTATAATTTGCTGAAAGCCTTTTTTGTAATGAAAGTACATAATGTGAGCTGTTTAGAAGCAAAATATAGAAAGAAAAAAAGGTGATTTAACAGCGCCACAATAATGCAGGTTTTAAAGCCAGATATTTTGCTAATGTAATCTTGAAAAGTGCTTTCTTACATAAGTAAATACGTCTATATTATTAATCCTTTAAAGAGCGCTTGAGATAACTGCTGTATTTGCATGTTTTATTAGATTAAAAAAGCGCTTTTGTGAGCACAAAATGTAGTACTCCAAACCGGGAACTCGCCATACAAAAATCAGCAGCAATATCATCAAGTTTGTCAGCTTTACTTTTACTCTCTCATAGTAAAAACCTGCTTTATTTGAAGCAATTTTTTTACTGGGTATTTTCTTTTGTGCTTATTTTTCTTTGTAGTTTTGTTTACTAAATGTATGAAATGTATGGTAGCATTGTTGAGAGAATATTTATTTATATGTGAGAGGATAGGAAAGAACGCTCTCAAAGTAAAATAAATTCTATTTCTCGACTGCTTTCTGGGGCTGGTTTTTTTGTGTCAATTGGTATGGTAAATGTGTTTATGCCGCAATTCTGTTTGATCATTTAAGCTTAAAGCTTAAATTAGACGTGCCATAACCATAACGATGCCAAACAGCTGTTCGAACCAAACAACGAAATGTCCAACACTGTATTTTATTATAGATGTCTCGCCATAACGCCATAACCATAGAAACCAATTGGCACGTCTAGATATGCTCTTATTATCACCGTCAAACACTACACAAATGTGCAGTTCCTTGTAGTGTTGCAGCTTGATGTTGGAAACTTGTCTCAAAAGACAACCCACTTATCATGATTGGCGTATTTCAACTTTGATAATTGTTTTTAATAATAATTTAATAATTGTTGCAAAACTAAGGTTACCTGATTAATTTGCCTTATTAGCAAGCGTTTGCCAGTTCATTAGTAGCACCTAAGCAGTTAATTGACAGAAGGTTAGACAGCAGCATGCTAAATATTTGTTACGAGGGTCTTACCCCCCCCCCCCCCTTCACGACTGGCAATAAATATCTCAGCAATAAATCAATAACGTCGGCAGAATAACGGACCAATATTGCTGATTGCTTTATTTATGTTAAGGCTGTGGGAAATCGTAACCATAATATTGAAAAAGTCAACAAGGAAGGTGCAGAACAAAAATATAATTGACTTGTAAGTATCTGGTTAATCCAAAAAAATTTTATTTTTATAAACTTATAACAACATAAATTATTTCACTACACGTTTATTTTCCTTTTTTAATACATACTTTCTCAATTTCACTAATATTATCTAAATGTCAAACGTAATACAGAAAAGTCGAACATAAACTAACACTGTGTTTGACTTTTCATGTTCGAAATAATTGTCAATGAAAAACTGTGGACAATTATTGCCGCAATTATTGCAAGCACTGGCAATGAGCTGTCTCCACAAGCAATAACATAATTTTGGCAACTGCTGCAATATATGTTAACATATTTATTGCTAGTCGAGACGTAGGGTTGTATGTTATGAGGTATACATAAGTTCATATACGTACATACTGCGAACATTCGTTAATATTTCCACAAGCAATGAAAATATTTAAAATTATGATCAATGGGGCTAAACTTAAATGTAGAGAACTCAGATTAACAAAACTTTTATTAATAACTCTGCGCAAAAAAACCCGACTTCAATGCAAAAATCTGATAGATCATTTTCGAAAAAAAAAATTATGCGATATAAATTAAATTTTAATGGGTGTGGTCTGCCCATTTTTTAAATGCAAGATTTTGTGTTTTTCAGAGTTTAGGGTGTGTGTTAAGTTTTGTAAAAATCGATATATAATATATTAAATTTTCAAATAAAAGATTGTGGGTATTTTTGAGCTCAAGGTGTGTGGTAAGTTTCGTAAAAATCAGTTAAGTAGAACCACGTGAAATATAATAATAAATTTTAATGGGCGCAGCCCTGCCCATTTTTTCAACTTAAAATTGCGTAATTACAAGAACCAAAGGTGTTTGCTAGGTTTCGCAGCAATCAAATAAGTAGAATATCATAAAATCTAATATAAAAAATTGTGGGCGTGTCTCCGCCCAATTTTTGTTTTTACAATGGGACCAATGGGAAGCTATACCCTCTCAGACAATAAAAGAATTTTTACAATCGGTCTAATATGAACAGAGTTATAAAGCAACACTGCCAAAAAAAATAGACACGAATTGATAACCTCCTCCTTTTTTTGAAGTCGGTGAAATCATTTCAAAACAAATCGAAAAATATGTTTAAGTATGAGAAAATTTAAGCGCTTTTTGTACGGTTAATTTTAAATGAGATTAATTGATGCGAGCAAATATGGATAAGGCGATTTTTTGTCTATCAAAGTTAATTCCTACCTGTAAAAACATTTTTTAGTTGGCCGACGATTCTTACAAGATTGAAACCCTTAATTTTGCTATTAGACTCAAAATATTTTTTGTACAAAAATTTAAATTTTTGCTCATGAAATTTTCTGTATAATTTCTTTTCCGCTTTCTATTGCTCTTCCCCGTCTCATCAGCAAAGTAAGACTTTCTGCAAAAAAAATTTCATCATATAAACTGGTTCATTGAGACTTTTTCTCTGAGTGAAAATTTGCTTTACCCAGGGCTTACACGTGCAAGTGCAATTTGCCAAGGAATTGTACAAGACAGTGACTTGTTTTCACTTGTAGCAAGTAAATGAAAAGTTAGTTGACAGTGTTGCCCTATTAATACTTTAGTACAAATAAACTGGATTGGAGTGTAATATTATAAAAGATTTTACTTATTTTAAGTACATTTAAAATCTAATTTGATATCTTTTTACTTATTCATAAATCAAGCAGTTAATGAATTTTTGAGACATAAATATCATTGAAACAATACAAATAAAGTTGAATACTATCTGGTTCCCTTCAAGCTAAACTTTTTAATGTTATGGTCAACTCTGCACTTAAAAGTAAACGAGCATTTTTGGGAAATTTTTGTTGATAATACATACACAGAACTTACATGCAAGTACTTGCACGTCTAAACGCAGTGTTAATTAAACTCAACTCTGATTATTTTTACAAAAACAAACCGCCAACTAAATTTTTCTTGTAAAATATTTATTTATTTTCTTATTCTTTTTTTGAAATAACACTGCGTGACTAATTTTAATTTTATTTGACAGCAACGCGATTATACACCAATTAATTTAGGCACAAAAGATATTTTAATTGCGTACTTGGACTCAACATTTCTTAAGAATACTTTTTTCATGTAATTTTTTCCCATTTCTTAAGCAATATCGGCATCAATGAAAAGAGAAAACTCTTAGAGAATTCCACACTTTACTTGCCTTGAATAAAAATATTAAGCAAATGTCTTTATAGAACAGGAACAAAATTGAAAATACCATAGTCTAGGATTTGTTATTTTACTGTACAAGCTAAGCCATATGAAATACTTACAGTGGACAATTTTTTTTCAGTCAGAAAAAAATTGTTTAAATGCCAAAAATAAAAATTAAAACATTAGGTGTGTTCATTTACTTCCTAGCAGAAACTTGCAACGAGAGATCAAGGCAGAAATTTACAAAATTACTCTCCCATATACGAAAAAGTAAACGAACGCTTTAAGCCTGGTACTCTGTTCACAATTTCGTGCGAAATGCTGTCAAACTACATATAAAAATATTTGGTGTGAAATATTTGCGAAATAAATTCGCAAAAGTAGTACTCTGTTCTTGTTCTGCAAAACACATAAAATCATGTCTTTAATTAGTCTGGCATCATTTTAGTTTAGCTGCGAAACAACATGAGCAGTGCTTTTTTCGCACGGAATTTTAACAATGTTGCATACTTTCAAGCAATAAAAGCAAGAAATTTATAAAAAAAACCGCGAGTTGGGCTACATTTAGTACATGTCAAATTTTTCACGCGAAATAATCAATGGTGCTGAAAATTTTTCACAACTTTGAACAGAGTACCAGCCTTTACTTGTAAAAACTTGCAAGAAAATTTTATTCATGTCAGAACCATGGATGGAAAATATGACATAATTGTACTCTTTCTAATGTATTTTGGATAATCTTGTTTGCTAATATTTTATATTACAAAATTTTTACAAATCGACATTTAATATGAAATACTTTACACAGCTTCATGTATTATTTACTATTTTTATGCATTTTTCATTATTTTTTAATTCTATTCTGTTAACAAATACAAAAACCCCATTTTCCATCTCTGATCAAATATGATAAACAAACAAAATTCTTTCACAATAAAATTGCAGAAGATACGCTTTCTTTTTATACACGTATACATATTTTTTCAATAAAGAAATTCACATTTTTGAGTTTTCCTTTTTCAGATATTTTTAAAATAATTAATTTGAAAACAAAACGCAAAACAGCTGTTTGAATAATTATTGCAAGTAAAAATTTTACTTGTAAAAACTTGCAAGAATTTTTCTGTCTCTCAATTTTTTACGCTCTTTCGACGTTCTCTCGTTGCAAATTTTTTGGATTAATGAACGCTTTCTAGTAACAATTGTTACAAATTTGTAAAAATGTTTAGTAAATGAACACAACTATTATTAGCAAAAGCAGAAGAAGCATTATTTGCAGAGGAAAAAAAGAGGGGCAAATAATCTGCAAAACATAAAAATATTTTTGCAAAGAATCATGAACAAGAAGGAAGAAAATTGAAATAAAACACAAACAATACAACAAAATGACTAAATTCGTATTTTATTTTTGCAATAAATAAAATTATTTAAACAGATCGCTAGAAGAAAAACATAAAAATTAAAACATTTTTTTATATATATATATGTGTGAATGTATGTATATGTTTATAATAACTACAATAATTTGTACATAATTAAAGTCAAATACAAATACGACAAAATAATTTTTAATCATAATAAATTGTTTGATTGTGATCAGCAAAATATAATAATTACAGAAAATGAATGCGAGTTTTACAAATTTTTTCTCTGTTAAACAAAAACAATGAACTTTAAAAAGCTTACACAAATTCAAACTACTAAGATTTATTTAAAGACAATTTTGATTGCAATAATTTATTTCAAAGACGGCAAAAAACGATTGGCTAACATTTGCGATAGGAAACGGAATATACTGGACTTCCGGTATCGTGTAACGTCAGCTCACTGCAGGCAAATAAAATACACACACGATTGCGAATTTAGTTAAAGGTGGCCGCACGGGCATTCAGTCAGGCAGTATGTGTGGGTGTGGCATACGAGCGAACAAGCAGGGATTTGGTGAAATGGATTTTGATGGTCGATGGTTGTTTGCATTTTGTTATGATGTTGTTCGACATTTTTTAGTTTTGTTTTCGCAATTAAATTGTTGGCATTTCATACATTTTTGAAAACCATACATTTTTGAAAACCATCCCATCAAATCAATTCATTAAATTTGCAATTATATGCCAACAATTTGGAATGAATTTATAGTATTTTTAATTATGCATATTCCATTAATTTTTCCCACAATTTTTATAATAATGGATTTTTTGTTGGATGATTTCATTTCATTATCGTTGAGTAATTTTTTTATTTTAGATTTTGTGATTTATTAAGCGCATATTGGAAAGAAATTTATATAAAATGTAGCATCTTAAATAAAGATAATATTTTTTTTACAAAAATAAATTTAACACAAAAAATGTAAAAGTGATAGAAAAAGTACAAAAACATAAAAATGTAACACATGTGTAACAAGTATTAGTGATTGTTTTTTTTTTTTTGTTGTTGTGTGTGACTTGTACAATTTACAATTAATTGCAGTCCTGCAAATGATATGAAAAACTTTACGTTTTATTTCCAATTTTAGTTTAAACAGCAAAAAACAATTTTCAGGGTTTCAAATTCGGCATCACCACAATTATTTTGTATATTTTTTGGTAGCATAAATTGTAGTTTTTTTGTGTGAATATAAAGATATATTTTGTATGTCAAACACAGTTTAAAGCACATCAAACATTAAGAGACATCGTTTACATAAGTATAAAAAACAGATAGATATGTTTATTAATAAATTGTAATAAACAAAAAAATTTATGAATTTTATGAATGGAAGAAAGAAGAAACAAACACCATCCACAACCAACGACCATATTTTTATTTTTAATTTACATTTGAATTAAAAAAAATTAGCTGCCCACATTAGATTGCAGTTAAAGGCTGATTGATATTCACATTCCTACAAATGTAATCGTTCGAGTTTTGAGAAAATGCAAAGCTGTACCTGGATTCAGTAACTTTTATTACGATAATCGCATAGCTATAATAAATCTAACGAAATTTTATCGATTTTGCTATCCAGCAACATATTTTAACGATATTCGCTGTCGGTTGAATTAAAAAAAGTTAAATCTCAAGCTCAAACTCGTTTACTTTCCTTTATTCTTCGTTGTGTTTTTCACTTCTTTTGACATTTTGTATGCAGAGATGCCACATGATATACAAATAAATTTGCGAATAAAACACTAACACATACTATCGTAAAAAAGAAAATTACTGAATCACATTATGGCTGCCGGAAGCGAATAAATATATCGATAAATATTACAGTTTTCGGTTCGCAAAAAGTTACTGAATCCAGATACTGACAAAAAAAATTCTTAAGCTCCGTAAGATCTGGGTTGCGTTTTTTCAAAGGTCGAGCGAATAAAACACTAACACATACTATCGTAAAAAAGAAAATTACTGAATCACATTATGGCTGCCGGAAGCGAATGAATATATCGATAAATATTACAGTTTTCGATTCGCAAAAAGTTACTGAATCCAGATACTGACAAAAAAATTTCTTAAGCTCCGTAAGATCTGGGTTGCGTTTTTTCAAAGGTCGAACGATTCTGTAGGCGAGCCATAAGCTGCTAGGTGTCACACATTTAACCTGTATGTTAATTCGCACAGTTGAAAGAATTTTTTCCATCGCCTTTGTTGATGTAGTTCTTATTGCGCCACAGATGGTAAGACAGCACTGTCTCTGTATTTTTTTTTAAGGGGCTTTACATTAACCTTCTTTTCTAAGGATGTCCACCACACTAACGATGCGTTCATTATGATTGGAAATCCAGTGTGTTGTTTCCGGATTTAATCCCTATTTGGGCCCAATTGCTCTTCTACAAAAGGTCCAATTTCTATAAGCCTTAATTACTCTGTTTTTTGTCTGGCTTTTCCAAGATAATCTCCAATTAATTATCACTTCTAGATATTCGACCATTTTGGTAATATGTTTTGTTTTGTTTTGAAATATGAGAGATTCAGAAAGTGGAATTTTTAAATTTCTCATGAACAAACAAATTTCTGTTAACACCAAGACCTTTTACACAATATTCTAGGGTGGTGTCCCCTGATTAAAATCGCCACGTCGTCGGCATAACAGACGGGTTTGAAGTCTTCTCCGGATAGAAGCTTTAGTAGTCTGTGTATGGTGGTAACCCACAATTAAGGAGATAATATACCTCCCTGTGGTATTCCGCGACATACATGACCTCTTCTTTTTGTATCGTTTCCCTCGCAACTTATCCACCTGCTGTTAAGCATATGACTTTTCCAAGCGTTTATTCCTTGGTCTAAGTCAAAGATGCTGAAAGTCCCTTCTATATCAATGAATAAATATGATCTAGAGGACATAAATGCCTAGAGCAAAAGATCTTTCAATATGATATACGAGTACAACTTTCTTAGGTCTGTCTCAACTGCACTGCACGTTCAATAACTTCCAAAATTATATTCTCTTTTCTATTTTAGTTTAAGTTCTTACACATAACAATATGAAAATTTTGTTAAGCGGGCATAAGGTCACGAAGAGTCGCCGAAAGAGAATTGTTGGTGGTGGAAAAAATACTTTGCACCAGTTAAATTTTTGTAAAGCCTTCGAAAATTTATTCTTTCGATTATTAAAAAATTATTTAACATAATCTTCTGAATTAGTTATACGAGTCATATGCTCTGGAATCCAGAGTCCAAATAATGATCATTAACAAACAAATGAAATAATAAATATATGAAATTTTATACATAAAAAAAACATAAAATAAATAACAGGTTAATTACACTTTAAACTTTCGAGTATAAATATTTATTGGATTAGTAATTAAAATGTTTATTTATTGGATTAGTAATTAAAATGATTTATAATTTTATAATAATAACGTTACATGTCAAAATATTTACAAATATCACACACTTGTTAAATGCAGTTGTTAAAAAATACAAGTGTAATGCTGGGAACACAACTGGGACGAACGACGAATTTTTCCTTCCGAACTTTCGTCATGAAAAATAAAACACATTTGTGCATAGGAAATGAACACAATACGTGACAAACTCGGAGATAGATTTATTTCTATTTGTTATGCCGACGAATGACAAAAAAACAATTTTCTCTCTCTTTGCACAAACAACAACCAACTTTATCAATTACAAGAGCTGTTATTTATTCGTCGTTGTTGTGTTACACACGACGAATTTACTCAGCGAATTCTTATCGACGAATTCTTCGTTCGTCCCAGTTGTGTTCCTAACAGTACGACCACACGAGCAATTTGTTGTGTCTTAACACAAGCAATAACGTCGGCAGAATGATGATGTCAAATTGCTTGTGTTCAACAATGTATCTGGAGGTGGCGAACACGTACATTCAAAAAAAAATAATATTATTTCAATTTGACAGCATGTGCTAAGAGATTATTGCTCAGCAATGTATTTTAACATTTGTTGCTGAATATATATTCGCACACATATTCATACGGTCTACACGCTAATATCTTGTGTCGGCAATCGAATTTGACAATTGCCAAGATTATTGCTCGTGTGGACGGCTAGTAACATAAATATACTTACAGTGGCCAAAAAAAACTACTCGGCATAATATGCATTATGCATAAGCTTTAGATTGTCATAAAATGCGTTTAAAAATTTGTTATAGTTCAAAAAATTAAATCTCAACAGAAACTAAACAAATTAACAGCCAAACCCAAGACGAATTGACACCAAGTGATCTCGATTTACAACTCTGCATATTGGCCTTGTATATTTCTTAGTGTAAAATTTCCTGCTGTCGGAATATTTCCGACCGTTTTGCTTTGATTTGACAGCAGAGAAATTATCAGCTGATCGTCAGCTGGTGAATCAAGATCACCTGACGTGGATTCGCGCGCCAACGTAATGAATTTACTCATAGTCAAATTAATATATTGCCAAATCAAAAGTTGTCAAATCTGCTGAATCATCGGTTTTCACAGTTTTTAAGCTCTTGAGCAGTGGTGCAGTTTTTTGTTCAAAAAATCAGTTTTTTTTATAACGATCAATTTTTAGTTTTTTAGTGTTTACTTTCTTACTTTTTAGAAAAATTTTCAATTGCAATAAATATTTCAAACCATCACTAATCAATTTTTGGAATTGTATGTACGTAAATTATAGAAATGTACCAGTAAATGTTTGGTTGGTATGTCTCCATGTTCCCATAAGAACTAAGTAGTCACTATTTAGTAAATTTTTTAAGTTTTACTATTGGATTTTCAATGACAAGCACATGCCAAATGTCTATAGCACAAAATATTGTATGGGGACTAATTAGAGAGTAGTACTGGTGACATTTTCACCATCGACATTTCCTTCAGGGTTCAAAGCACATTTCATACACACAAATCCATACGAGATCGTATGATGAATAGATAAATACTCTGATTCGCATGCGTGTATTTATTTTGTCCGAATAAATATCCATACTCTGAATATAAGCATACTTTGAGCATATGTAAATACGGCAGGCACTTAACACGAACAGTGCCTTTCTATTTATACTTGGAATCGTCTATAGTCACAAGTTGGTTGAAAGCAAATGTGTGAGCGTTCGAATTTTTTGTGTTACAATTATGAGTATAGGCAGTTACTAAAATTACGAGTAAATACTTAATAATACTTATTTTTTGAGCACTTATTGTTCTTATTCTTTGGTAGGTATACAAAATCAACATGTTATATCGAATATTTTTTTTACCACTGTATATAGACACATGTGTGTAGTACATACGTACATATTTAACAAAAAATAATAAAAAAATTATAATAAATGTTTTAATGTATATATATATGTATTTATAATTTTTTTTCTTATATATGTACATATTTTTTCTTTAATAAAAGCTAATTAAGGCGAGTGTTAATCAATTATTTAATTAGTAGTATTAGGAACCTTTTCCGAAACTGTGTTAATAGGTGGACAAATGGTATTATTCGTTATGTCTATGGAAGCGCCACTGTTGAAAAAATAAATAAATAGAAATCGGGTGTTTTGTTTGAGTGACTTCAAAATAAATATAAGGTATACTTTATGTAAACAAAGTTCATAAATCAAAGAAAACGAACATACGAGTACCAAAGTAGAGAAAGAAGGTAAATAAAGTACAGAAACATAAGTGATAGATAACGCAGACAAGAAAGAAAATTATGCAGATTTATGAGGACTTTGTTCCACTACCCATTAAGCAAGCCAGTTATTATGCATTTGAAATTGGCGTTTCCGCTTGCAAGGCATATCTACAGAATTCAAAGTAATTTATAAAGAAAAAAAATTCTATGGATATAAAAAAGCGCAAACATTTTTCATTTAGAAGCTTGTGGTGTGGGCACGTTTGTGTATTCAATGTGTATGTGCAATTACGTGTGTAAGTGTATGTGTGTGTGTGTGTGAGTGCGCGTGTGTGTATTTTAAACAGTGAAACAGAAGTTATACGAATATTAAGCATAATAATTTATTGATTTTTGAGTTGTGTAAATAAAGGGTGTATTTTTGCGAAGAACGTATGTATATACATTTAAACTTAAATTTAATAAAAGCAAAACTTACCTAGCATACGTGGAATTGGAGTTTTTAATTGAAAAACTATTTTGGCTGGGAAGTACATATTTCTGGACCCACTGGAAAGAAATAAATATTTAATATATTTTATATACATATATGCATATTAATTTTTAGCTTCTAAACAAAACTGTCGTAGATATAAAACCTCGAAAAATCAAGTATAATTTATTCATTCACTTGTTCTAATGTACATGTACGCGTATGTACCCGTATACTTCAATTAGCAAGCGTTATCAGCAATTTGTTTGTGATAAAATTAATTAACTTCCTTTGTTTTATGTCTAGTAAATACTTAAGTACTCTAAACTCGTATGCTAAAGAAAATACAGTTGTGCTGTCGACTATTTGCCAAGTAATAATATTTAAAGAAACGTAGGCTATCGTAAATAAAAAATGTTATCAGATCTGGCTTGATATTAGTAAATACGTGACTACTGACGGCGATTCCTTTATCTATTAAACAATTAAGTCAAGTATTTTATAAAATGTGTATTTTAATGTTGCATTTAAAATGTGTCATTTTCTCTTGAAATATTTTAAATTTTTAAGCACTTTGAATTTCCGAAAAAAATTGATAATAGGTTATAATTAGTGCAAGAAATATTAAGAATGTAATCCTTTCAGTTGAGTAAACTGTGCAGTGCAAAAATGATGTAAGCCACATTTTTTTTGTTGCTGTTCTGGTGATAAATACATTCTTTTTCATTATCAACTATCAATACAAAAGTGGAGTAAGCCACTTTTTGGTATTCCAAAGAAGATGGAGATGAAAAATTGTTTTTGTAAAGTAATAGAGAAATGAAATAATAAAATAGAGCAATCCGAAAATTAACTTACGGCCTGGCCCACGATGTCGACAAGAAAGTTTCTTTCGCTTAATTACATTGAAAACAAAAACAAAATAAGAGAATTTGTTTTTGTTTTCAATGTAATTAAGCGAAAGAAACTTTCTTGTCGACATCGTGGGCCAGGCCGTTAATCTCACATTAATGGAGTTTGAAGTTTTTGAGTGGTGACGATCAAAACAGTGGCAACATTTTCAGTGCAAAAGTCATGTTATCAATACACTTTGATTTTTTGTAGGGAAGAAGAGGAAATTGCCATATTTTATTATTTACAAGTACAAATATTGCGCATGTTAAAGGAAATATATAAATAATATAAATATATATCGCACTTGATCAACAAGAGGGTATTAACTCAAAATTTTTAAAATATCTTTTTTTTTTAAAGAAATCAGCTAACAACATCAATATCTATCTACTGTAAAAATTTCAACGTATTCCGTTTACTCTTTCATCTCGAAAACCACTTTTGAGGCCATATTCATGATAATGTAGTGATTACCTTTATTTCAACAAAAAGGTATTATTTCGAGTTAATACAAAAGTTGAAATAGGTATGAATCGTATATTTTCATAAAAAAGGTATTATTTTGATTTGAGCCTTTATTTATGTTAAAAATAATATAATATATATAATAAATAATTTCAACAAAAGCGTCATAATTCAAAATAATACCAAAAAAATCGATAAATTTCAAAAAAGTGGTGTTAACTCAAAAAATAGATTTTTTTGCAATGATTGGTAAAATTTAAAACAAAAACAATGTATATATATATTTTCAAATGGAATTTGCTTCCTATGGTATATTTGAATTTTTAAATTCTGTTAAAATGTGGCCACAAACCGTTTTTTGACTCTACTGAAAATTCAAAAATTTTGAGTTAATACCCTCTTGTTGATCAAGTGCGATATATATTTATTTATGTGCTTTTAAATTAATTTATTATATAATTTTTACAAATGTTATATTTTTCACAAGTGTATGTCGTCAATATTAATGTAATATTAAACCACCACTATTGGCAGCTTAAACTAGCAAGTAAAACTATATAATCGGCTACCCAAAAATCGCAAATGAAGATTAAGGTTAATTATATCTTGAACTCAAAAATTCGCCCTAAATAATTAAATAATTTTGGGTTGCACCACTTTTGCGCTAATAGCTTAAGTTCATTAAAGCATATGCTTAGTTTGCAGATAACCAATAGTAAATGCTTGTCTAGAACGTTCATTTTAAAACTATTTGAGTATTTTCTGTTTAAATTTTCGAGACATATTAATCTGAGGAGTATGTGTGACAGGGAGAGTCGAATAAATCGATTAAACAGAATAACGGCATAAACACATTTTCCATACAAATTGGCACAAAAAAGCAACCGCAGAAAGCAGTCGTGAGATGTAAGTACTCATTCTCACAAAAATGTTACCATACTTTCAATAAATTTTATACATTTTGTAAACAAAACTACAAAGCAAAATAAGCACAAAAGAAAATAAAACAAAAATTAGAGAGCATTTGAAGTTGCTTTATTAATTTGGGAGCGATTTTTCTGAAGTTGCAGACTTTACTCTGTTTCATCATTATAGCAGGCAACACGCTCTCTCTCTCTCTAATGCAGCAAACCGCAGCTTTCTCACTGCATTAGTTTTGTCTAGGGCTGTCAAATAGGCCGATTTCTCGCCAAATGTGGCGATTTTTCAACTTGTTTGTTTGATTAATGCGTTTTGAAATTTAATGAGAAAAATTTACAAAAAATAATTTTTGACGATTTTATTTCTCCTTTTTGGCGATTTTCTACTAAATTTTGATACGATTATTTTATAAAAATGTATACTAAAAAAAGTTTTATATAAAAAGAAATTTATTATCAAATATATATTAACAAAAACTACATAAAACTGATTTTGGCGACTTTTTGCGATTTTTAAAATCAATTTGGCGAAATCGGTCGGAAAAACTCTGACAACCCTGGTTTTGTCATAAATTAGCTTCAAAATACACTTCTGATAAAAAAGGAAAAGAGAATTCGATGAGACAAACTTTTCAGCAATTGATTTTGTATTCGTCATTTTGAATTTTCAAAATCTAATACCAGATTCAGTAATCAGCGACCTCAAAAATTCCGTGTAAGGAGTTGCAAGCCATAAAAGCGTTTAGGCGCATCAAAACCAACTTGTTAACTTCAAAGTAATTTTTCTCCAAAACTTATTTTCTGAGCATAGGTCCCTTTTCATGTGACATTATTAATTAAATTGCCATTAATATTTCTTAAGGATTTAGAATATATTAAGTTTTTTTTAACAAATTTGATTTTGATATTGTATTTAATTTTTTCTTTCTTTTCTATAGTTTCTGTTGTTTGTTTTGATTAGTGTGCTAAACAGTTCATAGCAAACACACTGCATTTGTCCCTTCTTATTGAGCGAATCAACTGTTTGTTTTCATTTCGTTCTATTTTTTGAAAAGAGCGAATGAACGAAATGAACGAACTCGTTCTTCTTTCGCAAATGAACGAAAATGAGCGGTCACTTGAACTAACGATTTGACACAGCTCTACGTATTAGTCATACAATGCAATAGTTACAATAATTATATGCCTTAATACACCTTTGACCCCTATCACACACTCAAAGTTTACTTTGCATAGTCTTGAGTCAATTAGTGAGAAGGGAAAACAGAATGGGGGTGAGTATCGGGAGTCTAATGTGCAATTCGAAGCTAAAGAAAATGCTTTCAAATTTGCATGTTATAAATACATATTTGTATGTTATTAAAATCTCAATTCGAAAGCATTTTCTTTCGTTTCGAAATACAGAATTATACCCCCTAAATTTGTTGCACATATTCGCAAATTTACTTTTTTCTTCGTTCGATTTGTTTGAATACTTAAAGTTATTGTATGCTACTTTACAGTAAATGTATTTAGAAGCCACAAAAAAATTTATATCTTGATATTTTTAAAGAAATAGTAAAATTGGTGGTGACAAATCGTATCATTCTACGTCAACATTCCATAACAGGGATGCCATTGAGAATTTTGAAATTGTACCAACAATTTTCTAAAATAATTTTTTACCTTAATTGTACTAAAAGATTTTTTTAGATTTAGATTTAGATTAGGATTTATGTATTTTTATTAAAATAATCATCTATGTTCCGACTACCTGTGGCTACACCTGTTAAAGTGTAAATTTATAACATACAAATTAATGGCATGTACTATAGCATCCGAATTTCGGAGAAAAATAATTTGGAAATGGACGAGTTCATATTTTTTTTTAAAGTTTTTCTTCGCCTTTTACTTTCATAATGCTGTTTCTAATTGTTTGAAAATAAATGCAGTTTTACTCTGGGGAGGTTCAATAAATGTACTAAATTAACAATTGGTGTACTATTATACTTTTTAAATTTGAATAGTACCAAAAAAAGAACAATTGTACCAATTTGCCAACCCTGTTCCATCATCCAAAAAGAGTTGGTTGCTATTTTGTTTTCTCTTGGTGCTCTTCTTGTTATTATTGTTTTTCGAAACTCATCTCATACGTCATCTCTAGTCAGAACTGTGACCTCGCTATAAATCATAAATATTTTAAAAATTTGCTGTCGAATTTTTCTAATTCAGAATTACAAAAAGAAATCGATCACAGATAGAATTGAAAGATTTTGAGCTCTTTTATGACAACTATTACACAGAACCCTTAACAGTGGCATTTTTAAGAGAAATTTCTGTTTTTTAAACTTTTATATTGAAAAAAATTGCGTGAATATATTTTGAAATTTCTAAATTTTATTTACTAAATAGTATTCATAAATAAAATTGTTTAGTATATTATATTTAGTATATTTCTTACTTACCCGACTATTTATAAGAGTTTTATTGCCCATGCAAGCGGCCATATGTATCACAAGATAAAAATTAAATAATAGATATAAAATGGCAAATATACCTGCAGAGTAAATAAAATAAATAAACAGAATTGAGAAGAATGTCTAGTGATAATGCATTTTTTTAATAACACTTACAAACTACAGCTAAAATCACGCCTTCGATATTTAAAGCTTCGACTTGATTTATAACAAAATATAAATTAACAGCAATAACAACGATTGTCAATAATATTGAAATAATTTTATTGCCACTGAAATAGAATAAAAAGAAAATTATTAAGAACACTAAAAATAGGTATGTTTGTATGTACTCGTATGTGTACATATTTGGATGTTAATAAATCTTCAAACAAAATTTAAAATGCATAAAATGTTTTTTTTTAATTAATTATATGTATGGTTAATGAGAAGTGATAAATATCAGCCAAAAATCGGCACATGAATGGATAGTATGATACGTCCTAATTTCTTGAAACCATTCCAGATTCAAAAGTACTTGGCTATTTTTTCCTTTGTATATATGTATGTACAGACATATATGTATGTACAAATTTGATACAACCGTGTGAACTGACAATCTACCTTGTGCTGGCAATTTTTTATTGACAGCACATTGTCAGCACATTACCAGATCTGACAATATTGTAATATCTGACAATCTTCTGTACATTGCTTTAGTATTGGTATTTTGATAAATACTAATAAGAAGAGCGACAAGAACGCACAATTAGCAATCAACCTCATCCAAATATTGAGAATTGTCATATAAGAGACAGAGAGACAATAAAATTGCAAATACGAAAATGTGAGAGCTATACATAGTGCCAGAAAAGACGGTTTGACATGATTTGACGATTTTTTCTCGATAAACGGTGGAGGTATAAAACAATCATGTGGTAGCTTTATTTACTGTAAAGTAAGCATACAAGAACATTCTCAGTTTTTATGAAAGAACTATATTTCCAAAACCCGTTACTTGATAAATAGAGTCGCAGTTATGATTAGTGATTTTTCAATCGCTGTGAAAAAGTAACACGTTTCGAAAAATCGCTCATCTCTAATGCATACCATAACAATTACCAAAAAAAAAACAAGTAAAATACTCACATTCCATTAACAAATTCACCCATGATGGCCGCGCACGAAGTAAATGCTATCGTTGGTATGGCTGCAAACGGCAATTGCAGCGACATAACAGCATTCAAAATGTCATTCATGTTTGTTAAATCATCCATTTTACTGAATAAAGCCAAACAAAAGGTGGGTACAATGGCAATCAAACGGGTGAACAAAACACGACGCCAACGGGGCCATTGCAGATTCAGAAAACCCTCCATAGAGAATTGACCAGCATAAGTGCCAGTCATGGTAGATGATTGACCAGCAGCCAAAATGCCTACACCCCAAATATACATGGCGGCTACACCAAAGGTGCAACCCAAAAATAAACCGCTCTTGTACAAATCGGCATTAATGATGGCAGTACCATTTTTATTGTCAACAAATGAGTGTTTCGCATCGTCGTATATGGATTTATCTTCACAAACTTGCAGCTGACAAAAATTTTTAGTACATTGGAAGTTTTATTTATAAAGACAATTTTCCAAGCTATTTTTTCTATTGCTTACCACATCGTTATTAGTTTTACCATACATGCCATGGGCAAAGACTGCCACCACAAACAAATTGATAACGAATGAAACAAATAAAGCGACTGAGGCTTCGATGAAAAAATAATAATTAGCTTCACGTACTTTTGAGGGCTGACGACGATCAACATCACGAGACTGCAAATAGAAGAACGCGATTTTTTAATTGTGAGTCAAATTAGTTACACATACATGCATACATACATATATGTATGTAAATATCTATTGAATTTTTTAATTACCTTGACTAAAGCTGAATGCAAATATAAATTATGTGGCATAATGACAGCACCCACTACGCCTACCGCCTGCAGTAAGACTTGGGAGTCGCAATCTTTACACCAGGGTATGAACATGCCCTCTAGGACCTCCACTTGATTGGGGGCGGAAACAATGTACTAAAAATAGCAACAATATTTAATTAAGCATACAATCATTTATATAGTATACTAACTGTAAATAAAAGTATTTTATAAAAATTAAGAGCACCCTTAAGGTGCGGTCGAACTTATAAAAAAAAGTTTTGACTCAGACATAACTAATAGACAATATCATAGAATCCAACATTATTGGAAAATGTTTAACTTAATAAATCCGCGTCTCAATCAAAGGTATTTCATTAGTACTTAGGTCCAATAATTGACTCCTCAATTAAGTGTCATGATTTTTATTGCTGTTTTGTGATGACAACTGTCAAAGAACAAAGAGAAAACAAGAGACATATACTTACGTTTTCTTTTGTCTTTGCAAAGCTTCTTCGTTTTAGTACAACTTTAACAGGCACTACGCGCGTGTATTGGTAAAACATAAACAATATTTTGCAGATCACATCACGAAACAAGCAAATAAAAAACACTATCAGCTGGCGTTTCGAGGTTACCTGTATTATTTTACAATGCTAAGTGTCATTTATCTTTAAATGCCATTTAAGTACCAAATTAATTTTTTCAATACAAAATTGAGAGACATTTAAGTGAGACTTATGTTCCTTTTCACAATTTATAGTTAAGAGTTAACGTGAACTTTAACAGAAAGTTCTTCATACAAAACTTGCCGTTAATGTCCCTGTTAGCTTTTAGTTGCACATTGTGAAAAGGGCCGTTATTAAATGCCCAGCTGCAGACGACCTATACCTTGTAATAGTTTCCAAGATCAACACCCACTAAATAACTGTAAGCGATACAGCTAGTTGCAGTCGGTACCCATTAACAAGTGCGAGTGAGACTCAAAACTCTTGAAGGCCAAACAACACACACAAGCCTGATCGCACTTAAGAAATAATTATGATGACGTGAGAGCTGTTCTTCAAGTCTTTCAAACTTTCAAAGAAAATTGACAATGAACTACCAATCCGCCCCTTTACGGATAGTCGGAAGGTTATCGAAGGTTTAGGAAATCTAAATTTAAATCACAAAGCGTCCTTCAAAGTAAAAACGGGATAAGCTTGGGTTAGGTTAGGAAGGGTGGTCCTATAACGCACCTCCACTCAGTGATCCAGTTGGGTCCACTGTGATTTCCTTCTATTGCACGTTAAAGATAATATAATAATAATATATATAGATAATATATTAAAAAAAACCCTTATGTGAGCAAAAAATTTAGTACTCCAAACCGGGAACTCGCAGCAATATCAGCAGGTTTGTCAGCTCTACATTTACTCTCTCATAGTAAAAACCTGATTTATTTGAAGCAATATTTCCCATAGCTTTATGCCTGTAAAATTTTTAGTAAAAAAATTATATCCATAATGAACATGGGAATCTGCTCCTTCATTGACGACTATAAAAAAGTGGTTAGCAGAATTTAAACGAGACCGTTCAAGTTGCCAATACGAACACCGCAGAGCTCGAACAATTGCAATATCTAAGCCAGAATCGGTACCGAAAATTCACAAAAGTGGTATTGGATGATCTACGGCTGAAGGTGGGTGAGCCAGGTTAGGTTATGTTAGGAAGGGTGGTGCTATATCACACCTCCACTCGGAGACCCAATTGGGTCCACAGTGATTCCCTTCTGTTGCCCCAAAAAAGTAATATTTACCCCCCATTTGTAGCCAGAAGTGACCCTATTACCCGTCTTTGAGCCACCGAATTCCCATGATGAAGCCCCTAATATCTTTCAGTTTACAGTTCACTAATTCCTTCATGGAAACGTCTGCTCAACCATCTAAGCCTATGACGTTGCAGCTTCGGGCAGTGACAGATAATATGTTCAATGGTTTCTGGTTCTTCTTCATCCCCGCACATCCTACAAAAATCTGGAGTGCCAGTTTCCCAAATGCTGGTTCTTACTCTGACGGAGCAGTGAGCTGTCAACGCGCCTATCACAATTCGCATCGCCTTCCTATGGATCCTATGGATCTTTCTGAGTCAAGTTTTGGCCACAAGCGCCTTGAGACTCTACAATCCTCCCTACTTCACCATGAATTGTTGGTCCTGTTTTCTACCCAATTACTGAGTTCCCTATAGTAATGACCTATCGGTAATTTCACTGACCTATCTGTCATTCCTTCATTTAATGTCTACCCTATTTTTGCCAGCTCATCGGTAATTTCATTTCCGTGAACGCTGCTGTGGCCAGTAACCCAACATAGTCAATTTGATAATGTGACCCTTCAAAGCTTTTAGCGCTGCCTTCTCACCTTCAGTAACATTTCCGGCCACCAGTTCCGTGGCCCTGAGAATAGCCAAGATCTCAGCCTGCAAAACGCTGCATTCATTCGGCGGTCTGATGGTCTATACATCGCATATTGCATATCGCGATTGCTCACAATAGAACAAACAGCGCCGTTAAGATGTTTCAAAAGAGAGTTTGGCGATGTTTCATCTGCAGACAAGGTCACGCCGTCTTTTTTTTTTTTTGGATGCGCGTAGTATACTTAATTCTTACTGATTATCTTTCCAAAGGAAACACAATCAACTTCGAGTATTATGATAAATTATTGGAAGCGTTTAAGTGATAAAATTGAGAAAAAAATAGGGTGCATTTGGCAACAAATAAAGTGATTTTTCATCAATACAGTGCACCAGTTCACACATCCGCTATTAAGATGGCCGAAATCAATGAATTAACGTTCGAATTGATCGAATTCATCATGCAACTTATTTGAGGATTAACTTCCTCGGATAATTTTCTGTTTCCAAACGCAAAAATATTGCTCGGAGGTGAAAGATTTGCCAACAATGAAGTGATGAAGTCTGAGTCTGGTTGGTGGCTGTTTTAAGGAACTATAAACAGAGTATCAACGCTATGGAATACCGCTGTGCAAAGATTATATTGAGAAATGAAGAAAATGCTTCCAAAATTGTTTAGTGTTTTCTTTGTTAGGTCGGCTACTTTTGGGAATGCTCTCTTACTAAATATTTCGAATATGTACATATGTGTGAACTTAGAAGATTAAAAATTTCTTTGGCACCATGGACATCTCATTCGGAAATAATAATGTAGTATTGTGATAAAATTTTTAACTTAAAAACCAAATTAAGAAGACAGAGGATGATCTCTTCAAGTTTATATGATAATTGAATTAAAACACATATCAAGGGCTTTCATTAAATTTTTGCTCCCTCCGCATATAAAATTTTCTTCTAAAGGAAAACTACAAAATTAGTAAAAAAAACTCCAAAGAAAAATTCATACTAATTTAAATTTGCTGCCAAAAAAACACAATAAATTTATTGCTACCTTTATACCAATTTATGGTCTTAATAATTCTTAAAAGAAACTATAAATGCATACACATGTACTCCTATTTTCTTTTCTGATTAGACCGCTGGACATGTTATCAAGTTTAAAAAGTTTTTAGTACCAAAAATGAGCACGTTTCACATTAGTTTTGCTAAAAAAAATATAATGATAAAAATATGCACAACTATCGTGAGACTTAATACCCGTAATAGCATCCAAGCAACTTTTGAAGGTTTAACATGAAAGAACGTTTTATCTTGATTTGCAAGTTATAGATAACAGTGTGATATTTTATTTGTTAAATAGAAACGGGTAATAAATGTACTTTTAATAGTTTTATAACTTTCTACACATATAGACATTAAACCAATAAAATATTTTAAGATAAGAGTTTGTGCTTTTTCCAGCGAAAAGATAGAAGAGGATAACATTTTTAAAGACTTAAATTTAAAATAATTCTTTTAAGTTTTCGTACAAATATTTGTCATCCATATAATTTTTTTAACTACATAGAGTGACAATTCAGACATCATTCAGCGTGAACTGTCACATTGAGCAAAATAAAGTTCTTCTTGCCGCATCGCTTTTTAATGAAAGGTGTGCCAGTGAATTTTGTTTTTTGTGTTTACTGGTAAAGGGAAATGTCTAAATTTGCTACCGATACCGATAGCACATTATGTTCATCATAGGGATGGACTCTGTTAAAAAAAACATTCATGTTTTTTTCGATGCTTTGCATCGCAAACATACATCGATGTTCCAGCGATATTTAATAAAAATACAGGGTGTATGCTAGCAGATTTATATTTTCAAAATTAAATAAATAACGTAATAATTGACACAAAGTTTTATTAAGAGCATTGAACGATAGAATGAAAATGCGGATTTTATTTTTTAAAGAGTATGTCATCCAGATGTCTTCCGCCGAGTTGAGCACACTGTTCAAAACGGAGCCTTGTGTTCTGCGCCACACGCTGCAGTAAACTTGGTTTAATTGAGCTGATTTTTCGACGAATATTTTTCTTTAAAGCCACAAGAGATTGGGGATTGTCATTATAAACCAAAGATAAGCAAAAGGCCGCCCGTGGGCACTTCGTTATGCTCTTTTTTACACGTACATTTGTACAAGCATGCATTTTACTCTCTTTTATATTATACATGTATATGTATGTGTTTGCCTGACTTTGTTATAAACCCTCTCTTTGAGGTAGCCCCATAAAAAAAATCCATGGCAGTTAGATCGGCTGTCCCCAAAGCGACTGATCAGTTTTTGGAAGAAATTTTGCCGAAGCAAATTTATCGAAGCTCTGGCTGTGTGTGCAAAATAAATAAAACGCAACAATGGTAAAATAAGAAAATAAAAAACATGTTTATTATTGAGTTCTTGTTTCATCTTTGGTATTTGTTTAAATGAATAAATAAAATAATAGTTTGGTATTATTAGTGAGTTAAAAAATATTAAACTTAAACTGTAACAATTCTCATAAGAAACACGAAATATTTCTACATTTCTAATAAATGTCTTGGGATCAAAAAATGTATGTATGTTGATGACAGAATTGAAGCGGATATACGTAATAGAAAATTCTCGGCGAAAGTGTTCAAATTCTTATGCAAATATGTAGTAAAATGTTTTTTTTTTCAACCCTTGGATGCACTCCTGTTTCACTTTTGTTTGAAAAACTATTTATGATGACAGCTACATATCTGTGGCAATAAATAATAATGGCTTAAGTTGACATAAGTGCTTTTTCATTTTATTACATATTCTTATTTTTAAGATCTATCACTCAGCTAAATTTCAATTAAAAATGTTTTTATTAAGGCCCAATAATTGACTTATCAATTATGTGTCATTTATCTTTAAGTGCCATTTAAGTAACAAATTCATTTTTTCAGTGCAAAGTTGAGAGACATTTAAATAATACTTAAATCTCCAAACTTGCGTATATACATAAGTTCTATTTAAGTTTTCCGAGCATACCATATGTTTTTATGTTTGTGTGTGTTTATTGAAAACATGTACATGAACATCATTTGGGCGTATTAAAAAAATTTCGTTTAATTTTCATAAATATAAAATATATGCAGTAAATAGTTTCAGATCATGGAATAAATAAATATAAAAATGCGTTGGGGTGATCTTTTGGTTTCATAAAATATGTTTTTATGCAATTTTAGATATCTACATGTTGATAACTTAACTTTGTTATTTACATTAAACATCTGTTTTCGTTTAGAACTATCGACATTTCACAGTGCTACCATACTTTCAAAATATTTAAGTGAGCATTTAATTTTATGACTGAAAAAATTAAACTGCATTTAAGCGCAACTTAAATTTAAGTGGCAATTAGCTAAATGACAAATAATTGAGAAATCAATTATTGGGCCTTAATAAAACTATACGCATTTATATTTTAACTTAAGTCTTTTTGGAAAATAATACATAAGCCATAACATATTAACTCAACTTAGCTACATCAATATTAAAATGTTTGAGCATTAAAACTTGTATATACTTAAGTTCAATAACTAACAGCCCCTTAAAGCACTTATCTTGACTTACTACCAATAAAAATTATTTTGCCTTACAATATATAGTAGCTTAAGTTCACTTTAATTTTTATTTTTCTGTAAATGGATTTTTTCATAACATCTTAACTAAAAAGCAACGAATATTAACTAATAAATCGTTTTTTTTTTTCTTATAAAATTAACAGTTTTGTTCTAAATAAATGTGCATATTTTCCGGTGTCTAAAAATTTTATCTAAACGTCAAACACAATTTATTTTAGACAAAACCCTTAATATCTCAAACCAAGAAATTCCGACTTAAGCCATTATTATTTATTGCCACAGATATGTAAGTCTTTTTGTTTCAAAAAAACACAAATGCGAAAGAACGTAACAAAGATAACTTGAAAAATATTTTGAAAAATATTTGGGGTATTCAAACGACAATATTTATAATATGACTGCTGTGAGTAACCCCTCATATTTTATTGTGTAAGTTGAAACATAAACTAGATGATACAAAAAACAAAAGAGAAAAAATATTACAAAAATAAAATAATAATAATTTAATAATTTTTGCAATATGCTAAAAAAAAAGTTTCTCGAGCACTTATCCTTTTAAAATTTTAAGGCTTTGGAATTAATTTGCAAATTTTAGTAGGTTTTGCGAATCAGGTAATTTTTGATAAAACTTATTGCTCTTGTGCGTAATTTTAACAAATTAGGGTGACTCAAGCAATTTTATTGTCTGATAGAATTCTTTTTTCTTTGCAGTTTTTGCCCAGTTCTGGCGACTTTTAATTAATATCACACTTTGCTGTATTTTTGATACGAGTATTAGCAAGTTTTTGCAAGTTTTCGTAATTATTGCGAATTTTCCGAGTTTTTGGCATTACTACTTATAATTTTAGATATTTTTAAACAATTTTGAGGGTGGCGTTGCCTGAAGTAGTTAGCACATTGACTACGAAAAAGAAAGTTTTCGATCCCGGTATCAGACAGTCATCAAATAAAAAAACCAGAAATTTTTTTGATGTACATTAGTGTCCCTTTGTATCAGTTGTTGTAGGAAAATTCATGTGATGAAGCCATAGTCACTGGTCACTGAATTATACCGACTTCAGCAGATACTAATTCAATTGAAACATCAGAGCGCCCTCCTTCGTTGTGTAGCAGAATCATCGGCGAAGTAAAATAACCAATAAAATGGCTACTAATCACAGCTTCAAAAGTTTAATACGCCTCATCCAACACCAGAGGCGCTGGCTACAACAGAGCATTATTTAAAAAAAAAAAATTAAGCTTTCCTCTATCTCTTCCTTCACCACCTGTCTTCTCTATCACTATCCCTTTCCTAAATAAGGTAACACCTAGTAATAGCAGTATCATTGCCTGCGTCTTTATTAAAAAAAAAATAAAAATAAAAATTTGGCCTTGCAATTTATCGCGAATTTTTGCAATAAATGTGATTGTTCCCAATTATTTGTTTTTTGGCAGTTTTAAAATTTTTTTAATAAGTATCAGACTTTTATATCTTTGTGATTTTACCTAGTTTTTGCGAATTTTTAAAAATTTTTTGCATTCTTTGCAATTTTAGCGTTTTTTTAAATAAATGTTAAGGTTTTTTCAATTAAAAATTTTTTCGCGAATTTTCGAAAATTTTTGGCATATGAGATTATTTTTGATTCTTAAAATTCACTGAGTTTGTTCGTTAACAGTTTTTGCGGTTTTGGAAATTTTTGAAATATATTCGCATTTTTGCAAGTTTTCGCGATTTATATGCTGTAAGCCTATTCTCGAGTTATTGCTTTTTTTGCGGTCTATATAATCAGCTTTGGGAGATGTTTTCCATTATTTTGATCCCTTGCTAATTTTTATATTTTTTACAATATACATATAAAGCGTTTAGTAAAATTTGCTAAAGAAAAACGCCACGTTTTAAATATAAATGGACATTTTGTCGAAAAATAAATGTAAAAAGCAAAATAATTAGTTATGGCCGTAACAAATACAGTATAGAATTATTATTAATATAGTACACCGTTTTGAAACAAAATAAAAATAATTTTAAACTGGTTTAAAATGTTAGGACTTTATGCCCTTATGACATTTACGACACCCATTTGAATATCCCAATTGATTTTTCTTTTTAAATAGCATATATTTTTATTTTATTTTGCTTCTCCTGTAAAATTAGAAAAAGTGCTGTTACGTACTTTTGGATTTTCGACCTTCCACGATATGTTTATAGAAAAATTCACAAAATGTTATTGAAAATTACGTACATTGTTATGTAAGTGAAGTTTTCAAAATGCAGACAACCAACTTGTTTCGAAAAAATATATGAACAACACTGAATCTTTTGAGTGAATTTCTATACAACTTTTCTAGACAAGTCGCTTACTTGCCGGAGAATGACCAACTATCGTTTTAAGTACTCTTTGATTACACTGTGCAACAGTATGTTTACAAAAGTTGCTCAGGTTTACCCTAAGTATAATTTTTGGCAAATATTGCTAGCAAAAATTTAGGAGTCCCTTTGAGTTATTCTGAAAAAATTGAAAAAAAATTTTTTTTGATTTTTGCACAAAAAAAGTGCACGAAGAAATAATTTTTTTGGCTTAAGATGTGAACAAGACTGGTTCGGTAGACTCTTATCTACATTATTGGTAAATATAGCTAAGCGCTATCACTAATTCAGAATTAGCTGTTGGACAAAAACCGACGACACCATTTTTTGAGGGTACAGTGATTTTCGAAATCTTTGGAGGCCCATAAAAAAATTCGTCACCAAAATCGCCTTACTGAATATAGGGTTTTACTACACTTCAGTAGTACTATATTTTTGTAAATTAGATGCATTTTACACGGTGCTCTGGAATATATATAAATACATGGATGAAAATAGGACTAAAGAAAAAAAAATAAAAATTATCCACGACTTTTTGGCGGCATATTTTTTTTCGCAAATTAAAAAAAGTTATTAAATTTTATTGTTTATTTTTACAAAACTGTCCTCAAAAACAAAATCTAAATTATATACATACATACAAAGTTGATGTACTTGACAAAAGAAAAAATTGTATACCCATATTGCCTATTTAAAACGAAGGGTTACCACCCCATTGCATTTTTGTCAAAACGCGAACTAGCACGAATTTAAAAAAAAAACTGAGACCCGTATTTAATTAAATCGACTAAATATTAAAATATGTTAATTTAGCATTTTTATTACATTGCATTTTTGTCAAAACGCGAACTAGCACGAATTTAAAAAAAAAAACTGAGACCCGTATTTAATTAAATCGACTAAAGATTAAAATATGTTAATTTGGCATTTTTATTACAAACAACCCCGAACAAAAAATTCAAAAACCGTTCTTCCTTAAAAAAAAGAACATGAATGATCGTCCTTGGACAAATTGTATATACAGTTGGACGCGCCTTAAAAAACCTTTCTTATGATACCCATATTGTATCCAACATATACAGAAACAGATAAGGAAACAGATTCTCAAATTGACAAAACATGTAAAAATAGACCCTTTTTCAAAATGGTCCAGCTCACGAGAGGTAAAAGCTGAAGCCGAAATATTTTAAATGTCATCATAAAAAATACCAATGTTCATTTTGAGGGGGGTACACCTTGCACGAATTTCGCTTCCATACAACTTGAGTCGCTCTAATATACATGGCTATTTTATTTACACATTGAGCGAAAGGCCTATGTTGCTAAAGCTCTTTAGCTTATAATTTCAATTATAAGTTAATATAATAAGAAATAAATAAATATTTAAACACACACACACACAAAACATATTTCCAAACAGCCGCACACATAAACACATTTTCCATTCCCTTTTATATACACATACGTATGTATACAATGGCGAATGATGAATAAACATTCCGAGTATCATGCGTATATTTTTTTTACCGATGAAATTAGTTGGATCCAGCTAAACCCCTCAATTATCAATTTCAATGCATTTTTAAAAAATACTTTAGTGAAAAAGTAAAATAATAATTTGGGGTTATTAGTGCGTGAACAAATGTTAAACTTATTTTTAGCAATTCCAAAAAAATGGAATTTGTTTTTGATTTTTTCAAGAATTTTTGTGGCTGAAGTCTACTGATGAGTTTCCTTAGCATAAAAGAACTGCATCTAGACTTCCTTAACGAACAAACTAGACCTCGGTGGCCAATTGTGACCGCCTCTTCCAGAAACCACGCAGTCTGAAAACTTTTCACGCCTAAAAGCGATAGTATCGTTACTCGTTCGGGAAATTATTACCATTTTTGTAGTGATTGTAAATAATTTCAATGCGTTGTTGAAGCGTATCGTTGGTATCAAGTAGAAAGGCCCAAACTCAAATAATTTCACAAGGGCAGGTCAACATGCCCGTGACCTTACAGAAGAAGGTAACAACACAATAGAAGCGGTAATATTCAAAATCTAACTTTTTTGTACAATGGCTTGTAAAAGCGATATTTTTAATATTATTGCAATACATTTTTGTGACGAGGTGTATTTGTGTGAAATGTATAGGAATTACAAAAAAACTCAATTTCGTAAGAAAACCATTTAATTTTTAGCGTTCCGTACACCAAAGTTGAAAAGGAATCCTATTGTCTTCGCTACGCAGTCCGTCTGCCCGTCACAGGCTGTTTTCTCGAGAACCGTAAAAGATACGGACCTGAAGTTTTGACAGAATATGTAGAACTTTGGCCGCTACAACAACAAATATATGACAGTAAAAATTAAAGGGTGTTCCAAAACGAGCAACGAAAAATTTTAAAGTTCTATGTAACATACAGACAATTACTATAGATACTTGCGGCCTTATGTATAACAAAAAATTGGCATGAAGTTAGCATAAGTGACGAAATTGAACATGGTCTTAACGTGTTTTGCCATACAATTTTACATTCATCAATCATGCTAGGATGTAATCGTGTGTTAAAACTACATTATGCGGCAATTTTTAATGTCAAATTGTATAGTGGAACTCGTCAACGCGTAGCTCAATTTTTTTCACTTATGCTAACTTCATGCCAGTTTTTGATTATACATAAGGCCGTTGAAATTTACAAAACTAGTGTATTTTTATACAGACTACATTTCACATTTAAATTTAAAGAAAAATCAAAATTAAAGGGTATTCTATCAGTTAATGTAATTTTGATATCTTGATGTATATTGGAAACCGTAAGTGACAAACTCTTGAAACTTTCAAAAGCGCTAAAACTAAATTAAAATTGAAACAAATCGCTATAAAAAAACGCTTAAACTAAAAAACGCCACAAACCGAAAAAAAAATTCCAAAAGCTCCAAAAAATAAGAAAAACCGCCAAAACTAGAAAAATCGCCAAAAGCCGAAAGAAAGGAAAGGTACTTAATTTTTTTAAATATCTATATCAGGTACGATATTTGATTATATATGCAGAAGCTCGTATACATAGTACGAGGTTTGTTCAAAACGTACACAGAAAAAATTCATTTTCCAATTCAGACACAAAATTCTCTGAATCAAATGTAAATTTATTCAATTCAGGTCCTACAAAGAAATTTGTAAATTCAAATGCGAAATTTTTTAATAATTTGTTAAAAAAAAAACTCAGATTTTTTCAATCAACAAATTGTCTGATTCAACAAAGTTTTTACTGCAATTAAAAAGCAAATGAAAAAAATAACTGTTCGTCTCTAAGCAATCTTATTACAAATGTTAGTTACTTTATATTAATTGCATGAACTAGAATTTTTCACTATAAACAGGTTTTGTTTTTGCTTAAAAGAAAATTGGACCAAACTTTCTACTGAAACAGTAAAAAATATTTATTGAAACTACATTTTATTTCAAGCAAACGCATGTTTGAACATTTTCTGGGAATAATTTTTTCTGTGTATGGCGAATTTTGAATTTTCGCGGGTTACGTATATTCGAATTTTGATTTTTTTTTTTTGTCGTTATTTTGGTACTCATGTCTCTCACTTATGCCGACAATTTCGGCCATTTTGAATGTTCAGTTAATTGTTGACAGCTGCTTTGCTTGCACGTGTTTTGGCTCGTCTTCGATTTTTACCTTGGTTCGTGCGGCAGCTTCCATTGAAATGATTGAGCTTTGGTTTCCACGTCATAACCATAAAAATTCAAAATTCGCGATACGTTTTGAACAAACCTCGTATTACATACATACATACATATGTATGTAATAGTGTCCATACGGGAGCCTTCGTGTGCGTTTCAGTCACAGCCGCACTTTACTGAATATTTATTATTAATGGCGTAGTTGGTACTTATCATCTGTCAAGTAGTTACAGGTTGAATCATGACAACATATACTTATTTCATGTTCAATCCCAAACAAAGGTGATAGTAGCACAAAATAGAAAAATAAAAACTACAAAAAACCATTGAATACCCCGGTAGCCTAATGAGTAGTGTTCTATGCTATCAGTGCGTGCGGGGTTCATCGGTGCGATTTGCACCAAAGTTTCTGGTCTGTTTCACTTCAAGGGGTCTTTGTTACTATGCTCGTCAAAATAAGTCACTATATAATTTGTAATTGTACTTGTAACATTTAATAAACAAATAAAATATACTGAAAAGGAAATCCCCGAAAAGTACTGATATAAATTGCGTTTAAATGTCATAAATTCATTAAAACCCAATCTTGAATTTAATGCTTCTAAAATTTCTTTAATATTTATGTATGTATATGTGTACTATATGTAATTATGTTTATTTACCTCGTAGCCAAATGTCACAGCCATAATGGTGATAAGGAGACCAAATAAAAATTCTAGTTTTCGCAGACCATATTTATCTAAAAACAAAAATGTGAACGTATCGATAATTGTTATCAATACACCAACCCACAAAGGAATCCTAAACAATAAAATAAATAAGCATAAAAAATTAATATGATTGGTTAGTTATCGCATCCATAAAACTGAAAAATAATACTTACACTTTATTTGATAGTAAATATATAGCAATTGCCGTGCCGATGACCTCTTGCATATCGGATCCTATAATCGCAATTTCAATCATAATCCATAAAATAAAACGTGGGAATTTTTTATATTGGCGATAACACATTTCAGCTAAATGAAGGCCGGTTACAACGCCCAGTCTAGCAATAATATATAAAATATTATTACAACAACAATAACAAAAACAATAACAATAATAAAATAAAACATTTTCATGTAATGCTGAGTACACATCTGGCATTTCTTGTGTTGTCATTTTCAAAATGTGTGCAACGCCGTTCACATTTTGTTTTTTATATGGAAAGCAATGCCGCACAACGAAAAATATCAGTAACGACAAATGTTACCACTAGTACACACTATTGCGAAGTCACAAAATGCCATAGTGTGTACTCGGCATTAGTGTGAATCAATTTGTTGCAAATCACTTACCGTGCAGCCAAGCGTTGCATTAATAAACCTAAAACTGTTGCCCATAACAATACCCAGAGAATTTTATATTTTGCTGCTGCACCACTTTGTAAATCAGATTCAATGTTACCCGGATCCAGATATGCAATTGACATTAAAAAACCAGGCCCTGTGAAGGCCCACAATTTACGCCAACTGAAGCCCATCTACAGAAAAGTAATACAAAGAAAAATGTATATGCAATATATTTATAGTGAGCTAAGTATGCAAACGTACTAACTAACATTTTTTATATTTTACAGGTAGGGCAAAAATTATTTTGTTGTTAATATAGGGTGTTTTTTAGTTGGCATCACTGCTTTATTTGAACACCCATTTAACAGCTGATAGTTGCTTTTTGTTTATTTTGCTTTGAAATTTCATTATGAATGGACTTACAGTAAAGCAACGCGTGCAAATTGTTCGGCGAATGGGCTGAATCATGATACAATTATACAAGCTACTTGCACGACTACAACAAAATTGCAACACCAAGAAACACACGTATTTTGTTGGTAGAAACATACCTATAATTGTCAGAAGCAGATGTCTTTTGTTTTTAAAAATAACAATCACAGGGTAACTAAAGTACAATTGCAGAGGCGGCATTCATGCATGATTATAGTCATTCAGTGTTGCCAATATGTGTGTAATATACAGTGTGTAATTTTTACTCTCATCTGTAGACCATGTAATGAGATTCATGTATAATATGTATGTAATTCTACTTTGGGTTCTATTTTTATTTAATTTTGTTTTAATTTTAATCTACACAAAGCATGTGTAGTGTAATTTTCTTCAATGTGCAAATTCATTGGCAACACTGTAATCATTTTATTCACACACATACACTAACATTTTTGCTTGTGCAAGTACCTTGTATAATTGTATCATGGGTTGAAGCACACAATTGATATTGATTTTGAATTTCGATTCAAAATTTAATTTTCCGATTAAGCCCATTTCTGGTTGAATGGGTACGTAAATAACAGAAAACTACTGCTTGGTGCGCTTTATGATGGGCTGGCGGAGTCATTGGCCCATAATATGTCTTCAAAAACGATGATGGCCAGAATGTTACTGTCAATGGTGAACTGTACAGGAACATGATTCGAAATTTTTTCGTACCTCAATTACATGGCATTAATCTTGCTGATATGTGGTTCCAACAGGACGGAGCCACATGCCACACAGCGGGCGCTACAATTGATTTACTCAAAGAAACTCAAAGTTGTGACACTCTTATAACATGAGAACAGTTCAATGACCGGAATCAAATTTGTAGCATTCAACGCAATACCAAAAAAAAGGTTGATTATCTACTCGTTCTCGAGAACAATCTTACGTTATTGACAGTCTATTCCTAGTATCTAACAGCCTGTTTCCACAAGCCAGGCAGTCGACTCGTCTAGAAAATTTTTTATGAAAATCGCTAAAAAAAAATTGTGTTTTTCATATATACGAGTATGTACGAAGTTTGTTCGAAACGTATAGCGAATTTTGAATTTTCGCTGGTTACGAATGTATATTCGAATTTTGATTTTTTTTTTGTGGCGTCATATTGGTACTCATGTCTCTCACTTATGCCGACAATTTCGACCATTTTGAATGCTCAGTTAATTGTTGACAGCTGCTTTACTTGCACGTGTTTTGGCTCGTATTTCGGGGGTTTTTAGCCCAGTTCTTGGGAATATCTAACATAGTTTGTGTCTTTGCTAAAAGGTTGGTGACTTGGATAAATGGTTCGTGATAGTAATATCTGAAGGTGTCTCTGCTGACTAATATTATAAATGAGTTAAAGGCTAAAACCACGCAACCGATTTTGATGAAATTCATAACATGGATAGATATAAGTCTAGAAGGATACATAGGCTATATGTTTTTAAAAACTAGGACGAGGAGAGGTAGGGGAAAATTTTTGGCTCTCAAAAACTTTAAAACCGATTTTAATGAAATTCATAACATGGATAGATCTGAGTCCAAAAGAAGACATAGGCTATAATTTTTTTTAAATAGGACCACGAGGGGAGGTAGGGGGAAATTTCTTCCTCTCTGAAACTCTCTATGCAATTTTGATGAAAATCTAAACATAGAGAGATCTGTATCTAAAAGACGACACAGGCTATTTTTATTAATAGGACCACGAAATGTCTTCCTCCCTGAAACTATCCATGCGATTTTTATGAAATTCGAAACATAGATAGATCTGTGTCTAGAAAAGCCTACAGGCTATACAGTTTTTTCAAAAGTAGGAGCATGAGGAGAGGAATGGGGTAATGCCTGCCTCTTTGAAACTATATAACCGATTTTGATGAAATTCAAAACATGGACTATATATATTATCAAAATAAAGCCAACTAGAGGGTAAGGGGCAATTTCTAACAACGTGCGTGCTTTTTTAAATATGTATGTATGTTATTTCTTTATAAAAATTAAACAATTGAATCTATCGGATATAAAATTTTAACCGCCCAAAGCAACATTGATTATTACAAATTTTATCGAAATCGTTGACGTAAATTTGCCAAAAATAAAAACCTTTTCTTTGCATGTGTTACTGTAAAACATTTGAATTCGATTGCAGTCGGTTAAATGGTTCGAGTCATATCGTTGACAAAATTTTTTACAAAAATATTTTTTTAATTACTTCATTCACGATTTTAAATTTTCAGACATCATGGCAAATACTGCAAATTTGATTTTAAGCAGTTAAATGGTTCTAAAGATATTCTTGTTTCAAATTTGTAAAAATAAATTATTTTACTCCAAAAATAACTAGCGGGAAGTTAGAGGGACGAACTGTAAGGTCAAACGTACTGAATATATTTTTAGAGCTGTACAGTGTAATCAACAAAACTACAAACGCCGTCACCCAATTTCAACAACAAGCCCGCATTATGGGAAGCCCCTTTAACATCATTATATTTGTATAATGTTGTAGATGAAAAATAAAAAAATAAGTCTTGCTTACCCGTTCCGATTCAGGTATGAGAACTTTCTCATCACTAAAATAGGCCTGTTTAGAAGTATCCCTCAAATGTGTCTCTTCATTCGGTACTATCTGCTGTTGTCCTTGTATAGGTTGCCTATTGTTATCCACACTACTGCCGCTAAATGACGCAATGGATCCATTGCCTTCATTATGTTCCTCACTGCGATTATAGGCGTCATTTGATGACATACTCGTACTCTTGAAGTAAAAATCTAAAATGAAAATAATAATATACGAAAAAGCATTTTAAATGTTTGCATGGAAAAATGTTTTTTGTTTGTTTAAATTGAACTTAATTATTTTGTTTCTCTACTAAGTATTTAGTATAAAGCTTATCATCGTACGAGAAAAAAAAGGAAATGTCAGAGAGATAAATAATGTACTTTTTTTGTTTGCTAGGCAGTTTTTTATTGCTGTAAATTATTACGACTTTTTATACAAAATGTTATGCATTGCATTGGATAAACTGGTAAACATTGTAATTGCAAAATTTTTAGATACGTTCATATGTAAATATGATATGCATGCACTGCAAGTTTTTATAAACAAATGTCTTAGAAGAATCCTACGAATCTTTTGGCCACAATACATATCAAACGATATACTATGGCATCAAACGAACCAGTCGCCTATAACTACAAAGGCGAAAATGGAAATGGATTGGTCACACCATACGAAAGCCGGTCACAGATATGGCTAGAACAGCGATTAAGTGGAATCCTCAAGGCAGCCGTAGAAGAGGTCGACCAGCTCATACATGGCGAAGACTAATTGAAACCGAAGCGTCAAAAATGCAAACGAGCTGGAATGAAGTTAAAAACATCGCTATGGACAGATCCAGATGGAAAGATTTTGTTGAGGCCCTATGCTCCTTATAGGAACGACGGGAATATATGTATATATATATATATATATATATATATATATGTAAATATGAAAGCGAAATCTAAACTTAATTGTATATCAATGACTCGAGTATTTAATTATGAATTTTCGTCGTCTTAGGTTAGGAAGTGTGGTGTTGCAACACACCTCCACTCGGAGAGAAGTAGTTGGGACCCAAATGCTGGTTCTAGCTCTGACTGAGCAGTGACCAATCGAGGCCTTATTAGGACTTGAATCACCTTCCTATTCATATTCAGTAAAAGTTCTGATCTTCCTGAATCAAGTTTTGGCCACATAGTCCTCCATACTCTGCAATCCTCCCTACTTCCCCATGGCCCTGCTCAGCATCCAATTACTGAGTTCCTTATAGTAATGACCCGTCGGTAACTTAACCTATTATTGCCAGCTCATCGGAAATTTCATTTCACTCAACAATGCTGCTGATAGCAAATAGTCTGACAAACAGTAATATCTTTGAGTCTCCGGCTATGGGAATGCATTTTGTATGAAAAAACTAATGAACTTATAGAAAATTTGTCCAGTTATTAAATTTTTCCGGTAATAGGAAGTGTCCGTTTTGAGAAGTTTCACTGCATTGGAATAATTTATTTTTTCGCCAAACTACAAAAATTATTATCGTATGACTGGTTGGTTGGCAACAGAGTTCTATTCGATATATAAAAGAAAAAATCAAAACTCGTTTTTTAAAACTTATTCGATATCAAATCGATTCGATTTGATAGCTGAACTATTTTCATAATACTTCATTAACAATAATAAAAAATAGCAGTATTGTTGCAAAATTTATAAATTCAAGAAGCGTTTCTATTGAATAATAAATGAGAGCGAAAAAACGTTTAAAAACAAACTATCAAAAAATAATAAAATAAGAACGTACGAAACAAAAAACATTTTAAAAATTACTTTCGATTTTTTCAGAATTGAATAACAAAGTAATAAATAACATTTGTATGTATAAATATATACATATGTATGTACATATAAAGGAAAGTTGGAAAAACTAAAGCAAATTAATTTTCGTAAGCAGTCATGAACAAATATAGTGCTGCCTATATAATTAATACAAAATCTGCTAAAAATTAGATAATCCCTCTTATTGTGAATGGCGTCGTCGACGTCACATCAAAACGACAGTAAATATTGTCGCTTGTCTTCTCTTTATCGGCAACGATTGGCTCCTCATTGACAATCCCTTACTAATCTCTAAGGCATTGTAAATTAATGGAGCATGTTAATAGTAGTCAATTTTTGTCGACAAAGAGTAGACAAGTGACAAGTTTTACTATCGTCTTGATGTGACGTCGACGGCGCCATTAACAATTAGGGGGATTATTTAACAAAAAAGAAACAAGATTGGAGCATTTAGGGGAATATGATTATGTTTCTACTAATGTTTCTTCGTCTGTGGCATACTTTAGGAGATTCTGTCATTATCAATATAATCAAGCAGTTAACTACACGGCGTCGGTATTAGACAATTCGGAGACGTGATATTAATTCTTATTAACATATCGTTCATAGCGGCATCTGAACTACGAGGCACGACAGTATGCAAAAAATTTCGACTCATGGCGCGTTGCTTAGATTAGTTCCCGTTTAGTAGGATATGCTAAGAACTAATGCAAATAATTTTTTGTCGCGTTACCTTGTGTCGTGTCGCGTCTTTCGGTTGCTAATTTTAAGTGAGAATTTTACAGCTCATTGTTGCGTCGCAGCCGTTCCAGTGCGAATAAACAAAAAATTGCACGCAGTTTCGCTGCAATGTAGCAAAACCAACACTGACGGAGGGACGGACTGTCCTGAGAGAGGCATAGATTGTAAAAAGAATTAGCAGTTTATTAGGTTTTTGGCGCCTTAATCATAAATTTTACGAAACAACTTGCTTTTGTATAATTTTTTACTGAGTTTGTTGTAATTAAGATTGAGTAGTTAATTTTAATAGAAATTTTCATTTCACAAAATTTAAAATTTTTCCTAAATACATACATATGTGTAAATTAAGAAATTTTTGATAAGCATAGATTTATCCACCAGCAAAATAACTTTGAAATAAGGGATAGTTCAAGTTAAAAACAAAAATAAAAAACGAATTAATTGTTTTTGCGAAAAAATTCATGCGAATTTATTGTTATTATTACTTTGTTAATACGTATTTTATTCTTCCATTGTTCCTTTATCATTAGGGAATAAGTATGTGTGTCATATTTTATATCGCAACAAATTTACAAAATCATTTGTTTTGCAAGTCATTGAATGACAAATGTATCAAAAGTCTTGTAGCAATATAAAAAGAATAGTAAAGAAAGCTGAGAAGAAGTCATAAAAAGTCACCACGAGCTTCATAAAAAGAATCTAGGCCAGATAAAATATAATTTCAAGGAACAAAACATTTAAAAATTAAAAGATGGACAAATTTTTTAAAAGTTTGTTTTGGTCAACATTTTATATTGTTAACAATACTGAGGCAGCGATTGCGCCACTATTATGTGATTAACACAGTACAACACATGATTTTGGGACTCAATTCTGAGAATTACACGTGAAAGAAGCCCCAAAAAATAAGAACTTTTGCATGATTCGTTTTGTTAAGTTGGCTGCATTAATAATTTAAAGGCCATACGAATTTTTTTTGCTCAAGGTGGGTGAAGATGTTCATTGAAATATGACAAATTTCATGTTGTTGTTTTAGGTTTTAGACTAAGATTAAATTTATTTGTCGTCTTTCACCCAATATTAATTTTATGCAAAACGGTCCATTGGTTACCGAGTTATAGGGCCTTTTTCCGAAAAGTACGTAAGAGTAAAAAAAGAAAAACATGGCAACGCTGGTAAATTATGTGAGCATCCATCCATGCCATCTTATGTGAGCATTAAGGTTCCCGTGTTGTTAGGATTTTATTTTTTTTAATTGTACGTACTTTTCAGATCAAGGCCTATAACTCGGTAAACAATGGACCAAAAACTAAAACAACACAACATGAGATTTTTCATGTTTCAGTGACAATCTCCAGCCACCTTGAGCAAAAAAAGCGTATGGCCATTAAATTTTTAATGCAGCCGCAGAAGTTCTTATTTTTGGGGATACTTTCACGTGCAATTCGCAGAAGTTAGTCCCAAATCAAAGCGCTGAAATTTTTTCTACTTTATAATACTATGAAGAAGATATAAAACCAAGGCGAATTCATATCAGGTGGTCTCAACTGCTCAAGTGACTATTTCGCCCCTTTTGATTTGAATATCCGTACAAATTTGTCAGTACATTTTTTTGCAACGAAAGTATATGAACTATATATATGAATACGCCTGGTATAAAATCAAATATATACATATACTCGTATGTATGCTCATTAGTTTGCTCAAGTAAAACTTATCAAAAGTTATCGTATTTTTCTGGAAAACGATTAAGAAATTTAATTCAGCAATTTAAGAGTACAATAATCTTAGCCAAAATAATAGCAGAATATTTGCGAGAAATCAATGAGAAGTACAAACAGAAAAATCCGGATATTTATCAGAAAGATTTGCTGAAGTATACTGCATCACACACTGATATCTTGCATCACACCCTGGGGTGCGACAAAAGGCTGTGGGCACAAATTAAGCGGTTCACTCTGAAAGACAATAAAAGACTTTGACCAAATTCTGCAACACTTCGCAATGTAAGTTGTTGTCGTAGGAAAAAGTCATACATATTTCTGTGGCAAATAGGAAAAAGTGCTTAAGTCGAGATAAGCAAATTTCGAGTTAATGGCACTCCTGTAATCTTCATATTTCAAAGTACCTCTGAGAAAAATCTCAATTATTTTGTACTATTTTTCAGGAAGCTACATCGCAATGATTTGGTAATTATCTTTTTTTGAACTTATAGCTTAATTTAGCTTATACTTTGGTATATTTTAAATTGAATGTGTTAATCACATG
Organism: Nowickia ferox; assembly: GCA_936439885.1. Lineage (NCBI taxonomy): Eukaryota > Metazoa > Arthropoda > Insecta > Diptera > Tachinidae > Nowickia > Nowickia ferox. The sequence continues at coordinate 31,599,021 of OW387023.1, forward strand.
GTGAAGAACGATGGTTTCCTTAAGAAAATAAAAGCGAAACCCGAATTTCCCAATTTAACTGCAAAAGAAGTAAATTTTTAAAAATCGACTTGAAAGTTTAATTTTTTTATATTTTGTACGGATTTTTTACGAGAAACACATTTTTGAGCTGGTTAGGGTAATTTTCGCTTCGCGTTTGATAGTTTAACCAGTTTTAAATTCGTTTTTATGTATTTTTTAAACAGATGAACGCGAGCGGGGTTACGAGTACAAGCTAGTAATATATAAATACACTCACGATCAGATTATTACAACCACTTGAATTTCTGATTTTAGTTGGCCTTATCTTTTTAAATATTGTGTCGACAGCTTAAGCTGCACTACCATCGGAAGGGGCATTTTCCGATTCATTAGATGTTCTTCTATAGAAATATACAAAAAACTCGATTCAAAAAAATAATGAGTTAGGGCCTTTCTATGTATGTGTAAGTCTATTTTTAACTGCCATTCTTTTCACTTAAAATTTGCGATTTGAAAACGCCAAGTTGATTTTTTGTAACAAATTCTTTCAAAAAGTTTACTTGTTATTCAATATTTACGACTCTTATGTTTTAGATGTCTAAAATGCTTTCTTCAAACAAAACTTTGAACACTCAACTTTAATTTTAATATTTGCACTTTGGGAATTGACTATATACCCATGTATACATATTTTTGTACATTAGACTGGTCCTTATTTGCGAATGATCACAATATTTAATGCGGGAACCTCTTAAATTGTTGCTTTTAGCAAAAAAAAAATTGTTGTGTAAAAATTTCAACTCTCTACTTTAATATTAACACGAACCGCATCGCGGCCAAAGTTCGGGATAAAGGGCTAAAATTAAAAAAAAAAAAATCTCATAACTGCCTCTAATATACCAACCTCCTATCACGACTCCTTAAGGGTTTCCCATACAAAAATAATATTTTTATAAATGTTTCCCTATCGAACTAACAAAGCCCAGCCAACACACATTCATTTCATTTCCACTAAAGAGAATAAACTATTGACGATCGGCCTTTACTTTACCGTCTAGAATATAGCCGGCCAAACTTCAATCGGTTTCTTATAGAAATGAATACTTAGACACGAATACATTTCTCTCGGTGGCCAGCAGTGGTCTAGAAACACACTTGCGATAGCGGGAACGATGGGGGAAAATTAATAAAAATATTATTTTTGTATGGGAGACCCCTAAAGAACGGGATATGTTGATAAAAAATGTAGTGGAGAAAAAATTAATGGGGTTGGTCATACATTTGGCTCCTCCAGGAGTACTCTGGGGCTTGTTAGGACGGTGGGTAAAAAGGTATAAGAATACTATTTTTCGAGGGGATATGAGGGTGGTCTCGATAGGTGCCCTGAAACTAGTTGAAACCGTGGGAAAACTAATAAAAATATTTTTTTTGTAAGGGAGCCCCTAAGAAACCGATATAGGGTTTTGCTATGTTGAGAAAAAATATAGCGGAGAAAAAATTAATGGGGTTGGTCATACATTTGGCTCCTCCAGGGGTACTCTGGGGCTTGTTAGGACGGTGGGTAAAAATGTATAAGAATACTATTTTTCGAGGGGATATGAGGGGTTGCTATATTCTGCAAATGGCGAGAAAAAGTTAGTAGGATTTGGTCTTACACTCTACCCTCTATAGGTGCCCTGAAACTAGTTGGAACCGTGGGAAAATTAATAAAAATATTATTTTTGTAAGGGAGTCCCCTAAGGAAGGATACAAGAAGTTGATGAGTTCAGAAAGAATATAGTGAAGAAAAAATTAATGTGGGCCGGTCATACATTTATTTCCTCTAGTTGTACCCTGAGGAAAAATGTAAAAGAAAAATGTAAAAGAATACTAAGGAGGGGATATAAGGGCTTAGTATATTCTGAGAAAATGTTGGCGAGAAAAAATTGATGAGGTCGGTACACATTTTACCCTTCTAGGAGCGGGTCAGGGGTAGTTATGACACTTTTCGTGAACTTTTAGCTCTTTATACCAAACTTTGACCTAGTTGCGGCACGTGTTAATATTAAAACAGGGACTTAAAATTTGTAGACAATAATTTTTGTACTAAAAGCAACAAGGATCCCGCATTAAATATTGTGAATTTTTGAAAATAAAGACCAGTCTAATATACATTCTTTTACGTTCTCTTTTTATTTGGACAGTTTTGATACTTTTTGTTTTTGTTATGCATTAAAAGAGAATAAGAAAAATTAATTCGCTTTTATGCAGGCCAAGTGCGTTGAAACTAATCAAAACGGCAACGCTGATATGCATATTTTTCAGTTTTTACTGTTTTACAAACACATCATTAATGTGTGCATACTTCCCAATTTTATCTATTATTTGACGAACCATATTGTTCATGTACAACATGCAGTAAAAAGAACGTTTACTAAAACCTTATTTTTTTCTAAATAAAACTTTTCTTATGATTAGAAATTCTTTGTAAATAAACATTTGATTCTTTCAGGGTTTGATCAAAAAAAATCACATTTATTAAATCAAGCATTTTTTATTTAAATCACAGTAAATGTGAAATTTTATAGTGACTGAAATGCAAATATGAATGTACAAACAAGATAAATCTTATCGTGTTGAAAATGTTATGAACTGTAGAATGTGACTTTTAAGCACAAAAATGAACATAAAAAATTAAATTAACAAGCTTTATTAATTTGTTTATGCAGACTTTTAATAATAACAATTTAGGAGTGCTAAGAATATTTTATACAGATCATTTTATCGGCAATTTTAATTGTTATTGCGCCTGAAAAATATGAGTATAATAAACATATAAGTGGCATGTGTGGTTTTCATGAATAACAGTGTAAGTCCATTTTATATCATAAATTTTTGGCTATTTATGGTTAATCACTGTGTATAAAATTAATAATACATTTTGGAAGCTGTAGACATTTTGTACCTTAAAGATTTGCTTGATATATAGAGATAGAGATCTCGATTAAATATTGGTAAAAAATTTGTGCTAAATGAAAATTTTTTCTTAAAATTACAAAGTATTTTTTTTTTATTCCAATAAATGTGTAACTTGTATATAATTATTGGAAGTATTTCCAATTAATTACTCTTTGTATTATTGTATGATTGATGTACATACTCGTACAAGATTTTCCTTTATTATTGTTTATACTATAATTATAATTATCGGTAATTGACTGTGGTATCAACAACTTTTTCAAGAAATAAAATAGTTTCATTTGGCAATTGAAGTCAGTAAGATAAAAGCAAAATTGTCAAGGGAATTGATGAGTTATATTCAATCAACAACAATTTTTTTAATTATTTTGTAAGTATATCCCAGCGAACGCACCCCTTGTAATGTACAGCAATAACAGAACAACATAACTTTTAACAATATACTACAGGGTGTTTTTTTAGAGGTATAGAACTTTGAATTGAAATAAAACACAAGAAACTCGTTTTAATGTCCATCAATTTGGCTTTATTGGAAGGATAATTTTATGCCATTAACGTTTAAATATGATTTCGGGCATGTGGCCGCCGCGGCTGGCTCGAATAAAGCCAATTCTACAGGTCCAATTTTCAACCACTTTTTCGAGCATATGGGGCCGTATGTTGGCAATAACGCCACGAATGTTGGCTTCCAAGTCCCCTAACGTTTCTGGTTTGTTGGCGTAGACGAGCGACTTCACAAATCCCCAAAGAAAATAATCCAATGGTGTCAAATCACACGATCTTGGTGGCCAATTGACAGGTCCATTCCGCGAAATTATGCGCTCATCGAATGTTTCCTTCAATAAATCGATTGTGACGTGCGCTGTGTGGCATGTAGCGCCATCTTGTTGGAACCACAACTCATCCACAACAAAATAGTCGGTTATCATGGCTCTATACCGGTCTCCATTAACGGTAACTGACTCTCCAGCATTATTTCGGAAGAAGTATGGCCCAATGACTCCACCAGCCCATAGAGCACACCAAACAGTCAGTTATTGTGGATGTAATGGCGTCTCAAGGGTCTCATGTGGATCTCTTCACTCTAAATGCGGCAATTTTGCTTGTTGACGTAGTCATTCAACTGAAAATGAGCCTCATCACTGAACAAAATTTTGCGATGAAAATCAGCATCGAGATCAATCTCATTTTCGGCCCATACACCAAAATCACGACGCATTGCATGGTCTCGCGGCTTTAATTCTTGCACAAGCTGGATCTTGTAAGGTCGCAAGCCAAGATCTTTGCGCAAAATCTTCCATAAAGTTGATGGACAAAGCTCCAATTGCTGTGCACGGTGGCGAATCGATTCATTCGGGTCCTCTTCAACACTTTGCTCTACAGCGGCAATTGTTTCTTCGGTGCGCACTGTTCGACGTCTCTGCGGATGCGTATTATCACATAGAGTAAACGTAGTGTGAAAACGATCCATGGTTAACCGAATTAATTGCTCTGATGGACGATTATGTCGACCATAAAATGGACGGAGCTTGCGGTAAACTTCGCGAACTGAACCATTATTTTCGAAATAAATTTGCACGATTTGCAAGCGTTGTTCTTTTGTCAACCTGTTCATGATGAAATGGCAAACCAAACTAAATATTAATCACTTGACAGCTGACAAAATGGCCGCCAGTTAAAAAAGTGATGCCAACTTAAAGTTCTATACCTCAATAAAAAACACCCAATACATACTGTCTGCATTACTAGGAAGTAGTCAAGTGTTGACATACTTACTACCATGAGATAAGATATTTACCCACTTCATAACTTTTTATGAATTTCGGTGCATATTTTTGCATATTTTACCCTTTAATGCATGTTTTTGCATATTACAGTCTTTCACGCATATTTTTTTAGCATTTTTTTCCAATTTTTAGAGCATATTTGACGCTTTTGGGGCGTATTTTGATACTTTATGGAATTTTTTTATATTAATATGCTTACAAGCCATTTTTTGGAATTTTATTTTCTCCGTCCAGTTCAATTCATGTAGTCAGTGTTGCCAAAAAAATTCTTCTAAAATGCTCTACAGAAGAAAAGTATTTATAATGACAGATTTTAATGTTTTAAAAAACTATTGAAATAGCTTTGAACTTACAGATATTTTTATAGCACATACAAACATAAAATAGTTAATAATTTGTCGTTTTTTGGAAATCTTATAATTACGAGTACATTTAAAATTATTATTTTACTTATTCAGTAAAATATTTTTTTTTATTAAAAATACATTGAAATTGATTATTGAGCGGTTAAGCTGGATCCTATGCCCATTTCACTGTTGCTATTGCAGATCATCAGGGAACCTTTACCCTGCAATACTCGTACATTTATGACAAAAATCCTCAATACAGAAGAATTTTTTTATTTTTTTATTTTCAACAAAGCAGACAAATGCATTTAGCACAATGAATGCTTTTTAACTTATGAAATGCCAGATCTAGCATGTAGTTTTTAGTGTATACTTTGATGCACGAATATTCGTATTCGAATTGCCGAATATTCGGCCATTTTTACATATTCTTGCATATAGACAATGAATATAGACAATACTTAACCACCAGCAAATAAATTTCAAATTAAAATAGACTAAGGGCCAATTTCACCAACTCTATTTGAACATCAATTCATATTTAAATGTCGATTTTCATGAATTTTTGTATGGAAAAATTACTTTTAAATATGAATTGATATTTAAATAAGTTGGTGAAATTGGCTCTCACTGTAGCATAATTAGCATATAAAAGTACTTTCTGTACTAAACACCAATATTCAACTCCTTTAAGTACACACAATGTTAAATAATTCACAACTGAATGCCAGGATCTTAACTTCACTGTTCTTTAGAGAATATGCTGAGTACACATTAGGTATGTTTCTTTACTTTTTGGCTAAAGATCGCCAAAATGAGAGCAAACAAAAGTACGGCAACACGAAAAACCAAAAACCAAAAATGTGTGTATGCACGAACGATGCTAACTCTACCAATTTTGTGTTAGATCTACCTCTTTTGGGTATCTCACTCAACTTATAATTATCTTACTCAACTCTACAACTTTCCGAGAAAAATCGACCACTTTTTAATAATGCTAAAGTGAAGTTACCCGAGTTTTTTATCTAATCCAAGCTAGAAGTCCAACTGAAACATATTTTCACCAATGCATGTAAACTAGAGATGTGCACGTGAGCGGTTTTTGACTCACGACACGCACGCTCACGCAAAAACAAATATTTTACTCACGCACTTTCACACACGAATGATTTTGAAAATTTTCACGCTCACGTATAAAATATTCTTAATCACGCACGAGGTGTGTACAACTTATCACGAACACGCACGCTTACGAAAAATATGTAATTAATTTTGAAAAATAGGTTCTTACACATACATATGTACATATACAATACTATAAAACAATACAATAATTAAAGGTAAAACATAGAAATTAATTTCATATACTCATATATAGTTCACGTGTATAATATATATACATATGAATCTATGGAAAGGTGGATATGTACCTCTATATAAAATATGAAGCAGAATGTCAACAAAACTAAAAAGCACTTTTTGCAAATGGATTTTGGCATCCATTGCACACCATAAGGCCAATTTAATTCGCCTCTGTTACAATCTCATGAAATAATTTCGCTTTAATTTCATGTTTCAGTAAGTGTTGCTATGGTCAAAAAACGTTTAGAACTTTTACACTGAAAAAAAAACACTTAGGAAAATGAACAGAACACGTTGGTCTAAGTTTTAACATAGTAAAAACTAATTTTATTGCAAAATATACAAATCGAAAAGTATTCGACTCAGCCGGTTTTTAAATTGTAAAAAAATCGGACTATTCGACATTCGAAAAACCAACATTTTGAAAAACCGTATTGTGAAAAATCGGGTTTTAAAACCAGTTGAAAATCCGAGTCGATCACCCTAATATTAATGTACATAGATCAGAGCTGGCCACCGAGAGAAACACGAGAGTAATGTATTTGCCGATTGATGTCTGCACTCTGGGCAGCTCAGACATAGATTGTAGTATTTATTATAAGAAAATTTAAAATTTTCAATACAGTTATATACCCCCGCAGGAGTGTTACTCGTGAGAGCGTGAGAATTCGTGCGTGATTCTTAAAAAAACTCACGCACGATCAAGCAAGAGTAGTCTTTTTTTAAGTCACGGTCACGCACTCGCGCGTGATTAATTATAAATTTGATCACGATTACGCGTGACACGATAAAATCACGACATTTGCACATCTCTAATGTAAACAACGCTGCATTGATTACACTATTTAAAACCTGCTACATGCCCAAATAATTCCTTTATTGGGCCAGTTTGTGAGAAAATTGCTCGTTCGTCTACATACATACGAGTACATAGTTTGAATGTTGAAAGTGAACTTGTTGAAAAGGGTTGAGGAAATAAACTTTAATGATACTCTGCAAGGAGTGCTATACACTGAACGATGTATCAGCGTTAGCGCTGGACAACCTACACCTGAAAGGGAGCGTTAGAAATTATTTAATGAAAATATTTATTCCTTTAACGGCCATTTTTACAATGTATGATTAAAAAATAACATGAAACTTAACCGTAAGTTAGCTTCAATTGCCTTTCACAATGCATGATTAACTTTTAACCGACACCATTTAACAGAAAATTGTCTGTTAAATTTAACGAAACAAAATTTTTCAGTTAACATACTAATTTTAAGTAAAATATTTAAAAATAAAAGGGAATATTAAGGAAAATGGAATTACAACATTTATATAAATACTTGGAACGTATATAATTTCAAAAAGTAAGGAGCAGAAAAATCATTTACTTCTACAACGACACTTGAATTTTCAGAAGCAGGAGTATGAGCAACAGGTTGTGATTGGGCGGTCAAAAAATAAAAACGTCGAAGAAATAGCACAATTTTACGACTTTTGCTATTTCGACTGCAGTTTTTTAAACACTGTCTGAAACGATAAATGCCAAAGCTTCTTCTTTAATTTCAAAAGTCAACAAACTGACAATAATTGATTTAGTTCGGTGGAAACGGGGATTTCACCAGCAAAACAAATAACATAAACAAATAAAAGACGAGGGAAGAGTTTTCATAGCTTGGTTTAGTGAACGATTTTTTGTAAAGAACTGAATATGAATAACTATTTTAAAAGTTAAAGACATTTTCTAATCACTTAATTCAAGTTCATTTGAAGTACTTAAACCGTAAGCACACTCGTACAACATACGAATAACAAGTAGATTTTCAACAAGTAAAAGAAACAATCAGCTTTTTAAATAAATATTCTTAAGGCATTTTTACATAACAATTTTGTTAGTAATTGCGTTTAGAAAACTTGATTACCTTGGGGATGACTGTTAATGCTAAATAGAGAAACTTCTTTTTTTAACTGGCAGCTGACGAAGTTGTATTCACTATTTAAGGAATTCTAAAAGTTAAATTATCTATTGCATTCTTGTGAGCCGCTGTTGTTACACTGAGGTAAATTCTTATTATGTATTATTATTATCGAAATTCAATATAAAATAATGTATTATTTTCCAAAGCAAGACAATGCATTCCCTTAGAAACGAGAGGGTAAGTAATTTAATCAAACACAATAATTACACATTGATTACCACGTGCATTACCACATCTGCAGAAGAAGAATGTATATGTTTATGCTTGTAACGGGTGTTGTGAATTATAGAATTCATTCCGCGATCGTATTAAACTAATTCATTACTTTCCTAGGACACATGTTCTGTGTTAACAGTAATGAATTCTGGAATGAAAAATTATACATGCTGTGCATTATCTTCTCCTTTACTATTCATTATCTTTTCGCACTGGGATTATATTCCGGTGCTTCTCACATATACTTATCGCTCTTTTACTCCCAGAACGTCATAACTCCAAAAACAAACTAGTTTTCCAGAAAACGAATTTAAAGTTTTCAATTTATACACAACTTAATGGAGAAAGAAAATTTCGTTTTTCTCTCAAGAGCTTAGTAAACAAGATATTTGTATGAAATTTTTGTACAATATGAATAACGATATGAGGTTTAATTCTGCATTATAAACTCGAAAAATCCATTTTTTGAGTTATGACGTTCTTTGAGTAAATGAGCGATATGTATGTACATATATTTTTCTTACTGAAAACTCTCAAGCTCAGCAAAACAATTTTATTCTCTAGTTCTCTAAAGTTAAATCTCTGAAAACGTATGAAGTCAATTTAGTGAATTTTGGATGTGTATGCAATTTTAATAATGATTTAAAACTTTTACATTTGATATCGTGCCATAACCGCAAAAAAAAACTTAAGCGGCCTACTTTGTAAGCTTAAATTTAATTTATTTTCACGAGAATCTATCATTAACGACCTTGGATAATAGATTTTCGTCAAAAAACGAAGTTCAAAGTATATGTCGCTAAAGCTCATCTAGACTTATCTATGAGAATTACAGAATAGGCCTGCTGGTTACATTTTAAAAGCTTTATTTATAAAAAGTATTATGGCTTTATAAAAGCTTAAAAGAAAAATTTTTTATGAAAAGCCTTAACAATTTTTATAAATAAGGCTGTAAAAGCTTTTGATACTTTTACTGCCCTTTTCACAATGTGCAACTAAATAAAAGCTAACAGGGACTTTAACGTCAAGTTTTGTATGAAGAACTTGCAGTTAAAGTTCACGTTTAACTTCTAACCATACATTGTGAAAAGGCACATTAAAGTTACAAGCGCATATTTTCCACTTTCTTTAGCAGTAATATTAATAACCTGTTTGTCGTCAAAAGTAGAGTTCGTTGCGAAGTATGGTAGAATTCTCATTCGGTTAATACTAAAATTATTATACGTAGGTTTGATTAAAAGTTGTTTTTTTTATAAGGAGTATCAAAGATAATAATACTAAGATTATTACCTTTAGGTTGAAGTCTACTGATGAGTTTAATAAGCAGGGCCGAAATGCATATAGACGTTACTTAACGAAAAAAAAAAAATTTAATAAGCAACAAAACAATTTTTGTTATCAAAACTATTATTTATGACTGATAATTTTTTGCCTGATATCGAGAAATTATTTCTTAAAATAAAATGTCTATGCTTCACAATACAGTGCAGACTCGGTTAATGCAACCCTCGATAAGCGCAACACCTCGATATTCGCAACGCCTAAATTCTTAACATTGGTGACCCTGTTAACGCAACCTTTAAAAAAAACAAGACCTCAATTAACGCAACTTTACAAGGAAAATTAAGATTCTCTCTTTTGTTTTGTTTTTTTACTCTAGCTTTTTATAAATAAATTCAAAATTATAAGCCTTTGTGCATGAAATCATTTTGATATACCGCTATTCCAGTGGTTGTTCTAGCTGGATAGCTTTTCATGTAAGCTTTGATTTGATTTACATCATTATTACACATACGCACTAAGTTGCAGTTCCCTCTGTGTATCAGTATCAAACGAAGTATGCAAAAGTTTTCGTTTAAAGACACACGTATGAGTGATATTTAATTGCAGCCTAATAAATTACCAGTGTTCAAAAAACTGACAGCAGAAAAGTAAAAGTTTCAATTAATATGCTATTGCTTTGAAGCAACAGTTTTTTGTTCAAAAAGTAAACTCTTGCTTTCTTCTTCTGTTTTTAAAGTAAATAGCAACTGTTGAAAAGTATTTTATTGTGTTTGCGTTCGTACAGTTTTGTTTTGCTGTGACTTCGTACTATAGACGAGTACAATCAAAGATAACACAGTTCGTAAGAAAATATTAACGTTTTGTTTCCAAATAACTGCGCAGTCGTCAACAACAAAAGTAAAAAGTTAAGTTCAAAGAACATGAACAGTTGCTTTACTTTCGACTTACAGCATAAACTCACACTTTTACTTTCAAAAAATAAAAACTGTGAAGCAGTAGCACAGTCGAATTTTTGCCTTTGTATGACCATTTTTACAACAACAAACGAAACGGGCTCAAAATGATCATTCCAGGAAACCATTAACAACGTTTGTTTTTCCTCCAAACTCTAAGAATTATGAAAGGCCAAGCAAGGCCATAATTAAATTTATTTTAGTCTTTAATTTTTAAAAAATATGTCATAAAAAAAACTCAGTCGAAAATTTCACACTTTTTCCATCAGTACAAATTTACATATCTTAGAATGTGTATCTTTTATTTATTTTAAATTTATATTTGTTTTTATTCTTTATTTTAATTAAATAAATGCATTTGTTTTAAAAGTTAACCTTTGATTCTTTAATAAACCTTTTAGTTGGTGTAAAATAACCATAGAAATTTTTTACTCGGTTTTCGCAACAAAGTCAGTTTTTGCAACAGCCTAAAATTTCTCTTGGTTGCGTTAACCGAATCTGCACTATATCTGTGGTCCAGCCAGCGCTTTCTATAAGAATCTAACTCGATCAAGTCTCAGTTTGAAGTTGTGGCATTCGCTATCGAATGATGTAAGCACATTGTTCGAATTCGAATGACATAATCTTAGAATTAAAAATACACGCTCGAAACAACTCGTTATCACAAGAAACGATTAGAACCCTGACTTCCTGAAAGTAAGGAATCACACGGCATGAACAAATTAGTACATATCGTTAATTTACTCAAAGAACGTCATAACTCCAAAAAAAAATTTTGGCAGAAAACGAGTTTAAAGTTTTAAATTTACGCTCAACTTAATGGAAAAAGAAAATTTTCGTTTGCTTTTAAGAGTTGAGTAAACAAGATGTTTAATATGAAGGATTAATTCTGCATCATTAACTGAATGTCTCCGACAGTCATTAAATAACAATCCCACGCATTTTTCTGATGTGCATTAGTATCCTTTGAATCAGTTGTTGTAGGAAAAGTTCTAGTGATGCACACATAGACACTGGTAAGTAAACTACACCGGCTTTAGCGGCTGCTAATCCTAATGTAACATCAGAGCACTCTCCTTCGTCGGTATTGTGTAGCACAATCATCGGCGAAGTAAAATAACCAAAAAATACGTCTAATTGACACAAGAGGCGCTGCAACACTGTATTATCAAAAACGTGCAAAAAGCAGAGTTGTAAAAAGAATGAAGCTTTCCTTCTTCTATCTCTTCCTTCACCACCAGTCTTCTCTATCACTCTCCCTTCCCTATTGCCCTCTCTCACTACCTTCTTTTCAACTCACAGGTATCACAAAAAGATAATAGTATTAGACGCAAGTGAGCTGGGCTCTAAATTTCACCCTTCTTTACCAGCAGCCTGCTAACATAACTTAACATCGGACAACGTGGCCAATCACACCAATTCAACTGGATTTTTCGAAACTCAAATTATTTTGAATTTTTTAGTTTTATTTTTTAAGTTTTATTTTTTAATTACCATTTTCTGATTTTTATTTTTTTGAGCAGAAATAATTGTTATTTTCGGGTGCCCCTGTGGCTAAGAGGTAGCGATGCTGTCCTCTCAGTCCAGTGGTCGTGGGTTCGATTCCTGCCAAAGACCCTGGGTGTTTTCTGCAGGCAAGTTAATCGCTCTGCGGGTTGTGTTTGTTTCATAAAAAATTGCAGTCAAAAAACATTTCTTATGAATTCATAACAATTACGTACGGTCCCTGGTTTAAACAAAGTTTTTTTGAGATTTATCAAGATTTTTTGACCAAAACAAAACTGAATATTTTCCAAAACTACAACCAAACTACTGCAACACAGCCAATTCACACACCTTTTTAAGTACACAGCATTTCATTTCAAACAGGTTTTTTAACAGCGACATTACTCGTCAGCTCATTTTTTTACTCTTTTGTAACGAAGAATTCATTTGACAATTACTTTTTGCCTTGCTTGAAGCATAAACATTTTTGACAATTACTTTGTGAAACTTTGTGAGAAGCGCAGAGTTGTATCTCATGCGTGTACCTGTATTCAATGTGCCTTGGTACACAGGCTGACTTTTTAGTACAAATTTGAAGAAAAAAAACTATACCTGTATCACTAAGTTCTACAAAATTTTGGCAAAATCTAGTGACGAAGTAGATTTTGTTTTGTATGGGAAATTTACAGGGTTTTGCTCAAATGTAAACGCACTATTATAATAAAATGGGATATTTACAAGCATACATACATACCAAAATTTTTTTTCGAATTCTAGAGTGTTTATGCTTCTTCTTGTCTTTGCAAAAGCCGACTTAGCTTCGCTTCCAACACTTGGTAACATTGGCTTTAGAAACTGTGTAAATAATTTCAAAAAGATTTTATTAAACCGATATTAATTAAACTTATCGCAATCGAATATTTTACTGCTCCCACATGATCAATTTTTGGATATTTATTTAAAAGTTTGCTTCTTTAAATTTTTATAAAAATGTATTTTTCCTGGTGTATCGCTTCGCTTATACCAGTGCAGTTATTTAATTGCTTTTTAAGCATTTGTTTTTCTTTGCGTACGTACAAAGACTTAAATAATTGATTGATTTTGGTCATATTCTGAACTCCTTGTTATCATAAACAGTAACGCGATCAAATAAATTTATTTATGTATGTACGTGCATACACATATGTACATATCTGTATATATATATATATATACATATGTACATATCAATGGTTATTTTTGTGTCTCTACCAAAATTTGTATTAAAAAAGAACAAATAAAAATATTTTAACAATGTTTAATGCTACCGTATTTATAAATGCACTTAAATATGGTCAGCAAGAGTAGAAAGTGTGTTAATACTGGAGATGGGAGCGTGGCCAACTCTTCATACACGAAAATTCATGGTCGTGAAAAGGTTGCATACACATTAAAAAATTTTGAATTAATTTTAATACCAAGCCGGTAATACATACGAGTATATACAAGAAAACCAAAAAATAATTTAATTTATCTCAGAATAGTATCAATATAACGTGCCATAACTGCCAAAAAAAAGCTTAAGCGACATAATTTTCGAACTTGATTTTTTTACCAAAATCGTTTATTTTTTATCGCTAACAATCGATTTACTTCAAAAAAAGGTCCAAAACATATGTCCTTTAAGCTTTTTGGCGCTTATGGCGTGATAAATGCATTTTAATTTAACATACAAACTATTTTGGAATTAATTTAACATTTTAATTCCAAAATAGTTTACAATAAAAAAAAAACAAAAATTAAAACACAACTTTTTACAACAGGCAACTGTCAGTTGACTCCCGTCAAAATTTAAATAAGCTGCGTCATTTTCATTGATTGTAGACTACAGGGTGATTTAAAAAAAAATGGAAAAATGTGAATTTATGGTGCTAATTAAGCATTATTTTTTTTTTCAAAAAGAAACATCACTCAAACCAAAGTTAAGCTTGATAAATTCTATGGGAACTCTTCACCACCAATTTCAATGGTAAATAAAAACTGTGTTACTGAAAATTTCGAACGTTCCAGTTGAGGTCTCTACACCCGAAACTATTTAAAAACTTCAGGATCAAAGATTGAAAGTGAGATATTGTGAAAGTCATAGGCATTTCACATTGCTCAATGGTCTCAATTTAAATGCTCGCTTGGGTAAGAGAAAGCTTGCCGCCAGATGGGTGCAGCGTTTGCTCACAATCGCAATCGTGTGACAATTGAGCAGGACTGATTGGCGTCGTTCAATCGCAATACGGACGAGCATTTACGACGTTGCGTAACCGTGGATGAACCGTGGGTCTACTACAACACACCAGAGCCCAAACAGTAATCAAAGCAGTGGTTTTCTCGGGGTGTATCACCGCCAGCCAATAAAGTCATGGCAACTGTTTTTTGGAAAGTACACGGTATTGAATACCTTTAAAAGGGTAACCCAATCATTTCCGAATCTTATCAATCTGATGAGGATTTGAAATATAAAAAAAGCCCGCACTTAGCCAATTAAAAAGTTCTTTTCCACCAGGAAAATGGTAGGGTGCAGTTTCCATGAATCGGGCTACGAATAATTCCCTCATCGGCGCTATTCTCTAGGTTTAGGCCCGGGTAACTATTTCTTGTTCCTTGTTCTTGTTATTTTTTTGAAAGGTACAACAAAATCGGAGAAACGTTGGTCAAAGTGTATAGAGCTCAAAGGAGACTACGTTGAGAATTCGTTTTTTAGGGTTCCGTACAAAAAATGTGAAAAGGAACCCTATTGTTTTCGTTACGCTGTCCGTCTGTCCGTCACAGGCTGTTTTCTCCAGAACCGTAACAGCTACGGACCTGAAATTTTGCCAGGATATGCAGAACTTTGGCCGCTAATCCAGCAAATATATGACAATAAAAAATTAAACAGTGTTCCAAAACGAGCAACGAAATATATTAAAATTCCATGTAACATACATACAATTATATACAGACACTTGAAATTTACAAAGCTAGTTGTATACACACTAAAACAATTCGCAGTTAAATTTTAAAAAAAAATCAAAATTAAAGGGTATTCTATCAATTAATGTTATTTCGAATATGTAATTTTGACAACTTACTGTATCCTGGAAACCGTAGGAGACAAACTCTTGAAATTTTCAAAAACGCTAAAGCTAAAAAATCCCAAAACGAATCAATCGCCAAACCGAAATAAATCGCCAAAAACCGAAAAAATCGCCAAAATAAAAAAACGCCAGAACTAAAAAAACGCCAAAAACCGAAAAAATCCCAACAGCAAAAAAAGTGTGATGGTGTTTATTTGCTTGTTGTTTTTTTATGTTTGTAAACAGCCGACAAACTGCTGCTGGCTGGTAGGCAGTGTACTAGTCTTGTAGTCAGAAGATCGCAGGTTCGAATCCTGTCATGTAAAAGTATTTTATATTTTTTTTAACTAAAACTTTTCAAATAAATTGTATGTTTAAATATCAATTAAATTATGTTGAATTAAAATTTTATTCATGATGCTATACGATGTATATATTTAGTATGTATTTAAAGAATAATTAAAGTTTTTGTGACATCAGGGGTAAGCGCATTGTCTACTATTACTACTACTACATTTTTCTGAAGACTGTGCCAAACACATCTAAGTTAAATAATTAATAAAATACATATACTCTATAAAATTAAATTTATGTTGTTCCAACTTGAAATAACTTTGATTCAACATGATTCTTCATTTTGATTTTATCAAAAGGAAAAATTTTCTTTGAAATTATTATAAATCATGTTAGACTAACGTAAAATACATATGAAGCAAAATTATTGCAGAAAAAGACTAAATTAAACTTGTTTACGTAGATTTTAAGTTGAAATTTTTCTGTGTGTAGATATCAACACACATTTAATTTAGCATCATTTGCGCAAAATAATTTTCTTTTTGATTTGTAGAAAACTGCATGAATATCTCTATTATTATTCTTATCATAAATAGTCGTATAAATATTTTGGAGTAAATAATATTTCTTCTCTTTACGCTCTGGCATCTTTGATGCACAACAAGATAACAATATATTCAAAAATACATAAGTACATGTGCCATCTTCATTATTAATGTACAGTGGAGTCCGGTTATGGATGAGTTTCGCTATAACCGGAGTGAATAATATTTTCATATACTACGTATTGAAAACTGAGCAGCCTCCTTTTAACACGACAATTCTATAACGCAAAAATTAAATTTAAAAGGTACACATGACCACTGATGATGGATGCAAATTTGGCAACTTCCAAAAGTAACGTTGTTCTGTTGTGTCGTGTAGGTTGAATATTTAATCGGTAGCCACTTTCCTTGTTTCTTGGAATATTGATGTCTGAATATAGCGTTACGATATTTAATCTACTATAATCAAAATGTTTTATCTTATACATATAAAACATGGACTATATTTGTATATGTATTATAATTGTGATTTAAATAACAAAAATGAACAATTTTAAGAACCCCCGACGTACAGACCAAACGGCTGTACCGATTTTTTCCAGTATAAGCGAGAAGTTATTAGATCAAATCATCTTTCAAACAAAAAAAAACAAATTAAAATCGGTCTATCCGTTTGGCAGCTAGGGCGCCAACGACACACATATTCACCAGAATATATTTAACAAAGATGTTATATCTTCTAAACGTCTGAATCGATTTTCTTCAAACATAGCTAAGAACACTTTCGATCAAGTCACCTTTCAAACCGAAAAAAACTAACTCGGTCCAGCCGTTTGGTCTGTACGTGGACTCGTACAGACACACTACAAGCTTATAACACTCTTTTATTGGTCGGGTGTCAAAAGTTTTGTAATTTTCTTTTCGGAAGTCGAATTAACAAAATTGCAATTCATTTTTATAGCTTTGTTTCATTATTGTTTTTTAATTTTGTCCTCAAAAAACACGAGAATTTTTGTTAAATGATCAAACAGAATTGCGTCGTGAACACGTTTTCCATACAAATTGACATAATAAAGCAGTCACAGAAAGTAGTCGAGAAATAAAATTTATTTTATTTTGACAGCGTTTTTTTTCTTCTGCTCTCAAATATAAATACTCATTCTGTGTGCCTCTGCAGGCACTGTTTGCGACTTCCAAAAGCATATAGACTGCTTCTGCGTTTGCTTGCGATACTTACCAAAAGCAAAACTAAATCAAATTCAAACTTTTCAAATCGTCGACTGCTGAAAGTACTGCGCAATTGGTTATAAATCAGTTTGTGATTTTGCTTTCACTGAAACTGTTGTATTTTTCAAAAGCGAAAGCAGAAGCAAAATCAAATGAAAGGAAAATCATTACAGTTTTTTAAACACTGGCTACAAGCGTGATAATTTTTATTAAATATTAAAACAAAACTGCTGCGGCCGGATAAGTTGTTCATTATTTCCGATAATTCGTTATATCTTGTATTCGTTGTAACTGGACTCCACTTTATGTGTATGTGTATGTGCATACATCGCTAGACACTTAGCGATTCTATCAAATTGCCATTTCGTTATCATTTCAAGTTTACGCCTTTTCTTATCTCTAGTTAGTTTCCTTGGAAATTAAAAATAAGTGGCAATTGTAAAAAATTTAACACTCATTCATATTATCGTATTTCGAAAAAAAAAATAATAAAGCCAAATTTTGCTCATTTCCTGTGTTTAAAGTTCTAATAGTAATTTCTTTTTAACTAGATTGTTACAAGTATACACTTTGCATCTCTTCATATTTTTCAGTTTAATTGAATAAAATTTTTGAGGAAAATATGTAACACTCAAGGCGAATTTGTAGTAGGTGCTCGCAAGGGATCAGGTGACTATTTTTTCCGCTTGTAATTTGAATATACATATGTACCTTGGATGTCATCACACATTTTTCAGTAAATTTTTTTTTTTGACATTTGAAGTATAAATTTCTCAAAGCGAATTGAGCTGAGTAAACCTTATATGAATTTGCCTTGTATGACACTGTACGTTTAGAGTCGTTTTCGCCGAAGAGATTTTCAATTTGTCAAAATAATTTCGAAAACTTTTTTTCTGCTAGTTTGCCTTACAAAATTTAATTTACATTATATATAGGGTCCGCCAGATAACTTTTTTTTTTTTAAAACAAGGCACAAAATATCGAGTGTAGCTTCGGCTGTGTGGCACATAGCACCGTCCTGTTGAAACCAAATGTTGCCAATATCCTCCTCTTCAATTTTTGTGAACAAACGACTCTTACAATGATACAATCCAATATTTTGGAAAGTGGCCGTGGTCACACACATTAAACTTTAACATTTAATTTCACAAACTTTTATTTATTCAATTCTTACGAAACTTGGCACACACCTTGAGCCACGATTTTAAATTTGAAAAAAGGGCGGGTCACGCTCATTTAAATTTTTCATTATAAATATTTCATATTTACCTATATTTCTACTCAACCGATTGACACGTAAATATTTACTGTGTAGAGCCGTGTGTTTTATGTACAACCGATTACTACGAAACTTTGAAAACACTTTAAGCTCTTAAGACAACATAATCTTGCACTCCTAGTAAACTTCGCACAAGTACAGCGACAGTACTAGCGGCAGTATGTCATCTTACATATAATATACGTATATCAGAGCTGTAAATGAATGATTCATATTTGGTTTTTAATTCACAATAATTTAAATAAATTTAACTTAATTCATTTTGCCCAAAATGTGATTGAATTAAAATTGAAAAGCATTCCTAATAGAATTAAAAATTATTGAATGCATTCGTATAACTAACAAAATTAATTGAATTAAAGTTTCAATGAATTCATCATGAAACAAAATTTCTTGAATGCGTTCATGTTATTTACAAAAAAGAATTGAATTAAAATTTTAATGAATTCATTGATAATATAAAAGAAAAGAATTTGCAAGTAATTTTTTCATTCACTTTTTTTAATTTTAATTAGGATAAAGATTATAAACTAAAAAAAAGTGTTTGAAATTTCAAGAAATCAAGGAATTGGAATCGCAGTAGTTGGTCTACTCATGACAGTGAGCTGGAGCTTGCATGATAGATACCGGTTGCATTTTTTCTTGCGATGAATGTCAGCACAAGATGGTCAGTGATCTTGTTTTGTTGGAGTTATTCTTTTTTCTTGCTCCAGCTCTTCGTATTCGTTGTATTTTCTAAATGTTGCTTTCGCAAATGACGACGAAAATTCGATGTTAAATGTGGTGTTCCAGTCAACACTTTGTCACAATAAAAGCATTTCGCTGATATGTTTTCTCTTTTTGCTTTAATTTTATTTTCTGGATACTCTTGCTGTAGGAATATAGACAGTTGCATTTATATAAAAATGTCTTAACAAACCTCTTCCATGAAAGTAAAATATTTCTTAAACAACAGGGATCGCGTTGAACATTTGCCGACTTCAGGTGATGATGTGATTTACAGTTTTTAGAACTGGATGACCCATCGTCATTTTGAGCCATAACCGCCAAAAAAGCTTAACCGACACATTTTTTGGACCTCGTTTTTTTCCTACGAAAATCAATCATTTACGATCGCAAATTACCGATTTTGATCTAAAAATTATGTCACTTAAGATTTTTTTGGCAGTTATGGGATGATTTACAAGT
Organism: Nowickia ferox; assembly: GCA_936439885.1. Lineage (NCBI taxonomy): Eukaryota > Metazoa > Arthropoda > Insecta > Diptera > Tachinidae > Nowickia > Nowickia ferox. The sequence goes on from OW387023.1 coordinate 31,618,999, forward strand.
TCATTTAACGCATACAAATGTTTTCGTCCAAATTTAGCTTAGACATATTCGGCATTATTTAATTCCTTTTTTAGGAACCCATTTTGCAACATATGCAAATTATTCATTTTTTAACTTACAAAGATTAATTTTTTATAGGTTTAATACAAACATTTTCCAAATTTAATTGATGAAAAGGATATTCAAAACTTAGATGACGAGTTCAGAGAACTTTGTTTTATCAAATTTAGTAACCATTTTGCAAGTATAGTTAATCTTAGCTGTGAAAAGTTTTGGTCAATAGTGTCAAACATCATTCGTGCTGATAATGTCCCACCTTTTCTCATCAATGTATTAAAAATTTATTTTCTCTTCCCATATCTTCTCCAAATGTTAAAATTGCTTTTTTATTTTAAAATAAAATTGGACGTGTGATGATTTTTTTCTTCAAAATATGATTTTTTCCCCCTACAAATGATCATTTTGATCCCAAAGCTCGATCTTATTCAGCAACAACACAAATTTCAAAAGTAAAGATCAAATCAAGCAACCGATTCCTTTGTGGAAGCTTCTATTTAATTTATTTTATTCCATCCTTTTGACTGATAATTTTTTATTCATATAACACAAGACTTATCTAGATCGATTTTGTTACTTATTATTGCTTCAGCAATAAATTGAGTAGCTTCATTACAAAAATTGCAGAATAACGTAATGAAGAAATGAAAATATAATGTATGTATATTATATCGATAATGCATTCAAATTTTAAATCAATTATTTATGTTGGATGAAATGAATGCATTTAAGAAATGCAATTCAGATGAATTAAATAAATTTTAACTCAATTTATTTTTTTGGTGAAATCAATGCATATTTTGGGCACAATTAATACATTAAAAAAGTGGTAATTCATTGGCTGAATTATTCGAAGATTCGTTCAAAAAGGATTCATTCCTTTACAACTCTGACATTGTAACACAAGAAAAGTAGTTGTCAAAATATATTAGTTATGTGAAAATAATTGGGGGATTCAAATGGTAGTCTAAGTGTCATAGGTTAGGTTAGCAGGTTAGGTCAGCAGGCTGCTGGTAAGGAAGGGTGAAATTTAGAGTCCAGCTCACTTGGGTCCAATACAATGTTACTTTTGAGTTGAAGAGAAGATAGTGAGAGAGGGTGATAAGAAAAGGATAGTGATAGAGAAGACAGGCCATGAAGGAAGAGATAAAGGAAAGCTTCATTATTTTACAACTCTGCTTTTTTGCACATTTTTAATAATGCAGTGTTGCAGCGCCTCTGGTGTCAATGAGGCGTATTAAATTTTTCGAAGCTGTTCTTAGTAGATGATCATGCTGCACAATACCGACGAAGGAGGGTACTCGGATGTTACATAGTATTAGCATCCGCTGAAGTCGGTGTAGTTTAGTGACCAGTGTTGTATGTCTTCATCACTAGCACTTTTCCTACAACAACTGGTACAAAGGGACACTAATGCACATCAGAAAAATGAGTGGTGTTGTTATTTAGTTACTGTCGGGGACCGGGCTCGAACCCAGGACCTTTGGTTTGTAGTAACCGTCTTAACTACTTCAGCCAATGTTTTTGATTTTGTTTTTTCCTTAAAACTAAAATTTTACCACATTATGACACTATGACACTTAAGACTACCGTTTGAATCCCCACAAATATTTATGTATATGAAAATAATATATTTTCACAACTATTTCACTTGTATTACAGCACTTGTCAGAAAGAGTCCCCAGTACTTCCCGATGTTGTTTTCAGTTTTTTTTTTATTTCAGTAAAAATTAAAGTTTTAGTATAATAAATAAACCCTTAAAGGACAAAAATAAACAACTAAGGAGCGCATAGTAAATAAGCAACGTGCTTAGCAAACCGAATGAAATTGGTAGGAAAGCAACATCCTTTCAAGTACGAGTATAATAGTTTTATCGCACTTTTGCCCCAAAATTAATATTTTACTTAATTTTTTTTTAATACATTGAAATTGATTATTGACCCTTTCAGCGAGTTTTTTTTTTAAGACATTAAAAAATATTAAATTTTCAAAGCGAAGAACACACCAAAAGTTAGACAGTTGCTTATCAAATTTGAGGAATAATTAAAATTAATAACAACTTTATGTACTTAAACTTCATAAAATATAATATAATATATAAGGGAACATTAAAAATGCAATTTAGAAAAAAGTGTTTTAATGGAGGTCATTAGTAATGAAAATTGAGAAACAAATAACAAATAAAAAAATATGTACATACGTATGTAACTGATATCTAATGGTAAATCAGAAAACATTATTTCTGTATCGTGTGTATAAAGTTGTGTTAATATGTAACTATGGAACGAAACACGAAAGGTGTGGGTGTGTGTTAGACCCGTTAGTTGATTGTTTTAATGAATAAAGTTATTAAATTTCAATTCAATAGACAGATACTCAAATTCCAACTGTACTTGGAAATGCCAACTTAATTAACAATTGAAATACTTCAGCAAGAACTTACAATTCAAACTCACTGCTACGTGTATTATCAACAATTTGCTTCTTTTCGTAAATAAATTCTACAATGCAATTAACTTAATAATAATTCATTTTTATGTTTATCTATTGTAGGGCTACATAAAAGTTGCTTATAAAACTGAAAAAGTCTGACATTTCTAGTGATACTTCCAATACAACATTACATACTGCCCCATTTGCTTATGGCAAATTTGATCGGTTGAATCTTACTGATTCTTAAATTTCTGACTTTCAAAGGTTACTTCCTAGCTGCTTACCGTCCTTCCTGCTCAGTGAGGGGAAAAGTTTATATAAAATAGTTCAAAATTTGTCATTGGAAACAACAAGCCCGAGCTAGGAAAATTTACCGGCATCTTAAGGGGCAGCCTAATTTACCAGGGCATTTGTACCGGAATGGCGTAGCGCTTCCTTTGTCATTGTCCAGCTTTCGCCCAGCCCAGATCCCGTTATTTTGGGGATGACATCTTACCGGACATTTTCCACCTTAGAGGTATTGACTGGAATAGTTTGAGGGATTACGTGAACGATACTGAGTTCCTATAAAGGTGGAGTTCGTTTGTTGATTTACATGAGAGCGCACAACAGCGATTACTGGCTCATGTGTATGTCCACGGATATAAGCGTAATGAATCCTCTTTTCAACCTAACATAACCTAACCTAATCTGTAATTGGAAACACCCTACTGCCTGCTGTCTGCTTAATATCGTTTGAGAACTGAAATAAACGAAAACAAATGTATTTGTGACATTTATTAAGCATTCGTAGGCAGTTACGTTCTATTAACGCTCTTATTTATAAAGGGTGTTTTTTATATAGAAGTATAGAACCAGTGTTGCCAGAAGTAGGGGAAAATCCTTACATGTAGATATTTTTGATAGTAAAATAGAAGCGTAGGGAAAATCTGACAAAATTTTTATATTCTCCAAAATGTAGGGATTTTTTCGTCATGTCGCATTATTTATGAAATAAATGCAAACAAACATAACGTTTTTTTAGTAATATTTTCTTTTTCAAAAGGGTTCAAAAATGTCTTTTTCGTTAAAATCGCTTAAGAATATGTTTCCAGAGATGTTTGTGGTTTAAAAAGTTGGTGACACTAATTTGTATGTATGTATATGCCAAGGCGAATTCATGTACCAGGTGGTGTCAAGCCTGCAACAACAAAATCTGCCTAGTACTTTATTGCAATGAAAATTCACAAATCAAACTTCCTACAAATTTTATTACAATGAAATTTGACAAGCCAAACTTCCGAAAAAAAAAGCAGCTGTTAACTTGGCATCACCTGGTACATGGATTCACCTTGGTATATGCATACATATGTACATATTAATTTTAAAATAACCTGTCTTTGTAACTGAATTGAATTTATCCTTTAAAATTTTATTTGAAAAGAAGTATTCATATTATTATTCATATTATTCTTATGTTGTTTTAATAGAATTTAATTACTTATTTTTTTAACCAAGCTTTAATAAATATATAAATTTTTTTTAATAATGGTTTTCTGCTATTTTAATGATAAAAATGCGTAGGGATTTTTGTAGGGTAAATTTTTTCATCGTGTAGGGAAAAATCTAATTTTTTTAGCATGTGTAGGTATTTTTTCGAGAAATCTACTGGCAACACTGTATAGAAGTTTAAAATGGAATAAAGCAAAGAAAAATCTGTTAAATTGAAAGGTAATCTTCTGGCATTATAACTTAAATAGTTATGACTTCTGGCATATGACCGCCGCGCCTCTCTCGGACGTAATCTAATCTGGAGGTCCAATTTTCGATTACTTTTTCCAACATTTGTGGCCGTCTATTGGCAATAACGAGTTGAATGTTATCCTCCAAGTGATCAATCGCTTCGGGGTTATCGGCGTAGACTAGCGACTTCACATATCCCCACAGAAAGTAGTCACACGATCGCGGCGGCCAATTCATGGGTCCAAAACGTAAAACTATGCGGTTACCATACGTTTTCTTCAATAAATCAGTTGTGGCACGAGCTGTGTGACATGTAGCGCCGTCTTGTTGAAACCACAGCTCCTGCACATCATAGTTGTTCAATTGATGAACGAGGAATTCAGTAGTCATGGCTCTATAGCCCTCACCATTGACTGTAATGACTTCCTCTACGCTTCAATGACTTCTTCTGTACGCACTGTACGACGTCTCTGTGGATACGTGTTATCATTTAGAGTAAGCGTGGTGCGAAACCCTTCCATAGTTAATCGAATTAATTGCTCTGATAGACGATATTTCGAACAGAACCATGACTTTCAAAATAAATTTGCACAATTTGGAAGCGTTGTTCAGGCGTCAGTCTATTCATGTTGAAATAAATGCCAGCTGACAAAATGGCCGCCAGTTAAAAAAGTGTTACCAACTTAAAGTTGTATACATCTATAAAAAAAAAACACCTTTTACCGTTAATCATAACATTATAATGTGTAAGCAAGTCTGGTGCGGACTTCACTTCAAGGCGAACCTCCACTTCAGTATCGATTAAAAGGCCCTGGAGTCTGTCATTAACAAAAATTATATAAAATTCACGACATATGTAAGTATGTGATGCCTAGTATAAAATTAGTAAATAAATAATAATAACAAACTTAACAAACGCCAAGAACATACAGGTGTATTTGCACAGTGAACTTTGCATGATATTTTACTTTGTTTGTGGGACGTGTAGGCTACTGATGTAATGAATGTCTCTCATGAATACAAGTCCGGATACGAATGTTAAGTTTAAAACTTGAAGATATTTAATTATCTTTGGCTCGATTTACACATCTGCAAGTTGAAATATTTGATATTTAATTTAAAAAAAAAAATTAAAGAATTTATTCATGTTCTTCATTTATTAATATTGTTTGCGTACATTATAGTTTCACAAAACTTTAATGGAATATACATATCTGTATCTATATAAATAAAAATCCAATTTCGTTTGCTTGTAATCGAATCACTTAATAAGGCCTTGATTCACTATCCTACACGATCGCACAGTTCAAAGTCTGACCAACTTGAAAGCGACATGGCCACACATCAAACTGACGCATCAAACTCTGCTTTTCTTTGATAGTGTTAGTAAAAAAACTCACACGTATGGTTTGATGTGAGTTTGACGAAAATCAAAACAATTTAAATTTTCGCTTCCATCGCTGCAGAAATCTAAAGCTAATTTGATGTGTGTGCACGTAATTACTTCAAATGTCATTTATGTTTAGTTTTCGCACCGACAATATTATCGTTTTTTTGGTGGCGCAGTTTGCTTAGAAACAAATTTTTTTCATCCGTAATTTCTAACAACCGCTCATCTTGACATCTCGTTCAAATTGTATGCTTGCTTGATGAAACACATCAAAATTTACCATCAAGATTGCCAAGAATCGAAGTTTTTATTTAATTTTTCATCAATCATCATCGGTGTAATACACACAAGCTCATTTTCACAAATACTACCACTATGATTGATTAGTATCTTGAAACCATAATGCTTTATGAGTATTTTGATAGTGACTTAATAATAAAAATTGGTTATTTGTAACCAGTTTATCTCATAAGGTATTTATAAAATTGTGTATGGTTTATATGTACATGGTTATCAAAAAACAGGTTACAATTTAGAAAATAAACTTCTTTATCACAATAAATAATAAGCTGCTAATGGCTCAAATGTAAATTTAAATTGTTACAATTGTTTATTTTAATTTAAAGAAGTTGCTCTTGATGATTGTTATTAAAATTATGACAAAACTATCAAAAATAATCAAATGAAAAATTAGCAAATAATAAAGAAGAAAGTATTCGAATTGTTTTTGATTATTTCCCAGTAAAAAAGACACTCCAAAGAAATCATGAAAATACAGAGTTTGCGATCCGGAAGTAGTGCAAATTCGGATCATTTCTAATGAATTTTAGATATTGTTGACATTGCAAGATGTTCTCTTTTTCGATTCCTAATTACCGAATGGGAAGCGATGTGAAGAAAAATTTCCTTTTTGGCGTTCTATAATAATATTTTGCTCTAAGAAAAATGGTAAAAAGTTACTCATTTTCGCAATTGGCTCTTCTTATACGAGTTTAAACGCAAAATAGTATTTTTATGTACATCTCAATCAAAATGAAAATGTATGTAGTTCCTTAACAAAAAAAAAAAAAAAAAAGTGGTAAACTGACGTGGAAACCCAATATAGAGGATAGAGTTTAAAAGGCCACCATTGCTCTATACGCATGTAAAAAGAGGCTGGGCAAGACATGGGGCCTTTCGCCTAATCTTATTGAACCTACACAGCGATAGCTAGACCAATTCTATTCTACGGAATACTTATATGCTGGAAGGCGACTGAGACAAAAGCATACCTAAAAGAGTTAGAAAATATCCAGAGACTAACAGAACTCTGTAGCACTGCAGCTCTAAAAAGCACACCTACTGCAGACGTTAAATTGGACCTGAAACCAATAAAACTAACTGCAGTGAACCAACAGGACAGATGTTTACAGATCATTTGGTTACGGTAAATTGCCGGAAGAAATGGAGTGTAGCTCGGACAACATCATTTCAGAAATAAACCTCCTTGCCAAATCACAGTTCACTATAAGGAAGAAGGATATCTCGAAGGTCTTAACTGTAGTGGGTATAGTTTTAATTTCTTCACTGATGGTTCAAAGATGGATAGAGGTATGGGAGCTGCGGTTTACTGCCCGGAGCTCAGTATAGTGGAATCTTATAAACTTCCTGATTACTGTAGCATCTTCCAGGCGGAAATCTATGCAGCCAAAATGGCTGCAGAATTAGCTTTCACCCCTCAAACCATGAATGCGAGTGTAAATATATGTATATATAGACAATCAAGCAGCAATTAAGTCCTAGTTTACACTATGCAAGTCTTATTGCTAAGCTGATTAGTTTGTTAGGAGAGAGAGACGAGGGGAAAAGAAACGTTACTGTTCCTTCAAACTAATCAGCTTAGCAATAAGACTTGCATAATGTAATATTTACATAAGCAATTTCAGCAGACTGCAACTACTCCTCAGTTGTGCTCATGTGTAGGAATGCCCTAAATATGTTATGTGCTGAAAGACAAGTACATTTATTTTGGGTCCAGAGACACATGAGGATTGAGGGAAATGAAATGGCCGATACACTAGCCAAAAGCGGAATCCAAATACCGATGGAGGAAACGGTATGTGTCCGGAAACCAATTCAACACCTGAAATGGATTATAGACTCTAAAATGAAGGAAGAAGCGGAGGAAAGTTGGCGTGCAACGAAACTTGCAGCGCCTATGATACCAAATCGACTAAATTCCTTTTATCACTAACCAGAAGCAACTGTAGACACTGCTGGACGACTCTAAGCCGCACTATATATAAATGTCTTGGTGATGACACTTTTCGGAGTCTTGAACTTGTATCAGGAATGGAACTGTGTAGATTACTAAGGTTTGTTAAATCTGTGTGGGAGTAATTCGATACAGGCACCACGAACTAGACTGCCATACTTATAGATTTCTTGTTAACTACTGGTATCTCTAAGGATCTTGGTCTATGCGAGGTCCTTGATCACCCAGAGTAACCTAGCCTAACCTAGTTCCTTAAAAATTACTTTAAATTTGTTTTATTTTGTTTAATTTCGAGTAACTTCAGTCAAATTTATGCGAAACATCTGAATGCAAATCCTTTTTGGATATTTTCAAGAAAATTTATTCTTTACATACTTTGGTGGTGAATGCATATTTCTGTGTTATATTTTGGTGTAAATCCAAGTTTTTGTGTCACATTTTGTTTAAATTTAACTTTTAACATAAGAATTATTGTTGGCCATCTTTCGAGGTTTTTCGAAAAATTATTTAAGGCCGTGATACACTATCATACACACTCGTGGGATTTTTGAGAAAATACAACCCTGATATGATGGAGTTTATGAAAATTATCAAAAGGCAATAACAATTCATCACATCAGGGTTGTATTTTTTCGTAGATCGTGCGATTGGGTGGGATAGTAGGCCGCGGCCTTTACTGAGATTGTTGGAGATTAAGGTAAACGATTGCGCTGATTTAAACGGGCATAATTGTGCTGGCATAACATGCCAGTTTGTCGGTGAGAGAGGCAAAGAGAGTGGTTTTGTGGTTGGCATAACTTCTCAACCAGCTAAAACCCCGCACTAGCAGCATAAAACCAATACACACACAACTTAAAAAACATCAAATGTTAAATAAATACGAAAAACACTAACACACACAAAGCTCTGTATACGTATACATTTTATGCCAGATGAATTAGTCTCGTGTAATTTGGAAAAGCACAAAATTGTGCGGCTTAAAAATTGTTCTCGTGTAAACTACCTCATTGAACAAATACACACCTAAGGGCCGCGGCACAATGAATCCGCCAAACGTTAAACTTCGCCTTTTTTAACTTACAGCTAACTTGAAACACATGATTTCTTATGAGGTCTGTTACATTCAGTACGTGTCCGTCAACGCAAAGTACAAGAATTTGTCAACTTTGAACTTTTTGCGTACGTTGCGTAGTTTGACAGATATTGGTTGGTTTTTTTGGTATGTTTTGATTTAGGTTTTTGTGTTTGTGGCAGCAAAAATAAAATTAAGCAAAAGAAATAAACGAAATAAATAAAAGAAGTTGAATTTAATAAATAAAATTGAGCATCAACCTATTGAAGCTGTTCAAATGCTTCCGTGCCAACCTTCTCCATCATTGCGTTAATGTCAGTTGAAAAAGGCGAAGTTTAACGTATGACGGATTCATTGTGCCCCGGCCATAACAAATTTAATGAGATGATGTTTTAAAGAGGCTAACATTTGTTATTGAAGTAGAAAGTACTGAAACTATTCGGTGAAAACTACACGTCGTTTTCAAAATTAAAACTAGAAGCTGATATTTTTTATTCAATTCCTTGTAATTATCTAGTTAAACAAACATATTATATTCTATTACAGCGAGCCCTATTTTCAATTGAATCGTAAGCGACAAAACAAAAATTTTCACAAGGACTTTTTTATAATATTTAAATACGTTTTTCATATCGTTGCCTTAATATAGAAGGGCCCTAACTCATTATTTTTTTGAAATCGAAAAAAAATGCAAAAATCTGGAATTCAAGAAAATAATGAGTTAGGTAGGGCCTTTCTATATTAAGGTAACGATATATAAGCTGTTGCTTACGATAATATTTTACAGCCTGTATTTTAAAAGTTATCGACAATTTTATAATTTTTATAATTCTAAACTATGGGTAGGTACACATAATATTAATTTCAAAAAAAATTATTTTTTACTACATGTCGCTTACGATTAAATCTGACTGAAGCACAGCTAGGTAGCTGAAATTTGTAGGTCTAAAGTAGACCTAAAAAATCACTACTTCTGGACTCTTATCTCGTGCTATAAGTCTTATTCATTCGTATAAATTTTATTGGAATTTGTCCAATTTTCAATGGATTTAGACATAAATTTCTCAATAAAATTAAATTAAATATATCTAGAGTTTTAAAAATACTCAACGGCCATACCTGTAATTTTTGTTTACTTGTTAAATATTTGAAAGCTTGTCCAGAATACAGAAAACTAATATATATTAAATGAATTCACTTAGTTTACATATAAAGTTTGAGTTTTAAAAATAAAAATTTACATACATACATATCGTCACCTTAAATGCAAACGGATGTAACTACACTTTTATATTTTTTACAGGAGAAACAAAAAACGTTTCAAAGTCAATAAAAAAAGTGCTCTTTAAAATTGTCTTCGAAGTTAACTTGTAGTATGGTTACTTATACCAGGTTTGTTCAAAACGTATCGCGAATTTAGAATTTTCGTGGGTTACGTACATATATTCGAATTTTCATTTTTTTATGTCTAACTTATGAAGACAATTTCGGCCATTTTGAATGTTCAGTTAAGTGTTGACAGCTGCTTTGCTTGAATGCATGTGTTTTGTCTACTCTATAATCAATGCGCGTAATAGAGCAGAAAAGTGGTGCTTTAGCAATATGCGTTAACTACTAAACTATTGGCAGTCGGTGCCAAGATGCATTCGTAATTACGTCCGTTTGAATTTCTTTAACTAAGTCGTTATTTTTTATCGCAGAGGTCTAAATATTTGCGTGACCATGTAGTTTGATCAAATGAACCATAATCAATCAAAAACTCGATTTGGAATTTTTGTGTAGTTACGTCCATTTGCATTTAAGGTGACAATATGTATGTATGTATATCAAAATAGTTAATAATATTTTCCTAATAAATATTTTAGGTGATGTAATAAAATTTTTTATGAATATTTTTACGTATGATTATATGAAGGTCATTGAACTTTTTTGAAAAGTTTTGTATTTTTCTAAACTTTTTTTTTCAAACAAATTTCCAACTTAGTTTGGAGTAAATTATTTTAGAAACTCATATCATGGTCATTATAATTTCCGCAAAGGATTAACAAATAAAAATTATATGTAAATTGAGTTACTTATATTTTCACATAAATTTCACAAGTAAATGAAGCTTAATATCATCATTTGTTGTCTTTATTTTTCTTTAGGAAGAGGGTTTGGCCAAATTGGATATTTCCCTCATAGAACTCGAAGTAAGAATTTTTCCAGAATAATAGTATTTTTTTTTCTTTTATTCGTTGAGATTGTTGAGGTTTATTCGTTTGGTTATAGTGAATATTTTCATTTGACTTGCTCAAGCGTTTCTGGTTTGTTTGCATAAACCTTTTTCAGATATCCCCACAAAAAGAAGTCCGGAGCAGTCAAACCAGGCGACCGTGGAGGCCAATTAACATCACCATTTCTTGAAATAACTTGTTGTGAAAAAAAATATATAAAATGTTTTAACGATTACAACACGTTGGCTTATCGAATATTTTTCCACGTGTCTACTTCACGACTGCCAAATATGAACTGTCAAGACTAATGTTTAGCAAAATGGCGGCAAAACAAAGTAGTATACCTTCCCGGCGGACACCCTGTACTTTATATAAATATGCTATGAATGTATGTATAGTATATAAAATTTTGATTACTTAACGGTCAAGAGATCAGAAGCAAATTTGCCGCATACGAAATCGAAAGATGTTGCTGTTTTTTTTTTTTGACAAATTTTAAACCACAGAATAAGAAGTCTATGTTTTAAACTACTAAGCTGATCAAGTTCCAAATATAATCAGCTCTTAACATCAAACAGACTAAGGTCGGGTGATGCATTCGAGGGGTATCGTTTACGATTTTAAAAAACGAGTTAGGGCCTTTCCATATTAACGATATGCATGTACGTTCATACATATCCATACATATACATATGTATATAGTACCTACAATACAAATCTACTTACTAAGAAAAAGTTTTGGTTTAAAACTTACTTTTGTGGGCTATTGGTTGTCTTTCGAAACAATTAAATAACTTAGAAGTCTTTGTTTTAAAAGAAAGATTTCGTTTGTGTGTTGTGGTTAATTTATTAACGTTTCTTGTTTTGAATTAGTGTTGTTGTTTAATATGTTTATCGCCGTTGTATTGAGCGTTGATTTTATTTATTAAATTGGAAACGTTGCAAACTGCTTAAACTTATTTTTTAGGTCTTAAATATTAAAACCGTTTCCCTTGTTAGAAAATGTTAAAAACTAAATCAATTTTTAAAAGCACAACAATATTACACTACTTTTTTCACAATACAATCTTAATTGAAAAGTTGCACACACACATAAATTGGTTTTCTTTTACAACATACTCATAAAATGTCAGTGCTTAAAATTAATTTTTCCTCTTTTATTTATACAACTGTTTTTACTTATACTCGTATTTTCTAATTCTTGACTAAATTTTTATGGAAATGTCTAATATTTTATCTTTTAATTACTAGTTTATTCTTTAAAGTAATAACAAATAAAATTTATTTGTAGTAAACACCAGCAAATCTACAAATAATTTTTTTCTTTCTTCTTCGCTTTATAATTGTGCGAGTGTGTATTCTTTTACTTTTCTTAATTTCACGTTAGTTAAACTCTAATCAACGGCAAATGTCAAACTACTGAGAGAGTGCTGAGTTAAAATTTTGCTTTTATAAGAACTGAATAACAGTTGTGTAAATAGTATGGAAACAGTGTTGCGTTTTGCGGGCATTGAATATGTTGTTCTTAAGTCCTAATTTACACTATGCAAGTCTTATTGCTAAGCTGATTAGTTTGTTAGGAAAGAGGGACGAGGGGAAAAGAAACGTTACTGTTCCCCTCGTCTCTCTCTCCTAACAAACTAATCAGCTTAGCAATAAGACTTGCATAGTGTAAATATGGACTAAGATAAGGGGGATTTTTTTTAAATGATAAAAATTAAATAAATACATAGTTAGTATATGTTTATTAGCTTATCATTAATGAGATAGTAACTGCTTCTTTTATACAAATCGTATATATTAATTATTTATTATTATTATTATTTTAAATTATCCGTTTCTATACTAAATGCATACATACATTGGGGGCCATATAACTAAGAAACTATATTAGCAATTATCTCTTCTTAAATATTTTCTGGCTTATGCTGGGAACTCAACTGGGACGAACGACGAATTTCGTCCACGTCGACGAATTCGTCGATAAGAATTTACTCAGCGGATTCAGCTCTTATAATTTATAAAGTTGGTTATTGTGTGTGCAAAAAGAGAGAGAAAATTGTTTGTTCTTCGTTCGTCGGCGTACAAAATAGCAATAAATCTATCTCAGAGTTCGTCACGCACGACGAATTTCGTTCTATGTCGGTGTTGTATTCATTTTCATATGCACAAATGTGTTTTATTTTTTATGACAAAAGTTCGCACCGAAAAAGTCGTCGTTCGTCCCAGTTGTGTTCCTAGCATTATTCATAAAAAGTAATTTTGTTTTTTAAAAGGTTTGTACATACAAACCTCTTATAAATCAAAAATATTTTTTATGAATAATTCCTTTTAATAAAATCAAAATTTGTAGCATTTCTTAAAATACATAAGTTAATTTCTTTAAATTAAATTCGAAAAGTCTGTATTTTAATCGATAATGTAAAATTTAGGGCCAATTTCACCAAATTATTTAAATATAAATTTATATTTAAAAGTAATATTTCCATACAAAAATAAATGAAAATCGACATTTAAATGTGAATTGATATTTAAATAGCATTGGTTCAAAGGGTTTTTATTGTGATATAATTTAAGAAAAATTATTAATAACACTGTGTGACAAAAAAATACCTGTGACGTGTTACTATTTTTCTGGTAGGTATTGTCGAGTATAACAACAATTCGTGTGTGAAATTTTCTTGACAAAAAAAAATCTTGAGTTACGGGCCAGGCTTTTCGTACCCATATGCGTTTATCAACCTGTAACTAACTTACATATCAACCGATTTAAAATTTATAAACTGATTTAGAAAGAAGAGACTAATGTCCATTTTTTGAGTTGTTAATCAAATTGTAACTATTTTTAAGTTCTAATTAAATACGAAATTGTGATTTTGATTGCATAAGTAAATAATAATTAAATGCCCAACCTTGTGTAATTAAATACTATTTAAGTTTATTGAAAACATACACATGAACATCATGTGGTAGTATTGAAAACATCATGTGGTCGTATTAGAAAGAATTTCGTTTAATTTTCATAAATATATAACATATACAATTCATAGTTTCATGGAATAAATAAATAGAAAAATGCATTTTGATGCTCTTTTGGTTTCATAAAATGTGTTTTTATGCAACTTTAATTTTCTGTATTTTGATAACCTAACTTTCTTATTAAGTTAAAAAATAGGTGTAAGCGCTTTGTTCCAGTAAATTTCAGATATATGTTTGTATATTTTAACTAAACATAATTTTTTCGGTTTTTTCGTAACTTTTCTACTTTTGATTCGTTCTTAGGCAGTATTTTTCTATTGGAACCATACTGTTTATGACTTTATTTATAAAACATAATTGATTAAGAGTAATTTCCCGGTTTGGGTTTATAAATTCCTTAGAAATTGACTGATCTATTAAATATTTAATTAGAAGACTTTTTGTTAAAAAAAAACACCTGCATGATGTATTTAGCGTTCTTTTTATGCGATTTCTGTGTATTTAAGCTTCCAGTATGATTAAAGTACAATTTAATATACATATATCAATATAAAGTATAAAATTGGTACACCAGTGGTCGCCAAACTTTTTTATTTTTTCACATACATACAACTAACGTTCCGCTAAATTATATCAAATTAAAATTTATTTCGGTGTGGGTATTGTTGTTTGAAATACAGCAATGAAAAATAATTGGTATCTTATTTGCATTGTATTGTTACGTAAAAATATTCGAACAGAGCTAATGTAAATGTTTTTATAAATAAAGAGAACTATCTAGAAAACTAAACGTACACATGTATACATAAAAGTGCAAACACATGGTAACAACTCTGTATTACCAGCAACACACGGTATTACCAACATAAAAGTCGTTGCACACTATTCATAAATTCAAAGTAACGGCCAATCGAATTATCTACAAACGCCTAGAAACAGCCACATGAATTTTCCAGATTATGCTAGAAGACTGTTTGATCATTTGGCTGCCAGTAGTAAACGGCAGCACATATGGTAACTTGTGCATATCAGCAACATATGTATGCAGTAATACAGCTTCTTCCATTTGGCTTCACATTTCATTACGGCATCTACAAGTACATGGCGAACATTCTAGATCCGCTTCCTGTGCGAGCGAGACGAAAAACTCTCGAAGGCCAAACAGAACACAAAAGCCTGACTGCACTGAAGAAATAATTACGTTGACGCGAGAGCTGTTGTATTTTGAAAATGTTTATAAACTTCATTTTACGGGTTAGTGTAGAGAAATATTTCGATGGCTGCAATTTTTTGGATCATGGTATTCGATCGCAATTAATGTTACCTACTACTATTTCTTACATTGCTGTTAGCATATAACAATAAAAAAAACAAAACGAAACGGGATGTTAAATCATAAATTGCGCGATTTTTTCCCTTATTTATTTTTTTGCACTTTCTATTGGGCAATCTTTGTCTTGGTATTCATTTTCCCTAAAAACAATTAAAATTATATTTTCTAAACAAATTTTGCGAAAATATCAGGAAAATACTTAAATTTTTAATTACTTCTTTCTTTTTTCTGTGTTTTGTTTCTTTGGATTGTTTCGCATCAAAAAGTTAGAGTTTACTTGTTTTCAATAGTAGATTATCAATCGAGTGCAACTTCGAGTAGGTATCTACGTTTCGATACGATTTCGTTAACAACATTTCAATAACAAAGTATTCGATTTCGAATGCGGCGATTTGTCCCCAGGGTCAAAAGTCTTGCGATTGTGCAGGATAACCTTAACAGTGTAATTTGAAAAATGTAAAATTTAGCTGTTTTCCCATGATTTTGAAAATTTGAAGTTTGACTGAACTGTCATAAAAACCTAAAATAGTAGCAAATCATCGAATGGGTTTTAAGATCTGTGCTTCAAAAAAAAAATGCTTTAGAATTCACATTTTATTAACATACAAAGTGTTTTCTTTCGTTTCGAATTACAGAGAGAGAGAGAGAAAGAGAGAGAGATAGAGAGAGTAAGCATAATTCTTGCCTGAGTGTTATTAAGTTTTGTTTTTAATTTGAATGGTTTTGAGATTCACACTAAAACTTTTAAAAATGATTACAAAATCTAAAATGCTTCTGGAGTGTGGTCCAGTACGCACGCTACTGGATATTATGCCAAAAATCTTCGTAAATTTAGCAAATAAAAATATAAAAAGCTGGTATGTGAACAAACTCGTTATTAACGGAACGACTGACTCATGCAAAAATAACACTTACTTTGTAATGGTCTTGAAACTAAAAGACAGTACGTACATTTAAGCAATGATGACACTGTGCTCGAATTTGAAACTTTTTTTTTGTAACAAGCCGGGGACACAGTGGGTAAATCTAATTCGAGTACGCTGAATTCAGTGGTGCTAACCGTGTTTTTAGGTTAGCTCTTATTTTAAAAATATTTATGATTGAAAATTTGGTAAAAAAAAATACCTAAAAACGCAATTTTTCCCAGTTTTCTATCATTTATTAATTTATTTATTGACATATTTCGATTTAAATAACATATTATTGATGAACATGTGACGTTAAGATACTTACACAAAAATTAAATTCAATGCTTGGTGTTTATAAGTTCCACAAAATTATCAGACCTGTCTCGTATGATTTAGCCAGTAGATTTTTAAAGCACCAACGTACAGCGATTTTAGGTACTTTTTACCAAATTATCAATCTTAAATATTTTTAAAACAAGAGCTAACCTAAAAAAAACGCTTAGCACCACTGAATTCAGCGTACTCGAATTAGGTTTAACCACTGGGTCCCCCGCTTTTTACATTTTTGAACTAGCACAGTGTAATTAAAGAACTTTTAATGACATTAGCTAAACCAACTTAAAAGAAATAAGTATGTTTAGAGGGCTCTTGGTTAATAATAGAAATTGTTTTGCTTACAAACAAAGATATCAAATCTTGAAATTTGTGACATATTTATGAAACGTAGAAATGTTTTGTTGCGATTTCTAGTTAACATTTCATTAGGCACGGATATCTTATCATAATACCCCGACAAGCAAAAATGCACATCAAAATTTCGAGAGACATTAACAAAATATTAAAATAAGTCATTATCTTTTTCAACTGGTTATTAGTAAGCGCAAACAATGTGCTTGACAATTTCAGGTGCACACTTCTTTTAAATCATTAATCAACTTTTTTTTTTTTTTTGTAAGGATCAACTTTTTATTTAGTAGAATTTTTAATAAAGTCTGTGTTATTTATAATTTTTAGTATTATTATTAATAGTATGTATTATAGATTTCTTTAATGACTGGCGGATTTTTACGTAATGAACAATTATTTTACACAGTTTTGTATATGTGTGCATGTATATATGTATGCCTTGTCTTTAAACATGAAATTTCGTAATGATTTTGCAATAACAATGTTACTTTTTTTACATTAAATGCTTCCTAACTGATTTAAAAATATATAAAAACGTAAAATTATATATATTTATATAAAAAATAATAATAATAAAAGTATGTTTAAAACATATAAAATAGAATGCTTAATACCCACATCAAATATGTAAATGGACTGAGTTTTTGAACAAAATTTAAAAAAAAAATGTATAATTGTATTTTTGTTTGGAAATAATAGTTGTGCTCATTTACTTTCCTAACAGAAACTGACACCGAGAGAGTAAGGCAGAAATTTTGCAAAATTACATTTTATTCATATCAGAAACATGGATGGAAATCATGATACAATTGTATTTTTTTCTGATTTATTTTGGATATTCTTGTTTGCTATTTTAAATTACAAAATTTTAAAAAAATCGGCATTAAACATGGAATACTTTACACAGTTTCATGCATTATTTACTATATTTATAAATTTTTCATTATTTTTTTAATTCTATTCTATTAACCAATACAAAAAAGCCATTTTCCATCTCTGATCAGATATAAAAACAAACCAAATTCCTTGACAATAAAATTTAATTTATCTGGTTCAATAAAAAAAAAACAATAAATTGAGAAAATATGCTTTCCTTTTACATACGTATTCATATTTTTTTAATACAGAAATGCACATTTTTCCCAATAATTAATTTATAAACAAAACACAGAAGAGCTGTTTGGATAATTCTTGCAAGTAAAAATTTTTTGTCTCTGAATTATTTACTCTCTTTTGACGCTCTCTCCTTGCAAACTTTTTTAGTTAATTTCTCTCCAGTAACAATTGTTACAAATTCGTAACAAATTTTAGTAAATGAACCCACCTAATAAAATGAAAACTTAAATCTTAAATTGAATAAACTTTTCTATAGATGTTGATTGTAAGTTGTCAAGACTTTAGACTTCAGAACTCAATTTTGATTATTGATAACTTGCACATAATTAGCCGGAAAGAGACCATAGCGATTTTTACACAAGCCACGCCACCAGCCCTCATCGATCTGAAATTTAAAAGGAAATAATTTTAACTCAAAGTTAAAAACATAGGCCCTTATTCAGAAATTATCAGTAAGTGTAAGTTTTTTTAAGTACCTATTTAAGTTATTCATAGTTGATTACTTTCAACAGTAAAAGTTTACACTTAATTATGGGTTAAGCTGTAACTAAATGCGAACTAACTAATACATTCAAACAACAGCTGATTGATGTCATTTACAATTTATTTGAAAAGTAAAGTCAATTTGTGGCTCTCTAAAATGCACAAAACAACAAATTCTCTTTACTTCCTAACAATCTCCTTATATAATAAACTTACCTTATTATCTTTACTTCCTGCATTCATTTTTAAATTAGAGATGTGTTTTTGGTGAACAAAATTTTATTGAATAACTTTATTTTTACAGGCCCTTATTTTAATTGATTTATATACAGACTATAACCAACAAATTACTTTTTTAGTAGGGCTGTGTCGTTCATGAACGAACGAGTAAAATTTAACGAATCACTTAAATGAACGAAGTGAGCCGGTCATTTTACTGAGCTGTTTTGGTTCAGTAGTACTGACACATAAAAATAAATTGAACGAAATGAACGACCGATGACCGAGCGCACTTGGCTCTTTTTTTTTTTTGTTTTGTTTTGCTTTTTCATCGTTCATGTAGGATTTTTTGTCATTTTCTCGTTTTCATTTGCCTTTTTATCTACTTTTAGTAACAGTGCTACCATTATGAATTTTTTAAACTGCTTTAACTTCTCAAATACGTAATTAAGTTATTTTCGCTCCCGCTTTTTGACTTTTATTCATTGGCCATAGATTTATTTACCAGCAGAGACTTAATTGTGGCAAAATAAAAACACATCTTCAACACTTCTTAATGCTATTAATATTTTCCAAATTCCTTATTTTATGTCACACAAAAAAATACTTTAATATTGCAAAAAAAATTTACTTGCTGATTTTTCCTTTGTTATTTTGTTTGTTTTGATCATTTTGCCAAAAAATAACAAAAACATTGCATTTGTCTCTTTTTATTGACCGAATCAACTGTTTGTTTTTTCATTTCGTTCTTTTTCTTGAAAAGAGCGGATGAACGAAATGAACGAACTCGTTCTTTTTTACAAAATGAACGAAAATGAGCGGTCACTTAAATGAACGATTTGGCACAGCTCTATTTTTTAGAACTTGTATAAATTTTTTAAGGAAAAAAACTGTTTTTTAATAGCATCATATGCTTTTTAATTAATTACAGAATTTATCGTTCAAAATACTATCGACATTTTATCTTCTTTACATACCAATATGCAAGGTTGCGTTTCGTTTGCCAGCTGAAAGCAGTTGGTGCGCTAGTTATGAATTGTGAATAAGAGCTATAACTATCTATGAACTATTTTTTAGTTTCTGCTTTATTAGTTTCGACTTTGGTTTCTGAATATGCGTCATAGTTTTCAAAAATAACTACTTATGTTTGTATGTGTGTACAGTAGCGAGCATATATCTATTTTAAAATAACGGTAACCAATTCGGCTATTCTTTGGTCGATTCATTCTTTTAATTCACCTTATAAAAATTAATTATAATTATCAAATTCTTTTATCTAATTTTTCGACCTTTTTCAATATATTCAATTCAACTAATTTTTTGAGCTTTAGGTCAATGTTTATTATTATTTTAGTACGTCGATAATAATAAACATTGACCTAAAGCTCAAAAAATTAGTTTAATTGAATTAATTATAATTGAGCAAACCAAATTGCAAAAAATAAAATTCTGAGTAATTAGGCTTCAAAGTTTTTTTTCCTGTTAAGTTGTTGCTAGTAGTAAAATTTTCGGTGAGAAGTTTGAGGTTCTCATACAGACCTGAATTTTAAAAGAATGTTAGTATAAAGGATCAGTTAGCCGACCGTAATGGAATGTAACTGCAACGTAGGAAACAGCTTATCGATATTTTTTCTACTACAAACTACAAGTTGAAGCCAATAATGCTGAAGTCGGTTGCAGGTTACCAAACATATTTTCGGCGACAACGAAATTTAAATCGTTGGATTGCGGTCTGCTGAAGTAAACGTTGTAAGGAATGGCATGTTTTTCTTAATTTTAAATACCGAATTTTGTATTGAAACAACTTTTACTTAAAAAAATGAAAAGTCTTGCAAAAAAAATTGGCCTCGCTGGCGGCGGCTAAGTGTTTTAAATACATGACGGCGGCGGATTTTAGCTGATCGGCTTCATCCGACATACAACTAAATTGTTAAAAAAAATCTTTTTATTGTGGTATGTATCCAAAGTGTACTCATAGGTGTGTTTTTTTACTTTTGTAGTAAAATACAGTAAATGAGTAGTTACTGCAAAAAATTTTAAAATTTACTCTCAAAAAGAGTTGTTGCCGCAAAATGTACGCAAATTAGTAAGATTAAGGAAACAGCTGACTCCAACTCAACATAGTGTTGAAAAATACGAGTATATGCACTTTTGACTATTCAGTTCTTTTTCTTATTGGTACTCGATACAATATTTTTTATAACACGGCCAATCTAAGCATAAATTTTTAATTTATTTTATGTAATATTTGCATTCAATTTCTTTTTGATTTTTCTGATTTGTTGTTGGTTAAATTTATTAATTATTACATGAATGTTTGTTAATGTTACTGATTACTTTAAAAACCAGATAACGAGATACTTTAAAGTTTTACAACTCTGAATAATTAAAGTCATCCACAAAATAAAAGAATTAATAAATTATATTATAAAATATGTATATTAACAGTTATTATTACCATTCTTTATAAATTGTCTATTTTGAAATGACTTGCACAATTTTTATTTAACCTTTTCAAAAATTTTTACACTTTTCGTTTGCTTACTTTTCATTTGTTTACATTTTGCATCATATGTTTTTATCTTACTAAACTTTACTACGACAAATTTCTGCAGTAAAAATTTGCAAAACACTCAGGCAAAAACTGTCACTTTACTCTCAAAATTTGTGTTCTCATTTACTGTATTTTGGGTAAACGAACGCAATTTAGTAAATTGCAGTAAAGTTCAATAAAAATTTTTAAAAACTTTTGGGTACGCGAACGCAATTAATATCAGCGCAGCTGATCGTCAGCTGACTTTACCCCATCCTTCAAACTCCATATAAAATAGCATAAAATCTTAACCCGAACTGTCAAAATTCAAATAAAAATAATCCTACAACAAATTTTTATGTATGTTATAACGAAAAGGCCACTTGGTATCAGCGATGCCAACTTTTTATAACCCAAACGCGCTGTTCCCCTTGGCAAAACGCGCTAGAACGCACTAAGTTATAGCATTGTCAACTATTTATAGCCAAAACGCGCTATTTTCCTACGCGCTAAATTAAATTTTAATAAAAGTCGATGTATGTACATGAGTATTAGCATATACAATTAATTTTTTTTAGTAGCTCTTTTCAGACTTTATAATATTGTTTCTTCGAAATTATATCCTAAATAAATAAAATCACTTAATACAGCATCAGAATTGCCTTCCAAATAATCGAAATAATTATTAATTTTTATTTTTATTTTATTTTTCAAACTTTGTAACAACTTATATAAATTGTCGAATAGTTTTGCGATTCAAATGCTTTTTGTACTTCAGCTAGAATAGATGCTTAATCAGTTAAATAAACTGCGTTTTTAATTCTAGCCACAGTCAAGGGAATTTTATTTGCGACAGCTGAATCATTAGCCGATTTAAAAATTTTTATGAGTTGTGTAAGCAAAAAAAGGGGGAAAATATTGAACTGATATGATGACTTTATTTAAAACGCGCTAATTTAGTGCTTTTTTTAATAAACGCGCTAAGACAAAAAAAGCACGATTGGCATAGTTAAAACGCGCTAAATTGGCAACGCTGCTTGGTATTAATATACTTTGGTATGTATCATCATTTAATAGGTGTGTTTCTTTACTTCTTTGGTAAAGTTCGGTAAAATGAGAGCAAACTGTAATTTCTCTCAATAAACTACAAAAATACACAAAACTACGGTAACGCGAAAAATCAAAATTTTTAATACAAAAGGAAATGTCAATGCATGTATGCATATACATACGTACGTACATATATAACTCAACATATACTTATGTACATATATACACACGTACTTATTTACTTACATGATTCAGCCTCGATTTCATATGAAAACTTATAAAACTTTGTTCGCCACTAGTTCTTAAATATATTTTCATACATTTTTTAATTTTTCTAGTATGTAATTTTTCTTTGTTATTGTTTAATTTTCAAACAGCTGATTGATTTTCTATGTGCCCAAAGTAGCATGAAGAAAAAGTACGGGCTGTTTCGTGCAAGAAGAAGAAGAACATTACTCTCACAAAACCTCTCATCTACCCAATTTTCGAGTACGGGAACGGTTTTCGTGCAAAGTGGGATGCCGCGGTATCCCAATGTAGAGTAAAGAAACAAATCTAATATATGTATGTCAATCCTGCCTGTTTTGTAAATCAAGTCGATTTAAAAACGCTCGATTTAGAAAAATTAAATCCACTAATAGCGAATTTTTTCAGACTTTTGTACTTTACTATTTTTTAGAGTTTGAAATATCATATCTGAAAGTAAATTAGTATGTATGATTTAAAACACATCAATGGGGCCACTATTTATTTTTGGAAAACAAGGAATTTACTCGGATTCGGTTTACAGAACATGGCGAATATGTAGGTAAAAATGTCTTTATTGCAGGAAAATTTTGCTTACAGGATTTAAAAACGCAAAAACAACACAAATTCCGTTTTCCATCACATCTTTTTTTCTAATATCTTCATAGAACAAGCTGGGAAATGAATTCGATTTCGACTTAAAACAAAACCAGAATGAAATGGAAATAAAAGTGTGTATCGCAACTTTTTACGTTTTTCAATCGATTTTAAATCGAAAACGATTTCCATCACACACCTGATAATGTTTAACGTTTCATAGATGATATCTAGGTAAATATCTTTGTTTTGGTATCTTATATGTCTATAAAATTTATATCATCGGAGCCAAATACATTAATGAAATGTGCTTTTGTCGCTCGCTCCTCTTGCACGTCTTGCAGTATAATGCTTTTCCATGAATCAAAGAAACAAGATTGTGCATTGGGCAGGCCCGTTATTTGAGTGACGTATACATAGAATATACATACATATGTTGTAAACAAAGTACATTTGTGTATGGAGAGTGCAAAAGCATTAAAGTGAGAAACGTAAAAATCTCTCTCCCTTTAAGTTATTCTGAAAGAAGTGAAAAAAATTGCTTTCCTTAATTTTTGCAATAAAAAGTGCACGAATAAATAGTTTTTTTGTCATATCATGTTATTATGATTTATTTCGTGGACTCTTAGCTACATTATTGACATATCGTCATATAAATTCAAAAAGAGCATAACTTACAAAAAGTTCAAAATCGTCTTTTTGATTGATTATGATTAGCGCAAGTTTTTTGCGGAATATTCCATTTTTGTTAATTTAGCCATTTCTTCAATTATTGACATAAAAAGCCATTTTTAGCCCACCTTGCCATAAAATACATTCTTTGCAACTTAGAAGGAATTTTTATGTGTCTGAGTTTTTTGCCAGCCATTATGAACCATTCTTCGTGTCACAAAAAACTTGTCCTGATTATGATGTAATTATATAAAATCCATCCAACCCACAATGATTTTATCAAGGTATGCTCAAAAATATCAAATTTATTAACGAAATTCCAAATACTACTGAGAACTAAATACATAACATTTATAATGTATTTTGCTTCTTCTGCAAGTTATTTTAAATTGTCACGTTCTCCTCTTTCTCTTAACAACCGGTAAGTCGCCTATTAATTACCCAACTAGCTCAGTTTCATCATGGGGGATGTGACCCGCAGCTTGGACAATAAAATTTATACAAAAAAAACTTACTAACATATAAAAACAAACTTCCAAAAATACCAAAAACTATATGTATTGCAAACTGACAAATAAACCTACATACATTAATTAGACTGCGATATTATTACGGAGACATTAGATGGAATTTAGCCCCCCACTAGTTGCCCACCCTACCTTAGTAACATCCTTAACACAATTCTATGTTACCCCATAATCAACAAACGATCACCACTTTACATACTTACACTACCACACCACTGCAACGAATTTAGCCTGACATCGTTTATATGTATTTCAGCCAAATGAAAACATAAAGATATTCCCTTATAAGGATTTAAAACGTTATAAAAATGGTTTTATTTAAATTTAAATTATAGTAATGTATATTTTCGAGAATTTGACTTACATAATAAACATACAAACTTAACAAAAAAAATCCCAAAAATACCCTAAATACCAGAAAAACGCACAAGTTAACAAAATAAACTTCAAATTTCTTTCCTATTTGAGAGAGCTCTCTAAAATGGGTTCCTTTTCTTTGCAACACGAACTTTACTTATTTTATATTTAGTTTAATTACACGCACTGGCAGTTTTGGGCTAACATCAACTAACGCTTATCACTATTTTTTTCTATAATTTTTTTTTATAATTTATTTTATATGCCTATAGCAAAATTCTTTATTTTGTTTCTTTTGAACTGTATATTTTGTTCTTTTGCAACTTTCGCAAAAACTTTAAAAAATAAAATTCTTTTAATGCTTTTATGCAGGTATAATTACTATGAAACGTTTCGGAACGGACTCACCATAATCGTTACATATACAGTTAGATGCTCCAGCGCCTTGGCTTACTGGTAGACATCAAACTTTTAAGGTGGTATTTAACTTTTAGTTGTGGATTACAGTCCCGCGGTGCCGCTGGATCTTCCTCCACTGGTCCCTCTTTGCTGACTGTAATCCCGACCTTCTTTTGATCCGGACAAAAATAATAGTTGTTTTGCGTTGCTTGTGTCTTAATTTAAAAAAAACCATTAAATAGATAGCTATTTATAATTCTATCAACATTTCTACAGTTATTTCCTTACCTTAGTTTTTAACACTTGGTACTTTATTTTAATTTAAGATTTTCCTGAGTTTATTTTTTTACCTTATGTATATTTTTTATTTTACTTTAATGAAACTACGTTCCTCACGACATTCTGCTCCGTCCTGTTTCTTATCTTGTAATAATTTTCCTTATGTAAATTCTAACCGTTGCACCTAATTATTTGACTTTGCCCTAAAGTAAATAAGCCTGTATTTATAATCAATATCTTCATCTTCTTCTATCTTATATGATTTATTATAATTTTTGTTGTTAATCCGAGCGCTACCTACACATACACAAATATGCAACTACAATTACCTAATTATATACTAAATAGGGTCAATAAACTCCGCCATTATGGATTGACTTCATCCCGTAACCAATTTTTTTTCTTTGTAACTTCTTAGTTCTAACCAAATATTATTATTTTATAAACAAGGGTCATTGGCCTCTACCATTTCATCCTTGATCTATCTATCCATTGTCCATCTTTATTTTTATTTGGTTAGGAAAATGTAGCCACAAATAACGTCTATTGAGACAAGGTAACAGATTCTCATAAAACCAACAGGTGACTGCATATCATGAAAAGTTATTGTTTACTTTGTCATTTTCTTCATATTTATTTTCTTCTTTTACCTTCATATTATTCTTTACTCTTTTTTGTTTCTCTTAGTATCTGTTTATTTACTGTTTTACCTGAAACTGCCTTATCAAACACTATTACCTACATTTAACACTTCATGTACGCTACAAAATGTAACTTACGCCTTTTTTAATTTATATGTCAATATAGTTTTCCGAAATCTTTGGAGGCCCACAAAAACGTTGGTCACCAAAATCACCAAACTGAGTTTTACTACCGTTTGGTAGTACTATTGAACCTATACTGTCCAGTCCGTGTGTTTTTCTATAAGTCTTCATTTGTTCTGTTGTTCAATACCTATATCGATAATTTACTAAAACAACGTCATAACTTAAAATATTAAATTTTTTACTTAATGATGATATGCATCATATCGTTGTTGGTATTGTTTAACTCAACTCCTGAGAGAAAAATAATTTTTTTTCCATTAAGATTGTGTAAATTTTATCAAATGAGCAACATACATATATGTATGTCATTTATAAGCATACTTTAGAAAAAGTTGTGTATATGTAAAAGAAATTTTCAAGCATTGTTAAAAACTTCTCGTGAATTCACATTTTATAAACATTACTATAAACGAAATTGCGAAAAATCACTATACTATTTTTATGAGCTTAATCCCAAGTTGTATTGAAGTTTGGTTATTTTGTGGTATGTTTGGGGTATCCCAACATTACACAGATAATACCTCTTCTGCCGAACACCTTGGATTCGCCGAAAAATGTCCCTAGTTCAAGGCCAATTATTATGAATATGAATTGGCCTTTGTGATATATGTAGTTGGATGTTTCAATTAAATTAAATAAAACTGCCATAAATACATACACATACATATGTGTATGTACATATATCTATCATTAAAATCAAGAAATATAAAACATAATGTTGTATCTTACCATTTCAATATGTGTTATAATGTCATCCGGATCAAACGAAATTTCATCATCATCGCTAGCCTGATAATCATACAAAGCATAAGCATGAATATGAGTATCTTCTATATAGTCGGCTAAATTGTCCGAGTTTCCAATAGCAGTTGATTCTATCGTTTCGATTTGTGACGAAGGTTGTGCTTGTGTTTGTTGTTGCTCTTGAACTGATGGTTCTGGCGATTTAGGAACAGAATGTTGTTGAACTTCACTTTGATTTTGATATAAAGGCTCGTTTTCTACCACAGCCCTTGCAATTTCAGCCGAAATTGGCGCTTCAACTGTCTGCGGGGGTTCAGGTGATTGCACTTCAGGAGGTGTAGCTACAGTGTGTATTTCTATTGAAGGTATTAGATCAGGAGGAGGAGGCAAAATCTTTTGCTGCATTGAATGCATCTCCTCCTTTATTTCTGGAAATATTTCTGGCTGCGGTTTTACCTCCTTGATTTCCTCTTGCTCTTTGTTCACGGTTTTAACTTCTCTTGGAATGTGTATTGGTTCTTTGCGTGCGGTGGGTGCATCTTCCTTAGTTGGTGAATGCATTTGGTTAAATGCACTTATTGCATTACCTATACCACCCTCACGTCCAGTCACTATGTGAGAACGAGGTCCTTTGGGTGGTGGTTGCTTAGCTTCTTCAGCTGCTGGTAAAGGTTTATTTTCCACAATGGTGTTCTTTGCAGCTTCTTCACGATCTCTTTTGTCCTTAGCTTCTCGCAAGCGCTTTTGCTCTTCGGCCCTTTTGCGACTTTCTTCCTCGGAATTTTTAGCTAAGTTCTCAAATTTGGCTCGCAAATTTGAGGGCTTTGCCCCCTCGATGGTGGGCTTTGTTTTGGTGTAATTTGTGCCGACTTGTTGTTTACCACCATCATCATAAGAGGCTGCCGATTTGTCCATTCGATCCTTTTGTATGCCGAACTTGCCACCAAAGCCCTTATATGAAAATAACATATAAATAAATAACATATTTATGTTCAATAACATGCGAAAATTCATGTTAAAAATGCATAAATACTCTTCACTTACAATTTTGTGATCTACTTGACTTTCATGTTTTTGCGGAGCTTCAATGTGATCCCAACCAACAGCAGATTTATCCTTGCGATCCTCCTGAACACCAAATTTGCCACCGAATCCCTTGGAATAATCTTCAAACAAGCAAATTGTATTACAAAAAAAAAAACTATTTTTATACACTATCAACCTTTTTGTGACTCATGTTTCTCCACTTTTTCTACATGATCCCAACCAACAGCTGACTTATCCACGCGGTCAGATTGAACACCAAATTTTCCACCAAAACCAGTAGCATAATCCTTTTGAGAAGCATGTTTCTCAACTTTTTCAATGTGGTCCCAGCCGGCAGCAGATTTATCAACACGATCAGATTGCACACCAAATTTCCCACCAAAGCCTGTGGCATAATCTTTCTGTGAGGCATGTTTCTCTACCTTACCCTGATAATCATGACCCACAGCCGATTTGTCCATCCGATCCGTTTGTACACCAAATTTTCCACCGTAACCATACCCAGGGTTAATTTCTTCTATTTCCTTGCGCTTTTTCTCCTTATCCGCTTTTTCAGTTTCGGAACGCAATTTATCCATGCTGAATTTAAAAGGATGTTAAAACAAAAGACATCAATGATAAATATTTATCTACTTACTCTATAGCACCGGCCGTACGGCCGCTACCCTCTATTGTTTTAGAGCCCCATCTTTGTTCCTGCTCACTAACATCATTGACAAAATCCGGATCGGTTTCCCAGTCATCATCTTCTGCAGCTGTGGTGTTTTGTATTTGCATACCGGCAGTGGCTTTCCACATTGTCCTAAAAATTGTTCAACTTAATATGTAATATAGATTAGTCATCTAAAAATTATCAAACTCAAGTAAATGGTTATTTAGCAAAATAAAGATAACAAAGACCTAAAAAATACACTCATCATAATAAAATGCACTTGTTTTCTATATTTGGGGAGTGGCTAAACATAGTTTGCATGTATTTTATGAAACCACAAAACTTACATAAGAGCTAAGGAAACTGCTTATATTTTTGGATTTCAGTAATAAAAAATTATATCAAATTTAGATCTAATAAGTATTGCAAGTTTTGTAAATTTTAAGAATAGAAAATTTTCCAAATCTTATCTTTTTAGTTCCTTTTTAACTGTCAACTCTTTTCTCTTATTCTTCTCATTCTTCTTGATAGTTTCGCTGCCGGGCCTAATGCAGAGATGCTCCAATTACAATACAACCATGTTATCACGAAATACAACACTGTATGAAATATGTAATTTTATGCTTGTGCAAGCATTTGAAATGTCAAAAATTTCAACATGGCCGTTTCCGCCCAAAGCAATCAATGCTCTTTCATTTCTTTCCGTGCGGTTCTTAAACATGACTGGTTTAACCAATAGGGTAAGTGGTGACAATTTTTACAAAAGATCACCAATTTATTGCGAAAAACTATTCTAAAACTATTCGAGAAAGTGATTTTACAATGTAAGAAGTTTACAATATCCTTGTAATTACTGCAACACCTTACACGTGCTAAAAGTGACAAGTATCCAACATTTACAAATATGAATGTACTTCGAGAGGAAAATGTGGGGTATAAAGTAAAATCCTCGTAAAGTGTTAATTGAATACCATCAAATGCAGAAAACTTGTCTCAAATATATTCAAAACCTAGTATTAATGCATACTGCGAGAGTTGTGTTAAAAGTGTTTGTGATTTATGCTTGACAATCTAACCTTGATAATACTAAACATTGTTTCATATTTACTTGCCAGGCCGTTGTTATTGATGGACGTGGCCACTTGGTCGGCCGCTTGGCTTCTGTTGTTTCCAAATATCTCTTACAAGGTGGGAAAGTTGCTGTTGTACGTTGCGAGGAGTTGAACCTCTCCGGTCATTTCTACAGAAACAAAATAAAGTACTTGGCTTACTTGCGCAAACGTTGCAATGTCAATCCTGCTCGTGGTCCATTTCACTTCCGTGCTCCTTCCAGAATTTTCTACAAGGCTGTTAGAGGTGAGTTTAACAATAAATTAATATACATTTGTTGTTTTACATCAAAAGTGTGTCCAGACAGTTCCGTTCTTAAAATTTTTATAGTTGTTTTATTTATATTTGTTTCATAAGATCTTATGGAATTTATATTTTGTAATTCGACTTTAAAAACTAGTTAAAAATTTAAAAAAATCAAAAACCCGGCTACAAAAAATACAATTTAATAAAAGTAATGCACGAAAAAGACTGGTTGCTTTTCCAATCGCGATTATTTTCTGAATACACACTGTTACAATTACGATGAAAATATTTACTTTTTGTACGTGCCAGCTAGTTATAAAAAACTTTTTAAATTAATTTATTACATCCATTTAAATTTTTACTAGGTATAACTTACATAACGTCCCAACCATATCAAAATATCCAATGTCTAAAATAATTTTTTTAGATTCGTTTTCTTGGTACCCTAATTTCTAGGATATGCTTTGTTTCAAAGCTG
Source organism: Nowickia ferox (assembly GCA_936439885.1). Lineage (NCBI taxonomy): Eukaryota > Metazoa > Arthropoda > Insecta > Diptera > Tachinidae > Nowickia > Nowickia ferox. Next base: position 31,649,633 of record OW387023.1, read on the forward strand.
AAATTCTCATAGACGATAGATAACTCAATAAGAAATATTTTAAGACTGGTATTGTTAGGAATACGACGACTTCAAATTCGCAATTGATGACTGCGCTCGTCGGAAAAGTACAAATTTGCATATTGGATAGTTTGACATGATAGTGTCGATATGTATATGTTTGTAATCCTCTCAATTTTTCTTAACTGTGGAATAAAATAAATTTACTATTTATTTCATTTATCCATAATGTAATACAAAAGCCTTTAAAGCCAAAAACGCGTATTACATAGTAATATTATGTATAATGTCTGAGTAAACTAAACTCAGTAAATTAATATAATTAAAAGAACTAACATTAATTATGACAACAATATGTATTAATAAAAATTCAATTTCAAAAAATTTTATATTGTTAAATCTTATATTGTTAATTATTTTAATGCTCTAACCTATCTGACTCCCAGCCAGTCTCATCAAATGAGACAAAAAATATAAACATATAAATGCTGCAGTAAAGATAATATCTCCGAATGTTAGCAACCAACTAAGTATAAGAAGCCTAAATGAAATTCGGCAAAGAGTAAAAAAAGACTTGTTATGAGTTAGGGTTTAATTGTCGAATAAGTTTTAGGCGGAAATTTCAAACATGGTGTAATAAAATAAATTTCAAACATAGGTACATAGAAGATACGATCGAAACACAAATTCAAAAACGAAAACGTTTTTATAAAGTCCATATTTACACTATGCAAGTCTTATTGCTAAGCAGATTAGTTTGATGTAGAGAGAGACGAGGGGAAAAGTAACGTTTCTTTTCCCCTCGTCCCTCTTTCCTAACAAACTAATCAGCTTAGCAATAAGACTTGCATAGTGTAAATTAGGACAAACTCTTAAGGAAATGTAATTATGCAATCTTCTCAAAAATTTAGTCAAATTTTTAACTGAGTTGTATGTTTTAGTTTAGAAACAGTTTTTACATAATTCCTTATTCATTACGAATTATGTTTAATTCATTTGGTATAAAATTTTATGTAGCACAACCGGGGGCAAATTATAACATTCGATATCGAATGTCGATATTAGTTCCCAAATTTTACATGTCGAGGCTTTTTCAATGATGATTAATTATACCTTACCTACATTATTTGAAATTCAAAATATGTAACGAATTTTTATCTGATTGTGGAAACACATTACAAAACATTAAAAAGCAAACACGATTTTAATGCTTTTATATCTTTATTTTTTTCTTTCTAGGTATGTATTAGTAAAAGGGAAAGGTTCGTCAGTATAATTAATATCTGCGCACTTCTTCATATGATGATCAAAACTATCTTACCTACATTATTTGATGTGAAAACATGAAACAAACTAAATACTGATTGCTAAGCAAAATTGCAGAACAGCATAATATCTATTTTGCCGTCCACAAATAATTATACTGTATATATTTTTGATTTGCAGGCATGATCCCACACAAAACAAAACGCGGTCAAGCTGCCATGTCTCGTCTCCGCGTCTTTGATGGTATTCCATCGCCTTACGATAAGCGCCGTCGTGTTTGCGTTCCTATCGCTATGCGTATCTTGACCTTGCGCTCTGACCGCAAGTACTGTCAATTGGGCCGTTTGTCCAACGAAGTCGGCTGGCACCATGGTGATGTCGTCAAGAGCTTGGAACGTAAACGTAAGGCTAAATTGCAGATCATCTTGAAACACAACAGACTCATGAAGAAATTGACTGTTCAGGCTCGAGAAAATATTGCCAAGCAAGCCGAACCCTTCAACAAAATTATCAAGTCTTACGGCTACGAATGTTAAATTTCGTATCAATAAATAATTAATAAAAATATTAAAAAAAAGTTAATTTAACCCTTGTTACACGTCTTAATACTTAAAGGAACACTGTAAATGGCACAGCCGAAACCGATGTGTTTATAAACTAAATTTAACATAAGATGACGGAAAATCTTTTCAAATTAAAATATCGAAGTACAAAGATATTCGAGCCTTGTACACTAGCTGCCGTATTCATAAAAAATATTTTAGGTTTATTACAGGTTTATTTGACAAATTTTCCATAGAAATATGTCAAATAAGCCCTTGATAAACCTTGAATATTTTTTATGAATACGGCAGTAAGTATAACTATTTTTTTGGCTAAAAACTTGACAGGCACCGAGTGAATTTATAAAACTTTCCAAATTCTTGTTTTGCAATTTCAAATTCAATAAACCACGAGCGAAAAAGTTTAAATGTTACTAAAATGATATACATTTCAATACCTCCCTAGATATTAGTATTAGTGCATTCACGTTATGAGTTATATTTGAATATGTTGAAACAAAGTAAAATCTTAAAAATTATTTTAAATCTGCCATCAAAAACATTCGAACTCCAAACTTCATTGCATTTGGAGCGGAACCTATATTAACGATTGCGTAAAAGTAAAAACGCAATTATTATTATTTTAACATGAAATTATTCAGCCCTATCTGTCAAATTTTAATATTTGTAAAAAATATCAAAAGTTATTACCCTATTGTAAACTTTCCTTAAACACTGCATCTTCTTGCGATGTTCGATTTTTTTAATTCTGATTGCTGTACTAAATTGAAGTAGCCTGCAACATTTTTTTAATATAATGAAAACTTCCGAAGTTGAATGAAAACGTTTAAATTCAGCACATCTATGGATCGCAGCTGACATATTTCATTTATTTTTTATTGGATTAAAGAACACCGCAAAATGTTTTCTTTAATCTATGACTAAAATGTAGTCGATGTCCAAATACGCCGACCATGATAAAGAGCCAGTGATGGTGAGTAGTCACTATCATTGACTCGAAATCAAATGCATATCTATGAATGTTTAGTAGTATTCGATGGAAGTCAGTTTTTAAATGTAGTGTGAACCGTGACTAAATTGAAAACTAATTACCTGCAAAACTAGCTTTTAGGAGTTATTACTGTTGCAATAAAGGGGCATTAAGGGCAATCATGAATAAAATTCCGCGAGAAATTTTTCCCGGGAAACAATTTCAATCAATAGGAAGTAATAGGATAAACAAAAAAATTCTAATAGGAAAAGAGAAAATTTCTCGCGGAATTTTATGCATGATTGTATGACTAAATTTTTTTGTCTACAACTTTGTTGTAAACGATTTTGGAACAATATTATGGTGTATGACTCAAAAAAACAATTATTACCCCGTATTCAATTAAACTTTTTTTTTAATTAAATATCAAAAAAAAAACGAAATATCCTGAAGAAGTTAACCGAAGGTTAACGAAATATCGAACTAATAAAAATATAAGCAGACTCATCAGAGCTCAAAAAAGTGGAAAAATTTGGTAAAATAATTACCCCTTATTTGTGAATGGCGTCGTCTACGTCTCATCAAGACGACATTAAATATCGTCACTTGTTTACTCTGTATCGGCAACAATTGGGTCTTGCTGACAATCTCTTACTAATCTCTAGGCTTTGTAAATTAATGGAGCATGTTAATAGAAGTCAATTTTTGTCGACAAAGAGTATACAAGTGACAATTTTTACTGTCGTCTTGATGTGACGTCGACGACGCCATTCACAATAAGGGATATTTATTGAAAAATGTGCTAAAACTTTTTAAACTGATACGTTTTTAAAATCGATTTTAAATAAATTTAATTTACATAGTTTAAGAATAATAAAATGCTAATTTATAAACCGTGGTATAAACTCTCGCCGAGAACGATAGCAGAAAAAATCCTTTCCCCTTTATAGATAAATAAAAAATCGGTTAACATGTTTTAAAATCATTTTTTATACTATTAAAATAAATGCATTATTTTTCAATACCTAAAAGAAATTTAGAAAACTTTATCTAGGACACATAGCATGACGTCCCCCATCAACTGGCAAGCTAGCTCCAGTAATGAAACTAGCTTTATCGCTAGCCAAGAAAACAATAACACCAGATACTTCATTTACTTGACCGGGACGGCCCAAGGCATGCGTTGTTTTGCAATGCTGGAGAAATTTTGTATATGCGTCGTCATTCATCCCACCTCTTTTGTGAATTTCAGTAACGATTACACCCGGATTAACAGAATTACAACGAACTCCTTTTGTAGCCAATTCAAGAGCGACACAACGTGTAAACTGGTCTACAGCGGCCTTAGATACGTTGTAGGCCAAAACACCCGGAAATGAACGTATTCCATTAACACTGGACACATTTACAATGGAACCTTTTGTTTTAATCAGTTCCGGTACCGCCAACATTGTAAGTTGATATACTGATCTTATGTTCGTGTTCATTACACGGTCATATTGTTCCATACTGGTATTTTCTATAGTGCCGGTTTCCAAAATACCAGCATTATTAACTAAAACATCTATTTTACTATACTGGGCCATAGTTTCGGTAAAAATGCGTCTAACATCTTCTTCATTAGACATATCGGCCTGGACAATAAGTGGAGCATGACCTTTGATGCCTTGAATCTTATTAGCTACTTCTTGTAGATTATCCATATTGCGCCCAACTAATGTTAGCAATGCACCCAACTCTGCAAAGTGTTTTGCTGTTGCGGCACCAATTCCAGAACTTGATCCAGTCACAATAACAACTTTTCCGTTAAAATCCATATTTGCTATAAAATTAGTCTTATAATCCACGTAAATCAATTCCGGTTATTGAATGAAGGTTAATTTCATGGGTAAATGATCAATTGATTGTAGTATATACGTATGTATATATGAACCACAGAGCTTTTGTCCAAAATGGAAATGACTGATAAACTCTGTTGTTATCAAGGTCGAATCCATATGAATTTGCCTTTGTTGCTATAATCAACTAGTATAATCAAAATAATGATGCCACACTTGTATGTAATAAATTCCATTCCACTACGATATTACCCAAGGCGATATAATACCAGGTGGTCTTGATTTGCAACTCTGCATATCCGCCTTGTATATTTGTGACTGAATATTTCCCAACGTTTTGCCATTTTGCTTTGATTTGACAGCAGAGAAGCTATACCAGCTTGTGAATGAAGATCACCTGATGTGCATCGCTTTTATATTACCCCTATACACGAACGCACATTTTGGTCTATGCCTAGGTCCAAGGTGAATTCACATACTGTGATCTGAATTCACCAGCTAACTATCACCTGATAGTTTCTCTACTGTCAAATCAAAACAAGCGCGGAAATATTCTGACAGCAGAAAATTATACATTAACAAATATACAAGGCGAATATGCAGAGTTGCAAACCAAGACCACCTGGTATCAATATGCTTTGTATGCAATTAACAAAAATTGTGCGCTTACTTGGGGGGCCACACGTTACATTTTTGCCTTTCAATTTGCAATACACTCACACAAACACACTCAAACTTTTTGACTTGACAACTAGATTGCTTTCAAATTCACCTATCCACAGCTAGTCACAGCATACATACAAATTTTTTGTAGGTTTATTTTTATTTGAATGTTGACATTTTGGGTTAAGATTTCATGATTTTTTATATGGAGTATGAAGGATGGGGTAAAGTTAGCTGACGACCAGCAGTGCTGATTACTACACTTTGCATACATTGTTTGAAGCTAACAATTTGAGTTGTTTCATAGTCGGTGGCATTTAGAAAATGGAAGTGACTATCAATTTGTGCCACAGCTATCAATTTAAAGGAATTTTGACACACTGTATGTGTGATGAAACTGAAAGCGATTTATTGAACGTGTGCCTGCAGCGTTAAAAAATGTTCCCGTCTGTGAAGGCTCAATGACAATAAAAATGCAAAATGTCTGGCATCCCTGAAACTTTTTAAGTGACATTCAAGGCGAATGATACCAGGTGGTCTTAATTTGCAACTCTGCGTATTGGCCTTTTATATTAGTTAGTGTAAAATTTTCTGCTGTCAGAATATTTCCTAGCGTTTTGCATTGATTGACAGCAGAGAAATTATGTCAGCTGGTGAATTAGGATCACCTGATGTAATTTCGCCTTGGTGACATTGATAACATTTTGAATTAGAGTTGTGCTTTTCAGCTCAGCTCACTTTACTGAAGTATTTCATTCAGTAGCTCAGTTCATTTGTAGCACTATTTTTTTGTTTAGTATTTCAGATATTTTAATATTATCACAATATATCAATTATTTTTTTGATGTAATTGTGCGACACAAAAAGTATGTTAAAAAAAGCACAAGATCTGTATGGAACTTTTTCATTAGGTAGGTCGTTTTAGACACAAACCTATAACCTAAATTACATGCGTTTAATTAAAGGTTTGTGTCTAAAACGAGCTGCTGAAAAGGTTTCATAGAAGTCCACATGTAATTTAAATGGGTTTGATTACAGGTTTGTGTCTAAAACGAGCTACTGAAAGAGTTCTATATAAATCTAGAAAATACTCAGTACTGAGCTGAAAGCGCTCAGTGGATTGAACGGCTCACAGCACTCAGTGAAGTGAATCATTCAATTGAACTAGTTCATTCATGAGGCGCACTGCTCTATTTTGTATTCCTCAATATTTTACATATCATCACAAAGAATTGCAAAGAATATCTGTGAATATTATATTGTCTGAAGCAAATGAATTTCAGTGGAAAAGTGGTACTTATAACTGGAGCCAGTTCTGGTATTGGAGCAGCAACAGCCGAAGAGTTTGCCAAACTCGGAGCCCGGTTAGTGCTAGTAGGCCGTAATGTAGAGAACTTAAAAGAAACTGCAGCAAAATGTGTTAATTCCGCTACTCACCTACAGGTGAGAGCTGACATGTGTAAAGAAAGTGATGTGGAAAATATTATCAAGGCAACTATAGATAAATTCAATCAATTGGATGTGTTGGTAAATGCAGCTGGTATAATTGAAAATGGTTCGATCGAAAACACCTCTTTGGAACAATTTGATCGTGTTATGACAATAAATGTTCGTTCTCTGTATCAATTAACAATGCTAGCGGTTCCGGAATTAAAGAAAACTAAAGGAAATATTATTAATATATCGAGTGTGTGTGGTTTAAGATCATTTCCCAATGTTTTGTCTTACAACATTTCCAAATCGGCTGTAGATCAATTAACTAGATGCGTTGCATTGGAACTTGCTTCATACGGTATACGATGTAATTCCGTGAATCCTGGCGTTATTGCAACAGAACTTCACAAACGTGGTGGCATGGATGAAGAAACTTACACAAAATTTTTAGAGCATTGCAAAATTACACATGCTTTGGGACGTGCGGGTGAAGTTAATGAGGTTTCTGGAGCTATTTGTTTTTTGGCTAGTGATATGGCGAGCTTTATAACCGGCATTAATATGCCAGTCGATGGTGGACGTCATGCAATGTGTCCAAGATAAATTTGAAAAATATTCATACATACATCTGTATGTATAGATTCATTCATACATTTATGTACATACATACTCAACTTAAAACTTATTTTCTACAAAACAAATTTTTTTTTGAGTTAGGTATGTCTCTATTGCAATAAAGAAGCGATATGTATGTTTGTGTGTTTGGCTGGGTTCACACTTTTGAGTTTTTGGAAGAGAGCGATGAAATAGCCTCTTTGATTGATGTAATTAGCCATTATACTAGTTTCTCAGGAGAAAGGGTTGCACATCCCTTGGTTGTGAAATCTGCAAAAGAAAAAATGTAATGGGTATAATGGTATGAGATTTAAAGGAAATTTGAAAATTCTGTTTGAGGTTGGATAGATATAAAACTTTTACCGGCAAGATATTACTGGTATACATACGAGGTTTGTTCAAAATGTATCGCGAACATTGAATTTTCGCGGGATACATATATTCGAATTTTGATTTTTTGTGGCGTTATATTGGTACTTATGTCTCTCACTTATGCCGACAATTTCGGCCATTTTGAATGTTCAGTTAATTGTTGACAGCTGCTTTGCTTGGACGCGTTTTGGTTCGTCTTCGATTTTTACCTTGGTTCGTGCGGCAGCTTCCATTGAGATGATTGAGCTTTGGTTTCCACTTCATAACAATAAATCCACGATTCGTCACCAGTTATGATCCTCTGGAGCAAATTTGGGTAAAAAAAAATTGAATCAAATACCATCCAAGTATTTTGTAATTTGTTAAAGTAAATCCCCATAATATACCAAATTTTGTATGTATTTCGTTTTTGTAATATACAATTTTCCCATAAAAAAATTTGTCAACGCTAAGCGTTGCGTTTTGCAAATTTAGGCCCTTAGCTTGAAAAATTATAAAGTTTCTTAATTATGGTTTGCTCTTGTGTGTTTAGTCGTTGCCTAGTTTTTGAAATAAAAAGAAAAGTCGAAGAAATTTTAATTATATGGTGGTGTGTCCTTAGTTTTGTTGTTTACTTTATCACATAAAATGGTTTGAAAAAATCACCTCTTTTTGTCTCTGGTGAATTGAAAATTTATGAGAAAATACATACATGCAGCTACTCACAGGCAAAGTGGGATACAAGGGTCTCGATTTGCAATTCTGCGTATTCGCCTTGTACATTTGTTAGTGTAATATTTCTTGTTGTCTGAATATTTCCGAACGTTTTGCTTTGATTTGACAGTAGAAAAATTAGAAGCTCATCGTCATCTGGTGAATTAAGATCACCTGATGTGAATTTGCCTTGGTGTTGATGTTGCTATGTTTGGGACCCAAAAATAGATGTCTTGGTTAAATTTGAAAAGTTTAATTTAATATAATATAATATTTTATTTTCTGAAAAAATATGTTACACTCTATGTATGTAACATTTTTAAATCACCTAGAATCACTCAAAGTGCTACATATTCTATTACTACAATCGAACCAAATTAGCTGCTTTTATTTACAACGGTTACATTTTAACATTAATGTACTCCATTAGAGATTTTAAAGGCTATTAAGAGGTTTTTCGCACACTATTATGATTTTTAAGTACAGATTGACATCAATATCAATATTTAACTAACTTTATTTATTTTAGTTTTCTTGAATAGCTGTAGTTGTTATTTACATTTATTTTCTTTACATACTCTTACAACTACAATTTGAAGCTGAAAAAAAGTCAGCCAATGTAGTAATGATAAAGTAAGAAAATAAAAAAACATGTTGATTATTGAGTTCTTGTTTCAACTTTGTTATTTGTTGAGCTTCTCATTTGCTTAAATGAAAGTTTAGCATATTAACTCTAGTTGTTCTAAGAAAATTTTGGGTAAAGGTTCCCTGATGATCTGCATTAGCAACAGTGAAATGCGCATAGGATCCAGCTAAACCCCTCAATAATCAATTTCAATGTATTTTATTAAAAAAATATTTTACTTAATAAGTAAAATAATAATTTGGGATTACTAGTGCGTTAACAAATTTTAAACTTAAATTGTAACAATTCCCACAAAAAACACTATTTATTTATTTTAATTTTTATATTTTGTATTTAAGAAACCTTCTCCCGAAATTATAAACATGACATGCAAAATAAAACCTTCGTTACCACAGTTAGAAAAAAGGGCGGAACAAATCAAGTTTAGAGACATCTCTCAAAAATTAAAAAAAAGTATCCTATCCTATAGAAAATTGAAAAATAAGACAAAAAAATTAATTAAAAAAATTGGCGGCGAGGGTTAGTTTCCGAGTTATTGGTCTCTGAAATTCTGGTACAATATAGTGATTATACGGTGTTTTCCTACGAATATAACTAATATTGCTATCTCAAAAATTAAAAAAAGGGTCCTATCCTTATAAAGTTGTCCTGCACTTCCGGCCCTCCGGCATGGCCGGCCTTCGGTCGGGCTAAAGAATTTTCTCCACCATGATTTTTCCCAAGACGGCGCAGCCTACTAAATATTTTCTGCATTGAAAAGTTTTCTTGCCTAATAACGTTTTCCTGTTTTCGGGCGGGCTTAAGGATTTTTTCCACTATGATGTTTCCCAACACGGCGCAGCATAATAAAGAAATTTCCATTTGCTAGTACGGACTTTCAAAAGAAAAGTACGCGGAATTTTTTAAATTTATTGCCTATCTTAGGGATGTTATAAACATAAGTGGAGACTTTTCAGTCAACTGAAACAAAAATTACGACCTGTCCCACGATGTCACTAGAAATAGTTCGATCGAATACTTATATTGAAAACAACAACAAATTTTCTAATGTTATTGTTGTTTGCAATACAAGTTGTCGATCGAACGTTTGCTGGTGACATCTTGAGACAGGCCTTTAATGTTCAAACAATTATTTGGTCACGTAATATTTGGCATTTCGAATTTTCATCAATTGTAATTACTTTTTGTGTTTTTGTGTGTTATAAATTCGAAATTAAATGAATTTGATTGTATGCAAACATAGTTCTACACAAAAGGCTACACGATTATTTTTCCGTATAGAAATAAATGTAAATTTCCAAACGTTAAATTCCGTAAGAACTCCGTACTGGGCTTAAGAGTGCACAACATAGGCATAGGTGTGGTCCGAGATAGATTGGGTCAATATTGTTTGCCCCTCTTTTCAACCTAACCCACAGAATAAGGGGGCAGGGCTGAAGAACATTTCTTGCGCCATCGTAATTATTTCTTAAGTGCGGTTAGGTTCGCAATGGTTGATTTATTTGACTAAATCAAATAGATAATTGAATAGTTCTGCGTATGTTTTGTGGAATTTCGTTGTTAACCACGCTGCTGCTTCCTATGTGCAGGCATAAGTCACTCATAGTCAGTCATAAAAACATTTACAAAAATGCTGTCAATAAATTATTGGATATACATATGGTTTAAGTCATATTTTGTAAATTCTTTTTTAAAAGTATATTATAAATAAACAACTAAATAAATATGTAAATAATGCATCTGTTTCGGAATATCGCTTTTTAATATTTCGCTCTTTCATAAAAAAATATAGTGCATACATACTATGTATGTACATATACATGTACATACATATGTATGGTAAAACGTAAGCAATCATTTATAATTAATGAATTATAATAAGGTGTAATGACTAATAATAATACATATTATCAATTTTAATATTTTTATTCATTACTTCTATAGATTCCACAGTGGGACTAAAATATTTACAAATAGGTTAGGTTAGGAAGAGTGGTGCTATACCGCACCTCCACTCGGAGACCCAATTGCGTCCATTGTGATTCCCTTCTGTTGCCCAAACAGTAATATTTACCCCCCTTTTATAGCCAGAAGTGACCGTATTAACCGTTCTTGAGTCACCGAATTCCCATGATGAAGTCCCTGATGTCCTCCAGTTTACACTTCCCGATATCAGTAATGCTTTCATGGTAACGTCTGCTCAGCCATCTAAGCCTATGACGTTGCAGCTTCGGGCAGTGAAAGATAACATGTTCAATGGTTTCTGGTTCTTCTTCATCCACGCATATTTCTACAAAAATCTGGAGTGCCAGTTTCCCAAATGCTGGTTCTTGCTCTGACCGAGCAGTGACCTGTCAATTCGCATCGCCTTCCTATTCATGTCCAGTAGCAGTTTGGATCTTCCTGAGTCAAGTCCTCCCTACTTCGCCATGAACTATTGGTCCTGCTTTCTATCCAGTTACTGAGTTCCCTATAGTAATGACCTATTGGTAATTTTACCGACCTTTCTATCATTCCTTCATCTAATGCCGACCCTATTTTTGCCAGCTCATCGGCAATTTCATTTCCCTCAACACTGCTGTGGCCAGGAACCCAACATAGTCTGACGCTATATTTACCCATAAGCAAGTTGAGGGCTCTCCTACAGTCACTACAAGTTTCGATTCAAAGCTTTTAGTTTTGCTTGGCTGTCGACGTAGAAGGTAACCTTCTCACCTGCAGCTACATTTCTGGTCATCAGCTCTGTGGCCCTGAGAATCGCCAAGATCTCAGCCTGGAAAACGCTGCATTCATTCGGCAGTCTGAAAGAACTTCGAATGTTCGTTCCCAAGATATAGACACCAGCCCCTGTGCCTTCCCCCATTTTTGTAAAGACTGCACTTCCCTCATATAGCTTATCGGATTTGATCCAATAGTCCCTATCCGGAATTACCATTGAGGGTGTTCTACTAAAGTCGATTTCAGCGACCTTATAGTCCGAAAACCCAATATAACGGAACTGATCTCATTGAAGATTGATGTGTGACCTGTTATTCCTGTCCTCACCAAACCTGTTTCTACGAGTCTAAGGAGACTTCTAGTCGCCGTTCCCACCAGAAAGTCCTCTACAGGAAGTAGATGAAGTATGACGTCCAATGCAGCCTGAGGTGTGCTCCTCTGAGCACCTGTGATACCCATCGAGGCACATCTCTGAACCTTAGCTAGTAATTTCCTGTGGCTTTCCTTCCTCAATGCCTCCCACCATACCACACAACCATAGGAAATAACCGGCCTGACAACCGATGTGTAGATCCAATTTACAATCTTCGGTTGCAGACCCCAGTTCCTTCCTATGTAGTTCCTGCATGCGTAGTAGGCATTGAGCCCTTTCTTTAGCCTTTCCTGCGTGTTCCTTTTCCAAGAAAGTTTGCTATCTAGGAAAACACCAAGGTATTTAGCTCCCTCTGCAAGTCTCAGCTCCATCCTAGGCAGTACAAAGCTTTCTACTTTGTATCTCCTGGTGAAGAGGGTTGACTCCCAATCCTTTACTGCTGGCCTACGAGGATAGATGCCATGTTCTTCTTACCCATAAATATTTACATGTAGCTTATATCCATAGTATATGTACATACCGCTCATTTACTTCAATAGTGTCACAACTCAAACTAGTTTTGCAGAAAACGAGTTTTCAGTTTACATACAACTAAATGAATATATGAAAAAACTATTCTTCTCTCACGAGGTGAGAGAGAGATAAAAAAAAGCTATTTATATGAAATTTTTACACAAGGTAAAATTCGAAATGCCGAATTATTTTTCATTATTATTGAAGTAAATGAGCGATATGTATGTACATATTGCTCATTTAATTTAATAGTGTCATAACTCAAAAAATGCGTAATTTGAGTTCATAATGCAGAATAATTCGGCATTTCGAACTTTATCGTGTGGAAAAATTACATATATAAATTAATTGTACTACCACCTCCTGAGAGAATAATGTAAATTGAAAATTTTCAACGCGTTTTCTGCAAAACTAGTTTTGTGGAGTTGTCACATTATTGAAGTAGAAGACCGATATGCACGTAGTTTAAAGGATATTTGCATTTGCATCTTTAAATTGTTATTGTTGACGTTTAATTTATTTAATCGCATATAATACATATTTCGTTAAAATTTTTAAAGTTTCTTGTAATAGTTATGAACTGTACTAAAAAACTTTATACCGATGCTAAAAGGCCTGTGATTGTTCCAATAGTTACGATGGGAAAATGGCAAATAATCTTATGTGTGTATCCCTGTCTTCTGTCGATCTCCGCTCCACTACCTTTTCCATCCCAATAAGAAATTTTGCTTGAAATCAAGTGTAAAACAATTGTTATTCAAGTCACACATTCAACTGTCAAGAGTTGAATTAGGCTTGATTTACAGCTTATTTCAATAGCATTCTCCAGTGAAATGGGAACATGAATTCAAGTCAAACAATTCAATTGTATTACAGTTCAATTCAAGCCTTGAATTATACTATAATTCAGCCTTGTATTACATTTGAATTCAAGTATATTTCAAGCTTCAAAAACAGTGCTTTTAAAATAAAAAGGAAAATGCAATTCATTTGTTTTCTAATAATAATTTTCAGCATATCTACATACCTTCACTATTGTTTTCATGTTTGTTTTTTCACAACAATTTAAATTTTATGAATAAATAAATTACTTATTTGACAAGGTCTGAACACATACATATCGTCGCCTTAAATGCAAACGGACGTAACTACTAGGGATGCCAATCCCGTAAATCCCGGGATTTTCAGGATTCAGCGAATCCCGATTCAGTCAACCCCAAAATTGTTTACTAAGTTTTGTTTGTTTTTAAAAATAAACTCATCATAACCAGTGGGAAGGTCATGATAGTAACCGTGGCAAGACAATATTGATCTTTTATAATTGAAATTTATTTGCCGGTGGTTAAGCATTGTCTATATATTTATTTCATTGATGCTTTACAAACCGTTAGTAGACTTCAACCACATATTTTGAACAGTCACAAACCTCTTCTCTTATGTACAGACTTTCAAAAACTATTTGAGAATTCACAAATAATAATATTTTTGAAAATCACAAAAAAATAAGCGTAGTAAGCTTAGAAACTTTAACAAAGCCCAGCAAATAATTTATATTCGATATGAATCTGGGTTTTATTAAAGTTTCTAAGCCTACTACACTTATTTATTCTTTGTGGTTTTCAAATATATTATTTGTGAATTCTCAAATAGTTTTTGACTATGTAATATGAAATAATTATAAAACTTTTGTTTGTGAACCTCTTTCAAAGACGTTTTTTAGTAAATACCTATAAAAAGCATGTGTCTTTTAACGTTCAAAAAACCCAAAGTCCCGAATAATTCCTGAATCTCAAAAAATTTCGGGATACCGAAAAACCGGGATTTGATTTTTTGAAATTCCGAATACCGGGATCGTAAAAACCAGTCCCGATTGGCATCGCTAGTAACTACACAAAAATTCGAAATCGAGTTCTTGATTGATTATGGTTCATTTTATCAAACTACGTACATGTTCACGCAAATATTTAGACCTCTGCGATAAAAAAATGACGACTTTATTAAAGAAATTCAAACGGACGTAATTACGAATGCAAGTATTTTTTTTTATTGCAAAGAGCGTAACTAACATAAAAGCTTAAATATATGTAAAAAGGAAATAAATGGTTAAAAACGTATATGTAAGTATCCATACTACAAGTAAATTTCGAAGAAAATTTTCAAGAATACTTTAAAATGATTGAAATTTCTCCCTTTTACAATTAGAATTGTTCCCAGGGAAAAATTTCACGCGGAATTTTATTCATGATTGCCCTGAATATTTTCAAACTTCAAAATTACTTGAAATAAAAACTTAAAAAAAATAATTAAACCGACCTTATGCACTAATAACAAAAATTAAAATTTTTAAAAACCCCCGATGTATCTAGAATAGATGTGATATCTTCTAAACCGACTTTCTTAAAACATATCTAAGAACCCTCTCGATCAAGTCACATTTCAAACAGAAAAATTTAAATCAAAATCCGTCCAGCCGTTTGGTCTGTACGTGGACATGGACAGACACACAGCCACACTCTTCAAACTTATAACACCCCTGTTTTGGTCGGGGGTTAAAAAGTTAAAAATAAAAATATTATATGCGTTAACTACTTAACTATTTGCAGTCGGTGAAAAGAAGGAATAATATATCTTATCACTTAACAACCTAGAAATTAATTTCTGGGCTTTCTTGGCACCGTTTTATAAGTTTTTATTTCTTACTTTTTAGTGGATATATTTAAACATAAGCACTTACACCTTTTACCAAATAAAGTTATTTAAAATAGTGTCCGATGCAACTTCTCATCCCATTGCATCACTGTGAACTAAATTTCATTTAAATATTTAAGTCATAAATATTAATAACCTTTTTTTTGGCGTTTTATTTATTTTGAACACTGAATTTAACTACTGTGTATGATAGGTAGCCCTCCCCTTCATCACCACTTTTATGCTAGATTACGAGTTTTGACTATAAAAGAATTATCACCAAATTTTAAGACTCACTGATATAGCATCCTAAATATGCGTTAATTAATGATGACTTTTTATGGCAGACACCCTTTCCCCTGCTCCTACAGCGCTAATTTTCTACTGGGTTATGTGCATTGAATATAAAGGAATTCAGAACAAGTTGGAAGACTATCATTGATAAATCATACTAGATATGCGATAATTAGTAACTACTCGCTGCTACATTACCACTTTCCTGCTGGATTACGCGCATTGATTACAAAGGAATTCTCACCAAGTTTGAAGACTCTCATTAATATAGTAATCGAGATAAGCGATAATTAATAATTACTTTGTATGGGAGGGAGCCTTCCCTGCTGGATTTAGGATATTAACTATAAAATAATTCACGGTTTTTAGACGTTCACTGATATACTATTATTAATATGCAATAACCGCGCATCAACTGTAAAGTAATTCTCACTAAGTTTGAAGCCTGTCAATGATATAGTAGGCCATATATGCCATAGTTAATAATTAGTTTAATGGGGATTTCTATCCCCCTACTCCTATCGCAAATTTGTGAAAATGAGATCATTTGTGGAGTATACCATTTCATATAGAAAAAGAATTTATAACATCGCTTTAAAAATGCGGATCAATGTGTTAATTAGTGATTACTTTGTATGGGAGGGAACCCTTTCCCTACTCTTACACCACTACTTTTTCGCTGGATTACGCGCTTTAACTGTAAAGTAATTGTCATTTATTTTATAGCCTCTCAATGATATAGTATTCCATATATGCCGTAATTAATAATTAATTTGTATGGGAGGTATCGCATATTTGTGAAAATGGGACCACCTGTGGAGTATACCATTTCATATAAAAAAAGAAATTTTAAAATCGCTTCACAAATGGCGGAGAAATCGGTGAAGATATAAAGAAAAAACATACATGACGAACATATGGCCTCCTCCTTTTTTAAGTCAACTTTATTTCCAGTTAAATTACTTGTAGGTCATTTCTATTAATATCTACCTTTAACGATGCTCTCATATAAAAGGAGTTCACCACTTAACTATTTTGTAGAATATAAATGGGGTTGTTATCACATCCCTAGAAGGAAAGAAACTGACACGAAACTGGTTAAATGACTGGTGCCCAAGTGGTAGGGACCAGTCTGAGTTTTAAAACTTCCTATGACACGGACCAAACATGCCGAACTCATCCAAATGAAATTGTTGATGTTCTTCAAATTAATACCATATACAATAACACTGTAAGTACCTCAAAATGACACAGAAAAACGCCGATACAACCCAACTTAATTTTGGGCCGAAAATTACTGTGGTATAACGTTTTAGAAGATTAGGTAAAAATCAAGACATATTTCATTTTTAAGTTTGTATTATCCCGCAAGCTATTTTTATACTATATTTCGAAAAAGGCTTCGAAAAGTATTTTGAAATAATATTATTTATTGTTTATTTGTCGATACTTAACTCCAACAGTGATAGCCGTTTATTTTCAGGTGGATACAATTGAATTATTTTCAACTTGTGGCACTAGTTAGTCTAATTTTATCAATTATATTACAAAAAAATTCCTCAAATATGGATTAAATAGTAAAAAAATTAAAAATAAATGAACTGTGCTAGCCGGAAGGTAGAATGCCATCATCATACGAGTTAAATTTCGACAAATAAACAAAAGCTAAATCGATTTCAAAAGAGATTTTGATGTATGAGAGACAATACAAAATTAAAAATGCAATATCTCTTGATTTTGACCTAATCTTTCAAAACGGAGTATACCACTGTGTTCTATGGCCTAAAGTTAAGTTGAGGGTGTCTCGGGATTTTTCTGTGCCATTTCGAAAGTTAAAATTTTACTTACAGTGTAATCAGAGGCATGCATCATTATATTTTGCAAGGATGACTGGCAGATCTAACCTTTATGTGTTTGTCCAATGTCTGATAATATAATACTAAGCCTTAATGGGAGTTATATTGGGGTGTCTATGAACAGTTTTAAACGACTTACGTAAGGTGTGCTCTTTTCACCGATCATTATTCTTAACATTTTGTATCTTTCCCATTCTCACAAAGTCACAGGACGAACAATTGATTCAAAGTTTATTATTATTAAAGTGCATAATAGTGGTTTTAGTTATTTTCTTTTTGTTTTGAAAACTCTACTGTGCAATAACATCAAGCAAAACCTGATATTTAAAAATAATTTTTAAACTCAAAAAGAAATTTGCAATAATTGAACAGGCCTAGACATGGCAGCACGCAGGGATCTCTTCAAATTCATACGCCGCACCATGTATTTCGCAGCCATGTATGCAAATCAGCAAGAACACACTTTGTTGCAATTGATATTTGAAATATTTCTTTATTTTGTCACCATCCATATTGCGATATTATACATGTGTACGATTTATTTAAACTTTCATAAGGGAGATTTGGAGCTGCTAGTCAATTGCTTGATGCAAACAATTATTTATTTGTGGACTATATTAATGAAATTCTATTTCCGCCGTTTACAACGAAATGGGCTAAATAATTTAATAGATTTTATAAATTCAAACTACAAAACATGTTCAGCCGTTGGTAAGTCCACTCACATAATTAATTATGTATTATCAATTACCACGACAAATACAAAGTCAAATGATTAAAAGGTTATATGTATGTATATGGATGTGTCAGAAGTTAAAAGGCCTAACTCAACAAAATAAAAAGTAGAGTAAATTAGTGATGTTTGGAAAATTGATTTCCAAAATTTATGAAAATTATAAAAGGTTAAAAAATATTTCTATGGTATTCAACAGAAAAAATGAGTAGGGGAGAGGATTCCCGCGAAACAGGTATGTTGGTTAATTTAATAAAATTCCAAAAAACATTTGAAGTTTCGGTTGAGAAAACCAATTCTTTTAATTAAAGTGCAGTTAATTGGAGTAACTTTTAAAAAATTCAAATGAGACGCAAAACCTATGCCGATTTTTATATTTTTTAAGGGAAAACATTTAAATAATAGAAGAACAAAATAATTTTCAAAGAGTTAACAACTAATTAGATAGATTCTAATATAACAAAATGAAGAAACTTTTAAAAAGTGGAGTTAGGCCTTTTATCTGCTGACACATGCATATGTAATTGCATACCCAAAAACAAAATAAGTATTTCAAAGAGTTAGTCATTTTCACGCCTCCTAATCATTACAAGAAGTGAATTCATATTTAGCGCTTTTCTAAATCCAAATAAACTCGTCATTATTGAAGTGACGAAAGCTTAAATCCAAAAAGATTTAAAATCAGGGGTACTTTTTTTAACCTATGAAAAAATGTCTTTGAATTGCAGAACATGTATTGGTTTGATTCATTCATTTTAATAAAAAGCATTTTTTTTTTAAATTCCTGCGCAAGCACATGTTTTAAATTAATCGAACCAGTTCGTCATCGCTTTAACTTAACTCATGATTCAATCCCATTTTATTGATTTTTTTTTGCTGGAACTCCAATGGACAAGGTTCGGACTCTCATGCAAGTGCATGTTTTTTTGTGATATAATTATAAAAAGGTTGAGTAATTATCTATCCGAATCATCAAATTTTGAATTAATTTGATATCGATTTGTAGTTGCATTTTCGTGGTAAGTGCATCATATTTTTCATATATTGGCAATAAATTCATATTTTTGCATTTATAATGATTGAATGAATGAATGCATATTTAAAAATTATAAAGAAATAATTAAATTCTATAATATATTCAAATATGTATATTTTCGAAGTGAGACTATTTTTTTTTAATCGCCAGAAGCTCCTTCTCTGGGGTAGCACTTTTTCTTACTTGTGCCATACAACAACAAAAAATAACGCATAATCTTTTTAACAATGTTTTTTCTGTCTCGATTGACACAATTCTAGGAATTTTGCAATCTTTTTGAGGGATTTCTCAGGTATAAATGATGCTTGCGACGAAACGATAACATTATTTGTTTCAACTTATTAACCGCACTTGTTAAATATTCAATATGCCAGGCAATACAAACATTTATGAAAATAAATAAACCATTATTAATTGCAGGAAAACCCTCTATTGCCGTGGGCAAATTATTAAAGACTACAAAATTGCAAGCAATGAAAAATTAAAATAGCGTACTGTTAAGAGCAGCGTACTGTTCAAAGCAATAATAAAACTTTGTTCTTGTATGCAAGAGTGAAAGTTAGCATTTCAAATGTTTTTCATTCATGAATAAAAATTCCAAATGATCTGATTCGAGAAAAGTACAGGGTGGGCCAAAAGTTACCATGGGGTTTAAAAGTTTAATAACTTTTTCGTTTATTAATTTTTTAAAATTTTTTTTTCAGATTATATAATATACAAAATGAAAAATTTTTTTACACTAAGTATGAAAAATAATGTCTCTTAAATGACCACCGTTTTCAGCTTCGCACTGATGGGCGATTATGATTATGAGTGATGAAGCTCATTTTCATTTGAATGGCTTTGTTAATAAGCAGAACTGTAGGTTCTGGGGTTCTGAAAATCCAAGAGCCATTCATAAACGTCAATTGCACCCCATTAGGTATACAATATGGTGTGGGATCACATCTGAAAATATCATTGGGCCTTACTTCTTCGAGAATGAAGATGGAAGTGCTGTAACCGTAAATGGAGAGCGATATCGGTTTATGATAGAAAATTTTTTACGTCTTGCTCTTGAAAACATACCTGGTATGTGGTTTCAGCAGGACGGAGCCACTGCCCGCACTGCCCGAGACACAATGGCACTTTTAAGTCAAATTTTTGGAGAGCGAATAATTTCCAGAAGTTCGGAAATAATTTGGCCCAGCGCGATCGCCAGTTTTGACAGCACCCGACTATTTTCTTTGGGGTTATTTGAAGTAGCGAGTGTATGCGAACAAGCCAGAGACAATCCTTGAACTCAAGGCAAACATTGTTGCAGAAATTTTGGAAGATATTATGGAAAATGCTCTAAAACGAGCCCATCAGTGCGAAGCTGAAAACAGTGGTAATTTAAGAGACATTATTTTTCATACTTAGTGTAAAAAATTTTCCATTTTATATATTATATAATCTGAGAAAAAATAAAAAAAAAATTAATAAACGAAAAAGTTATTAAACTTTTAAACCCCAAGGTAACTTTTGGCCCACCCTGTAGTAGGTAAAACGTGGGAAATATTAAATTAACAATAACATTGTAAAACGTTTTCTTAGAACGAAAATTATCCTTTTGAACGCTTTTTTGCGTTATAAAATTAACACACAAAATTCTCGATAAGTAATTAAACCATAAGTTAAAAATGTATACGTGCCTCTATAAAACTCGCTTTGAAATGTTTTGCCTAAAATTCCATAAAAATAATTAAATAAAAAAAATTTACAATAGACCTAAAATGCCATTTTCGTATGCAGTGGAATTTCCCACATATAAGGCCATGTCAGATACAACTTTTGCTTCGCGTTGCGTTGAACATCTAAGATGAAATGTACATGCGTAATGGAACATGTCACATAAAGTACTTTTAACGCAAAGCGAAACGAAAAGTTAGGCAACTCTCAACCATGATACAATTATACAAGCTACTTGCACGACTACAACAAAATTGCAACACCAAGAAACACACGTATTTTGTTGGTAGAAACATACCTATAATTGTCAGAAGCAGATGTCTTTTGTTTTTTAAAAATAACAATCACAGGGTAACTAACTCGTAAATATATCTGATATTTACTGAAACAAAATGTATATGGTTCGAAAGGTCTTAGTCTCTTCGTTCTAAATCCGTTTATAAATTTAAAATCCGGTTTTAAAAGACCGGTTTTTCACCCGTAACTCAAGATTTTGGCGGTGTTTGGAAAATTTTAAATACAGATTATTGTTATACTCGACAGTACCTACCAGAAAAATAGTAACACGTCCCAGGTATTTCGATTTCATTGAAATTTATCACACAGTGTCATTTTACTTATTTGTTCAGGATTTACGTACGTGACTATGGACGGATGTTATTCTATGGCCAACAAACGCATTAAATTGTATGTCTACTGCTGTTTCCTGTGCGCCATATGCTGGCTTATGGTCCCTATTGCATATGGCGATCGCAGTTTGCCTTTAGCCTGTTGGTATCCATTTGATTACAAGGTAAGTATAAAAATTGGAGAGAAAGAGGTGATAAAACAGGGAGAAAATGAAGTAAGAAAGTAACGACGCCCATACATTTTATTCTATAAGACAATATAACGCAACTGCGTGAAAATTAACTAATTTTTAAACTGGTCGGTTGACAAAGTATATAAAATATATATTCTATTACATATATGTATGTATATGTACATAAATTTATATTATACATTGTATAACAAATCTATGGCAATAAGGAAGAATTGCTTAAGTTATATTTTACTGTTTTGCAGGAGAGCACTTTTAAGCTTACAAGTCTATTTTCAGAAATTTATATCTATCAGTTAAATTGGGAAATTCTCTGTTAACCTTAATTTTTTTAAGCCAACATAGTTCTACACACTATAGATAATACACTTAAGTTGAAATATACCAAAGTGTAACCTTAAATAAGATATTATTCCAAATGAGATTAGAAGTCTAAAAAGATAAGGCGCAAGTCATAGTGCTATAACTTCCTGAAAAATTACACAAATTAATTGAGATTTTGACCGAGGGTACTTTCAAATATGCAGATTACGGACGTATCATTAACTCAAAATCAGCTTATCTCGACTTGAGCACTTTTTCCTTTTTGCCACAGAAATATTGTCATATCCCACCACAAAAAAAAGGGAATCTCGTCTAGATTTATGTACATACATCAGAGCTGCAAATGAATCATTCTTTTTTGATTTTAATTCGTTACGAATTAGCTAAATTTTGAATTAATTATTTTCACAACAAAAAACAATTGAATTAAATTTGAATGAATTCAAACGAATTAGGCAGAAATGAATTTCAATTCGTTTCCAATTCAAATGAATTTGTAGAATGAGTTGCAATTCGTTTTCAAATCAAATGAATTTGTTAAATTGAATTGCAATTCATTTCCAATTTGTGTGAATTGAATTGATTTTGAATTTATTCAAATGAATTAGAACAATGAATCAATTCAATTCAAATGAGCTGGTAATGAATTGCTAATTATTTTTTCTAGTTCATGTGAATTAATTCAAAATCAATTCAATTCAAATGACTTGGAAACTAATTGCAATTCATTTTGACAAATTCATTTGAATTAGAAATGAATTGCAATTCATTTGACAAATTCATTTGAATTGGAAATTAATTGCAATTCATTTTTACCAAATTCTTTGGAATTGACTCAAATTTCATTAAATTAATTTTTTTGTGTGAAAAGAATTAATTCAATATTTGTTAATTTAGTGCATGAATTTACAGCTCTGATACACATCAGAGAACGACAAAAATCACGTATTTTCTGATTTAATCATACTATAAATTTGTTATTCACTTTTAATCATGCAAAATAAATCAACATTGAGTAAAATCATCATCGTAATGGTGAACGATTCATTTAAGTAAATGTGAGCCGAGTGATCGAACATGTTTTATTCACATCATTCATCATACATTAAACTTTTGTTCACATTTAATCATGCAACAAAACTTAATATTGAATAAAATCAGAATCATACTTACGAACGTATCGTTTGGTTAGTTGCAAGTAATTTCATACATGTTTTATTAAAATTTTTATATAATCAGGTTTTCATGTTGAATAAAATCAAAGCAGAGGAATTATGAAAAATATTATTGTTTTAATCCAAATCAGTAAGCAAACACTTTAAAAAGAAAAAATGGAAAACGACCAGGAAAAGACTAGATCGTCTCTCGTTAGAGTATTATGCGAAAGAGTAGCTACTAATATTAAATATATAAATATTAATACATATGTATATAATGAGATGGAATCAAATTTTTATACAACGAAATAATTTTTGTCAAATTTAAAAATAATTTCTATTTGATATGCATGACCTTGAAATATTTATACGATGAAATAACATGTATAAAAGTTGTAAACTTAATCAATTTACACGCTATATGACGTTACATATACTCAACAACGTTGATAAATTTGAACGTATTTTGTGCAAATTTCTTCACGATAGAAACAACATTTTCACGTTGTATACCACGGTGTCCGCTGCTTTTGTACAAAATGCCCCTGCTTTGGGTGTTCTGTATAGATATATAAATTGCTAAATACATAGTACATAAAATTCCCTTGTTTCTAAAAAAATCATCATCACTTAATGTATACGCGCTCATACGCGCTCATTTTTGCTTTTTTGATTTTATTCATCATACAAATATTTGTTGATAATCAGAACGAACGCTTTTGCCTACTTATTTTATTTTTCATCAAAATAATCATGACCGAACCGAATTGATTGGTATGATGCGACACATGTTTAAAATCGTAGAGCCAACAACAACCGTATGATTGGAATGATTAAAAAGCAGCAACGATTATGTATGTTGGAACAAGTTTGAATGTATGAACACAAAGGCATGCTTTTAGGATATGGATTACGTATGAATATTTTTTCAATCAGATTTTGTCGTTCTCTGATACACATACATATGTTTGTATATGATAAAAATATTTATTCGAAAAAAATATTTTTGTTTTACGAAAGTTTAATGAAACTGTTTTTTTTCATAAAAATAATTTTTTTATTAGTCACAGTTTAGTTGATGGAAGTGTTTTTGCTGCAATTTTTTATTTCATTCTTTACATTTTTATAGGAATTACACATTAGCTAACATAAGTCCTCGTCCACACTATGAAACATTTGCTCTCAAACTTTCTCATGAGAAATATATGAGACAATGTATTAAGCTGTAAAACAAAAACTTCACAGTGTGGACACGAATGCAGTTTCAAAAGAAAAATCAAAAAAGTTTCGCAGCAAATGTTTTACTGTATGGACGGGGACTAAGGGTTTAAGTAACGAACGAGAGAACAAATAGAATTTCAAGTGCATGAATATGTGTACAACTTTTTATTAATATTTCCCCTTTCACCAACAAACTAAGACTTTCTAATAGAAACATTTCATTATCTAAACTGGGACTTGATCAAAAATATTTGTATGTATAATTTAATCCTCTCCTTTTCCTACATAGAAACCCGTGATATACGAAATAGTATATTTTCTTCAATTCGTTGCCCAAATACAAGTAGCAGCTTCATTTTCATCATCCAGCGGCTTACATATGGTCTTAAGCATTCTAATATCTGGCCAATATGACGTTTTATGCTGTAGTCTAAAAAATGTCTTAGCAACTGTCGCTATAAATTGTAATGCACCAATGAGTGACTTAAGGTAAGCTTTCAATGTGAAAATAAAATCAAAAAAAAAAAAAAAACGAAAAATGCTAAAGCAACAAATTAATTATTTAATAGAATTATTTTATTATAAAATCTGTCACACAATTTATATGGCAATATTATTATTACCTTTCACTTCTTTATTTCGGAAAAAATGTTATCAAGTAAGCAGGTTGGTTAGAAATTATATGACACCCTGACGATTACAAATTTATATAATGCATAGCAGAGTGTAGTGGGCTATTAGCCCATAATCTCACCACTTAACAATTCTTAGTGGTGAGTATCAATATACGAGTACTATACCATTTTGCACATCCTACGATGCAAGACCATTTGCACAAGACTGTGAATTGGGCTATTATGTTTTTTATATGGAAAGCAATGCCACACACGAAAAATATCGGAAATGAAAAATGTTTGCACTAGTACACACTATTGCGCTGTCACAAAATGCCATAGTATGTACTCGGCATAAATTTCAAGTTTTGAAAACGTATAATTTTTCAGTTATGTTTATTTTCAGCAGCAAAATTGAACATGGTCTTAACGAGTTTTGCCATACCACTTTTCATTAAAATCACACCATCATATAATAGTGGCTTAAAACTACATTATCGGGTATGTTCTGTATTCTAAGTGCAATGAAAACGTGCAACAATGCTATGGCAATTCCGAACGGTTTAATTTCCCGTGGAATACAGAACATACCCGTATGGCTTTATTTTTAATGTAAAATTGTATAGCAAAACTACTTTAGACTATGTTCAATTTTGCCACTTATGCTAACTTTATGTTAGTTTTTCATTATGCGAAGGGCAGCTAATGTTTTAGTGATTTTACTTTTGAATTTTTCACACCAAACAGAAAACTCAAAAAAATGCAGGACTTTGGAATGCGAGTGTCTGAAGCAAATGAATATTACTGCTCTAAGGAAACATCATACGAAAATATGCTGCGTTCCTCTGCTACAAACGAAAAATATAAAAATTTTCGGTATCATTTCCGTAACGCGTTTAAAGAATGTATTGATCATCATCGCTTTATTGTAAAGTCCTTAAATAAAATGGAAGATTTCTACAGTCCAATATGGTTTTTTAAAACTGGCGAAGTGATACTTTTAATGTGTTTGGTGGCATTTGTGTCGGTAAAGGTAAGTGAAAAATTTTTTCTACCTCTATAATATAGATATACTATATGTATATGCACATAGAGAAAAAATAAAATAGAATTTAGCTAAATTGTATCAATTAATATCAGCGAAAAAAAAACGAATTGAATTTGCAAGTCCTTATAAATAAATTTATAAACATTTTTGCATTTGAATTGAGGTGATTAATTAAATAAATATTATTTTTAACTGAAAGGATTAAAAGAAAACTTATTTTTTTTTCTGTGTAGTGTTTAACCAAAAATGTGTAAAAACAATATATTGGGCAGTGGAGACTATCAAATAAGCCATCAAGCGTCTGTATATGCATTAGTGTAGTTTAATTGACTCTTTTTTTTTGTTATTAGTTATGGTCGTTAAGCATTGTCTATATATTTCATTGGTGCTTGGCCAAATCATCAGTAGACTTCAACCACATTTTGAACAGTCACAAAACTCTTATCTTATGCACAGACTTTCAAAAACTATTTGAGAATTCACAAATAATAATATTTTTGAAAATCACCAAAAAATAAGCGTAGTAAGCTTAGAAACTTTAACAAAGCCCAGCAAATAATTTATATTCGATATAAGTTTATTTTGTTTTTCTACACCTTTATATAATTAGAAATCCATTGGATAACGATAAAATTATTTATAAGGCAAAATGAAAAATAAAATCTAAATTTAAGCCTACTACGCTTATTTTTCATTTGTGGTTTTCAAAAGTATTATTATTTGTGAATTCTCAAAAAGTTTTTGAAAGTCTGTGTATAAGATAAGAGGTTTGTGACCGTTCAAAATGTGGTTGAAGTCTACTGATGATTTTACTAAGCACTAATGAAATATATAGACAATGCTTAAGCACCAGCAAATAAATTTCAATTAAAATAAGCTTATGACAATATGTCGAATAATAAATTTCTTAGAAAAAGGAACAGTTTAGATAGCATAGTATCTCAATTGTGAAGTAAAGAAAAAACAAATGAAATTATAAATTTTCGGTAAATTTTTCACTTTTGCGGCTATCTAAGCGCTTCAGGTAGCGATGTTAAGAATCATTCATAGGAAGTTCATATGTTCTATGAAATCTTATATGTTTATTGAGATCTTAGGTACATTTTTGTAGTTTATTGTTTCCTTGAGTTTTGAACGGTGTGCTAGATATGGACCTGAACAGGGGAAAAAAGTTAAGAAAATCGAATTTTTAAAAAATTTGTGCGATTTTGATCTTGAAGATGAAATTTTTTTGATTTTATATGAGCCTGAGAAAATGATCAGTTTTTTGCAAAAATGACACCGAGACCCCAAATCTTTGGGGGCCCATAAAAAAAGTGCATGACTTGGGGCAAAACTTGGAGATACGGGTCTTTTTTTGGTCTTTTATCACGTAGTGGTGTCCGTATATGGTTATATTTCCATGACTTAAAAAATTACACATAGTGTTATTGCCTACAGCACCTACATACATATGTGTAAAAAATAAACACAACTGCACACACCCATTTCCATATGTGATTGATGAGTTCACTTGATCGTCACTAGGTCCCTTATATGTCTGAAAAATTTTAAATCGTTGTCCCACCAATATAGATTAAGGCCGAGTTTACATCTGTATGTTAGGCCGGGTTTACATCCGTGTGCCATGTGCCAAAGAATGCGTAACCTCTAATTACTAATGAAAAACTATTTGATTCAGACATGTATTTATTGATTTAAACAGTTTCCAATCATGTTGAATACTACAAAATTGTCTATTAGTTAACTTAATAAATACGTGTCTAAATCAAACAGTTTTTCATTACTAATTAGTGGTTACGCTTTTTTGGGCACATGGCACACAGATGTAAGCTCGGCCTTACTCAAAACTTTTCAAAATTAAAGTTTTTCGAATAAAAAAAAGAAGGAAAAAACAATGAATATAATGAATGTGAATTAATTTTATTTCCACGCTTTTAAGTCCACCTCTGCCAACTCGTCATTTATGAAGACCTTATCATTGGGACAATATTTACTTATGGTGGCTTTGGAATTTTTGGTTATTTGCTATTTTGGGGAAATCATTTATTTAAATAGCCAACGATGTCAACAGGCTCTCTTAAGAAGTCCTTGGTACATGCATATGCCTAAAATAAAAAATGACTTTCTTATATTTCTGCAGAACACCAAAAAGCCTTTCCAATTAACAGCCGGCAGAATTAATGCCCTAAATGTGGAATGTTTCAAAGCAGTAAATAGCAAATAGTAAGTAATAATTATATACCAATAATAATTATTTACTTTTAGATAATGACGACAGCATTCTCATTTTTAACCTTCTTGCAAAATATGGATGAACGCAATGAATAGAAATTAGAAATATACATACTACATACATACATATATTGCTGTAACATGCTTAATATTATAAATAAATACATAACATAAAGATATTGCTTTCAAATCAGTCCATTTTTTACTCTGCAAATAACTATTGGGACTTCATGATAAATAATCCAGGATAAAAGAAATATTTAGATGTGTATGTATGTATATGAATGGTAACACTTAGCTCATGTCTGATTTGACAGATAATTAGTTTTATCCTTCCGCTGAACGAATATGGTTGTGTATACGCTTGAACAACGCTGGGAAATATTGCCTGCGATCGAATTACAGAAGATGCCGATTTTGCCATGAGATGATTTTAAACAAGCAAAATTCTCGCATTTGGGGCACAGAAAACCCGCACGCATACATTGAAAAGCCGACGCACCCAAAACGAGTCCCTGTTTGGTGCGGATTTTGGTCCAGAGGCATAATTGGGCCAATAAGCAAGGAGTGGCTGTTATAGTCAATGGCGATCGTTATCGGGCCATGTTGAACGAATTTTTGTTCACAAAAATTGAAGAGAAGAATATTGGCAACATTTGGTTTCAACAGGACGGCGCTACGTGCCACACAGCCGAAGCTACACTCGATGTTTTGCGACCTGTTTTCAACAAAAAAAAGTTATCTGGCGGACCCTATATATAAAGACTCCATTAACAATTCCATCTCCACTTCAAAATGACGCTTTGTCCCATAACATCATTTGATTTGAAATCAGTATTGTGGTGCAGAATTGTACAAAGTGAAGCGAAAGCGAATGAAGAGTTTTTATCCAGTGCAAATTTTTATTACGTTCTGCTTAGAATTTCAGGTTTAAAATCTCTGCCGAACACAGACAGTAAGCGCAATTACCGACTTCTTGGTGTTTATGGTCCTTAGAGCCGAGAATTCAATCACAGCATTGACGACAATAGATTATTATTTATTCGCTACAGAAACAATGATATCTAAGATTTTCGGTCGAATCATAGACCAGCAGGCAGAGTACGAAAACAAACGAAACGATTACGATTCGATTACGAGTACGATTATTCCATTTAGTTTTTTATTGTTTTTGCACATGAGTACAAACTATACATTAATTTATCGTACGCAGCACAGTGGTTCAGAATCGTTTTTCATCGGCCAAAACTCTGTAACTTTTGAACTAATGAAGATTTTTTTTTAAATTTTTTTTCGTGTATAGATAACATCTTAAGCTTTTATCCAGTTTTAGTTTCATTAAAATCAGTACAGTGGTTGTGGAGAAATTTAAGGTTAAAGTTGAACTTTCAATAATTTTTTTTAATTTGCTTAGAAATGCGCGCTATTTATTTTTTATTTTTGTTGTAAAAAGTCCTTATAATGAAACTAAAATCATTTTTATAAAAACAACAAAGTAAGTTTTTGAAAATTGAATACATATGCCTAGTTTTTTCAGTCATAAATAGCTTATAGACTCTGAATTATTTGAATATATATATATACATAAGTATGTAAGATATGTGCAGACATAAATAACTGAACCGTTTCCACTAGATGAATATCTGCAAGACACTGAATTTAAAAATAAATTACTTAAATACTACTTATGAGAATCATAAAACTAGTTTAAAATAATTAAGTATCACTTAAAGCACAAATTACCTGTTAATATTTAAAATATAATTAGGTATCATAAAGCCCTTACGCTAAGTATTATATAATGAGGGATTTTTTCCAAAATCTGGCTTTTAGATTTTTTTTATTTTGGACTTTTGAGAAACTTTAACCATAATCCAAAGCTAAATATTAGTACCTGAAGAAATGTTAATCTATGGATATATCATAGATATTTATATTTGACCTCTTTTTATACAATGCACAAAACACGTTAGAAACACGTTATTTTAATATCATTCATTAAATATTAATATTTTTATACTTTATTTTACTCAAATAATAGTAAATGCAAATTATAATTATTATTAATTTGGCTAGAATATTGCTTCTAAATATTCCATATTCAGTTCTGTATTACTTCTGTTGTGTAGCAGTTCCTCAGTTTCGGCTTCCACTTTCGTTAGTTGTTTTTGTGATCGCAATTGGCAAAGCAAACTATCTTTAATGTTTTCACATCCGATTTCTTCATTTATATTTTTCAGTTTTCGCCTTTTAAATCTATCGCTACACTTATCTAGCGATTTTTGTGGTTTTCCTTCACTGTTTTTACTTGTAGTTTCAGAAGTTATCTGGATAGTAAGTTCACCTTGTAACCAATTCAATATGTGCAAAGCACATATTGAATTTACTTTTACTCCAATCAGCTTCCTTGTAGCGTTTCTTAAAATTTTTGACAAAAGCAGATACTTTTTCTGGTAAGTCCAATTCTGCTTCACTGCTGTAAGAATTTAAGTTTAATTTTTTATGAAAGTAACGTGTTTCCTAAAACGCTATAAAGTAAAACCTTCAAAAATTTATCAATCTTTTAGAATCAAATATTATTATTTTATTTTTATTTCCAAATTATTATCCTTTTATACTATACTCAATATAAAATTTTTAATCAGTCGTAAAGCAGCTCTGGGCGAGTCAACATCAAGCGTCGTTGGCAATTATTTCTTAAGTGCAACCAGGCCACTGTTGTTTATTGGCCTTCGAGAGTTTTGCGTCTCGCTCGCACTGGTTGACTGATCTGTCACGGATAACCGTATATTCTTGCGGTTCTTTTGTCGAATTTCTTTAACTACTTCCTATGTGAAGGCATAGCTCGCGTACAGTCAGTCACAAAACCTTTTTAAAATACTGTTAATAACATCTTGGGCATATGGTCTAGTTACTCCGCCCATATTTGTGCAACCATATTATGCAAATTTACTTTGTAAAGTATTTATGAAATAGATAAATAAATACCTTCTTTACGTTCATAATACATTTTTTTATTTTTTAAATAAATAAATATAGTTGTCAATTTTAAATAAATCTCACCATAGTATGTTGAAAGCATTTTGAGCTTTTTCTTGTCATATGAGCAACAGAATACCATGACAATTTTATTTAAAAATGTATAACAAGAAACTTGACAAAATTGTATGACAAAAAAATTTGTCACAATTTATTAGAATAGGGGTAAAAAGCTCATAAAACTTAGTTCACCACTAGTTTATAAACCTTTTTGATACAACTTTTCAATGTGTTTAGTGTTTAGGACAGTTTAATTTTGCTTTGTTATATAATTTTTACTAAAACAAAAGTACGCAACGTTTCTTTTTGGCTTTCAATTTTGTTTGTACACTATAAACATTATACACAAACTAAATGAATCATTAAAAAAATACGTTTCATCTTTTGTTTTGTACGCAATTGTACGGTTACTAGGAGTGAAACAAGAATTGTTTTGCTTGCGCTCTTTTTCATTGGAAAACTACTTGTTTTAGTGGATTCAAAAATTTTAAAATGTTTTGTCTTTGCGGGAAACGTTTGCGAATTGTTTCGTTTATTTTAGTACTTTGCCAGCAGGTGAACTGTTCACTGTGTTTTATTGATATAATTATATTTTAGATCATTTGTTATACCGTACAACAAAATTAAACTTTTCCTAACGCTCTAGCGACTGATCCTGGCAGAGGAGAAATAACTATACATATGTACATACATATATTGAAAGTTTACGTCTTATGCCTAGTACACATCAGGCATTTTTATAGCTTTGCTATTTATTTATCTGGCGGTACAGGAGTTAGAACGCGATTTTCGTAACAAAAATAATCGACACTATTACAGTTATAAATTTATTTTTGTTTTGATTTCTTTGTACTTAAACCAGAGCACGAAAATAAACGAAACAAATTG
The DNA here is from genome assembly GCA_936439885.1 of Nowickia ferox. Classification (NCBI taxonomy): domain Eukaryota; kingdom Metazoa; phylum Arthropoda; class Insecta; order Diptera; family Tachinidae; genus Nowickia; species Nowickia ferox. The sequence goes on from OW387023.1 coordinate 31,681,960, forward strand.
TTTGATTTGTTTTGTTTAATTCTTTGAAGTGAGAGAAACAAAAACAATGAGAACGATTGCTTAATTTGTTTTTTGTTTTGAGTACTTTCTACAGGACCAGATGCTAAAAATTTTTGCAGCTAAATTGTCTTAAAAAAAACTAAAAAATGCTACAAAATAATTAGTGTTAAAAAATAATGCTAAAATTTAATACTTCTTTTTAAGCAAATATTTTCTTTAAAAGTGGTAATTTTTGCAATTTCTGCTCATAGCGCCTTACAATATATGCCTTTTCTCGGTTTTGTTTCGTTTATAAACAATAACGTTCCAAAATTGGTGTTTCTAACAACATTTAAAGCTTTTTCAATGATTTATTCCGATTTTACGTAAAATGAACTTTTTCGTATAACCAAAAACACATTCAATTAAAAACGTTTTCGTTCGTTATTTTTAAGATCGTATGTATTTATTCATTTTCTAAAAACAGGCTTTCAGTTTTTACTTGTGTTCTTCAAACATGTAACAATTTGTTTGTTATTTTTAAGAAATTGTTAAATTAAATATCGCATGTATGTACGTGTATATTTGTAAATACATGTATTTATGTAAAAGTATGTACTTTGTATATTGTTACACAATAATACCCCTTATTGTGAATGGCGTCGCGACGCGTCGTTGACGTCACATCAAGACGAAAGTAAATATTGTCACTTGTCTACTCTTTATCGGCAATAATTGGATCTTATTGACAATCTCTTACTAATCTCGAAGGCTTTGTAAATTAATGGAACATGTTAATAGTAGTCGATTGTTGTCGACAAAGAGTAGGCAAGTGACAGTTTTTACTGTCGTCTTGGTGTGACGTCGGCGACGCCGTTCACAATAAGAGGGAATATGTATGAAAAATGAAAAAGATTTCAAATTATTATATATGTACATAAATTTGTATGCATATAAAGGAATCATTAATTATTACATATTAAATACATGATCAAATGAATATTCGTCATCAGATTCTGAATATTTGTTCAAATTATCGTTATAATACATGCAGAATGTTTGCTTGTTTAGTTGGTTAACCACATAATATAGACCCTATATGCATTTCGTTCATGCTTAGTAGATTTCAACACAACATTTTTCAAATAAGCGAAAAAACTTCATATGGTTATGGTAATACTTTTAATATGTTATTAAGAATCACATGTACAAACATAATAAGTTTAAAGACCTCAAACAAAAATCTTTACAAAACAAGCAACTTAATTTCTTAAAAAAAGTAAAATAGTTGTAAAAATATATTATTTATATGAAAATAATATACTTTCACAACTATTTTACCGGTATTACAATATTTGTAGGTCTCTCAAGACCATTGCTCGTGAAAATTACTAATATACCCAAAATGGCATAGATTATATTATTAAAAATTTAATAGATTATGGGCCTGTCCCACGATGTCACCAACGTTCGACTTGTCGCACACTTACATTCAAAACAAAAACAAATTTAGAAATATTGTTGTTGTTTCAAATGTAAGTGTGCGACAAGTCGAACGTTGTCGATATCGTGGGACAGGCCCTATATTATTAAAAAATGCTAAATAAGTAATTGAAAAATGCTAAAGAAAATGGTAGCTGTTAATCGAAAATTTTACAGCTAAATAAACGAAAAAAATGCTAAATATAGCTGCAAAAATGCTAAATTGGTCACGCTGGTGGCCTCATTTAGTACTAGTGTACAAGTTTTTTTTTTGCTCTTGAAAATAGTGTTTATTTTATGTTACGTTATATTTTAGTATTAAAATAAATGTGTTGATAAAATGAAAGCTTTTCATAGAAAGCTGATTAATTTGCCTTACAATTGTTTTTGGTTTGAGCTTAAAATCTTACAATGCAACAGAGATACTTTGATTAGAAGAGCAGAGCGTTTGCTGTACAAGTTTTTTCTTTGCTTACTGTATGTACATATATTTATTTGTAAGTCCAAGAGTTCGAACCTAATTAATACAAACTCCACCTTTGATTTTAATATTTTTTTTACGTTTTATGCTTTCTTTTATTACTTTTTTTATAGGTATATATGTATGTATGTATCTAATTTTTGATTTACAGAAAGCACTTATTGCCCATTTTTTAAATGCATTGAATGTACATTCACAGTTACAAACAGCCCATGTAGAACGGAGTCTGAATGCAAAGATATTAGCAGCGAGTGATTAAATGCATTTAAAACTGGGCAAATAAAAGCACTTGTTTACAAACTAGATGATTATATAAACTAAGAATCATTTTATAATTTATTGATGCAAACTTTTAGTTGGTATCAGATTTAAGTGTTGTATTTGTTGTTGCTGTTTTTGCTTTCGTTTAATATTATTGTTATTTTAATTATTATTTTTTTATTTAAATTATGTAATTAATTGGTTTTTGGATTTTAAATTTTAATTTAATTTTATTTGTTTTGTTTGTTTTAAATATGGCTGTGTACGCAAAGAGTATACAATGCAATTTATTTATTCGTTTTTTATTCTATTTTTTATTGAGAATAATTGTTTTAATTTTCTTTTGCTAAGTGTGTTTTAAATTAATCTGTTTTATTTGGGGGTTTTTATTAATTTATTGTTAGCCTTAAACAAAAATGTTAATAAATTTAAATAAAATATTTTTTTTATTTGAAATTGTATTAATTTCAAATCAAACTCGTATGCACTTAAAATTAGTTAATATTTTGCTTTTGATTTCAATTTTTTTTAAGTTTTTTTTTAATTTTTTTTATTTGTTTTATTTCTATTTCAATTTGTTTATTAATCTAATTTCTATTAACAACAAAATAATTTTTATATTAGGTGTAAAATTAAAAAGAAAACAATATAAAAGAATAATAAAGTACAAAATGTATTAAAAAAAATAATAATGTACAAAAAGTATTTTATATGTATATAGTATTCCATCAAATAATTTTAAATTAATTTGTATAATTATATGCTATAATCTTGTTTTCATCGTTTTTATTCTTTATACATACATATGTATGTACATATCGAGCTTTTGCTGCAGGAGAGTCATAACTCAAAATATAAGATTTTTTAGTTAACATTACCAAATTAATTTTCATATTGTTATTTATACTTTGTACAAATTTCATACAAATATCTTGTATACTCACCTCTTGAGAGGAAAATTCTATGTTATTTTACTTCTAAGTTGTTGGTACAATGAAAACTTCAAACTCGTTTTCTGTAAAATTTCTTCTTCATTTTTTTTTTTTTTTTTTGTTATGAAAGGCTCGATATGTATACAAATGGCTGCTTTTGAAATAGCCGAAAAAAAGGAAAATAAAAAGAAACCAAATCACTCGTAAATTTCAATATTTTATGCTTTTGATAGTGAAACTTTTTGCACTCCAAAAATTTAATTTAACAACAAATTTGCAACGAAATGTAAAATAATAAAAAACAACAACAATGTTATTGATATTTTTACGAGTTTACAACAGTTTCTAAAATTATTCTTAGTTCTATTGACAAAAAATGCTTCATTCATTTCAGTTGATTTCTTTTTAAAAATTTGTTCATAGTGACAGCGTTTAGCCAACAAGCGACCACAATTTGCACGACGCTGGCGACAATTAGTATAAGGTAAATTTTTTTGTTTCAAGCAATTGGATTTAACACAACAATTAGACTTTGCATGGTTCGTGGTATTTAATTTTATTGAAATACTGCATACACATTTGCAAGTGCTATTTTTCTTGTTGCTATTGTTGCAATAGTAATTTTGTATAAATTCGTTGCAAGAATAACAGCAGTAGTAGCTTTTCTTGTAGCAATTATTTGAGGTTGACATTGGCTAGCTTGGAATGGCGATACTTGTGCTATTATCATGGTTGTAATGCTCAGTATTTACAATGACTTGGACTACATAACCATTTTGTATGTTGCACTCTTCAATGGGTACTTTATCGCCCAAAAGTTTACCACTGTAAAACCATCGCTGACAGCAAGCATCAACACCTTCCACAGCCTGAAAATAAAATAACAACAAAAACACACACACACACACAAGTGGGTTTAACTTATGAAATATTTTATATTTAATAAACTCGTCCTTTATTTACCTGCAACTTCTTTTTACATTGGCCCACTGTATCTTTGGAATATACGGGTAATTTAACATCAGACATAATGGAGGATATTCTGAGTTTTAGAAATATTTCTGTTCCTCCATTAACAGGTTCGGAGAATTCGGCAGGTGAATCACGACCATTTTCTTCTTTAACAATATTTATAGGATATGATAGACAATATATGGGTACTTTGTATTGTGTACCCAGTTCATCATAACACTCTGTGAGGTAACTACAATGGAAAGAATATAGAAATTATACATTTTATTGTCTAATTTACATACATACGAGTACATATGTATATAGAACGGAATGAGTGTTTGTTTTTTGATTGTTTGTTTCTTTGTACCTTATAGGAGACCAGCCCCCGTATTTCGTAACTCACTAAAGCTAAAACTAAATTCGATCGCTAAAATGCTGAACAAATAGAAAATTAAAAATTTTTCGCGATGATATAAAACATTAATATTTCGGCGAATTACCTTACGAATACTCGTATTGTCTGATTTAGCAAAACAAATTTAAAAATTACATTCGAAGCCGAAAAACGTTGAGTTGACTTTATAGATTTTTAGCGATAGAGATTTAGCTTTAGCGAGTTACAGAATACGGGACCGATCTTCCTGAAATTTTCGTAACATTTAACTGGGACTCTGAAATGAGTTAAAGGCAAATATTTTCTAGCCAAGCCTACTTTATTAAATGATGTTACTCCTTCCACATAGTTTTTAACAGATTTTATAATATAAACATGCATAACTTCGCTATTTGTGGACCAACTTTTAAAATTCTTTTTGCATAAGGAAAATCTGCATTAAATTTTTTTTTGTAATGGTGATGGTATTCCAAATTGCCCGCCCCAATAATTTGTAAACGAATTTTTAAAATTCTTATTTCTTCCATGACCATTATTTTTTTTAAGGGTCGAGGATTATCAAATTACTTTGACGTTTGTAGACCAATTTTAAAAAATCTTGTTGGATATGGTTTTTTTTACTCTAGCGTAAATTATAACATTTTATATTTATGAGCGTGTCCCTGCCTACTTTTTTAAAATTAAACTTTTGCTGTGTCTAGAGCTCATAATTCACACTACGACCACAAGACCAATTTGTTGTGTCTTAGGGGCCATCCATATATTACGTAACGCCCTTGGGGGGGGGGGGGGGCTTCGAGTTTTGTTATGATTTGTTACGAGGGGGTAGGGGGGGGGGGGTCTGTAAAATTGTTACGTAACATAAATTTTACTAATTTCGTACAAAAACACTTCGATTTTTCATTTATTTATATATTTAATTTATCAAAGAAATACATAATAAATCAAGAATCATGAGTGTTACATAGATATAAATATATGCATATACATATGTATGTACATAAATACATAATTGTTATTATTTATATTTTGCAAGCTTATTTGATTTTTGTCTACGCACTGTGTTAGTCTAACAGAAAATAAAAATAAAGGAACAAAAGGATTCGAATTCCCGAATATTCGTCCATTCTCAATTACTTGCATTTTCCCATAAATAAAATAAATAAATGCATAAATCCTAAACGAAACTTAAGAAAATGCCATCAAAATATTTGTATATTAGTTTGTAATAACTAAATAAAGAAATTTACTTCAATTCAAACAAAAAGTTATTTAAAAATACATACATATGTATGTGCATGAATTAAATTAAATTTTTTTTTTAATAAAAACTTAATAAAACAATTTAAATTTTTTTAAAGTTCTTGTTACGTTATTGTGAGGGGGGGGGTCTAAAAATTGTTACGATCTGTTACTAGGGGGGAGGGGGGGGGGGGGTCAAAAATCGGGAAAAATGGCGTTACGTAATATATGGATGGCCCCTTAGGGGAAATTTCACCAACTTTATTTAAATATCAATTCATATTTAAATGTCGATTTTCATTAATTTTTGTATGGAAAAATTTCTTTTGAAAATTAATTGATATTTAAATAAGTTGGTGAAATTGGCCCTTAATACGAGCAATAAAGTACGGCAGAATGATGACGTCAAATTTATTGTGTTCAACAATATCTCTAGAGGTGGCGAACACGTACATTCAAATACATATATTTGTTTTTTTATGCATATAGTATATACTTTAATTATCCTTTATTAGATCTTTCGATAATTATAAATTGAAATTCTATTTATTTTATTTGCTTAAAAAAATTAATATTATTTCAATTTGGCAGCATGTGTTAAGAGATTATTGCTCAGCAATGTATTTTATCATTTGTTGCTGAATATACATATACATATGTATTTGAACACATATTCATACGGTCCACACGCTAATATGTTGTGTCGGCAATAATTGCAAAGATTATTGTTCGTGTGGACGGCTAGTCATGCAATGTTCGTACGATTCGCCTATGAGAAATACATAAATAAGAGAATAAAACTAGTGTTGTCAATTATTCGTATTTTATATTTGTTCGAGTAAAATTTCATGATTTTCTTTTTGTTGGAATAAACGAATAATTTTGTAAGTTTTGTTTGAATATTCGAACGAACAAAGAATACAAAATTCTATTCCAATAATTTAAGAAAATTTAGCAAACAACGAAGTTTTTTTCATTAAAAAACATTTCATTACAGAAGAAAAACAATTATTTAACAAAAAACAACAAATTTTAAGCAAACATATTAAAAACGAAACGTAATTCATTAAAAAAAATATACGTACTTATTCATATCGCTCTTTTATTGCAAAAGATGTATAATTGAAAAAACTTAGTTTTGCTGAAAATAAGTTTTAAGGGCCTTATTTTTGTAAAACGCAACGTCAAGGGTTGACAAATTTCGAAAGTTTTCTTATTTCATTTTAACAAAAAATTACACAAAATCTCAAAACTAATTTTTTCAAATATGTCTATGCTGCAATAAAGGCGCGCACGAAATATCTCAATGATTCCTTTTAAAATAATTATTTAATCCAGATCATTAGCTTGTGGACGATTCTTTTTATTTATTAAAAGAACGATTAGGAATCTTTCACAAATTGTTGATGTTGGTGATACTGTTAAAATATGATTAAAAAGCATATCAAGCTTGTGCGTTTTTTCTTTGATGTTTCCAAATAAATACTTAAAAATTTAAATGAAATCTTAAATATTTTTATACAAAGTAGTTAATAATTCGAATAATTCCATTTAGGGCCATTATTACAAGTTAAATATAGTTAAAAGCAGAATTTTATAGGACGTATAAAAAGCTTTTCATTAGTACAATTTTACTTAAACCTAAAGTGAGCGATAAGTTCAAGGCAGGTTTATCCTACCTGATAAGTTAAATAAAATTTTTAATAATGAACAAATTTTTATACGTCCGGTAAAATCTTGCTTTAACTAGCTTTAAGTTAATAAGTTAAAAAAAAATTGTTTGTCGAATGTTCGAATAATTATTGTTCGAATGACAACACTACATCATAGACATGTCTCAAAACATGCGTTTTTGGAGTTAATAATGCAGAAAAAAATCTTTATATCATATTTAATCTTGTGTACATAATTACTATAAAAAGCTTGTTATTTTGCAAAACTAACTTTTTTGATTTATGCCTCTGTTGCAAAAAAGGAGCGATATGTACATATTACATACTATCGGCCTTATGTATATGAAAAAATTGGCATGAAGTTAGCATAACTGACGAAAATGAATAAGATGTTAACTAGTTTCTCCATACAATTTGATATTAAAAATGGGTGCATTACGTAGTTTTAACCCACTATTAAGTCCTAGCGTGATTTTTAATGTGAAGTTTTATGGCAAAACTCTTTAAGATCATGTTCAATTTTGCCACTAATGCTAACATCATGCCAGTTTTTTCTTATACATAAGAACTTGTGTTTTTATCGAAAAATTTGTTTAATGCGCGCATTTACATACATTTTACTTATAATTATTATAATTACGCATATACTCGTACTTATGTACAGGGTGTTTTTTTAGAGGTATAGAACTTCGAATTGAAATAAAACACAAGAAAATCGTTTTAATGTCCATCAATTTGGCTTTATTGGAAGGATAATTTTATGCCATTAACGTTTAAATATGATTTCGGGCATGTGGCCGCCGCGGCTGGCTCGAATAAAGCCAATTCTACAGGTCCAATTTTCAACCACTTTTTCGAGCATATGGGGCCGTATTTTGGCAATAACGCCACGAATGTTGGCTTCCAAGTCCCCTAACGTTTCTGGTTTGTTGGCGTAGACGAGCGACTTCACATATCCCCAAAGAAAATAATCCAATGGTGTCAAATCACACGATCTTGGTGGCCAATTGACAGGTCCATTCCGCGAAATTATGCGCTCATCGAATGTTTCCTTCAATAAATCGATTGTGACGTGCGCTGTGTGGCATGTAGCGCCGTCTTGTTGGAACCACAACTCATCCACATTCATGCCATCCAATTCGGGAACAAAATAGTCGGTTATTGCTGTGCACGGTGGCGAATCGATTTATTCGGGTCCTCTTCAACACTTTGCTCTACAGCGGCAATTGTTTCTTCGGTGCGCACTGTTCGACGTCTCTGCGGATGCGTATTATCACATAGAGTAAACGTAGCGCGAAAACGATCCATGGTTAACCGAATATTGCTCTGATGGACGATTATGTCGACCATAAAATGGACGGAGCTTGCGGTAAACTTCGCGAACTGAACCATTATTTTCGAAATAAATTTGCACGATTTGCAAGCGTTGTTCTTTTGTCAACCTGTTCATGATGAAATGGCAAACCAAACTAAATATTAATCACTTGACAGCTGACAAAATGGCCGCCAGTTAAAAAAGTGATGCCAACTTAAAGTTCTATACCTCAATAAAAAACACCCAATACATACATACATATGTACATAGCTTCCTTACACTATTGTGCGTGGCGACACAGAATTGTATCAGCAAACCATTGTCACTCTATAACTTAAATTGTGGATAACTCACACCTGTTAATAATTATTCTATTACAATGATACCACACATTTGCAACATGTAAAAGGAAGTTTTCTATTAAGTAAATTATATTCATTAATATTTTATATGCAAAGGCATTTCAAACGAATTTTTGCGTTTTATAGACTTGTAAAATTTTTTCACTTTATATACTACATACATAAGTGCGTGCATACATACATATATGTATTCTTAAAAACACGTAGCAATATGTTATTGAAAATATGAATATATGTATGTATATATGACAATATTGTAGTTAATAGAAAACAATCTTGTAATTCATAAACCGTACATATTAATAACTACAACACACAAATAGTTAAGTTTATTTTAATATCCATATTTAATAAAGTAATGCTTTTGTCGAATATTTAATTCATAACGAACGAATGGGGTATGTAAAGTGACTTCCACGCATTCATATGTACATATTACATATGTATGCATATTAACCACACGCACACACGTCACACGTTGTATGACAGTTTACAGAGATTTACAAGGTCAAAAATAATTTTTTTTTAATAAAGTTCAACTGATTAAATTTTACATTGAGTCAAGGCGAATCCATACTAGGTGGTCGCAAGGGATCAGGTGACTATTTTCGCCCCTGGCATTTTGAATATATGTACATACCAAGGCGAATTCACATCAGGTGATCCTAATTCACCAGCTGACATAATTTTTCTGCTGTCAATCAATGCAAAAGCTAGGAAATATTGTGACAGCAGAAAATTTTACACTAACAAATATACAAGGCGAATACGCAGAGTTGCAAATTAAGACCACCTGGTATCAGTTCGCCTTGATTAATACGTTTGATGTATCAAGGCACACATTTTTCAGTACATTTCTTTGACATTTAAATTATAAATTTCTCAAAGCGAATTGAGCTGAATATACCTTGTATGAAATTGCCTTGACATTGAGTATCAAACAACATTTCGCTTTAAAATTTATGTATTTTTTTAATTTCCAGAAAAGTTAAGATATCCGTAACAATATTTGGGTAGAAATCGCATTCATAGGCTGAGTTTACATCTGGCATTTCTTGTGTGCCATGTGCCCAAAAAAGCGTAACCAATAATTGCTAATGAAAAACTGTTTGATTCATACATGTATTTATGGATTTAAGCTGTTTCCAATCATGTTGAATTCTATAAAATTGTTTATTAGTTATGTATGAAGCTGTTTAACATAATTAATACGTGTCTGAATCAAACAGTTTTTCATTAGTAATTAGTGGTTATGCTTTTTTTTACGCATTTGTGGCATATGGCACACAGATGTAAACCCGGCCATAGATATACAAAGCAAATAATAGAGAAATATGGATGAATGTATGCATAACTAACTTGAAATTTTTTTACTTATTGCCCAAATATGTCGATTTCATATGGAATATCTGAAATCTCTTAAAAATCCCCGACTATGTAGACTTATTTGATCGAAGTATTTTATCTTTTGAGGTGGAACAAATATATAGTATATATGTAGTTCTTATTCAGTTTTTAATGTAGATTTGAAGATCATAGGGTATAAAATTTACTTGCTACAATTTACATATTATAAAAACCCGTCTTGGTTGTGCTTTACTTAATTTTTCCAATGCGAAAATAAGTAACATATGTATGTATGTATATATGTGTGTATGTAATTTGGCATTCCCGATTACATAAATATATTTTATAAGCAATACTGTGTGCAAATGTAATTGAATGTTATGGTAATATGTGTAATTCCTGCAGTACACGGCATGTAAAAATCCAAATGCGCATGTGCCTCTGACGTAATTTTCATCATGAAGCTACACTATACTTTACTATACTATACATGTGAAAAGCCAGATGCGCATGTGCCTATGACGCATGTTGGTTGTATTTTATAAAATTAATAGTAGTAGTATAAAATATATGTATAGTATTATTGTCTCAAAATCCACGAAACATACACATTTTCATAGGCTTTACATGTGTAAACATGTGAATGTGTACATGTACATATGTATGTATGTAATGGCCACGGCAAATATCAAGTGTTGCTTCATGAGAGAGTGATATACATATAAGCAAGTACATAGTAATTAAAATAATCAAAAAACTCGACTTCGACCAGCTTTGAACCGTTAAATATCCTAAATGGTGATTCGAAATGAAAAATCATAAGAGAAACCTAAAGATGAATTTAAAATACCTGTCGAATGATACCCATTTTGATATAGTTCGCAGACTTTTTATTATTTCGTATTTACAAAATGGCGTCTGTTGGTCGCCATATTGAGTTTTGACTATTGTCCTATCTTTAGGATTGCGACAAAGCGATTGATGTAAAAATCATCAAAACCGGTCGACGATTTCGATTACATACATACAACACACATACATAAACACAATACCCATCTTTGCCTCGCGCAGTCGGGTAAAATGACGTAGCATGAATCTCGGACATCCTATAGTAAATAGTATTATGCTATTTTTCTTTTTTTCTAAGCTAAATAAAATTTTTACATTATATATATAGACAAATTTAGGAAAAGTAAAGAAATAAAAAAAATAAATAAAATAATGTCTAGCCTGGGTACGGAATTCTTACGGAATTTCACGTTTGTAAATTTACTTTTATTTTTACACGGAAAAGTAATCTGTAGCCTTTTGTGTAGAATTATGTTTGCATACACATAAATTCGTTTATTTTTGAATTTACAACACAGAAAAATACTAAAAATTAATTACAATTTGCTAAAAATAAGAAATGTTAAGAATTCCGTGACCAAACAACTGTATAAACATTAATTTTTAAACATTAAATTTCAAAAATTCCGTGTTCTTTTCTTTTGAAAATCCGTACTAGCAAACTCTACCAACTTGAATTTCCGTAAGTTTTTTTTCATAAAGTTCCTATGGGAACCTGAATTTCCGTACGAACTTCGTACCAAACTTATGGAAAGGAAATATAAATTGGATAGAAAAGCGTGAATTTTAGAAAAAAGCAAACCGAAAAGCACTCGCTCTTTATTGCACGAGAAAAGATCTGCTCATTAGTTAATGGACCTTTAAATATTTTAATTTTTAATTTCTCTTTTTTAATAAATAAATAGTTTATTACAATAATAGATAGTCTTTATTAAGCATAAGGTTTGGTGATCTTAACTAAGGGCCTAATTTCGTAAAAGGACACGCCAAGCGTTGACAAATGTTGTATTGAAAAAATTTAAATTACTAAAACAAAATACATACATACAAAATTTATCAATTAATAATTTATTCCTTCTGATCGAATACCTTTAATTGTATCATCAGTATACTGATACTATACTATAGTTATTGCAGCATTATTATTTATTTTTTTATCATTCTTAGCTTGAGCTATCACAATGTTATTAACAGATCCAAACATAAATACATACTTGACTTTTTATGCAAATTTGTAATTTCTTTAGTTAGTTTTTTTTTTCAGGGAAAATAAAAACAATTGAGCAGCTTCTTTCAAAATAATAACGTAGATATATGATACGCTTATTTTTCTTTTGTGATTTTCAAAAATATTATTATTTGTGAATTCTCAAATAGTTTTTGAAAGTCTCTGCATAAGACAATAGGCTTGTAACTGTTCAAAATTGTATGTGGTTGAAGTCAACTGAAGATTTGTTAAAGCAACAATGAAATGTATATGGACATCTCTTAGCCACCAACAAATAAATTTCACTTATAAATATTTTAAAATAAAATAATAAAGAACATTTTGTTGGGATAACTTTGTAAAGCCACCGAAAAATATTAGAAATGTTGCTTTTGAAATTAAAAAATTTTTCAAATAAATTTGGGCAGGAACAATGTAAACCACAATTTTTTATTCAAAATGGTACTTCCAATGGGTTTTAAGCATTGAAATTTTTTTCAAATATGTATATCAAATTCGATGTACTGAAAGTTGACATTTTTATATTAGCGGTTTGTTAATTTGATTGGATGCAATGTTTTCGCATATTGCAAAAAAATAATTTGTTAAATAACAAAACGGCGCTGATGGAAAAACAAACAAATCGCATAGGAAAATATACCCTTAGCAGAGACAAACACATACATATGTATGTATGTACATATAGAAGAAAAAATAACCAAACAAACCAAGCCAAACAAATGACCAAATTGTAAATCAAACACACTCACCATCAATGAATAAGCGACCATACGATTGTTGCCACGAATAAGCAATTAAGTTTGTGTAAAAATAAAATATATCGAGCAATTAGCAACAGTTACTAACTCACACGACACTTAGCTCAGTTATAAAAAGAAGGGACATGGTAATATTTGTTTTCATTATTGATTTTCAAACATTCTTTTGGTATGGTTATGTCAGTAAACTCCCATGATAATTTAAATCTTATAATAATTAGGTATTTAACAGAAAATTGCATAGTATACTAATTTGGTCACATATGTACATATCGACAAAGTTAAATCAAAATGAATTGCGTTTAATGCAATGTCAATGAATTAAAAGTACTTTGTTCGATTTAAAGGCCGCATAACTTAAATTAGCCAGTTGCCTAATGTGACAAAAACGGGTTTTCAATGACAAAAAATTAATATTTTAAATACTTTAGCAAAAAACAAGTACATAATTCAATTTCATTAAAATATTGTAGAACATTTACAATTTCAAAAATTTAAGTACAACATACCCGTTCGGCACTGAAACATTTGCACCATCCAATATTGCTTGTGCCAACTGAAAGTCTAAAGCTTCTGCTGCAGTTGTGGCAGCTCTTAAGGCATCCCAAATCTCTTTGCGGCCATCAAAAGCAGGTGCTGTATCCCAAAACTCATCACGTTTTGAACGCAATTGACCTTCTGTTAAAGGAACATCTGAACGCCAGCGTATTGTTTCATGGCATAAAGGACGATTTTTGCGTGCTGGTCCTACTTGGGGTCCTGAAACAGCAAAGAAAAAACGTAGCTTAATTATTATACCCCGCATGAATTACGTTTACTAATAAAAACAAAATCTTTTACACATTTAACACTTACCCGCTGTAGGCGGTCTGGATACACTGGCTGATGATACACTTACAGTTTCATTATCACCACTATAACGTCCCATACAACCACCCATTTCACCAAATTATAAACCAAAATTTAATAAAAATACACAAGTTCACACTTCTGTCTCGGCAAAAATTTAGTGTGTTTGTGCGTTTAATCCTCGAATATCTTCTTTAATACAAAATATTTACATATGTATATTTCTACTTCTTCACCGCTTTTGGCTTTTTACTAGAAACACAAGTTATATTTTTATTTTCTTCTCTTACTTAAGGTCACTTGTCATAGTCACCTTTTTTAGTTCGTACATGCTTTCTTAACTGATTGAGCTTTTCTGGATCTTTACAATATTTTGATATGTTGAATTGCGAAATTTTGTGCACTTTGATTATTAATTTTTCATATATTATTTTATGAAAATAATAACACTAAAATTTAAAAAAACTTTAAAGAAAATTTTCTACTTCCGCACATATTGCCTGTTCTTTTTTTCGACCTTTATTCTCATTTACTTATTTACAGAGTTACATCTTAGAAGAGCTGCCAGGTTCAAAAATATACTTTTATCGAAACTATAGTGATGCCACGCTAACAATTTTAGAAAATGTGATATACACCATGGATATTCTGTGCCATGGATTCTACACTGGCAAATACACACTAGATCCTTTTCAATCGTTTTATTTATTTAATTTTAAGACACTATCATATCTTAAACAGAGATAAAACTGTATTGCTTTTGGCGAAAAAGTAGGGAAAATTACGTATTATTTTTACAGTGGGTAAATATGATCACTGTACATAGTTTTCTTTTAAACAGTGAAAATTGCAAAATTTCGAGTTAACGCTCGTTAAGGCCATGACTCACTATCCTACACAATCGCGCGATCTACGAAAAATTACAACACTGATCTGATGTATAAAATATGAAACGTTATCTTATACAAAAATATGTGTGCACTTTCCATTTCCAAATAGAAAAAATTAAAGAGAGATGTAAATAGTTTTACAGGAACTTATAACAGAACTGCGCACATCCTTTTTCCAACTTAAGCTTAAAAAAAATTTTTTTCTCAGCGGTCGACGCCGTTAATGTTTCTATTTTATTTCGCTATTGTCTGTAAAACAATTCTTTGAGCAAAGATGCTTTAACATCATATATCACTTTTAATTGAAAAAGCTGCGGTAGCAAATATCGTCGGTTACTGGTTTGATTATCCTTTTAATACAGGTAGCACAAAGGGATCATTATAATGGGCCCAAGTCAGCTGAACTCTAACTTTCAAATCTTCCTTACCAGCAGCTAGAGCTGGCAAACTATCGATAGTCAAGCCATACTATCGATAGTATCGAATTATTTTATCATTTTATTATTTTGTTCACACGGCAACCACTTGGTTCGGTCTCTGAATCACGATTGCAAATCATGCCGTTCACACGACGCATTCGTGATTCGTTTGACAGTTCTTTTTGATGGGTATAGATGGATAAAAAAATTAGGGAAAAATTATAAATAATAAATTGTAGGTTTGATTTGATTCTAATTTTTTTAATTTTAAGCACATATTTATGGTTTGTTTTGTTTTATGTTTACAACTACATATTTATGTATGTATATAATAGATTTGTTTTGATAGCCAGTTTAGATAAATTGCTGGTAATTTGTTATCAAAAGATTACACAAGATATAGAATGAAACAAAATTTTTTATAGTTCAATCAATGGACATGCTATTAAGCGGCCCATCTATTATACAGTATTATTGCGTATGTTGTTATACATATTATTGTCGTTTCGAGCTATAATATGCAATAAATGGTACAATATTTTCTAAGAAAATATTGCCAAATTTTCCTGTCAGTGAAAAAGTAAACAACATTGAACAATGTTTCCACCACATTATACAATTTTCTTGATTGTACAATAAAAATCAAAAGTCTTTTGATATTAGCCAATATATTGTGCCACCTTCAAATATGACATACACATTGGCGATATTATTGTACAATACGAAAAATTGCACAATTATATTGCAAGTGGGTGAGCCGCTTTAGAAATGTTGAATCTCATTTTTCAATACATATTTAAACAAGGTCATAATTCAAAAAACTAGTTTGAAAAAAATTAGTTTAGTTTTCAATTTACATACAACTCAGTGGAGTTTCTAAATGAGCGATATGTTGTTATATGTATTTTCAATAAAAGAAAACTAATATGTTAAATTTGATCGAGTTTATTGCCAATTTGTTAATAATTATTTTCAACGATAGTAGCTATCGAGAAAAAGCTATCGATAGTCTAATGGAAACCAAACTATCGATACTATCGATAGTACTAGCGATAGTTTGCCAACTCTACCAGCAGCCTGCTAACCTAACCTACTGGTTTGATGTATGGAACAAAAATGTGTTTTCGAGAAAATCGATGAAGAATGTTTAGTTCATTAGTTTTATAAAAATACACGATAGAATTTTTTGTTTAATAATAAAAGAAATAGATACGTATGTTTTTTATTCAAAATTAAAGTTGATAAACTTTTTACATCCACCATAAAAAGTTATTAGGATTTAAAGAAAAAATGACAAAAATCTTTGTTAAGGCATGTCCCAATCATAACAACAATATTGCTCACTACTTGTTCAAGTAGTTTAAATTACTGTATATATTTAAGTAGAAAATATAAATTTTATTCATGCAACATGACATTTAAAGAAAAAATGACGGAAGATATAAAAGGAAGTTTGAGTATATTTAATAAAAGAAATTTTATTAATAAAAAATAAATATCAATTTCATTTGATTAAAACATAACACCACAATAAAATTTTTGTATTTTGCTTTGAATCACGTTCGTTGAGTAGAATATGCATTGATATACATCATAACAATTGCGAATAACAATATTAATACTTTTACGTTGGAAATGTGCCAGATATCCCAAAAATTATCGATTGCTGTAAAACAATTTTTTAAATGTTCAACAATTGTGGAAATGGCGCAATATTGCAGCTCTATATATCCTGATATACTCAAGATATGGGAAGACTGATAACGAATTTGGAAAGAGGACACAGTATTCATATATAATCAGTCAATAACTAAATTTTTTTTAAAATGTTCTATACATAAAACCAGTAACCAACCGACTATATAGTCATGCTCTGTCTGTTTCACAAGCTGAAAATACTACAGGCAGAGTGAAAAAATCGTTGTTGTGACGAAACTATGGCAGGTCGTTACACACACAAGCTGTAAATTTTTGAACAAGAAGGTATGCAACAAATTTACAACAGTCCGGCAACTACATGCGTTAAATTTTGTTATATTAATCATTCACAATAAACAGGGCGTTTCTTCTAACATACAATTGAAACCGTTATTCAATCCAATTTAAATGTAATAAAAGCTATCGAACACAACTATTAAAAACTTAAGTGTTTCAAAGTCTAACTTTATTTATTATTGCTTATATAATCATTTAATTTATTAAACGCCGCAACAAAGCAAATATGAAGTGTCCAAAATTTGTCGCATTTTATAATCACACCCCTTTCTTCTCAAAATAATAGTGTGATGGCGAAGTAATAAAGAGTTCAGTAGATTAAGAAAAATTAATAACATTGTAATGTTTTATTGAGTGTTCATGGTTTTAAAAACGTGACTGTATAATTTCTGAGATAAGTTATTTTATTAGCCTAAATAGTATTTAAATGGTTTTTTAAAATAATTTGTTTTGTTATTTTATATTACAAAATGTTTTTAAGAACCTCAATACTTGTAGTTTTTGTTACTTTAGCCGAAAATACTTTCCAAAATGACATCAATTATTGCGACCAGCGAATGTGTCCACATCAAGGAACTCACGTGGCCTGCAATAAAACAAAGGTTTGGAAAACGTTTTTAAACAAATGTGCTCTCATTTTATTGTATCACATTTAAGACTTTTAGTGAAAATTGTGAAGGAATACCGAACGTGGAAAATATGATGCCATACATAGAGCTGATTTTAGATGAACATAATTATTATAGAAATTTAGTGGCCTCCGGCAATGTTAAATGCTTCTATCCAGCTGTAAGAATGCCGATATTGGTGAGTTTTAGCCGAATGTAAAGTAAAACTATTTATGTGATCATATACATATATCTACATTAGACCGACTCACGTTGTATGGAGGTGAAAACTGCGACTTTATTACCCCTCTCAAAACATAGATTGGTCTTTTTAATGGGGACTCCCAAAACATTTGAGGGGTCTAGCGATGACAGTTTGTGAGCTGGACCGTGTCTGAAAAAGTTGTATTTTTGAAGTTTTTTGCATAGTTTTAAATGAAATAATAGAATTTATTTTAATACAAGTACCACCTTTTATGAAAATGCTTAAAAAATCGTATTATTTATGGAATAACGCATTGCTGATGGTACGAATGGCAAAGTTTACAACACCATTGGAAGCGGCTTGAAAAATTTTTCAGATGATGTACTTTTTTAAATATATTGTGTTGGCACAAAATACGAAAATATGCAAAAAACTTCAAAAAAAGAAATATGTTTTGGGAGTCCCCATTTAAAAAGACCAATCTTTGATTTGAGAGGGGTAATAAAAACTTTTTTTCAGTGAGTCGGTCTAATGTACATAAGTATATTTTTTTCTATAATTTAAAGAAATGGGACTGGGACTTGGCAGAGACGGCTGAATATAACGTACGATCTTGTATATTTGCGCACGATCAATGTCGCAGTACTATGAAGTTTCCTTTTGCGGGACAAAATATTTATATGGCGAAAACGGCTCTACTTAATGTAACTATAGAGGGTTTTATTACAGAAGCCATATTCTTATGGTTTGAAGAGCAATTTGATGCGGACCATGAAGTTTTGTTGTCGTATCGCAAAACCACGTAAGTTATACATACTTCGATTAAAATTATTATACTCTTTTTGGTTCTACTATTTCTAGCCCCCAAACAGGTCATTTTACGATGCTAGTAAATGATCGACAAAATCGCGTAGGTTGCGCATTTCTTAATAATTTACTGCCACCATACAAGCGCTTAGTGATTTTTACTTGCAATTACTCGTCGACAAACATACGAGATAAACCAAGCTATAAACCGGGAACATCGGCATCTAAATGTGAGAAACCCAATCGAAAATTCAAAGCACTTTGTGAAGATCCCATTGATCCTAATGACTTTGCTTGGTATAATGAATAGTTATTACGAAACTTAAGAGCAAATGAAAGAGTGCAGCAAAAACTATATGGAATTTAAATATCATTCAATTTATTTCTCCCTGCATCTCTTTGTTTATAAATAAAAAGAGTTTATGTATGGAAATCAAGCCGTCAGAGATTTTTGTTAGCATTAAGTCGTTTTTAAACCGTGTTCGTAATTTACCAAATGCATTTTACATTAAACTGTTGCCTATGCGCAATATACATACATATTTCTAACCAGCAAAAATGTGTTCGAAAAGTTTCTTTAAAACATAATCTGAAATATAAAATAATAAAGCATGAAAGAATAAAGATAATAAAAAAACAACCAGACGACCTCGACGTTAAGTTGTAAAGTTGTAAAGTAAAGTAAATATTTAGTGATGTTAGGTTCTCAGTAGTATTCGATTCATATCGAAAAAGTCGCGTAGAATTTTGGTTGTTATAACAACTACAAGACTTGTCTTTAAAAATCAATTAATTCCTTTACTATTTTAGGCTTTTATAATAGGAATGTAGAATAGCAACCGAATTATGAATAAGAATTCCCCGAGAATTTTTTCCTTTTTCCGATTTCCCCTATTATGAATTACAATTTGCCTACGAAAAAAGTAGGTGTTCCAAATATGAGGGAGAGGTAGAATTTTTTGCGAGTTTTCTTCCCAAACATTTTGAAGGCAACTAATGCAAAATCGAATTAAAAATTTTTATAAGACAATGATATAAGCGATTATTTAGAACAAAAAATTTTAAATACCACCTTAAAAACATGAACTACTTCTGCCTTATCCCTATCGGGACTGGCAATAAAAATTATTACTGATTACTTTACTTATGTTATGGGAAATCCTAGTTCATAATAGGGAAAAAGTCAACAGGGAAGGTGCATACCAAAAATATAATTCTATTGTAAATATCTGGTTAATCGAATAATTTTTTTATAGACTTATTACTATACAAATTATTTTACAACACACGTTTTCAAGAGGCTATTTTCTTTTTTCAATTTATTTTCTCAATATCACTAATATTATCCAAATTTCAAACGCAATACAGAAAAGTCGAAAATAAATTACCGCCGAGTTTGACGTTTCATGTTCGCAATAATTGTCAACGAAAAACTGTTGGCAATTATTGCCGCAATTGTTGCAAGCACTGCAAATGAGCTGTCGCCATTGACAACACCCATTATTGTGAATGGCGTCGTTGACGTCACATCACGACACGTCAGTAAAAATTGTCACTTGTCTTCTCTTTGTCGACAACAATTGACTACTATTAAAATGCTCCATTAATTTAAAAAGCCTTAGAGATTAGTAAGAGATTGTCAATAAGAGCCAATTGTTGCCGATAAAGAGTAGCCAAGTGACAATATTTACTGTCGTCTTGATGTGACGTCGACGACGCCATTCACAATATATGTATGTTAACCAATTTATTTATTTATTTATACGAAAAAATTCTAAAACATACTCAATTTTGTGCTAACATAGGTCCTTATTATGAGTTGCATTATATTTCGATGTTCGATAGCCAGCGAAGATGGCGGGATGGACAGGTGAAAAGCGGGATGTCTGGTCAGGTTATGTATAAGTAACACAGTTTTTGTTCGTAAGATTGTGCTGGGACACTAAAATGCCTAAAATAGAATAAATAATAAAAAATATCAAAAACCCGACTGCAAAAAGACGATCTAAAAATAATACACAATACTGAGAATATGAAACAAAATTAAAATAAATTGTTAACAAAATAATCTCTGCTTCAGATAAGTTGTCACCATCTAACTTTGACTATTTATATTTTATGTAAACATAGTTTTGCAAAATACTTGCTCGTAATATCTTGAACTTTACTGGACACATCCGCTTAAAAAAGATGTACACTAGGGCTCTAATACGCAACACTCCAGATGAAATTTCTTGAAAAAATTTTTGAGCTTAATGCGATATTTACATCTGTATTATTAATTACTATTAATAAGTTTAAGTCCGACACTGGTCTGGCCTAATAATTATTTTTAGACTTAAGATTTGAATACTTATTGTTATTTCATTTCTGAAGATACAATACATAAATATATATTTATGTAAATTAAAAAAAAAAATTAATCAGAAATAATTTAAAAATTGTCTCAATTAAAAAAAAATGTCAACATATTCAATACACATCTCTAATTATTTGAATCAGCATTTTTGAGCAAAAATTTTTATTAAAAATTAAAATTTTTTTTTAGTTAGTTTAATTATTATTGTTCAAACTTTATTTGTTTCTATGCTTATGATTTGATTAGGCTAAAGTTCGTATCGCTCTGTAAACCAAATTACATGTGTTAATTTTTAATGAACAAATAACACCAAAGTTAATTGTAAATATTCTGACAAACACTAGCAGAACAGAACAACTAGCTGTTTTCGAAGGTCGCAACACCTTCATCATCAGTGTTCTTTGTGTTGACACACGTGTAGCTCCGGCTACACGTGACACATTTCCATACCGTGTACTGCAGCCTTAAGTAACGCAAAACCATATAGTTTTGTATCGATATTGAGGAGAAGAATAAGGTTAGGTTAGGTTAGGTTAATCTGGGTGGTCAAAGACCTCGAATATGTCAGGATTTATTCTTAGCAATACAACCAGATGAGAAGAGAACCTGTAGGTACGGCAGCCTAGTTCGTGGTGCCTGTATCGAATGACACCCACACAGATTTAACAAAATTTAGCAATCTACACAGTTCCACTCTCGATGTAAGTTCAAGACTACGAAAACTGTGAGCACCAAGACAGTTACATCTAGTGCGGCTTAGAGCTGGACAGTGGCACAGTATATATTCTATTGTTTCAATTTGCCCGGGTACCGTCCAGTATTCTTCCTATTTTGACAGCATACGAAGCCGTCCAGTAGTGTCCAGTCAATACCCCCACTAGAAGTTTACAGTTGCTTCTAATTAATGATAAAAAGAATTTAGTCGATTTGGGATCATACCAGCTCCACTTGATTTTAGAAGTTGTGCAAGTTTTCGTCGCACGTCAACATTTCTCCGCTTCATTCCTCATCTTAGAGTATACGATCCCTTTCATGTAATGAATTGGTTTTCGGATATATACCGTTTCCTCAGCCGGTAATTGAATTCCCCTTTGGACGATTAGAATAAGAGTGAATAGGTATGTAGTTTTATTTTTAAACCCCGACCAAAAAAGGGGTGTTATAAGTTTGTAGCGTGTGTCTGTGTATCTGTGTGTCTGTCCGTATCCACGTACATACCAAATGGCTGGACGGATTTTGATTTAATTTTTTTCTGTTTGAAAGATGACTTGATCGAGAGGGTTTTTAGCTTTAGTTTTAAGAAAATCGGTGCAGCCGTTTAGAAGATATCACATCTTTTCTAGGTATATCGGGGTTTTCAAAATTGCTCATTTTTGTTATTAATATTTGATTTGTACAAATTTTTAAACAAAATAAGAAGAAACAATAAAAATAATATTTATTATTTGATTAGGCTAAAGTTCGTATCGCTTTGTAATATAGAAACAAATGAAGTTCGAACAATAATAATAAAAATAATAGATACCACAAGAAAGATGTGGCTTAATAGCTTCTCAAAGGCCTAAATAATGATTCAAAGCAAAAAACCAAAGTAATCGGTTCCTTAAGAAATTTAGTTAAAGCTTTCAAACATACGCACACTAATAATACTCGCATAAAACAACACACAGAAACATGTAACACAAATAACACAAGAAATAACTACAGCAGCACAAGAAAGAAGTCAAAACCCGAAATTGAATTGTTAAAGCCCAACTTGGTTTGCAGAGCTTCCAGTAAGAAGAAACTAAAGACTTCAATTCAGTTTGCTGAAGACAACGAACTCGACAAGTAGTCGAAACCGATATAGTACGCGAATAATAACGGTGGGTATAAAAAAAAGAGATACAAAGTGGCTAAAATATTTAATGTGTATATGAGTGAGAGTGCAAAGTGAGAAGTTTTGCTAAGATAATTTGTAACTGCTTGTTGCCTGATGGCTTATTACGAATACCAATAAGTGAGAGGCATTTTTAAGTAACCAAAAGCAACTACAAAGAAGATTCAAATTTAAAATAAATAAAAAATAAGCAAAAAGTCAAATTGGCTTTCAATAAAAATCGAAAAATCGAGTTTTATGTAAAAACAAGAATTCAAATGAATTAAGCGAAAAAACAAGCCACGCAAGTGATTTGTTAAGAAATCTTTAGGAAAAATTAAGCAAAATTATTTAAGAAATTCTTATTTAAAATTAGTGAAATTGAAAGTGCTGTTAGAGCTCTTAATTATTTTTGTTATTTAATTGAAAAATTAAAAAAAAAACATTATTTGAGAGTGCGGAATGGAAGAGAATTTGATTAATGTAGGAGGTCTAAGTTTAACAATTTTAAAGAGTTAAATATGTTTTATTATTTTATTTATTTCTTTTTCTTCTTCTTTTTCTGCTTCTTTGTCTGAATCGCCATGACTTACTTGATTATTGCAATATTTTTCGTTCATTTTCTTTTATTTTTCGCTTTTATTTCATGCTTTTTATAAAACCGTTAACAATTTAACCGTGTCAAATAAATTACAGCAGTAACAATAATAACATAATTTTTATATAAATTATGTTGACCAAAAAAAAAAAATAAAAATAAAAAAAAAATTAATTACAAAAGATTTAAAAGTATGTGAAAGTTTGCTTGTTTCTTTTTATGCTGTTTTCTTTTCAGCTTTTGATTTTATTTTTAAATAATGCTACACATGAAACACTCTGAAACAAAATAAAAGAAAGTTCAATTTATTTCGAATTTTAAGTACATCCAAACTTTAATATTTTAAATTTGGTTTAATTAAGTACACAATCTGTACTCCGAGCTAAAAGCACAAACTTTTTTATGAAAACATACTACGGATTAAAAATTTTTACAAAAATTTAATACAAAATGCAAATATGGCTTTCAGCATTTATGAACTATAACACAATCATATTAAAACCAATTTTAGAATAGGCCCGCAGAATTCACATGCATTTCTTCTCGTACAAACCAGCCCACTGGGGTCCCCTTAGCATCTTTTGTTTCATATGATAAATGAGTAACTTTTTCTCAAAATGATTGACTATGGCATTTCTCTATATACAAAATAATTAAACAATTTTATGGCATAAGACATTATCCCTCTACTTAGTTCACCAGGATTATGCTTCTCCAAGTATCTTATTTTTGAAACAGTTCGGACAAGATTTGGAGATTCTAACTATAACAGCTCTCCCTACTGTTATCTTGCCAGCTTTCTCCCCTACCATGCACTTTGTCTTCAAAGTAACCCTCACAAAGTGTAGAGATTCCTATGCTGAGTACACGTTGTGGTATTTTACGACAAGTCAATAGTGTTTGTTTTGAAAATGACAACAATTCCAAGAGTTATTAGATATAATGAAATGTTTTAAAAGGCGTCCCCTAAGTGCAGGCAAAATCTAAAAAATTATACTATACTGATTGATTGATTTATTGATAAATTTTATTGAGACTTAAAAAAATTCATTACAGTTTTTTTTAGCAATGAATGAGAGATTTTAAAACTATGAAGTACTAGAAGAGCTAGGCAAATGTTGTCTTACCCTCAATGAATTTTTTTTTAACTACAAATTACTCCATACAGTAGTCACTTGTTGGTTAAAAAACAAAACGAAAACCTACCCGATATTGACCCGAATCTGTGTTGAAAATTTCAGCTTCACAGGTCTTATAGTTCCACAAATCATGCGTTAATAACAAACACACACTGCGATTTTATATATATAGAAGATATATAATCTAGCGCCTTAAAAGATGCAACATACTTGAATTTTTGTATTACAAACTGTCAAACAATGTATCACTGTCAAATAATGTATCACCATCTACTTAAAATGAAACAAAATGAAACGTACTTATTTTCGTGAAGTATACTCACACACTACGTACTTGCGCCGTTGTAGTACATGCTATGTATCAGAGATGGCGCTGTATGTGAAAAATGATTTTCCCTGTTTTTCTGCTTTTCTCTTGAAATTTTCCCTGAATTTTCTTTGCTATAAACCTCACGGAGCCCGATACCCTTCCAACGAATGCAAAACCATGCAAATCGGTTCATGCGTTATGGAGTTATAGCGTCAGGAAGGAAAACCCGACTTATTTTTATGTATTAGATTATTTTAATGTTACTATAGATTAATGCAACGTGCATAAACAGCAAAAAGAAATATTATTAAAGAAATGAAGTTAAAAAAAAAGAATTCACAATGCTTGCTCCCGACATTTACAATTTCTAATAGACTGATCTATTCAGAATAAACTTAGAAGTAAAACTAAAAAAAAAAACAAATATACTTATAACTAACTTTAAACTAAATTAAAAAAAAACTACATGTTAACCTCTGTGGGTACCAGAAGTAACTACCTTGTAAAAGTTTTGTCCAGAAATATTTTCCAGGGGTTCCCGCAAAATACCTATTGCAGAAAGATAATTTGTATTTGACCAACTAAATTCAGATTCGTTAGAAATCATAACTTGCATTATATTGCCCTCAAAATAAAATAGTTTTTCAATAAATCGTTTTAAAGAATTAAAAGCATATTCGGAAATTGGTAAAATAGAAGTTTTAATGTAAATATAATTATTTGAATATCTCTTTAAACTTGTTTTATAATATCTTTCTACACATTTTCGTAAAATATGTCTTTTTAAATACCTCCATTTTTTCATAAATGTTGGTGAAATACTGAACCAAATTGGAAACTCATATAATAATATATATAGGTCTTATACTAACTTTGTATAATAATAATTTAGTTTTTTCAGGCAAAGACTTGTTATTGAATAATTTTGATAAAGCACCTTTTACTTTATTTGCTCTTTCTAAATTGTATAAAACATGCTTGCTGAATTTAAGAAGCTTATTGAAATTGATGCCAAGATATTTAAAATTGTCTTCGAATAAAATTTCGCTACCATTCAAATACAATTTTAAACGTTTGCTTTCTGGAACAACTTTGTAATTGCATTTTCCCGATGCGTTCTTTAAGCACATTGTATGACTTTTTGATTCGTTTATTTTTATGCCCCAAAACGAATAAAAATCATTTACATGATGAAGATGTGAACATACACGTTGCAGGGCAATCTGAGGAGATGCAACATGAGCATGTAAAAGGGAATCGTCCGCATAAAGAATGTCTAAAGAACTATTAAACTCATGCGGGAAATCTGATATAAATATATTATATAGATGTGGAGCCAGAGTTGAACCTTGTGGAACTCCACAAGCTACAATTCCCTGCTGTGAAAGAGCATTATCAATTTCAATACAAAATTTTCTATTTTCGAAAAAACTTCCAAAAAGTTTTATAATAGGTTTCTTAAAACCTAATGAAACAAACCATTTTATATAAGATTCCGTTATCAAGGAAAATCGCAACCGTCCATTGACGCATTCTAAGATGTTGAGTTACATCATTTTGGAATTTTAGAAGAATTATACTAGATTTAAAATATAAATTTGAAACTTTTCTGCTCCAATTTTGGAAAAATTTCCTTAAGAAAAGTGATATGATTTTTAGCGACCTTTAATTTTCTGGCATTATGGTTGGTACATTAGGGTGGTAGGAATTGAGATCAGGTAAGTCAATACTAGGGTGGGACACTTGAAGTCAATGGCTCATAAGACAAAACATTAGTCTCCTTGAGACAAAATCGTCGATATATCAAACTAAGATCCGACTGTAAATGCCGTAGTTATAACGAAAACTCTAAACAAGCGACCTCTACGTTCGGCAAATATTTAAAAATTTTTTTTTTCGAAATTGCCTTCATATTGGAAGGTGTATGACAAACTGTTTTTTGCGGTACGGTCTAATGTATATACATATACGTGTGTATGTACATATCTGCGGCAATATGTTATAATCGCTTGAGTCGACTTAAGCAAATTTAGCTTTATTACGCTGTATTAAGCTCCTATCAAAGAGAGGATCACACGAAAGTAGAATCAAGCGCTAGAAGTTTTAAGTCGCTTAGCATTAGCGTCAAAACCTTTGAACGAAAAAGATTTCTTTGTTGAAGTCGGCTTAAGCGATTATTTTATATTGTCACAGTTATTTATGTCTGTAAAGGCAGATTAGAGATATAATACTCGTATGATGCACGTAAAGATTTTACTTTTTTTGCTCTCGATCATGCACGCTCTCGGTAGTGTAAAGAAAACTTGGTAAATTTGCTTTCCGAATCTAATAAATTTATTTGTTCGTTATTTCTACCAAAACTTATCACTTTTTTTGATTCTCCTTATTTAGAATAATATTTTTCACGGGGATTTTTCTCTTTTCCTTTGGTTTTTTCACTTTATTTTTGCAGGCGAACTGAATTAATACAGCTCATAATTTCCACATTTTCCTTTCAATTAATTATTAAAAGTTGTAAATAATTATTTTTAGGACAAGCTCAGTACATAACGCTTAAGATTATTAACAATAATTTCTAGCAACAGCTTTTTGCATAGAGTATTAACCTCGTTAGTTCACATGTAGTAAATTTTATTGCGGTGAAATATTATGTTAAAAATTCATTCAAACAAATGAGAATTTCAACTAATATCATGGTTGAAACAAAATCTCAATATTCAACACGTTTTTCTTATATTCTTATTTGCCATTAGTAGTTGTAAAAGGTATGTGAATGAAAGTAAATGTAAAAAATACAAAAAATTTACATTGCTTTTGCAAGAATAAAGTGCTGCCACACATTTATTTTTTACCAGGTACTGTCAAATTAATAAATAGTGCTTTGTGGGAATTTTATTGAAAACCCCTTTCTATATACACTGAAAGAAAAACACTTCGTAACGGAAATGAAACCATTACGTTGAACCCGCCGTAGACAATGGGTGTTTTCTGCATACAAGCTAATTGCTTCGCAAGTTGTGTTCGTAAAAAAAAAAAAATGCGGGTAATGAAAAACTTAAATACACGTTTTTATGATCAATTCATATAAAAAAATATTTTAAATTGATCAAACCCCAATTACAATTAATATATAGTAGTGGAAATTATAGTTTCGTTGAAACTTTAATGGAATATTTTCGTAACTACAATGAAGAAAATTACCTGCTGCTGGCTAGTAGGCAGTGTGCTACCCTTGTATACGACTACTACTACTGCTACTACTATGTGAATCCTGGAGACAAGTCAAAGTATTATTTTTTTTAATATATATTTATTTATAAGTTATAACTTTTCAAATAAATTAAATCATGTTGAATTAATTAGATCAATTAAATAATGTTGAATTAAAATTTCATTAATGCTGGTATATATATTTAGTGTGTATTTAAATAATATTTGAGGTTGTTGCGGCTGCAGCGGTACGCGATAAGTTCCAAGTTCAAATCTTGGCCAGAGAAGACAATTATATCATAAAAACATTTTTCTCCTGCATGTGCCAATATACACATTTAAGTTAAATAATTAATAAAATACCATGACTACATTAAATTAATGAATCAAAGTAATTACAACTATGAAATATGTTGTTAACACAATGATACGATATCGTCAAAATATGACATGTTACGTACGTCTCAGTAATGAAATACTGTCATGATACATGAAAAATGCTGTTAATTTAATGAAATAGTTCGTTAAAAATGTAAGACCAACGTCACTTGATTGTATAAACTAAAAAGATGCCCTGCAATAATTACATTTTTCATTTAAAATATGAAAATGTACGTTGCTTAGTAAAAAACATGTCGTTACATGAATGAAATATTTCCTTATATATATGACATGTTTTCAACTCATGAAACAATTTTCGTAATGGGAATAAAGCGTTGCATTGGTTGAAAAATAATAACAAAATTATAAATATAATGTAAACAATCGTCGCATTTAAGAAGGTTGAAATACTTGTCAATGGATAGTGAGGATAAAAGAGTATTTGCTTTTTACTTAAAAATTTGTTTAAAACAAAAAATTCACATACATATTTGGAGGTTTAAAACACATTTTTAGGTAAAAAGCAAATACTTTTATTATTCATACTATCCATTATGCTCGATTAATTAAGTTACAACTTGTGAACATAATTTGATTCTGTATTACAAATATTAAAAACATAAAGAATATCAAATTTATTTAGTTTAAAGCCTTTCTTAAAAGCTACTTACTGTTTGCTGAAAGTATTAAAATGACATTTGAACAAAATTCCTAAGCCTTAAATAGACAAAATCATTTCATACTTGCTTAAAAAACACAAACGTCTTAAAGAATGATTCAAATGAAACTAAAACAGCAGATAAACTTGATCTCCTTGATTAAAGGGTGGTTAATGTAATAATTGTGTAAGAATAATGTGTATACTCGTACATACTTGAAAGAAAAAATTAAAAAAAAAACTCAAGATACAAGTACTAATTAAATAGTATGAATAATTATAACTTAACTGTTTGTCATTAAACACATTAAAAAGAGTGTTTAAAAAAAACAAGTGTAATTTAAGAGTTGAAGTGATTAAATAATTTAAAACGGTAATAAAATTAATAAAAGAATTTTTTTTGTATACTACAGTATGAGTTGTTGGGCATCGCTTATAAGCCCTTACATAGCAAAATCAAGTTTTATAATATTTTCTATTTAATGTCATACAATTCCATCGCTTAGTTAAGGTGAAATACTAACAGTCTTACATCAAGCCATAACCGCCAATAAAAGCTTAAACGACACATTTTTTGGACCTCGTGTTTTTGTTGACGAAAATCGGTTATTTACTATAGCAAGTAATCAAAAATTATGTCGCTTGAGCTTTTTTTTGGCGGTTATGGTAAGATATATAAAAAAAAACTTAGAAAAGCTTATACACTATGTGCATACTGCGACACTAAGTTTCACGCTAACTTATCATGTCATGTAAATTTGTTGTTAAATATAAGACTGTAAGTGCAATGTTAAAAAAATTTTATCTTACATACATACAAATGTACTCGTATATTTTTTAATAAAATGTAGCTATAAAAATGTTTTTCAAGATCTATGTGTCTTTCTACAATACATTGAAACACATAAATATGTACACATACTATACTATGTATGTATAAGTATGTAGTTAACTACCCTGCAGAAAATGCGAATAGTGAAATTGTAGTGATTTACTAGTGGCATTGGCAGTAGTACTACTGACCAGGTGTACCCCAGCCAATGCAATCATCTTTTTGACATTTAACATTAGCTTGTCATTGAAAAACCACCACTAGACTGTAGCACTACTGACTAAGTAGTTCTTTTGGGACCACATGGATACATTGGCACCAAAGATTCACCAGTAAATTTTAGCGGCTCTAGTCTACAATATCGATATTTCCTCGCTCGATGTGAATAGTAAAATTGTAAGCGCCTATTGACATACATACATACATATAACATAGGGTTGTCATTGACAATGTACCAGTAGACCTTAGCACTATTCTCTTACGACCCTTATCTACAATTTTATAAGACTTGGGTAACATACATACACATATTATTGTACAGAATAATAAAAAAGAAAAACAAACTATTGACGTGTCCATTGACAATGTCACCAGAAATACACTAGAACTGTTGTTTCTGACGTATCTCTACTCGCGCATAAAAGGAAAGTTGTAGACATTTTAACTAGTGCAATTGTCGCTAGAGAACAGAGTGTTGACTTAGAGACATATGGTTCTAGGCTGACTAGAGGGTACATTAGGAAAAAAAATTTATTAATACATTTCTTGAATTTCATCTTTATTTCCCTTTAAAATTTTGCATAATTTATTTCTTTATTTTTGCTTCAAAAAGTTTAAAAAATACATTGATTAAAGTCTTAAGATTTTTAAAAGCTATTGTCTCAATTTCTCTCTATGTGAATTTTTAATTCCAACACAAATTTTCTCTCGCTTCGTAGACATTAAATAATGTGTGCGTGTGTCTTAAGTCTTTTGTTTTGGCAACGATTCATCAAACAAATAAATACGTGCTCGGTTGTGCTTGTAAATATTTGAATATGCATGTGTTAGGCACAGTGCACATACATACACACATGCATACATTTTTTCATTATTTTATTACACTCTTATAAAATGTTAAATGTTTTAAGCAGAATTAATACACTTTTTTTTAAGTTTTTACATTCTTTTTGTTGTTTTTATTAGTTTGATATATTATCGAATGAGCAGGGCATATTTACTTACGAGGATAGTCAAAAAAGTATCAATAAATTACAGTAGAATTTAATCACATCAAGCTACAGAATTAAAAATGTCAAGGATAGAATACTCATGTTTATACTGGAATGATTACACTGTGTGATGAAAATGAATGAAGTCGAAATAGCTGCGATGTATTACTATTTTTCTGTTAGGTGTTGTCCAGTATAACAACAATATATTCTTAAAAATTTCCAATTACCCCAAACTCTCGAGCTACGGGTAAGAATCGGTGTATGTGAAAAATGTGACTCCTAAGAAAAAAAATATTTGGCGATCACTGTTGTTCCAACTTTTTATTCTGTGCTGATCTATGTTTATTAAATCGTACTTTCATCATCCTGGAATCTTAAATGCACAGAAAGCGCATGAATATATAAATAATATGCATGTATTTTTTTAACAAAAAGTATTCTAATAAAATATTTAATAACTCAATCAACTTCTATAGAACTTTTTAACACAAAGCTGCGTTTTACTCGTAATAAATTATGCTTTATAAATAAAATTATAAATAGTATGGTTTTGAACAAAGATAATTTGTAAAAACCAATATAAAGGAGAAAAATTACAAAAATAAAGGAAAAAATATATTTGGTAAAAAATAGCCACATATTTCTGAAATTTACTGAAATAAAATACACATTGTTTGAAAGATCTAAGTGTCTTTTTTCTAAATCTGTTTATAGATTTAAAATCGGTTGATATTCAACTTAGTTAGAGGTTGGTAAGTGTTTCATTCAAAAATTCACGGACTTATTGATCCTCACTCGTAATCTATACTTTCAAGTCCGTGTGTTTTTGCACTATTGCACAGCATAATTTATGAATAACATAATGAGACTGAGTACTTGAAAAAACATAATCTATTTATATAGTGTTCTTCTGAAACTATCTTCGTATATATGCATGTATAAAATTCTTTTATACTCTCTTTACTGGTGTTAAAAAAAAGTTTTTAATGAGCATCACCACTTAGCCTGTTACTAAGCATGCCTAGTAACAGAATATGCTTTATGAAACATTTCAGAAATATTTATTATTCTCAAAATGATTACAAAAATTTACATTGTAAACATGACATACATTTATAAATTTTAGCATAAAGAAACGGTTTATATTTTTCAGAATTTTTTTATGTATTTAATATGAGAACGGCGCACAGTGAGGTTGTACAAAAGTTAAATGCGTAACAAGCGTTTACCTATTTTATATTTTGTAATGTTGCAATAATTAGCTAATTTTTATTTCGTTATTAAAGTTTCGATTATAAATAAAACATATTAATGTTTTCCGATGTTTACGTATCGTTAATTTTTTTCATTTTAAGCATTGTCTATATTCATTTCGTTCCTGCAAATGAAACTGATTTCATCTACTCATCAGTAGACTTCATCTACTCATCAGTAGACGTCATCAATGACAGTTAAACTCACAAATTCATTTATCGTTGGTAATTGTATATATAAAAGAGTAGTTCAACATTTTTGTGGTCTTTGGAAAATCACATGAATTAATGAAAATACTTCATTCTATAATGAGATCTGAAAATACTGTAGTTGAACCTGATTAAGAAAGTATTAATGATAAAAGTAATAATTATAGAATTACTCGTTACTAGAGCAGCCAAGGGTAAGCAGGGACTTTTGTTTGAGTCGGTCTACATGCCCTACGATGCTATTGATTCACGGGGGGCTGGTGTAAGAAAGACGAATTGGGATACCTATATTGTGTGGATGCACAAATGGGAGTAGAAGAGGAGTTGAAATACTTCACAAATACTTACTAGTTTTTCTAGGTAAAAGAAAGCAGCCTTCGTTTTGGACCAAGGATCTTAAAGATCTACGTTCCTCCGTTAGAAGATTGTTCAATAGGGCGAAACTCACAGGCAGGTATGAAGATGCAAACAACTTTAAGTTGTTATGTTATAAGTGCAACGGTGATCTCAAATGGGCAAAAACGGCCTTATGGACGATATATTGTAAGGAGACCTTAGGTATTCTGGAAATATTCGCAGAATGGATGGCTCATGGATGGAGATGAAAGAATGGATGTTAATTTTAACTACTTGTTCGAAATACAATTAGGTAGGACAGTGGACGACATGGTGATTTTGGAAAAACCAACATGGGCAATAATTACTTTTAAGCCGTATATATCACCAGACACGAATGGTATTTTTCCGCCCATGTTGCGGAATGTCGCCGGGTGCGTACTAATGTCTCTGGTAAATACCTTTAAGAATTTGCTTACTTAGAAGGTTTATATCTAGGGACTGGAGACAGTTCAGGTCCATCTTTATACCTAAGGCGGGTAAAGCAAGCAACTCAAAGCCGAAGGATTTCACACTGTTCAGTCTTTCGTCGTTTCTTTGGAAAACATTAGAGGGACCGATTGATCTACATCTAAGTGGTGCTCAGCATGCCTATCAAGAGGACACCTCTATTGAGAGTGCGCTTCATGACGTGGTTGGTATTATAGAGCGAGGAACTTAGCACAAGGATTACATACTGGCAGCATTCTGAGACATTGAAGGAATCTTTAACAACATTAGTATGGAGGATATTAGGGAGTCGCTGGAGACACTAAAAACTATCTGGTGGAGTGAATATTTAACACGCTTAGTCATCAATTTGAGTATGCGAAGTAAATACCTGAGGAAAATAGTGACCAGAGGTACACCATAGTGAGGAGTTTTATCTCCTAAATTATGGGTTCTGTTTTTCTAGGTAAAACCAGAGAAAACTGTGCTAGTCCCCTTTACTAGGAGATGCAAAATAGATAACTTTGTAATGCCTAGGATGGAAGGGCTAGAGCTGAGGCTAGCTAAGGAAGTCAAATACTTAGGTGATTCCCTAAATAGCATGCTTTCTTGGAAAAGGAACACACAGAAAAAGTTAAAGAAAGGACCCAATGCCTATTAGCAGCATGAACTGAAATTACTGCTGCACCCCTATAGTTATTAAAAACTGCCTATAATTATATATTTTAAAACTACTCATTAAAATTACAAGCCGTAACGGACGCTTTAGAAAAAATTTCTAGCTATGCCAATGTATTTGCCTAATATTTCTTTAATTATTTAATGACTTTTTCAAGGGTCAATCCCACTACATGTAACAGTTCAATAAATCATAAAACTTTATACATTAAACATAACTCATAAAAGTTTTTTTTTAAACTTATAAGTTAATTTATTTATTCTTATCTATTAGAGATTATAATGAAGTCAATTTAATCGTCTGATTTGAGGACCTGTAACTTAGATCAAATTTTTTTTTGGGAAAATTTAAACATATAAAAATCAAAAACTAATTGAGTGACTTCGAGTTATATTTCAACAGGCATTTTTTTTTTGTATAAATATTCAATTAATTCGTTATTTTTATAAGACGGTGGTATTCCCCTTGATAAATACATAATTTATAACTGAGTCATATTTTTAAGACCTTTAAAAAGATTGTGTATTTTCTTTCTCTTTTCAAGAAAAACCTTCAAACATGACTAAGTTATTTCTTTTCAATACGAGTATCATGACACATCACTTGTGTAAATCATTAACAAAATCTCTGTTTCGCAAGTCTCAATAAAACTAAAAAATAAAAAAGATATTAACAGTTGTATATGTTTATAGTTAATGAGAAAAATTGGTTTAATTTCTGTTTTAACGGTCATTATTTTAGCGGGTTTATTTTGCAACAAAGGATTTCTTTTATTTTTTTTTGCTAAATTCTATGGAGAAAAAAATTCACCAGCAGCAAAAAAATTAGTCATTTCCTTTCGGGTAAGTGTGCAATAAACAAAAACTTATTTATTACAATAAAATTAACATATATTTAAAGACCACAAATAAAATTGCGTAAAGTTTTCCTTCGTTATTTTGCAAGTATAATTATATATATTTTATGTCTGCAATTTGATTTCTTAACTAAAATAAACTCCTTCAATATGAGTGTTTTTTGTATACATTTGTTTTTGTTTTAGTTTTCCGGTTTGTCTCTTGCAGTTTTTAGTCCACCGATCACTATGGAAATGAATTTTTTAATTTCCTATTGTCATGTTGTCAACCGAATTACTACAACATGCAATCATAATAAAAAGCGTGTTGGGACTCCTCAACAAATATCATAGCTTAGCATATATTTTTTAAGTTGTTATGTACATACTTGTATGCGCATTAGGGTGGGTCGATGTTACAATTAATATTGTGTCATCAATTTTTTGATAGCTTTTGGCATGAGGAAAAAAATGTTCCACTACGACATATCAAAAAAAACATTTTCGAGGTGCCGGAATTTAATTTTTTTTTGATTTTATGAAGCACAGACTGATAGTGTAGCGAAAACAATAGGGTTCCTTTGCAAATTTGGTGTACGCAACTCTAAAAAGAAAATAAATATAAAAAAGAAGAGAGGACACCCGATTAGAGCTATGCTGCTGTGCTATATAAAACAAATTTAATGTGTGAAATAACAATGCAATAAAATTATATTATATGATGATGTCAAATTCGCGGCAAATATTTCAAAACTTTTCTATTTATTTCCCATTAGTTTCTATTCTAACTGCGTATGATTAATGTATTGGTTGTGGCTGGCGGCGGCTGTTAGCCGGCTTAAACCGATCGGCTTCATTCTCTGGTTTGTGCTCGTGTACAAAAACAATACAAAAACAAATTGGGCAATCGTTATCATTATTTTTCTTTTATTTGTGTTTCACTCACTTCAAGGAACAAAACAAAACAAAATTAAAAATTTTTTGCTTCGTTTATTTTCATACTCTGCTTTTAAGTACGAATAAATCAAATCAAACATAAATTTATAACTGTAATAGTGTCAATTATTTTTGTTACGAAAATCACGTCTCAACTCCTGTATCGCGCCATAAAGAGCATAGCTCCAAGAACTCTCAAATTATTTAAAATCTTAGAGAATTCTTGCTTACATTTTTTAAGAGCAATACGAGTATATATTCGAACTTTTATTTTTCTCTTTTAACAGTATAAAACAAAAGACTTAAGATACAAACGTTCTCGGTAGAAGTTTTGTCGGTCTCTCAAATAATATGCAGATTTCTTCAATAGCGCAAAATTTAAAATAATTATTTTGCATGATACTAATTTATTGCAACAATTAAAAATTATTTATATGATTATTTAAAAAAAATAAATCAGCCGAGTTGTTTTTGATTACCTACTAAAAAACCTCAAAAAATTAAAAAAATAAAAAAATTAAATTCTGACGCATCAAAAATGATTTTTTTAATATGTCGTAGTGGAGCTTTATTTCCTCATGCCAAAAGTTATAGAAAAATCGATGGCACAATATCGATTCATTTTGGTCCATATAAGGCGCATGTTTTCCTTTTATATGTCGGATAGTTTTATTCATTTATTTTTGCGAACCGAAAATCGTAATATTTATCGATATGTTTATTCGTTTGCAGTAACAATAATGTCATTCTGTAATTTATTGTTTACGATAGTACACAGTTGTGTTTTACTCACCATTTAATTCTATATCATGTGGCACCTCTGCATACAAAATGTCAAAATAAGCGTGCTTTTCGCATGAATGAAAAAAAGAAGAGAGATGTTAGAACACCCGGTTATAGCTATGTTAGTTAGCTATATAAAACCAACTTAATGTGTTAAATAACACTGCATAAAATTATATTATATGATGATGTCCTATTCGCCGCAAATATTTCAAAATGTTTCCATTTATTTCCCATTATTTTCTTTCCTAGTGGCGTACTATTAAATTAATGTATTGTTTGTGGCCGGTGGCGGTTGTTTGCCGGCTTACAGCCGATCGACTGTGTTCTCTGGTATGTGCTCATGTGCAAAAACAATACAATAACAAGTTGAGCAATCCTTCTCATTGTTTTTGTTTCACTCACTTCAAAGAACGAAACAAACTAAAATCAAACAATTTTTTTCGTTTGTTTTCGTACTCTGGTTTTAAGTACAAAGAAATCAAAACAAAAATAAATTTATAACTGTAATAGTGTCGATTATTTTTGTTACGAAAATCACGTCCTAGCTTCTGTGTCGTGTTATAAATAGCATAGCTATAAGAAATAATAAAAAGTATATAAAAAATTACAATAGCTGAATTCAACCGACAGCGAATAACTTTAATATATACTACTGGATAGCAAATTCGATAAATTTTCGTTATAAATATTTACTGCAGCGATATGATTATTGTAATAATAGTTACTGAATTTGCTAACACTTTTGGTTATCGATAATTACGGATTGGCCCTCGATAGTGATAGAAAACGTTTGATCCACAACTGGTCTTAAAAAAAAACAATAAAAAATTATAATTTGCTTTGTTTTCAATATTGATAATGTATCTAATGTTTTCCGTCGACATCGTGGACCAGGCTGGTAGTGTCTGGCCGAAATCACTTCTTTTGGCCAATACACAACTTCGGCAAAATCTTTTAGATTCAGCCTAAGAGAAACTGAAGCTGAATCTTGAGTTTACAATAAGAATCAATTTGAATGCTTACTTACTACCAGACCTGTTGAAAATTCAAATTGGGCCTTTAACAGCTGCTACTGCATTCGATAATATTTGGCAAAATTAATGCCGAACAAAGAATGGTTCTTGGCCAATTCACAATTTTTCCCGATACAGTAGCCTATTAATCAAAATTTTTTAATAGGACCAGCTCCCAAGGCATAACACCTACTCATGAAATGTATTGTGTAAGAACAAAAAATAGGTTGCGGATAGGGGTAGAAGATGGAGATTGTTATTATATCACAATTTTAAGCTTTATTCATAATTTGCCTCAACCTCTGATAGGCTTGATCTATTGCTGAATGAGAGTGCATGGTAAATAATGCTGTTAGAAGGTAATTTAGAAAAATAAGAAATGGAAGAAACAACGGAGCCTTGCCGCACCCCTGAATTTATATTGAACTCGTTTGATGAGATATAATCTATAACAACTCTTTTTGTGCGGTCCTTGAGAAAGCTCGAATCGAGAGAAGTTCTTATCGGCACCAAAAGCAATACCACCATCTTGCTACCACCAAAATGGTAAATTGAATTATGCCATTTCTTTGACATACTGCCGGTTGCTAAGAGCTATTGGACTTTAGATACTCCACAAGATGAAAGTTCACCATACTTTCCATTGCTGTGGAAAATGCAGAACATATTGCGATTGGACGATAATTTTCATGGTTGTTAGCTTCCTCTTTGTTACGTATTGGAGTAACATTAGCAACCACCAGATGGTAAAATGTGCTGAAAAGGTTAACTAATGTATGCACTGGTGTCGAAGAGCACTGCTTTAGGACCCGTGCTGAAATGCCGTCCGGCCCAAGAGTATTGTTTGTATTCCGACAAAACTTTTTTTATTACTCGAGCAGGAAGTAATATCTCAGGCACAGTAATGTATACTCCTTCAAGCACGGGCAGAAACTGATGTCTTTCCGCAAGTAGGAACTACTTGCAAATATTTCAGACGGAGCTCTATGAATGTTTGGTCATCCTCTAAAAGAGTTGGAATTGAAGTATTCGCATTATCATTACCTATTTTAAGGAATGTACGTAGGCTCTTACTACCCCAAGAAGAACTGAGAACTTTAGCACGGAGATACTACTCGTAAGGATCTTTTTCAAGCTTCAGTGCTTCAACACGCGAAGATATTTCCATTTTCAGTATCGATTCAAAATCGGCTGTTTGACTTTTTTGCCAAATACTGAACGCTTCCTTTCTACATCTTACAGCGTTTTCCCATGTCTCATTAAACCAGCATTTCTCTCTGGGCTTAACCGGAATATGTTTTTGTTGCAATATTCATTCTCATAATTTGAAACTGCATTTATCTAGCAACTTTGGTTGTTTATTCTTATTCTATTTTTCGTTTTTGAGTTCTTGCTATTTTTCCTTTTCCATTGTTCAATTTAGTAATTTTTGTAATCCATATTTTTCCGAGTAATCTTTCATTAAATATAATTTAAAAGTTAAAATCTTTCGCTGTTTTCGTTGCATTTCTATTCGGAATCGCCTATCTTTCACGATATATTTGATGGCATGAAAGTTTTCGTTCCCATGGCGGTATCTATACATGGCGGTATCTATGCATTGTCGTGGAAACATAGCTTATAATTGAAATGCCGAAAAAAGTTGCTGAGCTCAGCTCAACGATTGTTTTTGCAGATGCATTTAAATAGTTTTGTAGATGCAGATGGAACTATGCTGATGGATGGCTGAAAACGAAATGGAGGCCGAAATGGTACTTTGATCTGAATTACCGAGAGGTGCATTAACACTCATTTCACACTTGTCAGGGCTTAAAGTTAGAAAAAAAGGTCGAGTGTATTAAGTTGGCGCCCGAAATTTTCTTAAGCGTTATAGTTTTATCGCGTTTGCGATTTATAATTTTGTATTTTAAATTTTAACTTAACACAATTTCTGGCTTTTTATTTCTAGTTTTATTGTTTTTTAATTCCAATTTTTATCGTGTGCATAATCACGAATATTACAAATACTGTCTATAGATGTAGATAGTAAAATATTTAACAAATACTGTTATTTAAGTCAACTGGTTTTGGCAGTTGGGCTTAGTTGAAGCCGGGTGAACTGAGTGTTGTTGTTGTATTGTTGTAGCGATAGGTTAAATGTTTCTAATTTGCCTTGCTGTATATATCTAGATATAGCAAAAGATTCGCTGTTGATAACGCGAGAGTTAAGGGCAGGTGAACTCTAGGAGCACGTTTTCGTGTCACAAGCAAAAGTCATCCTTAAATGTTTTATCCAAAATACATTTGGCAAATATTCAAAAACATGAAGGCAGAACTTTTAATAATTTGGACACTAAAGCAAACCATAGTGAATGCTGCGACATTAAAGTACAATAATTTCATATGTATTGTAATAAAAATATAAAAAAGACTTGCACTATACATATGTATATGTATATAGTATGTATATACACACATACTACATATTTATGTGCAACAAAAACCTCGAAAAATACTAGTTTTTGTTTCCTGTTTAAGTTATTGCGAACACCCTTAGATTGCAATATAGTATATTTTAATTTTTTTCGTGTATTTTTAATTCGAACTGGATACCTACATATGTTTCTTAAATAAATTTCTTGTTTCCTTACGTATACCATAAACAAAAAATTACATACTTACAAGTATAAACAATCTCATTTACTAAAACAACGTCATAACTCAAAAAAACTAGTGTTTAAAGTTTTCAATTTACACACAGCTTAAGGGAAAAACAAAATTTTATTTTGCTTTCAAGAGTTGGGTAAACAAGATATTTGTATGAAACTTTTACACAATATGAAGAACGATATGAGGATTAATTCTATATCACGAACTCAAAAATTCCATTTTTTCAGTTAAGGCGTTCTTTAAGTAAATGAGCGATATATACATACATACATATGCTATGCATACATGCATATGTTAATACAATTTTATATCAATAAGCTTTATAATAGAAGTAGTTTTATTAAACTATAGAAACAGAAAACTAAACAAAAGACGGCTAAATGACTTAAATATCACAAGAAGAAGAAAGACTTGATTTATAAAATATTTCTTAAGACGTCATTCACTTAAATAAAGAAATATTTTCTAAGCTGTTGGCAGTGTAAAAATAAGCTAAAGCTTAAAAGTGAAAGTAAAACACAAACAAAAATATTTTATGTAAAAAAACCTTAAGCAAGCTTTAATAATTTTTTGCTGTTGTTTTCCAAAGCATTAAAGCGCAACAAAGAAATAATGCAAAAAAAAGCGAGTGTTGAACTATTACGAACAACTAAACACGACTTTGTTTGCAACAACAAATGAAAATGATTCAGTAAACCGCACACGCTTAAGCAAATGCTTAGAAAAATATGAAATCAGACGAACAGTCAAACAAACGGCTACCAATAACATCAACACGTAACCATGTATGTATGTATGTATGTATGTACTTATTTATTTCTACTGACCGAGCCAGCATTAAAAGTCTAAAAAGTAAAACAAAAAAAACACAAATGATATTAATAAATTTATTCAAAAAGGCAACAAAAGTTTAATCTAAAATATTTATTTTCTTGTACTTTTATTAAAATTATTTTTAGTGAATTCAAACTCGAGAACTAGTAACTGCAGAAATAAAAAAAACGAGATATAAACGTCTTTGTTTAAAAGTGAGACCAGTTTCATTAAGACTGGTATTACCAGTGGTAATACAAAGAAACTGAAATCTTGCAAAATATTTCTTCTTATTATTATTGTATTAAATGTATAACAGGGATAGTATCGTGAGTAAATAATGGCAGTTCAGGCACGGCTACGACATAATTTAAATATGTAATGAGTTGACTTTAATCGAAGCAATTTAGAAAACTGATTACATGCGAGTACATGAAAGTATACATATCGTTACCTTCACTAGTAAGGAAGCTAATGTAACAAAAAAAAAACAATACAATTGCAGACCAAAATGTGTATGTAATGCAGTCTTACACCTTGTCTATAGAAGAAAAAGCTAAAAATAACATTTGTAAGGGAAATTTTAAATGTAATAAAATGTGTCACTCGTGAGGTAAATCATCATAAAATTTATGATAATCAATTCTCACAGAGAACTGATGAAAAATGGCGGCCACTCCAATACTTGGCATCACATTTTCCATGACCAGGACGATGAGTTTCTATAAATTGACATATTAAAGTTACTAAATTAAAAAAAAAACAAATGCTACAAATAGGTGACTTCATATGGTTCTGAATTTGTTTCGTGCTGCTTCACATATGGCAATGTAGTCAACGAAAACATTAATTCTTTACTACTTTACTTCCTTTTTTATGGTAGAAGGAACGCTGTCCACCTAAGCATCATACATACTCGTACATATCAGTAGCAATATGTAATAATCGCTTCAGTCTACTGAAGCAAAGCTGCGTTTTTCGGAATTTTTGACGCTAGCGCTAAGATATTGAAAGGCTCTAACTTATGCTTCTACTTTTGTCTGATCCTTTCCAAAATACTAAGTTTTCTTACGTTACGTTGACTAAAACGAAAATTTTGCTTGTTTTTATGGTTAAGCGATTGTCTATATGCATTTCGTTCCCGCTTTTCGGAACTCATCAGTAGACTTCAACCCAAAACATTTTTGATTTTAGCTAACAAACTTCGTATGTTTATAGTAAGACTCTTAATACTATATTGAGAATCACAATATACAAACATAATAAGTTTGAAAGCCTCAAACAAAAATCTTTACAAAACAAGCATATTTATTCGATTGTGCATCTATTTTATTTTCCACCACGTTTTTACAATTAGCTGCCAAGTTTTCGATTAATAATTTTTTTTTTTACAAAATATAACACAAAAAAATTAATTTATACCAAAATATTAGCTAAAGATATGCATTGATTGTAAAATTGTGCAAAAATATGAATTTTTATCAAAATATGCAAAAACATGCACTAACAAACATTTATATTGAGATTTTGCTATTATTAGGGCCAAGGCATGAAACAACCCCTGTCCCTGCTCATCGCACAGTTACTATTTTGATTTTTGATTACCGTGTCGAACTATCCATTATGCAAATTTGTACTTTTCAGATAACAAATCTGAAAAACGAATTTCGCATATTGGATAGTTTGACATGGTAGAGACGATATGTGCAGCCATCGCTATCAAATGTGATTTTTATGTGAGAGAACATCAAATCTACGGTCACAAGCGATAATAGTCGAAAAACATAATTTTCAGAAAAACCACTTTTAACATATGAAAGTTTTTTTTAAATTAAAGTGGGGCAAATTTAAATATTTTTGTCGTAAAGTAAAGATTACTGTATTAACGAATTCACTTGTTTGTTGCTTATTAAAAATTTTATTAGACTTTTATTAAGACTTGGGTCAATATTGTTTTGTTTATATCTTTATAATAAACTTCGTTACACAGCAAAAACTTGTGCTTAACTTTTTATTTTTTATACTTACGTTAACAATAAAAACTTGAAACTGCAGTTAACACTAAACTTTAAATTTAAACTATAGCTTGTACAAACTTGTTAACACATATTTCAGGTATTTTTTAAATTTCAATTTATATTTAAAAATTTTATTTAAATTTAACTGAAACAATTTATTAGTTTAAGTTTTAACTGAAGGAAAAAATTTGAAGTATGTCCAAATAAATAAAAATAAATTCTACCAAAAATAAACAAAAAAACTTTTATTTGAAAAAAATTAAAATAAATATTGAAAACATGTCTCTTCTCGACAGTGGCCAACAAAATATCTTCTTCTATAGGTGAAAAGTTTGTGCAACTGTAACATATACATATGTATATATAATTACCGAACCCCTTTTTCTCTATATATCATTCTGCTTATTTGCGCATTTGATTGTTAAAATCTCCAATACATAATTATTCAAATTAATTATTTTTTATACGTCCATATTCTGACTTTTATTTTTCAGTTCATTCAAAATAATTGATAACAGCATGTTAAATAATTTTTGTTTTTTGTTAAAGAATATTTTAAACCTTCAGTTAAAACAAAAGTTTAAGCTAACTGTAAGTTAATAAACTTTCAATATAACTGAACTTCGTGTTAATGGGGGTTAGCGGTTTTAATTTTAGAATGTTTTGGAATTAAAACTTTAAATTAATTCCGAAATAGTTTATTTGTAAAACCCAAATT
Source organism: Nowickia ferox (assembly GCA_936439885.1). Classification (NCBI taxonomy): domain Eukaryota; kingdom Metazoa; phylum Arthropoda; class Insecta; order Diptera; family Tachinidae; genus Nowickia; species Nowickia ferox. The sequence continues at coordinate 31,726,284 of OW387023.1, forward strand.
CATTCATTCCTTCATACTATTCTGGGATAAATTTAATTCTTTATTGTGTTTGTTATATATTTACATATATATGTATATATTAATTAATTAATTTATTAAAGCACCAATGAAATGCTCACAGACATATATAGATACCAACAGCTAAATATCAATTAATCCGAAATTTTTTACTGTGTAGAGACAATGGCATTTCACGTAAATATAAAGTTTCGTTTGTAGATTTATGTGGCATACATAACTTGATTTTGTCTTAAGTCGACTTATGCTGTTATCGCTTTTGAGCACAGAAAAAAATTGTGCACACATTTTGCACTGATCCTTGCAAGGAATTTTCGGGGATCAATTTGTAATATTAAATGCCGCATAAGACACCGTAAAAATCGTAAATCTGCTTTTTTTTTATCCATTCTGGTAGCAGACATACATTTGTGTTTATTGTGTGTAATTACCCACCGAACCAAATGTTCCGAATTCGTAACGACTAGTCGAGAAAATCTGCCGATTTCGGTACCGAAATATTACCGAAATCGTTACGATTTTTGTATGAAACGACTTCGCAACGCTATGTAGTTACGAAATGTAGGTACTATTTCTTTTTCTATGTACAGCAGAGTACCGCTTAAAAGTTTTGTTGCTGCTTCTCTCGAAATAACTTAATATTTATTACATTTCTTTTTTATTTATTTTAGATACTTATTTAAAACAAACATTTTCCCAGAGTTTTATTTATGTACTTAAAATCAAAGTTTGAATATTTTAAAAATTTTTATTAAAAAAATTTTTCAGAGAAACTACCGAAATGTCTTAACTAATTCGTTACGAAAAGTCTGAGTTCAGAGAAACTACCGAAATGTCTGAATTCAGAAAAAGTCGAAACATTTGGTTTGGGGGGTACCTTTGTTTTCACTACTTTAAATCATATGATACGATACTGAGTATATATCGATACTTTTGAACCGATGCCGTATCAAGTGTCGATACCTTACTGGTATCGTTTCATACCTATTCTAATTTGTTAACTCGTGCAGAGTTTTTAGTCTACGAAAATTAAACTCGGCATACACAATCAGAATACCCATTTGTATTTTTGAGAATACATGTGTGTATGTTCCGTTTTCATTAACAAAAGCATTTCAATCTTAAATTTTTATTGCAAAAGTTCTGTCAAATTTTCGTCTACGATGAACTTGTTATTTATTCTATTATTCAACGAAAATAATGTGACATGATAAAACGACATATCCAACAGTATAAACTGTTTTTAATCAGATCAATCACAATCACCCGTAGTCGCTTGCTCACGCCCAGCTCTAATCTATGAGTTAATTATTCGTATATTTGTACGAATTAAAACTTGATATTAAGTTTAATATTTCTTTTTTGTAGATATAAAGCGAATGGGTGCAAAATGTTGCGATTACAAAACTTGTTTCACAATTTTAATTTATATTTTTTCAATGATTATACACATGCATGCATAATTTTTTTTTAATTTCGAAGTTTGTGTTAAATAAACTGTTTTCCATGCGGAGAATGAAATTTTTAATTTAAAAATTATTCTTATGGCTTGTATCATAAAATATTTCGTTATACCAAAAAAGTAATCATTTCAATCAATATTTTCAGCTCCTTGAAACACATTAGAGTCTGAACCTTAAATGGGATTTTATTATTATTATTATATATGTATATACCAGGCTGTTATAGAAAAGCAAGTCTTATCGATCACAAAAATAAAAATTAAGTTGGTCAAGGTAAGAAACCAAAGAGAAATCTGAAAACCCAAACATTTTAACCAGGAGTGGTGGGGCCACGCTAATATTGCACTGAATTGAAAACTAAATATACAGCTTTTAACTGAAGCCATTTTATTGAAATCAAATGTACAAACTGAAAATCCGAAATCACCGATTGTTCAAATAGGAAGGTCGCGACACGCACATAAAAAGTTAACGTAATACTATACGGTGGAGAGCTGAAATTTTGCAGACAAAAAAAGGAGAGAATAATAAATATTTGTTCATTTCTTTATATGGGAAAAAATGTTGTCAAGTAAGCAGATTGCCTAGAAATTATATGACTCCCTGACGATTTTTTGGCCGAAATTTGAATAAATATGGATGTATGTACATGCTTAAAATAAATACTTTTTCATATTCATACAATTTAAGCTCGGCTTAAAATGTATTTATTTAAATTATTTAAAAAAAATTAAAATTACTTTCAAGCACATTTTATTTTTTATGAATATAAGCCTTTAATGAAGGAGGAATGTACATACATTTCGTTTCTGCTTAAAAAACTCATCAGTAGACTTCATAAGGTACAAAACTTCATATTTTTGTAGAACGAGTATCAATATGTTATTAAAGCTCTCTTTACATGGTAAGACAAAGTACTACGACTTTGTAGAATCAAAATATTATGAAATTCAATGTACGAGTAATTTTACGACAAAATATATTTTTTGTATAGGTTTGTTTGATTTTACTATACACCATCAGCTACTTGATGGTTGCAGTTGCACAATGTTTACAAAAACAACATTAAAATTTTCTGAGTTGATTTTGGTTGTTTTTGTAAAAGTGTTAACACCTTCAATAAATACCATTAATGCTGCCAATGCATGATACAATTATACAAGGTACTTGCACAAGCCCAGCCTGTTAATGTATACAATGCAGAAACTTGTCAAACTTTGTTTACAAGCCGGAAAAATGTTAGGGTATGTGTGTGAATAAAATGTTTATAGTGTTGCCAATGAATTTGCATGTGGCTGTGTCTCCAATTACACATTGAAGAAAATTACACTACACATCCTTTGTGTAGATTAAAATTAAAACAAAATTAAACAAAAATAGAAGTCAAAGTAGAATTACACACAGATTATACATGAATCTAATTATAGGCCTACACATGTGAGTAGAAATTACACACTCTGTATATTACACACATATTGGCAACACTGAATGACTATAATCATTCATGAATGCCGCGTCTGCAATTGTACTTTAGTTACCCTGTAATTGTTATTTTTAACAACAAAAGACATCTGTTTTTGACTAAATTCTGTTTGTTTCTACAAACAAAATGCGTGTGTTTCTTGGTGTTGCAATTTTGTTGTAGTCGTGCAAGTACCTTGTATAATTGTATCATGTGCCAATGTTTACTTTAAAATACACCTCTGGTGTGATGAGAATACACAAGTTTCTAAAATGGTTTTGAAAATGATAAAAAACATGATAAGATTTTGTACATTCTACAGCATTTTTTGACATGTCGTAATACATTGTAAAGACACCTTTAGAATTACATACGTACACAAGCGTAATAGGTAATATTCACAAAAATTCTTTTGGGTTACAAAAAGTTTAACAAACAAATTTCCATGCAAAATTTGTTTTGTAAACCTTTTGTAAACTGAAACTATTTTTTATGAATACGGCAGAATAAGCTTAAAAGAGTCGTGCAAAAATCTTTACAAGCTAACATCTTGGATTTTAAATCAATTTTTAGTTTCTCATTAGCTTTTTATAAATAGCTGTCACATTGGTAGAAGTCTACTGATGAGTTTAGCGGCTTTTCCACACGCAAAGTTTACTTTTCAAAGTCTTGAGTTTGTTAAAGAGAAAATAATATAGAATGAGATCTCCTTTCCCTTATCTCCTAAAAACTCAAGACTTTGCAAAGTAAACTTTGCGTGTGAAAAAACCGTCTTTCTTAAGGAAAAACGAAATGCCTATAACCAACAAACAAATAAAAATTATTCATAGTTATGTGCAATTAATATAAAATAAATGGGAAAAGAAATCAGATATTTGAAAAATTACACAAAAAGTCATTTAATTTGTTGCATAAATATCCAAAGGACTTCGAAGTTATGTTTTACTCAAGTTCACTTGACTGAAAATTCTTTCGACATTAGCAAATGAATGTGCTAAAGATATTACATTTTGAATAAATTTAGGGCTGGAAAATCGTAATCTGAATAATGTCGTTTTATATCAGATGTACGTTTCCACAAGCTTCTTCTTTTTCTTTATTGATTTATTCAAAGTTCAAAACTTGTAACTCTCTAAACTCTGAATCGTTCACACATAGAAGAAACAACAATTGGTAACAGTATTAGGAAAAATGTAAACAAAAAATTGCACTATAATTGGAGTTGAAAAATCTGCAATTTTAGGCCAAAAATCTTCAAATCTGCATTTTGTCTTTTTGGAGGGTAAAAATCTGCAAAATCCAGATAAATCTGCTTTTCTGGGAACAAAACAATATCAAAAACAGCAAATGTTAAATGCCCTGCAGTCGGTGTAGCTAGCGAATGTCTAGCTATTTCGTTAACTACCAATCGTTACCACTCATTACCAGCTTAGCTACGAGTACTAGAAATGCACAAGCACGACTGACGATTTTAACATGGGGATGACATTGACGGTAGTCAATTGCCACCATCTGCATAACATTTAGTCAGTGAATTCGCTAGTCAATACAATTAATTTTTCTATTGATAAAACAATTAATTATTAATACATTTTTCAATTAATTGCTCTTTTTTTATGCGACATTTTAATTAACTTCTGCTGCTCGTCTTACCTTTCTAAAAAACCCACTTTTTTACTTATAATTACATATTCACTGACCACGAACTTCCAATTGTAGCTGATGCCAACATAAAATCAAAATAACTATAGTATATTTAAAATAATTTTTTTCTTGTTGATTTTCTGTGGAATAACAGCCAGTGATGCCAACACTTGAAATCAAAAGCACTGTGAGCATATAAAAATAGGGTAAGAAAGGATAAAAATTAAAAAAATTGCGGGTAAAAAGCACAAAGCTAAATATGTAAATAAGTATTTACTTTTTGTTTGACTATGACATATTAAATCGCTATGCCGGTCAATTATTTTCAAATTACATCAAATGCATAGTGCCTTGAGCGCATCTTTTGCTGGTCTAGCCACCTTTTGAACGCTCGATAATTCTCGCAAGCTTTTTCTATATTGTTGTTTTTCTAATTTAAAGAAAGCCATAATAAGTTAATAAGATTTAACAAAAAATTAATGCCAAATTTACTTTAAAAAAATGTTTAATTTCTTAGGAACTAAGACACTTTTTTGTTATTTCTTCAATTTGCACAAGTGACAAATCCACGTTCTTTAACTGCATTCACGCATGCTAATTGAAATACTGAAATAGTTGCTTAACAAATTAATAAAAAAATCTTATAAGGAATTAAGAAAATTGATTGTTTAAGTTTAAAAAATTTTGATTATTGAAATAGCACTAAAAACCACCGCGGGAAATTGTAAAAAGCACTATAAACATCCGTTTTTTCTGAAACGGGTATTTAATAAAGTTTCGGGTAATTAGAAAAGAAAAAAGCACCAAAAAATACCCGAAAAGCACCAAAATGGCAACGCTGATAACAGTACAGTTTTTTTCCACTCGCAAAAAAATTTGAGGTTGAAGACATTAACATATTCATGAGCGAGAGAGTCATAACGCGAACTCGACTCGACTCGAGTAGATTTTTCGTTAGGGAAATTTCTAACGATTTTGAGTCAATTTCTACTTTTAAAACTGCAGGGTGAATACAAAAACACTAATACACACAATTCTGTGTCCATGTATACATTTGTATGCCAGATGAATTAGTATCGTGTGTTCTAAAAAGAACAAAAATTGTGCGGCATAAAAATTAGTCTCGTGTGTGAAAGGTCCATTATAATTACACAAGCAAAATCAACTGACAACTATATCGCTAATGCATCGTGATGTTAAACATACATTTGCAGTAGTAGCACTAACCCTGAAAGAAACGTGGGGTTAAGTGTCCCCAAGTCACCACTTTTGTCGACTATTTTGGTGACATTGTCAACAGGGCGTGTATTAATATTGTTTTTAATGCGTATAAATTATTTTTTCAGATACACTCAATTATGCTTCTTCTTAATGTTTTATTGGTTTGTTGAAAATAAACGTGACGTCAAGCAAAAATAAAAATTATTTTTATATAATATTATAATAATATTATATAATATTAAATATTGAACAATAATTTAAAACATAATAAAAAAAGAAATTAAAAAAAAACAAATAAAATAACAATCCATGTTGTATAAAAGTAGAAAATGTGAAAATTAAACAATTTTAAGTGACAGTTGCCAATTATGAAAAGTTTTTGTTTGACCCTGTGGAAGATTTTGTGTTATCAGATAAAGATTTGTCACTTTTCAGATTTATAAGTAAGTGTTTGACTTTACTAATTCAGCGAAAAATACAATTTTTGATTTACATAATATACATACATCTGTATTTAATAGAAATGACAAACACTTTCCTGCAGGCGGTGACAGCGTCTATAGTGAATCAGTACAGTTTTACTACGGACATTTTCCACAGTGTGGTGTTATCGTCAATTGTAAGTCAGTACAATCTAACTATTGACATTTTCGCCATATGGTCCCACAAGAACTACCTAGTCTGTATTGACGCAGTCTACTGGAATATTTCGTAGGACAAGCCTGTGTTAAATGTCAGTAGTAGTGGTGACATCGTCAATAGATAATCAGTATAATTTTACTATTGACATTTCCTGGAGAGAAGATTCTTTAACAGCCCTGTTGGCGGTAATAAATTTTCCCACTCTGCACTACTTTTTAACTAACTTTATTGGCTTTATTTAGTGACTTTATTTAAGTCACTGGGTAGGGATGCCAATCGGGATTGATTTTAGGATATTCCGGGATTCGAGATTTTGCAAATCCCGATCCCAAAATTATGGGGTTTTCCGGGATTTCGGCATCTAAAATTTTTTGGTAAATCAAATTACTTTTTTAATAAATAGTACTTTTATAACAAATTTTATTTATGCACTTTGAAAGGTTTCATACTTATACTCGTAATATATCATTACACAATTGTATTTAAAGTTCACAATTTTTTAATATTAATAAATAATATATAATAATAATAAATAGCAAAATAATTTTTCTCATCTATTATTATAATACATTACATATATCAATTCATATATAATAGTTTGGCCATGCATAATCCCATACATTTCCATACATGAATTCATTCATGTTCATATATGTTTATATACATTCATATATTTAAAGTATATGGACCATACATATTTTTTAGCTAGGTATTAACGTTTTTTTTTAATTGCGATTGATCAAGAACAACTGGTCTCTACGGTTGTTACATATGCCAAGCATTCCATCTTTTTTTAATAGATTTCGACACGACTACGATAACCATAATAAGGCTGAACATGTCGAAAAATTAAAACAAATGTATACGAGTACACAATTCTAATGATTAATTACGTCTAATTATCACATTTTTATAGGCAAATACGAGTGCATACAAAGTTTGCTTGCGCAATTGAACAGTATTATTGCTCTACTGAAAAATTAGAAAATCATCCATAAGTTGTTTTGTTGTTTTCTACAAGTTCGACAGAAATGTATTGCTCCATTCGCTAATGGGAGTAGGGTTTATTAGTGAGCTGGCCTTCTACTCTGTAACTCGAATAAAACTATACTTGAGTCGAATTCACTCAGTGGGTCGTTTTTGACATAAACTTATGATCAAACCCATGCAATTTAAATTGGTTTGATCATTGTGTCGATTGTGTCGAAAACGACCTAAACGGTCTACATACAATGAAAGTAATTTTGAACTTCAATGTGAAAAACATACATACACACTCTAATAGTTTTTTACAGAAAATACTGCGCATTATTCTGTAAATATTTCTCGCTTTTACATCAACCCGACAACAAAAAGTTTGCACTTGCCCTGTGCTGTATTCCACTTGAATTGTAAGGAGCTGTAAATAGTACTCAATTGTTACCGACAACAAGTAGAGAAGTACCAATTATATTGTGTAGAATTTAGGAAAGTCGACATATAGATAGTTATAATATGGAATAAGAGGTAATGCATTTTTCAAAATTATGAATTTTCCAAATGTTATTTTTCTTCCAAAGCTTTTTGATTTCAAAATAATTCTTAGTTGTACGAGTATGTTGTAGCACCCCTGATGAAAATAACCGTAAAAAAGTAGTTAATTTACTTTGCTCTTGTTGTTAATTTGTAGATAATTTGTCTCGAATAGTCATTAAATTGTTAAATTTGAATATATAAATAGTTTTTTATATAAAAATTGCTAAGAAATCCGGAAAAAGAAATATCGGGATTTAATATTACAAATCGCGTTATTCGAGATTCCGGGATTCCAGACTTCCCGTATGGCATCCCTAGTATACACTAATGCAATGTAGCAAATGTTTACTTTGACTTGAAATTTTCAATTTAACTTCCAAACATGTGCTTACTTTTGTTCCAATGTCTAAAGTAACTTTTCTCATTATTTCGAGTGATGTTTTAAAATGTTAGTACATATGTATGTACATTAGAGTGGCCGTTAGTTGTATGGAGATTTTTTTATTTCTTATATTCTCTCCTCCCAAATCGTTTCAGTTTTATGTAAAAAAATATACAAAAAAATTTCATCAAGGCCATTAATTCAATGTATTTTTTGTTTGTTTTTTTTTTGTTTAGTTTTCTTTTGACGATACGTAATATATGTGACCTGCTCCACGAAAATGGACCTCTGCGCCGAAAAGAAGTTATTGAGAAAACCGCGTTTAAAAAAAGCGCTTCGTTTTTCCGTGTTTTGCGCATGGTTATGCTGGTACTTTGTACGATGTTCACTATGCAGTGTTGCCTCTATGAAAATTATTTCTAACAGTTAGAAACCTGTTTTTGCTAATTTTGTTTTCAAAATTACTAGAGCTGTTTTATTCTATTATTTATTATTATTTAATTTATCTATTATTTAATTAATTTCAGGTTAAAATTTGTAAAAAAAAACTAAAAGACATAGAGACTTGCGGTTTGCGGCATTTGAAAGAGCGTTTTTTTTTCCTATAAGAATCACTCAAAAAGTAAAAAAAAAATTATTCGGAGCAGAGGTCCCTTTTCGTGGAGCAGGTCACATATGTATGAAATAATTTATTAGATATAATAAGCTCTTATTGTATATGGTTAGTATAAATAATTTCCACATAAATACGAGTATAATTTTGGTGTATAAAATTTTTGATATTTTGTTGGTTATTTTCTTAATTTTTTAGCAAAAAACTTTGTTGTTGACTAAAAGAGCTAAAATATTGCCACATATCATATTCTTGTAAAATGATTTTTTAAAACGATAGTCATTTGCAAACAAATTACATTGAAAAATGGGCTTGAAGGCGAACTTTGAGAAGAGGACGCACCGTAAAATACAATTTATCGCTATGAAACTTTTTTGATTTTTTTTTTTACATAAAACTGAATTGATTTGGGGGAGAGAATATAAGAAATCAAAAAAAAAATGAAATAAAACAACGACCACTCTAATGTACGAGTACATACATAGATACACACATATTTTTCTGCTGCTAATACATCATCTTATAGGTTACTATCAGATGAACGAAGTCAATAAACTAAAGAATACAAATCATGACCTCTCCTAAAGTAAATAAAAAAATATATATAATTAATAATTCTCTTGGCATATATTCATTCACTTGGAATCTTGTTCAGTATGGGAGTAAAAGCAAATAGTTTATAATTCCCAATTCGTTTAGTTTTATTTTATTTTTCATAGTTTTGTTTTGTTTTTATTATTATTATTATTTCTTTTTTTTTTTTTTGGAAAGGCAAACAATTGTTGAATTTTAATTTAGCATTCAAACTATAAATGAACAGTAAGAGAGTCTGGATTAAAAAAATAAACTCAACCGGTTTCATGTACAAGTACGAGAATTTAAACAGGAAAACATTTCCAACATACCACGAACGTATTTTTACTTGCCCATTGTCTTACCTGAATGCGACAATTTTATTTTACAACATTGTTTAATACAAAAAAATTATCTGAAAACATTATTCAAGTCTTACCCAATAAAATGATACCTGAAAGTGTCGTGTAATAAACCATTGTTTGGTTTGGTTAAATGATTTCATATTAAATACTCGTATGAATTACCAAAATATCTACTTACATTCACCCCAACACATTTAATGATCAGTTATTTACTCATTGTTGTAGGTTTTAAGTTTAAAAGTGCGTCAACTATCCGGCAGTGCTAGTATGGGGGATATTGCACCAAAGAATGTTTAAGAATTTCATTTAAGCAGCATTCAACACGGCATATACAAACCCCAAACTTGGCTTAGACTTCAATATCGAATAGATAATTTATTTATAACTCCGCGCTCTTGAGTGTAACGAAATGTATTAACTGCTTTTATTTATATATAATGCTTTTATTAAAAAAAGAGTTATCTTGCTTAAGCGAATTCCCAATATATTATTATTAGCAACTTCCGATCTTTGACTGCAGTCGAAAGTGCTGATCGAACGAATAATTTTCATTTGGTATCATTGTTCAACATATTTTATTAGCCGAGAATGAAAGTAATATACAAAAAAAAATAATAAAAATAATACACCCTATATTTATTTTAAGTACCGATTGAAAAAAATTTAAGTAGTAATTATTCAGAAACTACTTTTTCTTTTAAAGTACAAAGTGTGTGTTTTTAACTTTTCAGGAATCGATTATTAACAATATGCAGATAATTAATTAAGAAGCCAAATATGAGATCATTTGTAGTTTTCGCGAATAAGATACGTCTTGATTTTTTAGGAAATTAAATAGTTAAATTTTTTAACTATACAAAACATATTGGGCCTAATTACGAGTGTCGTGTTTCGACTACAACTAAAGAAAAAATTTTGCAATGTTCTTTAGTCTAGTACGAAATCGTCGTATTCGTAGTCGGCCATACTCAATGTTCGATAGCTAGCAAATATCGAAAATCATAATAAGGGACTTTATTTTTTTATACATATACATATATTTTTTACTTGTACGCTCATTGCCTACCAATAAATATTTTACTCTTCACGACAAAACTAACATTTATGTGTAACTCAGCCTGGTCAAGCAAGTTTTTTTGTTTTTGTTTTATTATTAATTTATATAAAATCGTGAATTTTAATGCTGTGGTTATGTTTGCTTTGTCTGTTTCTTTATATTTTCTCGCATATTGAATGTCTATTTCTTGATATTAAGTAAGATATTGAAGTTTTTACATATTTCTTGATATTAAGTAAGGTATGAAACTTTTAACGTACGTAAATATGTACATACGTCTATGTATGTGTACATACCCAGGTGGCCAGCTTTTCGCAGAGGACACTTTAATCAACAGCTATTAAGGGAAATTTCGACATTTGCCGTGAACGATATCCGTTGATTACAGTTTCCTTTTAGACAATCTAACAGAAATTCTACTCAAATACTCTGTAAAAAAACTACCCAACTTATCATGCATCAAACTAGTTGGTGTACTCGTATACTGACCGCAAGCTATAGTCTTGAAAGCTTCAATGTAAAATTGTGTATAATTTCATCAACGAAAATGTTATAGAAATTGTCAATTCTACGGGGACAAGTAAAATATGAGCAAAAATATCTCGATTGTTGACATGTTTGAACTTAGCGGCCATTTGTTCGAAAATTGTCTGAATTATCTGATTGAGCTGTCACCAATATAATAAAATTGTCGTGAATTCGTCTTGCAAGACGGACCAACTGGGTATACAAATAGATATGTTTATGTATATATACTATTTATGTACTTGTATATATAAGTGCTTATTTGCATGATGCTGGGTTTTGTATTATTCATATCATATACTTTATTTCTACTTATTGTATTCGTTTTCTAATCGTATTTGTAAGTTTTCCATTAAGAGTCTCTTTCTCTTGACCATAAATCCTACCCACCACATTTAAATAAATTGAAACAACAAACTGTAGGCACGCAAATTTACTTAATTTCTGCTTTAATAGTTTTATGAAAAAAAAAAATTGTTTAGCTTTTCTTAATTTGCTTGTGAAATTATTGATGATATATATTTTAGAAAGTTAAATAATGGTAAGTTTTTAAAGGAAAAAATTAAAAAAAAAATCTCAAAACAAGGAAATAAATTCAATGTTTATTATGAAGTGAGTACTGCATTTACAACTAGTGATGTTAACTTTTTATTTTGAGATACTGTAATGCTCTATATTAGAGACAAAATAATTTTACGCTAAATTAATATAGAATTGAAAATTATGGCTAAAATTACCTTAAAAATAATTTTTTTTAGCTTTCTATTATTTATAAATTATAAAATCAAAGACGAGCCAAAGCACGTGCAAGCAAAATGGCCGAAATTGCTGGCATAAGTTAGAGACATGAGTACCAACATAACGCCATAAAAAAATCTAAATTCGAATATATGTAACCCGCGAAAAATTAAAATTCGCGATACGTTTTGAACAAACCTCGTATATAGTATCCTTCATATGTCGCCTCTTCCAACTGACAACTAAGTTTAAATAAAGGTTTTCTAATGAGCTTTTATTCAGTACGTCTCTTTCAACGCAAAGTACTAAAGTTGGGAAACTTTTAACGTACGTTGAGTAGTCTAACAGCTTTCAGTTGTTTATTTGTTTTGTGTTAATTTAGGTTTTTTGTTTTGTGGCAGAAAAAAAATCATATTTTATTTGTTGCTGGCTAGCATGTCTAGATGCATTTCGTTGCTGCTAAAGGCTAGGATTCACTATCCTACACAATCGTATGACTTCTGTAAAAATACAACCCTGATCTAATGAATTGTTATTGTCTTTTGAAAATTTTCATAAGCTCCATCATACCAGGGCTGCATTTCCTCAAAACGCTTACGATTGTGTATGAGTCCTATCCTTAAGCAACACATCAGTACACTTCAACCACAATTCAAAAAAGCTCACAACCCCCAATGCTTATGGAAAAACTCTTAACATTTTATTGAGAATTACAAACTGCAACTAAAACTTTGGGCTAAGAAACTTGTTCAAAAAACAACATATGTGACCTGCTCCACGAAAAGGGACCTCTGCGCCGAAAAGAAGTTATTGAGAAAAACGCGTTTAAAAAAAGCGCTTCGTTTTTCCGTGTTTTGCGCATGGTTATGCAACTCTTCCTTCAACCTGATCATCTGGCGATGTATTTCGACTCTCTGGTACTTTGTACGATGTTCACTATGCAGTGTTGCCTCAATGAAAATTATTTCTAACAGTTAGAAACCTGTTTTTGGTAATTTTGTTTTAAAAATTACTAGAGCTGTTTTATTCTATTATTTATTATTATTTAATTTATCTATTATTTATTATTATTTAATTATCTTCAGGTTAAAATTTATAAAAAAAACTAAAAGACATAGAAACTTGCGGTTTGCGTTTGAAAGAGCGTTTTTTTCCTATAAGAATCACTCAAAAAGCAAAAAAAAAATTTTTTCGGCGCAGAGGTCTCTTTTCGTGGAGCAGGTCACATATAATATTATTCAGCATGTGTTAAATGGAAATTAAATAATTAAAAAAAATCTTTTAGTCAACGAATTTACTCATTCTATTATTCAAAATTTGCTATGAATTAATAAAAAAAAGGTATATTTGATAGTAATTGATGCAACATTTCTTTTGAACGGTTTTTAAAGTTCTTAAATTAACATTTCATTATAACAACATAAAACTACTTACTTAATGAGCAAAACAAATTCACATAGAATCCGTCATACGTTATGCGCCGTCTTTTTGAACTGATGTTAATGCCACGATGGAGAAGGTTGATTTGTTATACATCTTATTTATTAAACTAAGTTTTTTTATTGAAATTATTTAATTCTTTTATTTTATTTTATTTTTGATGCCACATAACACAAAAATCTAAATCAAAACATAAAAAAACCAGCTAATAACTGTCAAACTCCTCAACGTGCGCTAAAAGTGAAAAATTTACCAACTTTGCGTTGACGGAAACGTATTGAATGTGACAGAGCTCATATTAAACCTTATATTTCAACTTAGCTGTCAGTTGAAAAAAGCAACATATAACGTATGACAGATTCTATGTGACTTGATTTTTAAGTAGAACAAAAGTAAATAATTTAACAGAGTTGTGCATAATTAGTTAAGGCCAATTGACAATGGCAAGACTTTTGTAAATTAGAGATGGTGAAATTGAGCTTTCATTACAATTACAAAAAAGAATCAAAACAATTCACATATTCCATTTGCACTGAAAAATTAGTATATAAAGCTGAAATTTACATCAACTGATACCACACACAGAGGAACAAAGACAAAGAACGCTGACGTTGAAGACGTGTCGGCCTTGGAAAACAGCAGTTTAGCGATACGAACTTACGTCTAATCAAAATCATGAATATACTAAACTTTTTTATTTATTCATATCTCTATTTCAATAGAGGAGCAATATAACATGTATCTTGTTAACATTAACGTTAACTATTTCCTAAAGTGGACTTTTAACTACTTTCAAAAATAACGGGTCAATTATTAAAAATAACATTTAAAAATATTGGCATCCTAAAAGTATGCTGCTAATATTGCTGAAAAAGTTTCTAAATACGCATGTTGGTTTTGGAGACAACATTGAAAATGTGAATGTGAGTCAGCTCTTCATGATTTTAGTACAGAGGTGTTACGATTTTAAAATGCCAATGATTTAGAATGCATGACTAAAATTAATATTTAATTTATTTTGTTAATTTTTATGAAAAACAAGTTAAAAAAAAGAATGCTTTTCGACCGTGACAGGACTCGAACCTGCAATCTTCGGATTCGAAGTCCGACGCCTTATCCATTAGGCCACACGGTCGCTGTGATTAGTTGCGAACATTTGCTGGTGTTATAGCACACCTTGTTTTTCATTTTATATAACTTAACAAGGGATGCTTTGTGTATTGGTTAGCCAATATTCACTTGCAAACACACTGGCACATTTATGCCGTTAAGAAAACCACCCTTAATAAATGCCCCAGCATCTTTCACACAACAGGTTCGAGTACCACATTCCCACCACACAATTTCGTACAATTCCGAACTGGAAAATTCTTAAACAATTATTTACTGTCTTTTTACTGTAACCTTTATAATTTGTTTGGCTTTTGACATTTTGTTTTTGTTTCAAAATTGCAAACACACCCTTTAATGGCCAGTTTATGGCTGAAGTAAAATTATCAGAGAATACATACATACACACATAAATATAAAAATATATACATGCATACATACATACATATGTATATTCAATTATACTTTCAAGGTGAACTACAATTTTTTATTTTAACCATTCATTAACGCCAATAGCAAGCACCACGAGCAGCTTTTTTTTTTTGCAAAACCATGTGTCATAAAGATTTGACTCTTTTCTTGTTTTTTTTCACTTAAATCGTTTTTATGAACCAGTTTAAGCAGACATTTTTTATGACTGTATCTTGGTTGTGTTGTCTATTGTTTAAAAAATTTTGCTAGGGTCATTTCATTAGGCACGTACATATGTACATATGTATGTAGTATGTACATACATATGTATATACATACATATGAACATATATCCGGCTGGTGGGGGAAGCTGCTTAAGAAAATTAGATTTTAAATAAAATATTTGAATAGAATGTGTTATTCATTATTTGAAATTCTGTATATGCGTGTGTGTGTACTTTTGTGTTATAGCACACAGTTTTATCTGTTAACGTACATATGTATATATGTATGTATGCATTTATATTTAGAGAATAGATAAAATTGGAAAATTTATAGCTATTTAATAGTTATCAAAGTTATTTAACAATTTGATGTTTAAACAAATTCTGTAACGGGTCTGGTCTACTTTCATTTTGTAATCCATACATATATACTTACGCATTTATTTGTATCATAAATATTTTGCAAAATAAATGTGCACTATATTGTTTCACAAAAATATGTCCATGATGTTATTAAAAGTATTCTTAAAAATGTTTTTTTTTTGTGTTTTGACTATGAGCTATGCCTTTACACAGGCAGAGCAGCGTGGTTGTCAACGAAATTTCACAAAAGAAACGCAAAACTATACTCGTACACTTATCCGTTGCAAATAAGTCGACCAGTGCAAGCGAGATGAAAAACTCTCGAATGCCAAACAACCTACACAAGCCTGACCTGACATGTTTTTTCTGTTCTTAAATTTTAAACTATTTAAACATCCATAAATCAATTTGTTAAGGGATATCTTTTCATTTACAGTTATGATTTTGAAAGTTTCAACTTTGCAACTTTATTTATATGCCCATACATATGTATGTACGCTATGTATCCACTTAGTTATGTATTACATGCATAAGTCGGTGAAGGGTATAAAAGATTCGACACAGCTTACTTTTTTTTTAAATATAGTGAAGCTTATTGCGTAGTCTATGGGTACCTTAACAACCCACATGCATATAATGTTGGTTGATATTTTTTTCAATCTTCGCCGTCATTACCGAAAAATTTTAGCACAAAAACCAATATTCTGTGAAAATAATTATAATGGACGAGCAAAAACTTTTTGAGATTTTGTAATGGGAACTATTCTTTTAATGGATGACAAAGTAATGAGTGGTACTTATTTATTTAATTATTTTACCTGCATAATAATGACTGTCCTGTAATGAATAAAATAAGAACTTATGTATACCATTATGTGAAAGTACTTATTGTAGTACTTTCCAGTTTCGATAACAATAAAATAGCTTTGGTTTTACGTTGAGCTATAATTTCAACTATAATTTTTGTTACAAAATTATTTTCGCATATCCTTCAATATACTTATTTTCATATTTTCACAAGTTGTATAATTTTGTTGCAAGGATTTATTTATTTTTATTAGAAAAAATTTCCCATTAAGTTTTGAACGCTTTTAAGCAAAAAGTATTCTATAAAATTTCGTGTAGGCAAAAAATAACCCATTAAGTTTTGAATACTTTTAGCTTTTTATTAACTTTTGGATGTTTGTAGGCAAAAGGTAATGGGTACTTTTTGAATTTCTCGAACAAAAAGAATGGGTTATTCAGTCAAATTGTAAGTACTTACCACTGGGGAGTACATACTCGTACACTTTTTTACATTCTAGTAAGCAAAGTTTTTTGTTGGGGGCGCTCAAAATTAAATTTAAAGTTCTATTAGAAACATTTTTTAAGTTGAAAAACGATCATCATATTCTTCAATTAAAACTGGAAGTGATACTGCTGAACTTAGCGAAGTTTAAAAGCTCATACTACGAGCAAATATTACAATCAATTCTATTTAATTGGTATTATTTCTATGGCTTTCATTTCTATTTTTACTCAAGCAATACTGGAAATAGAAACTACCTATGCCACGGCTGCTGGTTGTTTATTTAATGAAAATTTTTATGGAAAATGACATTTGAACAAATTTCCATTTGCTCAAAAGCAATTGATTCAATTGCAAGCTAAAGTTATTAAGATGTCGTCGTTGCACTCTTGTATAATACGCCGCTGATTCTTCAGCTACCCCACCTTTCTCAGTCTCAGTGTTATAAATGGCAAAGTTACTCAAAATTTAATCCTATTGCAATAAGTTTCACTTAAAAGTGAGTTAAATGCATAAAATAAGCCGACATGAATTTTCTACAATAATACTCAATCACCGTGTAGAACCATTAAGTTCTTGAGCAGAAAAGGGAATGTATCGTGTTGCAACAAGGCGCAATAAAAACAATTTTAACAAAGATTTAAGCTTTACAATTAAACAAAACGACTACTCTGTGTGTGTACATATGTATGTATGTGTATGCAACAGCATTACAAACTTTTTCACTTCAAACCACTACAAAAGCTTAAAAAGATAACTTTTGACTAGACAGAAGACAGAAGAACTCGAATGCTGTCATTGCAATTGAAATTGAAAGAACCTGATTTAAACAAAGCCACCAACCAACGAGCCAACCAACCAACCAGTCAGCAACAGCTCTAGTGAGTTAATGCATTTTGCAAAAATAAAATAAAAATCCAATGCAATTGTACAATAAATATTCGCAATAATAAATTTTGAAACTGTTTATCAGCATCTTGCAGGCAAATTCAAATGCGTTGGTTACGAGCACAAAAAGTCAAAAGGAGCAAAAAATTTAACTAAAACCAGACTTACAACATTTATGTACATACGAGTATACCAAGATAAATCTTTTAAAATTTATTTCAAGAAATAATTTTAAAGTTTGCTTACAACAAACACAATTTATTATATTAATCCGAATGGATTTTTTTCTTGTAAATTTTCTTTTAATATTAAAGGTCTACCTGCCACCCACTCACTTCTCTTCTTGTGCACTCTCCTTCACTTGCACGAAATCAATTTAATGATCAGTTATTTAATTTTTTTTCATCTCTTCTACTTTACAGAGCCAATAGTTTTAACCTTTGCTTGGAATTTTAATTTTGTTTGTCTGTTACAACGATTCTAATAACAGCATCAAGATTGGTAACTTTAAAAATTCGCATTTTTAACCAGTCGTGTTCGGTTGATCTGATCGTTTGTGTGTGTGTGTGAGTAACTGCGCAGCCGTGGATTATACAAAGAGATGTCTAATATAAGACATCGCCCTCTGGCCCCACCGGGTACGGGCGATAGTGATGACAACTTTACAGATGATGAGAGTTCACCATTGACACAAGATATTTATGGCGGAAGGTGAGTGCAAGCAAAATAAACAATAATGATTTTATAAATATTCACAAGCATGCACCCACATTAATATTTATTAGTTTAAGACATATCGATCATTTACTTCAACAACGTTATAACTCAAAAACATGCGATATTGAGTTAATAATGCAGAAAATAGTCCTCGTATTATTATTCATATTGTGTAAGAAAGTTCATTGAGAGAAGAATAAAATGTTCTTTTTCCATTAATGCTCGTTATTACTACTCATAGATATCTATTAGTGCACAGATACATATGTATCTATTGTGTAAGTTAAATTTTATCTCAAATTTGTTGGTAAAAACCTGAGGTAAACATTATCTGTATGTAGAAATTACGGGCATAAGTCGTGTGTAAATTGCAAACCTCAAGCTCCTTTTCTGTAAACCTATTTTTTTGGAGTTATGCCGTTATCGAAGTAAATGAGCGATATATCTGCATATACTGTGCAATATTAAAATAATGCATTCATTTTCAAAATTTTATTGTATTCAATATCATTTAAATCGATGAAACTTGTTCCTGGAGAGAATTTATTCCAATATTTTGCTTTATTGGAAGAAGAATAAAAATAAAATGTGTTTAATGCTTTGGTGTTATTTTTAAGCTCGGGCATTGGAGATTCGATTTCAAAAATCAAATGCTTCAGTTTGGTAGATTATATTTGGTATATTAAATGTGCATTTATGTAGAAAAATTTTATGTACTTTATTTTTTAAAAATTTAAGTTAAGTCCATACAAAGGTGCCAAACAAAAAATTATTTATATTTATACTAGCTTTTACCCGCAGCTCCACTCGCATTCATCTGTTTAAAAAATACATTAAAAAACGGCTGAAAACTTGGTAAACAATTAAAGCCGAAACCATAATTACCCTAACCTGCCAAAAAATTTGTTTTTCGAATAAAAATCAGTAGCAAATATAAAAAAACGATTCCGAACCGGATAAAAATATTATATATATGACGCTGGTAATGTAACTTTCCATTGGTGAAAGAATTTTCAAAATCGGTTTAGCATCACAAACAAACAAACAAACAAACTCACTTTCACATTTATAATATTAGTGAGGATTTACATTTGACTTTAATGTATTTGAAAAGTGTAGCATTTCTCCATAAATGAAAAAAAATTGGTGATGTCATAAACTTATGCAGTTTCACTTTCCTCCAAGCTATTCTTTCAATGAAATGAGAGTGGGAATGTCTTTTTTCGATTAAACAATAATCATTCTTCCGAGAGCATGGGTCAATATTTTTTGTGAAATTTAATAGAATTTCAACAAACACTAACATTTTTCCTTGCTTTCAGCCTACCCTATTATAAATAGCTTAAGACACGAGGATGCAGTAAAAAAATTATAGTTAAATAATAAATAAAGTTTTTGTCGAATGATAAGCAAAATATTAAGAAAAATCTTGGGATATACTCTGAAAGGAAATGCTTTCGAATCTGTATGTTGTTAACATTACAATTCGTGCTTTCGTTTCGAATTACAAAGTGGACGGTAGACGTGTGCAAATTTTTATGAAACTTGGCATGCATCTCTTTCTGTTCAAAAAGGAAAAATTTTCTAATAAGAAAAATTAAATAGCAAAAATCTAATTAAATTTTACCCACTTTTGCAAACATCAGATTCGCATCATTAGAAGAGCCAAGTTTCGTGGGAAACGGTTGAGTAGAAGTACATATAGTATAATATGTACTAAATTTTTATAGAAATGGCTCCGCCCACTTTTGTTAATGCAAGATCGTATCACTTTCAGAGCTCGGTGTATGACAAGTTTCCTACGAATCGGTCAAATAGAAGCACGTGCAACATCATATTCAATTTTAATGTAAACGCATTAAAACATGTTTAAGCACGGAATTACATCTTGATAAGAGCTTAAAGGCAGAATTAGTTTGTACGTGCTGTTCTGTTCTGAATCAGCTGTTTTGTTTCTGTTTAATTGAAAGTCTGTGTGTGTGGTTTGTTTTTCCTGTATCGTTCTGTTCCGTTGCGGACAAATCTGTAGAAAATAGAATTCAACGTTAAGTGACAGCCAAAAGTGTGTATGTATTAGTTTGTTGTGATATTTTGTATACAACTGAAATCAGTTCTATAGGTTGCCAGCTCATTCCTTGCACAGAAAAAGTAATTGCAAAATATTTTATACGGAAAAGAACGGCACAGAACGACAATGAAAAGTAAAAACTAATGAGGCCTTAAGATGTGTAGCAATCGGTATCGTAGCAATCGGATAAGTAAAAAATTCATAAAATGAGAGAACACAATTTTGCGTGTGTGGTCATGGTCACTTTTTTAGCAATGGGATCAAATGAAAGCCCTATTATCAAAGGCAAAAAAAAATATTCAAAATCGGTTAAAATATGTAATATTAATATCAGAAAAATACATAAATATGGGAGAGAATTGCCCAAACTTTATCAAATATAATAATAGCCGTTATTTAGCATCGTTATAATGCTTCAGCAAATTTTCACCGAAAAATTCGTCCTATTGAACGAAATCCGACGTTCGTCCCAATTTTCTTCTTAAAAAGCATTCTTCCATTATTGGCTTATTTCATTTTATTCAATACATGAAAACATGCTTTTATAACTCTGCTCAGGAGCTCCGATATGTGAACATTTCCATACATATGCATGTACGAGTATACACGACTGTAATTATTCCCTGTTTTTAATAACTTTTTCATGCACGCATCATTCAATCTTTGACATACATACATATTCAGAAAATGTTGACTTTGAGTTGATTGGCAAAGACTACAGAAAAATAATTACAATTTATATGACATGCCTAACATTGGTAATAGTCTCAGGGACAAGAAGGCCTGTATTAAAGTGTTTAAATATGCATTATAAACGGGTTGTGTTCGTACCACCAAATAAATCATAATATCCGTTTACCGTTTCAACTGTTTTAATTACATTGATGATTTAATAAAAAGCCGGGATTAATATTGCAATACATATCGCACACTAAATCATTAACAATCACAACCCTAAATTATCAAAGTGGTTTTGTTTTTTTTTTATAAACCAGTTAACTGAACAAATTTCTAACGACCGCAACAATTTCTTTTGCAATACAGTCTTCTTGAAGAATATAAGATACCGTTATGCTTGTTTTTATGTCACATACTTGCATACATACATATGTATGTATGTATGTACATGCGTAATTTGTACGGTATGAACATTTGTTTGTCACTACTCAGCATCTGAAATTTTTAAGTTGTGACTGTTTAAGATTTAGTGTGTGTTATGTACATTCATTTGAGTTCCGTGCAATTTTTTGTATAATCATGCACTTTTGCAAGATTTGATTGATACCATCTAAGATTCCCAAACCGTTGATTTTGTTTATAAATTTAAATTAGCAAAAAAAAAACCTTCAAATTTCAAAACTATGAATCATATGTGTGTACGTTTGACAAAAAAATTATCAATAACTGCAATTATAGTTATTCTGTGCTGTTGTTCCAAATTGTCAATGTAAATTTTTTATGCATACACACACATACATACATGTGTATAAGCAATTAACCCAGTAAGGGGCGATCCATGATCCCATTGAGCTATAATGATGAAACTTTTAAAATTTAATTATATATATACCTAAATAAGAAAGAAAACAATTTTTAGACAAATCGGAACAGTGCGGGCACAGATAACCCCCGTTGTGATGTGAAAACGCAACGTTGGGCCTAAACGATATAAAAGTTAATATTTGCATTTGATAATTTTATATAATTTGTATATCGTTTAGGCGCACTGTTGCGTTTTCGCATCACGGATATATCCAATCATAAAAATAGTACCAAATGTCTAAGATGATTGGGATTTCCACTAAAAATAATAATATTCGTATGTCAGCTACCTCCGTCAAAAGTTTGAGATAGGTATATTATATATTACTGTATTTTTTTTAACAATTCCAAAAAGTACCCAAAAAACAGGAAAAACTAAAAATTTAAATAATTTTTTTTTTATAAAAAAACTTATGTATGATAAAAATCCAAAAAGAGGTCGATTAGATATTAAGCTAAATTTTATTTCTCTGTGCTTTATTGCAATATCATGTAATCACAAAATGCTTGAGGGGGGCTTAAGTGAACGTTGCGAAAACGCAAAGCAGGGCCTTAATGGGTTAAGAGGGTTAAATGCAGTTCAGTGTTACCAATTGCGGTTGGTAAAATTTCGAGAAATGGAATTTTGCATGATTTAAGAAAATCAATATAATATTTATATAAAGTATATGCAGGTTTACAACAACTAAGAAAATACAAAAACATCAGTCGCTTTGTTTGAGTAATGTCAAAAACAGATGAATACAACCAGCCTGGGCAAATTGCATTACTTTTGTATAAGCACTGATTAAAAAACAAACATTTTAGTGAAAGTTTAAATTTGATTTATTTTATTGTAAAGTTACATCTTAAAAATTTCATCAAGTTTTGTCTTTCATTTGAAAAACTATAAAAAAAGTTGTTTTATGACTTTTCGTCTTAAGTGACGATATGTATGTATGTATGTACACATTTACGTTCTATTTTGCACTATAAGTATGTATGTTTCAGTGATAATACAATAATACTCTTCATAATGTGTGTAGTGGTAATGCAAAATTAGGGCATTTTTCGCCATGTGATTTGATGCTAGTGCAATATTAATGCATTACTTTGAGTAGATTTTAGTTTAATGCAATAAAAAATTGCACTATAATTATCAAAGTTAGAGCTAATGTAATAAATTTGCATTTGCATTGATTTGATTTAGTGTGGGAAAATGGTCAATGCATTTGCTTATTTAATGCAATAGTGCCAGATCTGCATACAACAAAAATTAAATGTATGGATAGACAAAACCAAAGTAAATTTATTAGTTGGTATACCTTTAATACGTGAAATAATTATACTTAAAAGACACATACATATACCTATATATTAATAATTAAATATAATTATTTTTAAATATTTTGTAACGCCTTTTTAAGTAAAAATTTATTTAAACTTTTTCACATACGTTTCCACAACTCACAATTGTGTATAACAAATCAAAACAAAACAAAATGGCGTACGAAAATTGTAAACAAGTTTTGACATTCATGCATTATTTGTTCTAATTTACACTATGCAAGTCTTATTGCTAAACTGATTAGTTTGTAAGGGGAGAAAGACGAGGGGAACAGAAACGTTTTTTCCCCTCGTCTCGCTCTCCTTACAAACTAATCAGCTTAGCAATAAGACTTGCATAGCGTAAACTAGGACTTTGTGTGAAAATAAAAAAATATCAAGATTTTTAAATCCAGAAGACGATATGAGAGTAGTATTGTCATCGAAAAACATCAAGCTCAAATTTCGCTTTAAAAGTATTCTTATTATTAACTTCTAATTGATTCCTTAATAAATATTCTGTTAATTTTATAGTACATATTATTTTATTTCGCACATTTAAAATTATTATCATAAACTATTTTACGCAGAGTATTGAGGATAAGTAAATATTTTTCTAAAATTATATTTTTCTTTGTGTGCCGCAAAATGTTGAAATCGTTAAAAGTGTGCCGTAACATAAAAGAGGTTGAGAATCACAGATATAGAGCAACAAATATTTACTTCCGTGTGTCTTAATTGTATTATTTAAATGTAGCCTTATTGTTTAACACAATAATCTTTTTCTTATAATTACTAACTAACAATAAGATTGAAGGAAATTGAGATTTTACGTACATATTTTTTTTTGCAAGATCATGAAACATTTTTAATACTTCTATTAATGCTGAGATATTTTTTTATTAAGCCTGCAATAATTTTGGATTTCTTATTCAATCCTTTTCATTTCCAGCCAACGTACTATACAGGAAACAAAAGGCTGGGATGTATTCAGAGATCCACCCATTAAAATAGAAACCGGCTCAACAGCAAATCAAGAATGTCTAGAATTAACAGTAAAAATTTTAAAAATATTTGCCTACATTTTCACATTTATTGTGGTGTTGGCGGGCGGTGTGGTGGCTAAAGGCTGTGTATTATTTATGACATCACAAATCCGCAAGGACAAAAGAGTAGAATATTGTAATAAAGACTTAGTAAGTGAAAATCGGTAAATGTAATTTTCAATCTCATTAATTTAATTCATCTCTTTGACAGGGCCGTGATAAGACCTTTGTTGTCAAATTACCCGAAGAGGAGCGTATAGCATGGATTTGGGCCTTACTAATTGCTTTTGCGATACCCGAAGTGGGTTCCCTAATACGTTCAACTCGTATTTGTTTCTTTAAAACTTTTAAAGTTCCCAGAAAAAGTGACTTTCTTTTCATGTTAATTATGGAAAGCTTGAATACATTTGGCACAGCGTTGCTAATGTTTGTCGTTCTGCCGCAATTGGATGCCATCCAAGGCGCCATGCTGACAAATTGTTTGTGTGTTATGCCCGGGGTATTGGGTTTAATGTCACGCACTAGCAAGGAGGGCAAACGTTTTGCGAAAATGTTAATTGATTTGATAGCAGTAGCTGCTCAGGTCACTGGGTTTGTGATATGGCCTCTGCTGGAGAATCGTAAAGAGTTGTGGGTCATACCGGTGGCCTGTCTGATGGTGTCATGTGGTTGGTGGGAGAACTATGTTGCCTCACAATCTTCATTTGGCTTAATACGATCAATGGGCAGAATAAAGGAAGACTTAAAGTACACAAGATATTTCAGTCACATGTTTTTGTCTATATGGAAAATAGCATTGTTCCTGTGTTCGGCGTTATTGATCTATTGGATACAAGGAGAGGAACCTGGCAATATTTTTGGGTTGCTTGGCGATGCCTTTGGACCTCACAAGATCTCTGTAGATGAATTGGCAACTTCGTTAACGAACAGTTTGCCCGACACTATAGATGCAGCCAATATCGACAGTATTGATATTGAGGCTTCTTACAATACTGTGGTCTATGTTTTACTTATACAAATTTTCGGAGCTTATCTTTGTTATATTTTTGGCAAATTTGCCTGCAAAATTTTAATTCAAGGTTTCAGTTACGCTTTCCCGGTAAGTTTGACAGTGCCCATTGCTGTATCATTATTGATAGCAGCTTGTGGTATTCGTATTGATGATCCTTGCTTCTTCCACGACACCATTCCCGATTACTTATTCTTCACGAGTCCATCGAACTTCAGATTTAATGATTTCGTTACCAATCAAATGGCATGGGCTTGGATTTTATGGCTATTGTCGCAAACTTGGATTGGTCTACACATATGGACTCCGAAGTGTGAACGTTTGGCCACAACTGAAAAATTGTTCGTCAAGCCAATGTATTGTGCTCTTTTAATAGACCAATCTATGGCTATGAACAGGAGAAGAGATGATCAAGCTGATGTCAAAACAGAGGTGAGTACAATTAAGTAGCAATACTAAGTAAAACTCTTTTAATACGGAAAATAAATGTGTAGGATCTTTCGGAAATCGAGAAAGAAAAGGGTGATGAATACTATGAGACCATATCGGTACACACAGATGGTTCGGCCATACAGAGTAAGCCTACTATAAAGTCGTCCGATCATATTACCAGAATTTATTCTTGTGCCACTATGTGGCATGAAACTAAAGATGAGATGATAGAGTTTTTAAAGAGTATCATGCGTATGGATGAAGATCAGTGTGCGCGTAGAGTGGCACAAAAGTATTTGAGAATTGTAGATCCTGATTACTACGAGTTCGAAAGTAAGTTTAAAAGAAAAACATTATCAAGCTTTCATTAATCTCCCTATTCCTCTAGCTCACACTTTCTTCGATGATGCTTTTGAAATATCCGATCACAGCGATGACGATGTACAAGTGAATCGTTTTGTGAAACTTTTAGTAGCCACCATGGATGATGCTGCTTCTGAAATTCATCAAACCAGAATACGCTTACGACCTCCCAAGAAATATCCTACGCCTTATGGCGGACGTTTGGTATGGACTTTGCCCGGTAAAACGAAATTCATTGCTCATTTGAAGGACAAAGATCGTATACGTCACCGTAAGCGCTGGTCTCAAGTAATGTACATGTACTATCTTTTGGGATACCGCCTTATGGAGCTGCCCATACCAGTAGATCGTAAAGACACAATAGCCCTAAATACTTATCTTTTGACTTTGGATGGCGATATTGACTTCAAACCAAATGCTGTTACTTTGCTGGTGGATTTAATGAAAAAGAACAAGAATTTAGGTGCAGCTTGCGGGCGCATTCATCCTGTTGGCTCTGGACCTATGGTGTGGTATCAATTATTCGAATATGCTATTGGTCATTGGCTACAAAAGGCTACTGAACATATGATTGGCTGTGTACTTTGTAGTCCTGGCTGTTTCTCCCTCTTCCGTGGCAAGGCTTTGATGGACGATAATGTTATGAAGAAATATACCACCCAGTCAGATGAAGCTCGGCATTATGTTCAATACGATCAAGGTGAAGATCGTTGGCTGTGTACTTTGCTGTTGCAGCGGGGCTATCGTGTAGAATATTCGGCTGCCTCTGATGCTTACACTCACTGCCCTGAAAGTTTCAATGAATTCTATAATCAGCGTCGTCGTTGGGTACCTTCTACAATTGCCAACATTATGGATTTGCTGGGCGATGCCAAGCGTACAATTAAGATAAATGATAATATATCATTGCTTTATATATTCTACCAAATGATGTTAATTGGTGGTACTATTCTTGGTCCTGGTACGATTTTCCTTATGTTGGTGGGTGCTTTTGTGGCTGCCTTTCGTATAGACAACTGGACTTCATTTCATTATAATATCATACCTATACTGGGTTTCATGTTTGTCTGCTTCACCTGTAAATCTAACATACAACTGTTTGTGGCCCAGGTTTTGTCCACAGCTTATGCGCTCATTATGATGGCTGTTATTGTGGGTACAGCACTGCAGTTAGGCGAGGACGGCATAGGTTCACCTTCAGCCATTTTCTTAATTTCTATGGTGGGGTCGTTCTTCATAGCGGCGTGTCTGCATCCTCAAGAGTTCTGGTGTATATCAGCGGGTCTTATTTACTTACTCTCGATACCTTCTATGTACTTGTTGTTGATTTTATATTCTATTATCAACTTGAATGTTGTATCTTGGGGTACGCGAGAAGTTGTAGCCAAGAAGACTAAAAAAGAACTGGAAGCTGAAAAGAAGGTGGCAGAAGAAGCAACCAAACAGGCTAAGCAGAAGAGCATGCTTAGCTTTTTACAGGGTGGTGTAGGCAGCAATGCTGATGATGAAGGTTCCGTTGAGTTCTCTTTGGCTGGCCTATTCCGCTGCATATTCTGCACACATGGTAAAACATCAGATGAAAAACAGCAACTTACGGCTATAGCAGAATCTTTGGACACCATTAAAAATCGCATTGATAGCATTGAACAAACAGTGAATCCTCATGACCAGCATTCACATCGGCATGGACGTAGGCGCACAACATCAAGTGGATCCAAAGATCATCATTTGCTGTCGTCAGTGGCTGAAAAATCTGGTGATGAATCAGAAGATTCCGATACTGATACTTCCGCAGAGCCTCGGCAAGAAAGAGATTTTCTTACTAATCCCTATTGGATTGAAGACAACGAGCTGCGCAAAGGTGAGGTAGACTTTTTGTCTAGTTCCGAGTTGCAGTTCTGGAAAGATTTGATCGATAAATATCTCTTCCCCATCGATAACGATCCTGTTGAACAGGTAAGATCTTTGTTGTTAGTTCGAAGGACTTTCATGGTGTCAAGTGTAAAATGTGGATTTATACGTACATCAAATAAATTAATAATGAAATTATTTTCAGTGGCAAATGAATTTAGCGCATAACTGAAGTGATTATATTCAAACTTCCTATTTTCGTGCACATATGAAGTCGATTGTTGATCCTAGCGAGACAAATACCCTTTTACAATCTTATATATTTCTACGTTGATACTATTGACTGCTTAAACCCTTTTCTTGGCTTAAATAACAATATTTTTTTAAACTGAATTAAGTGAAACACAATTTTTCGGTCATCAATAACACCAGAAGTCCAAGGTATTGATAAATAAGAGAGAAAATAGCAAACAAAACTATTGAACAAAATTACTTTAGTACTCTCAATTGTGGCAAACGATGACTGTGTCAGGGGTACTGATTATTCTACTATATAATATTACGAACTTTTTATCTCATCTCCTCCCTCCCAATTTAACTGAATGAAAAGCACTTTGATTATTTCTTAAAAGGCAATATGTGATGGTGTTTCATCAGACACTTTACAAACAGCGTCTACACTGCTTGGTCTCAGCCTTCCCTATAAATAATGCAAGCGTTGATGGCATCCCGGAACACAATGCCCAGCAAATTTGAGGTTGGAAAATGACAATCACATCATCGAAATGGTGTTTCCGTTGTTTTATTGCAAAGTGAAGATTTGGTTAGGTAAGGTTAATCTAATCGCATAGACTGGGATTGAGCCTTAGCGATACCAGCAGATGAGAAGAGAAGGTGTAAGTATGGCAGCCTAGTGCGTGGTGCCTGTATCGAATGACTCCCTCACAATTTATCAATCTATACAGTTCCACTCTCGATATAAGTTCAACGCTACGAAAAGTGTGAGCAGCAAGATAGTTATATCTAGTGCGGCTTAGAGCTGGACAGAGGCACAGTAGATGTTCTTGTTCTGTAGGTACCGTCCAGTATTCTTCCTATTTTGACAGCATACGAAGCCATCCAACAGTGTCCAGTTAGTACCGCCACTAGAACTTTACAGTTGCTTCTAGTTAATGATAAAAGGAATTTAGTCGATTTGGGATCATAGGAGCTCCACATGATTTAATAAGTTTTGCAAGTTTTCGTCGCACGCCAACATTTCTCCGCCTCTTCCCTCATCTTAGAGTCTATCATCCCTTACAGGAGTTGAATCGGTATACCGATCAAAGCCAGATCAAAGCTTCCGAACACAAGTGATTTTTCTCAGCTGTCGCTTTTTTTAATTTGGTCAGCCAATTTTTGCCTTTTTATTTTTCATTTCCTACTTTATAAAAATTTAGTATTAGGCGGTTTTTAAGTTGACAATCAATATCTCTTCCACCCCTGAGTTTGAAGAAGTATTTTTGCATAGTTTTGCTTCGATTGAATTTGACACAACGTTTTTAAATTTTCATTCTTATTTTAAAACTATTAACTACCCAGCAAAACCTTAGCATGAAATCAGAATTGCTAAACTAATATTTTATTATTATTGCTAAGCTAATTATTATGTAAACATTTTCATATTCTACAAAAAAAAAAATATTACTTTTTTGACATCACAAACAAAAATAAGTACTTTTTTTAGTAGAACTGTTTTCAAAAATTTTTCTTATTACTTTTTGTGATTTGGTAAGAAAATTTTTGTTGGGAACTTGTTCCTTTTTCTGCAAAATCCCATTTTCTGGAAGGCATGATAACACAGAAGGAATAAACAGGCTTTGTTGCCTTCCAAAGTTTAGAACAAAAAAAAACCCCTAAAACTCACTGCTTACTAATACTTTTACACTTTTTTAGGCCAGAATTGCTAAAGATCTTAAAGAATTGCGGGACTCATCGGTATTTGCTTTCTTTATGGTAAATGCTCTTTTCGTTCTAATCGTATTCTTATTGCAATTGAACAAGGATAATATACACGTTAAATGGCCCTTTGGTGTGCGCACAAATATAACGTACGATGAATCCACACAAGAGGTAAATTTTTGCAAGGGATTTCAACGAGTCAAACGTCAAATTCAGGATCACATTGTGGTAAAATTTAACAATATCGAAGACGTTTTCTTGTAGAAATCCCTTTTGGACAACTCTACTAACCTATTATTTTTTCTCTTTTTTCTCTTTTTGGCAAATAACAACTCAAAATTTATTAAAATTAAAAAATCAAAATTTTCTAAACCATAAATTGAATTTAAAACGAAAAACATGAAAAATTGCTTTGTGCGTTGATGTGCTGATGTCTGCTATAAAAATGAAACAAAAATTAAACGATAAATAATCAGGCTCGTATTGCAGCTGATCTAATTGAATTGAGAAACAAATCGGTCTTCGCCTTTTTCATGGCCAATGCTTTGTTTGTGTTGATTGTATTTCTGTTGCAATTGAACAAGGATAAATTACACATTGTTTGGCCACTGGGTGTCAAAACGAATATAACCTACATAGAAGAGACTTCCGAGGTTTTTATAAAAAAAAAATTAAAAATGGGTTTACTTGTGTTTTGTTGTGTTGTGTTAAATAAACCAGTTCTTTTTCCTATTTCCTTTTTTAAACAAATATCCTTGATCTCCTTACTACTATTGTATTTAATTATTTATTCTAACCGTGTATTTATTTTACCTCCCTTTGCATACAAAAGCTTTAATGGGTGAATTTTGTATTTTAAAACAACTAAAAACACATTCCCTTTAAACAATTTTTAATACATTCATATCTATTAAAAATTTTCCTCATAAAACTTGACCCACTGTTATCATTTTCCCTCAAATATTCCTCAAATATCAACTGTCTTCAATATTCGTGAGTTTTTTCTTGGGTCTTTTTCGGAAACTAATACTCTTATTTTGTTTATATTGTACTTAAGTTTTTTTTTACATTTTATGTTTTTATTTTTTTGTTTCTTTAATAAATTTTACTTACACTTTACTTAATTTCACCACAGACTATACATAGACCGGAAACATGGTTGCATTCGCATAGCATCATACATGTGTGTTAAATAACAACTATGACAGAGAGTTACCACTCGAACAAAAAAAATTCAAATAATCTATTGAGAAATAATTCTTTGCAAGCATTTATTTCAAATGATATAGAAAAAAGTAATATGAGAAATTTTGTAATGTCAATTAAAATTTTGTAACACCAATTAAAAAATTAATCAAATTTAGTGTTTTTTTATGGGAATTGTTACAATTTAAGTTTACAATTTGTTAACGCACTAGTAATCCCAAATTATTATTTACTTAATAAGTAAAATATTTTTTTATCAAAAATACATTGAAATTGATTATTGAGGGGTTTAGCTGGATCCTATGCGCATTTCACTGTTGCTAATGCAGATCATCAGGGAACCTTTACCCAAAAATTTCTTAGAACAACTAGAGTTATTATGTTAAAAAATTTTAAACTTAATTAAATTTATTTGAAGAAATTAAAAATGTAACTTCTTTCTAGTAATATCATAAATGTGAATGTTTATATGTTTGCATCTTTAGATGAATGTTACCTTATATCGCCAAAACCGCTTAACAGATTTAAATGATATTTGGCACATAAATAGGATATTTCTTGATCAAGGCATATTCATATAAGGTAGACTCGCCTCAGTTTGCTTTGATAAATTAATACTTTTGATGTCAAAAAAATTAGAGATATTCAGATATCGCCATATCTGACAACACTGCTTATATTTATTAAAAAGTACAGTGTGAAATTATTTTATACCTTCAAGAGAGTCCTTAAGACTCTCAGCTATTTGGGTATATACATATTTCATTGAATCAAAAAATAAAAATTTATTGCTTATGCAATATTCCAAGTTTGCTACAAGTCAAGAAATTAGCTATCAAGTGATTCATTATGTATTTATATGCACTAAATGTTATACATATATATATATATATACATATATGTATTTGTTTTAAAATTTTATTTGTTTTTTATGTCTTTATGTCTTAATGAAACTGTGTGTCATAAAGGTATCATGTAGATTCTACTTGAATGCCTGTGTGGAGCGGACAGCCACAAACGTTTTTAAATTTTTTCTAAAACAAAGAGTTTTATTTACAATTATTCTTATAGAACTTTGCCGTATACAACACTACGAAACACGATTACACTACTTCCCGCCTAAATGTGAAAAATACTAGCTAACTCCCCGCTTAAATGATTAATTTTCAAATCACAAAGCAACAAATTGCTCTACAAAGCTGAAAAGAATTTTATAAAATTTTACATAAACTATGTACATATGTACATATATTTATTTATATATATATATATATATATATACATATGAAAGTGGTCTAAGTCATATGCATTTTGTATCGAAATCATAAAAAAAACTTCAATAAATATTTCATAAAAATAAAATAAATACAACTCTAAATTCAAATGTTGCATAATATAAAAATATTTTTTGATTTGTTTATATGTAATCTAATCGACCAAAGAAATATATGACTTAGACCACTTTCATAATTAAGGGCACATATGTAGTTATGTTCAGAACCATGTTAATTCTATTTCGGTTTTACTTCGATTTCTTTCAACAGACTGCAAATATGTATATGAGTAAAATAAAAAATATGGCAAAACAATAGTGAATTGCTTCAAAGTTCAATTTTGGAATAACACAATTCAATAAATTATAAAAGTTGGTTCTGAAGTACATTTTAGTATATTTTAGGAATTTTTAAAATTATACGACATTTGTATAAGAGCGTTATTTATGCGTTAAAATATATTAGTTTTGAGTGCATTAAAATGTTTGAATTTCACCATGCGCAACTAAGGGGAGGCTACTATACTCGTATATTTACTTGATTTTAAAAACAAAGTCTGTAAATTTTGATATAGATTTAAGCAGAAATTAATTTCAAGGTATAGTTATTCATATTTTTTTTCAGCGTCAAGGCACTGCAAGCTTTTATTATCAGGCATTAAAAAAATTAGTTGCTATTTAACATCGAACTAGATTTTAATGAAATTTAAATATAAATATTGCCTTTATTTGTACACTAACTAGGAGAAAATTAAAAAAAAAGAATATTTAATGTATCGTTTAATGGGGAAATCCAACTTATAAAGTTTAAGTGTGAAACTAACTCAATATTAAGGTTGAATTTCGAGGAAAAAAGTTGACATTTTACTTGTAGAGGTGTTCTCTAAACCTGGAAGTTAGGCGATTTCAAAACGCGAGATTAATAATAAATATTACCTTCAATAAATTTAATGGACTACAATTACTTATTACCGATTTCGCCTATATATATTAGGGAATAAAAAAATGCAACATGTATTCAAGTCTATATATCGTCTAAGATGATTACAAGAGAAAATATAAAAATAAAATTTGGTAATTGGTGCTAAAAGTTGTTTATTTTAGATTTAAACATTTTTATGTTGATTGAAATCAAAATGAAATCCTGTTTGTGAAAACAAAACAGGAATTCAGGTTTAAGTAATAAAATCAAGTAGTCAAACTGGCGTAAAGAGGGGACAGAATTTGCGAACTTAACACTGGTGCTCTACTACAGCTCTACTCTGTAATTCGAAACGAAAGAAAATGATTTCGTGTTCGAAATTACGGACTAGACCCCGTGCACAGCACATAAAAAATAACAAAATTCTCAAGACTGATACTGGCAAAACATGCAAACAAAAATGTACATATGAATAACTTCAAATGCTCTATAAATTTTTGTTTTATTTTCTTTTGTGCTTATTTTTCTTTGTAGTTTTGTTTACAAAATGTATGAAATTTATTGAAAGTATGGTAAAATTTTTGACAGAATGAGTACTTATATGTGAGAGCAAAAACGCTCACAAAATAAAATAGATTCTATCTCACGATTGCTTTCTGCGGCTGCCTTTTTGTGCCAATTTGTATGGAAAATGTGTTTATGCCGGTATTCTGTTTAATCATTACGTCTGAAGTTCCCCTTCAGACCTTTTGCGGATTATTGTGGTGAATATATTTTTAGAATTTTAACCTTATAATTTTTCTTTATAAGGATCTGTTTTGTACCTTTAGTGAAAGGAAGCAAAAAGTACCCCTAAGCGAGGATACGAGTATAACGGCTTAAAATTACAAAAAAAAACAATCGCTATGAAATTCTAGTACAAGTAGAGTTCGGTTAAAACGAATACAACTTATATTCTTACATTAGCTATAAGCGTATAACTTAAGGTTCAATCATACGTGCCATGACCATAACCATAGAAAACACCTGTTCGAACCAAACTTATGGGCAACACTGTATTTGATTATAAGTGACCCGCCATAACGCCATAGCCATTACCATAGAAACCAATTGAATTTTGGATTTTTTATGGCTATGGCACGTCTAATTTAAGCTTTATTCTTATATCTAATCAACAAACCGCAAGTTATAGTACGTTTCCACTATGAGCAAAACAAGTTGTTTTTCTCAGAACACTTCGAAGTGTTTTCATTATGCTTTTGTGTGTTTTGGTTAAAGGAGTTTTCGAAATCAATTTGATTTTATTATCAAGGCCGCAAACCTTATTGTTTAGATTAGTAAATTTTTCAGTCATCTAATATATAAAAATAAGTCGGGTTTTCCTTGCTGACGCTATAACTGCATAACGCACGAACCGATTTCCACGGTTTTGCATTCGTGGGAAAAACTTCCAAACGGATGGACCAGTTTTCTTCAAGCATAAGCTAGAAAATATAAGATAAAGTCAACTTTCAAACGAAAGAAACCAAATTAAACGGCCTAGCTGTTTGGGAGCTACGGTGTCAAAGACACCTAAATTCAACAGAATATATCTAGAAAAGATAAAAAATCTTCTAAACAGCTGGACCGATTTTCTTAGAATATAGCTATGAAAACTTTCGATCAAGTCACCTATCAAACAGAAATAAAACTAAATGAAAATCTATCCAGCTATTTGGTCTGTACCTGAACTCGTACAGACAAACAGAAACACAGACAATTGTTGAAGCGTGTAGCTTTCAAACCGAAAAATGGAGATAATTGTGCTTCTTGAACCAATAATTTTTAATTAATTTTAACTTTCTTCTTACAGCGACTCAAACTAAATTATTGAATAAAGATCTTACAAAGAAAGAAAAGGAAAACTGCCCGTGAGTAGAAATAAAGTACGAGTATAAAAATATGCTGCCTGTTTTTATAAAACAAAAGAGACAGTTTATATTGAAAGTAATAATAAAATACAATTATATGGAATGCAAGAAATTTTTTCGAAATTGTTATTTCATTGTTATTCTTTCGTCGAAATACAAACAAATGTATGCCCTGACTACTTTTGTATGTATCAATATGAAATAAACAACTTTTAGTTGATAACCAAATTTTTATTTCATATTCAAAGCATGTTACAAAAACAACTTTGTTATGTTTGCTTTGGGGTAACAACTCGGACTTAACGGATCATTACTTTAACAATACAAACATTTTCTTCCCTCTGGGCCTCCACCATCAATATATTCTTAGTCATTTTACATTACAAAACTACTTTAACTATGTGGTGGTTTCAGCAAAATCATATGAAATCTAAACACATCCAAGAAAACTGGGAGAGAGTTACAAAATAAAATTTCTTTCAGCACCACTGAAAAAAAGACAAGCATTCTTATAATACCAACAAACAAACACATGGCACATAAAATGTTCAAATTTATAACAAAGCAGGGTCTCATGAAACATTTAAATATTGGTATTGTAAATATAACTATTGTAACTAACACTAACGTATTATTAAGCTAAAGGTATCAAAACTAATAATTATATTTCAAACTTATTCCGTCTCTTTGAATTTTTAAACAAAAGGTTCACATATCAAAGGAATACCTGCAGCTGGAACCGATTGGTCTGGTGTTTGTGTTCTTCTTTGCCTTGATTTTGGTTATACAATTTACGGCCATGTTGTTCCATCGTTTCGGTACTATTTCACATATTTTGTCCTCGACAGAATTAAACTTTTTCAAAAAGAAATCCGAAGACCTTTCGCAAGATGCACTGATAGACAAGGTAAAATTTCTTAATTTGATTTAAAATAAAAGTTTTTATTGGTAAAATAATGAAATTATTTGTTGGTGGCATAAGCTATCAATAAAAAAAGAAAAACATGTGCATAATTAGTAAAGAACAAACAACAATGACAAGACTATTGTAAATAAGAGATGGCAAATTTGAGCTTTCATTACAAATAAAGTCGTCCGCAAATTGTAATAAGATGAATCAAAACAATTCACATATTCCATTTTCATTGAAGAATATGTACATATGTATATAAAATTAGAATTTACATTCTCTGTTATTACCCTAATGGAAAACGCTATAACTTTTACAAATGGCGCCAAATGTCAATTCGGTTTTGCCATTTGTGAAGTAAAAAAACGCAGAATACAAATCGACAAGCCCTGAATCGGTTTACTCCGCAAGAACACGGAATAATTGTTTCCCCTTTTTTGCACAACAATTCGTCGGTTGTGCTGGCGCAACCTAAATTTCATCTCAGATTTTATGGCGATCAGACACCAACTGGACAAAAATTGCGGCGTTATGCTATTCGCTTTTAAGAGACTGTGACAACAAGAGATGTTTGCAAGGCTGGGTGGCCCCGGAGCAGCCATTCTGCTGAGAATATCGCTGTTGTTGCCCAAGATGTCGAAGATGAGCCCGGAACGTGCCACGCAATTTGGTATTAGCAGAATTTTGGTGAAAGATTTGAAGATATTAACTTACAAAGTACAGACAGTTCATTAGGTGTTACGCTCAAACTATCCTGAATCTCAACTAAAATGTGAACGATTTT
Source organism: Nowickia ferox (assembly GCA_936439885.1). Taxonomy (NCBI): domain Eukaryota; kingdom Metazoa; phylum Arthropoda; class Insecta; order Diptera; family Tachinidae; genus Nowickia; species Nowickia ferox. The sequence continues at coordinate 31,763,505 of OW387023.1, forward strand.
TGATCGAAAATTATCTTGAGCGATGAATCTAGTCGCACCGAAAATCCGTGTATCACCCACGAAGAACCATTACACTCGCTCAAAGTTACTGCGTGAAGTGCTGTTTACGCTGGAGGAGTCATCAGGCCATTTTTTTTTTAATCTCGCGGGCGAAACTACAACTGTGGATGGCGCGCGCTACAGAGCCATGATTGTTGAATTTTTTCTTCCTCAATTGGATAAATTGGGACGACACACCGTCGTGGGCTTACCTCAAGAAGCCCCACACTATTCAAGCCCTTAAGAAGAATATTCGCCAAGAATGCGAGAACCTGTAGCCCGAAGTTCTGACAAGAGTGAGGCAAAATGCCATAAAATTTTTTTTTATGCTTCTGTCTTTGTACATTAGACCACCCAAAAAATTTATGGATGCCGAAGATATTTATTTATTCGCTCCAGCGGCAGTTTCTGATAGACTGGCCATAAAAAATTACGTGTGCGTAAAATTTGCACTGAGATCGTGCAAACCGGCCATGCGCATTGCACTTTTCACCAAAAAAACTTTAAACACTTTTGGCTCCAAAACTTTCAAATTGGAACAAATAATTTACTAATTTTGTAAAACGCAAAGCCAAAACAAATTTTATATGGAAAAAATTTTAATTACAAAAACAAAACACACATTAAACATATTAAATTTGTCAACGCTTGGGCACTTTTTGCCATTTAGTTTCTATACGCATTTCGTTTTAAGAGCATAAAATTTATATGTAAAACCTAACAACACATCTATAAAGCTGCTTATATAAAGCACCAACAAACAGTTGTGGTTTTGTTTATATGTATGAGTAATTTTACATTTAATTTGAGAGGAAAATTTTTCGTTTTCGTTCCTTACAGCATGCGGTGGAAATAGTTAAAAATCTTCAAAGGCTGCAGGGTATAGATGGAGATTATGACAATGATTCGGGCAGTGGGCCCGATCGTATTGCCAGACGCAAGACCATACAAAATCTGGAGAAAGCTCGTCAACCTCGACGACAGATTGGTACCTTGGATGTGGCCTTCAAGAAACGTTTTATGAAATTAACCGCAGAAGCGGAAAACAATCCCTGTAAGTTGTGTAAAACATGTACATATATGAAAAAAAATATGAGTTGCTAAACCTCTATTACCAGCCACACCTATTCTAACGAGACGTTTGACCATGCGCGCCGAAACTATAAGAGCTTTGGAGGTTCGAAAAAATTCCGTTATGGCGGAGAGAAGAAAATCTGCTATGCAAACGCTGGGAGCCAAAAATGAATATGGCATTGCGGCTGTTTCAACGGTAAGTTTCATTTAAAGTTATTTATTTTATTTATTTTATTATTACATTGTCTGATTATTTCAGTTGAATAATAATGGTGGGGTTCCAAACGTGCGCAGCGGTCGAATTTCAAATGCCGGCATAAATATTAAAGATGTGTTCAATGTAAATGGTGTTCCTTCAGAGGTAAGTCTTCCCTACTTTTTCTAATTACTGTATTAAATCTGTAAGCTCATATTCTTTTAACTTCGATAATAATATACAGCCCTGTTCTGAAAATCATGTGCTTTCAAATCAGATGTTGTTTCTCGTGTGATTTTTTGCTGTTCTGTAAATCACACATTTATGTATTTTTCAGTGTGATTTACGGCCCTTTTCACAATGTACAATTAAAAGTTAACAGAGACCTTAACAGCAAGTTTTTTTATGAAGAACTTGCAGTTAAAGTTCAGGTAAATTCTAAATCATACATTGTGACAAGGGACGTTATATTTATTTGTCTAAACCACATGAAAACAGCTGATTTCCTTATTTTGACAATGAAAAAACACCTGAAATCACACAAGCAAATAATATTTTTAACACCCGAAAAGGGGTCTCTAGTTTTTTTTTCTTAATTTTTAAGTGTTTTTTATTAAACACTTAAATAATTGTTTAATAAAATTAATAAAGAATATATTTATTGAAGTAATGTATTATAACTTTCCCCATATAATAGTCGCAAAACTAACCAAGTGATTTGAAACCCTGAAATACTTAGCTGAACCTTTTGAAATCACAAAATTATGTACACAGAGCAAATTTTTCGTGGTTTCAAATTACTTAGATGAAATATCATTTTCAGAACATGCCCCATAATTTTTTTCTTCTTTAATTACATACTTTATTCTGAATTGATAGTTGTTAGCTATTTCGAGCTTGAGGACTTTTTATCGCTGTTGTTCAAATAAACATTAGTTAATATATTTTTATTTTTAGTTCAGTTTTCAATTAAAGCGTACAATTAGCTTTTTTAATTATGTGTATATGTATTTTATAGCCTACACAGAAAAGATATTCCGGCAAATAAACAGGTTAGGTTAGGTTAGCAGGCTGCTGGTAAGGAAGGGTGAAATTTAGAGTCCAGCTCACTTGGGTCCAATACAATGATCCCTTTGTGTTACCTGTTAGTTGAAGAGAAGATAGTCAGAGAGGGTGATAGGAAAGGCATAGTGATAGAGAAGACAAGTGGTGAAGGAAGATGGAGGAAAGCTTCATTCTTTTACAACTCTGCTTTTTTGCACGCTTTTTTGATAATGCAGTGTTGCAGCGCCTTCTGGTGTTAAATGAGGCGTATTAAATTTTGAAGCTGTGTTTAGTAGCCATTTTATTAGTTATTTTACTTCGCCAATGATTCTGCTACACAACGAAGGAGGGCGCTCTGATGTTACACTAGATTAGTATCTGATGATGCCGGTGTAGTTTTTAGTGACCAGTGGCCTTATGCCTGCATCACTACAACTTTTCCCACAACAACTGATATAAAGGACACTAATGCACATCAGAAAAATGCGTGGTGTTATTATTTTTAATGACTGTTGGAGACCGGGCTCGAACCCAGGGCCTTAGGTTTTGTAGTCAACGTGCTAACTACTTCAGCCAACGCCACCCAGAACAAATAAACAACTTTAATTGAAAATAAAACCAAAAATTAATTAAATATGTATTTAAGTGAATTAAACTTTTGTTTAAAAGTCTAAATAATTACAAAAGTTAATCGATTCAATTACATTTTTAATTGATTTTTAGTTTTATTTTCAATTAAAGTTGTTTATTGCAGGAATAATTTTTTGTGTAGCCAACAAGCACTGTGCTATCCCATTAAAAAATGTTTTGTAGAACCGAGGAATCTAACCAAAGTAATACGCAAAATTTTCATTAGAATCTATCCAACCTTTCAAAGGTTCAATCATGCGTTCATTCCATATTTGCTTTCCCTAATAGTTCTGAAATAGCCACAAACAGCTGCATATGTTTTCATTTCCATGCTGCACGGCTTCCACAAGCTTTTCATCATTCATTGTTTTATCTACAAAACTTAATAAAAAAATAATTAATTTTAATAAAGAAATAAACTAAAATAAGTAAGAAATAAAAATATACATCAAAACTTGCCAAAACAATCAAGCAAATAAAAAACTTGAAGAACAAAAATAAAAAGAAGCGAGGTGTCTTAGGACATCCGGTTATAGCTATACCGCTTACCTATATAAAACAAAATTAATGTGTTAAATAACAATACAATAAAATTATGTTATATGTTGATGTCAAATTCGCCGCAAATATTTCAAAACTTTTCCACATATTTCCCATTATTTTCTTTTCTAACGGCGTACGATTAAATTAATGTATTGTTTGTGGCCGATGGCGGCTGTTAGCCGGCTTACAGCCGATCGGCTGTGTTCTTTTTGCTTTGTGCTCATGTGCAAAAACAATACAAAAACAAGTTGAGCAATCGTTCTCATTGTTTTTATTTTATTTTTGTTTCACTCACTTCAAAGAACGAAACAAACCAATATCAAACAATTTGTTTCGTTTATTTTCGTATTTTTTCTTTAAGTATCAAGAAATCAAAACAAACAAAAATGAATAACTGTAATAGTATCGGTTATTTTTGTTACGAAAATCACATCCTAACTCCTGTATCATGCAATAAATAGCATAGCTATAAAAACAAATGTCTATAATCAACGAGCAACTCTTTATGATTAATTAATTTCCATTAATTGCTTTGTTCGAACTTATTTGTTTTTTTTTTCGTAAGCTAAGGTTCACACCGCTTTGAACTAATTGCACTAAGGGTAAATTGTAAATTATTTCGACACTCGCAGAACGGAACAGCGTGCTGTTTTCAAAGGCCACCACACACTTGTAATAAAAAAAAAATTAAATACAACAACAAAATGCAACTGCAATTGGTTCAATTACAAATTACATCTGACTGTAATCGTTTCTTTGCAATTACAATTACATGTAATTACAAAAGAAGCAAAAAGTTATTACATTTAGTTCTCCAAATTCAATGACATTTTTGTGAAAATAATTTTTTAACTAAATTTTAAAATGTTTAGTAGACCAAAAAATATATATCATAGTCTATAATGTAGCATATAATGTTTACACAGTGCATATAGTAGAAACGCCAGCCATTCACGTGATTTCGGTGAATCGTGCTTGCTACGCGTGAGTATTATTTTATAATGCAATGCGTGCATTTTAACACCCAGGCGATTTAATTTAATTTAATTTATTTTTATGTTTTAGTGCATACATTATTTAATTATGCAAATAGTATTGTTGCCATAATTTTTGAAGATTATTATTAACTGTAATTGAATGTTTTTTGTTTTTGTAGTTAATAATATAAGTAATTATTACATATATTATCTATAATCACTTGATTAAGGAACTTTTTTATTCAATTACATGTAATTGTAATTGGTTTTTTTCTATTGCAAATACATGTAATTGCAGTTGAATGTTTTTTTTTTCAATTACAATCACAATTCGAATTCAGGTTTCTTCCACCACAGTTTCTTTTAAATGTAATTGTTTTTTTTTCATTTTAAATTACAAAAAAATTAAAGTTTTCAATTACAATTACAACAAATCTTGTAGTCGATGTGTAATAAATTACTAAACATAATCAATACTTCCCAAGTCTGCTGTTAATTTGCTTATTTTTGTTTAACTTAATTAATTTTTATTTTCTAGGAAAAAATTTAACATTTATTGCAATTTTCAATGAAAATTTGAAATAAAATGGTTCTTTGATATAGAGATTATATTAGAAATTATTGTACCACCACTTAATATCACAAATTTTTACTTTAAACCAACGCAATTTTGCATTTTTTCTAGAAAATACAACGACATAAGAAAATTTTTTTTTTTTTGGTTGAAAATTTTGAAGTATGTATATTTTGCTTGATTTTTGCTGCATACCAACAGCTATTAATTTTATTTAATTTCTGTTCAAACTTATTTTAGGTAAAGTTCGTATTTTAAGGAAGCCAAATTACATTTTGCTCATTTACTTGAACAACGTCATAACTAAAAAATAGTTCTACAGAAAATGAGTTTACAGTTTTCAATTTACACACAACTTAATGTAAAAGGAAAATTTTATTTTTCTCTCAAGATTTGACTGTACAAAATGTTTGTATGAAATTTGTACGCATGAGATGTAAGTATGCATTATTAACTCAAAAATCTCATGTTTTGAGTTATGACGTTGTTTAAGTAAATTAGCGATGTGATAATTTTTATTTTTTGTTTGTATTGTACAGTGTAATTTTTCAGATTTGCATGAAAAAATGTTCAATATTCTAACAACCTTGTTTTCCAACCAAATTTCACTTTGGTGAAATACGAAAACACCTCCCGTTCCGTGGTGAAAGAACAGTTATAAGCGCTTTTATCTTTAGATTATAATGACGTATATACTTTTATATATTTTTATTATTTACTTTTTTCAATCTTCAACTTTTAGCAAATTTATGGTTCAAATGGTGGTGGCACCATAAATCAGGGTTACGAGCATGTCAATGAAGAAGATGATGGCAACTCTTTGCGTTTGACCACCAGAAATCCACCACAAGTTACATGGGGTACTAACAGCAACAATACAGGACGTATGTAAATACTGAAATCAACACACACACACACTCACGTATGTATGTATGTATGTATGTATGTGCATAAGCGACATGAGCAAAATAACAGAAACTTCATTAATTTTTATCAAATACTTTTACTCCTATAAAAAGAATAGTTATAATGAATTTTTACTATATATTACAAATAAAATAAGTTCGTTTATAATCGTACATAGTTGTCACAATTCTTGAGTGTTCGTACTTGCATGATATTTTTTAGAACTTTTGTTGTAATGTAACAACATTCTTCTTTTTCTTACGAATTTCATTGTTTGCTTACTGCCTCTTCGTTAAAAAACATTATATATACATATATTTTTTTAGTTAATTATGTTTTTTAATTATAAAATTGTAAATAATTTAAAAAAGATTTTATTTAAAAATACAACGAATATTTTTGTTTTCCATCGTTTTAATAAGTATATAACATTATAAATAATAATTGCACACAAATATTGCTAAGCTAATCACACTGCCGTTTGAATTATCTTTCCCTTAAAGGATAGTCAGTGATTACTAGACTTGATTCTTATTGGAATAGTTTTTTTTTATTGAATTAAATATCACTTTTTTGTAACTAAAGCTTGTTTAATTATTTTAATGTACATAGTTGTATTTTTATTATTAATTTTTCATAATAGATATTTTTGATATACATAAATACGAAAATTGTTGCTGTTGTGTTGCCAACAATACCAGTGTAATGATCCTTAAACAAAATACTCACTTTAATGTCAATTAAAACCATTATTACATTATTTAGTAAAATAAATTATAAATATCTGTAATAAAATTAAAACAGAGAATATGTTTATGAGACAGATGTAAGTAGTGTATAACTTTTTTACGTATGAAATCATATTAATAAAATTTAAATTTAATGAAAAATTTTGTCGACTTAGCACCAAGTTTTTATATATAAAATAAAACATAAATTTTAGCTTTCAGAGCGCATGCGCAGAACATTTAAATTTTGTAATTTTTAACAGCATTAAATCTGTGGCAAAAAGGAAAAAGTTGTTAAGTCGATTTAAGCTAAAATTGAGATAATGATGACATTATAATTTCCACATTTAAAACTACACCCTTTTGCCTTTTGCTTATTTTATTTCAAGACACAATTTCTTTTTTAATAAAAACTTAACATGGACTTTTGATTTAATATATTCTAAATTTATATTTAAGACCCTTCAATTAATATGGCCTCGCAAGAAAGTGGCATCTTTTACAGAAATAGGAATAGTTTAAAAAAATCACTTAAATTTTAAAAGTACTCTCCAGAAAAACTGCACTTTTTCCTTATTGCCACAGAAATATTACGGTGTTTCCTAAGAGTATGGTATACTTTTCATTTGTTGTTTTATAGCGGAAATTTATTCTACTCTTACCGCCAGTTTTTAGAACATGAAAACAAAACTTCGTGGGAGAATTAATATGTATTGAAATCAGCAATAAAATATTCTTCGTATTGATTTCGTTTTCAAAATAAATTCTCTCACGAAATTCTGTTTTCATTTCCTAAAAGCAGGTAGTTTATTGTCCGCATTTGGACTCACACGATTACATCCAAATGATTTGTTTTCCATGAAAATAATAGAAGATAAACATATTTATATATAGAATTCATATATAAAAGTATTCAATATTAACTCAATATTAAGATGACATGTCATCACATACGTACATATGGGCATTTGCACAGAAATAAAAAATAATTTCCATGTTCAGGAAATTAAAGCAAATTTCAGAAAGAAAAATTGTATTGTGTGAGGCGTAACTAAGGGAACGAGATTTGACTTCTCAGTATAAATTTCCTCATACAAATGATACATATATGTACATACATACATATGTATATACATACATCCACATTTATGTTTCCGAAGTTTTCAGAAGAATAGAAATAATATCGAGGCACATTCATTTTTTTAAATATAAACTTGGCGGGAAACTTAAACATTTTTTACGAAAAAGAAATTAAAAAAATTTTCAACAAATTTCAACATGAAAAATGTTTTATTACTATTTATGTCCCTTTGGAGACATTTTATCAACTTAAAATGAATAATTGTTGTTTGTTAAACAAATTGTATTTTTAAAATTTTGGCTCATCTAAAATCTTGCTATTACCTGGAAATTAATGTACCTTGCTTAATATATTAGCTACAAAATTGAAGTTTTGTCAAATTTCGAAATTAAGCGAGAGTCAAAGTTATATAAAATAAATGACTTTTAACATGGTGTCAGATACAACTCAAGGCTTTGAGTGACGTTTCTAGCGTTGGCAAAAAAGAGTAAAGCAAAATGTGTATGACACAATAAAAACTTTTACAACACTCACTTTTTGTCTTACTGCTTTTTTTTAATGCATAAAATACAGCACAATTCGATTACTCTGATGCCACTAACTCTTTTTTATGTAAATTTAGCAAATGTTTAATAAAATTTCATATTTACATGCGAGTTTGACCAAACAAATTAAGATAATTATTCCAACTGATTTTCAAAGCACGCAAAAAGTTGAGAGTTGCATATTTTTTCGCTTCGCTTTGCGTTAAAAGTACTTTATGTGACATGTTTTATATAAGTATGTACATTTTATCTTAGATGTCAAAACGAATCTTCAACGCAAAGCGAAGCAAAAGTTGTATCTGACATGGCATGAAGCCTTCAAAAGCAATTTTTGTTACAGCAAATATTAAATATGTGTGAGAGTGTTGATATATAGGGTCCGCCAGATAACTTTTTTTTTGAAAACAGGGTGCAAAATATCGAGTGTAGCTTCGGCTGTGTGGCACGTAGCGCCGTCCTGTTGAAACCAAATGTTGCCAATATCCTCCTCTTCAGTGTTTGTGAACAAAAATTCGTTCAACATGGCCCGATAACGATCGCCATTGACTGTAACGGCCCCTCCTTGCTCATTGGCCCAATTATGCCTCTGGACCAAAATCCGCACCAAACAGTGACTCGTTTTGGGTGCATCGGCTTTTCAATGTATGCGTGCGGGTTTTCTGTTCCCCAAATGCGAAAATTTTGTTTGTTTACATACCCGCCAAGATCAAAATGAGCTTCATCTGAAAAGATGATTGATTTTGGCAAAATCGGCATCTTCTGTAATTCGATCGCAGGAAATATTTCCCAGCGTTGTTCAAGCGTATACACAACCATATTCGTTCAGCGGAAGGATAAAACTAATTATCTGTCAAATCAGACATGAGCTAAGTGTTACCATTCACGAAATAAGCACTAGTTGAAAGAAAACGCTAGATGGCGGACCCTATATAAATATATACATTCCTCTTCGCTTTTCAATGCAACAAAAATTGCAAGACCGGTATTATTCGAAATTTCGATTTTTTTAATACTGATCATTTTTATTTTTCACATTAATAAAATAAATAATTAAAAAAAAACCAAAAACCCAATAACAGTTTAAGTGTCATTATTACATTATTGCAGTTAATTAAAAGTAGGATTTTATCGGACATTTAAAAAGTTTTTCTTTACTTAAATTTTACTTTAACGTAAAGTGAACGATAACTTAAAGACAAGTTTATTCTACCTGGTAAGTTAAATTAAATTTGTAATAATGAAAAACTTTATATGCGTCCGAAAAAAATCCTTCTTTTGACTAGCTCTACGTTAGTAATGGTCCTTAAAGGAATACACTAACGGCCGTATTCATAAAAAATATTTAAGGTTCATTGAGTACTTATTTGACATATTTCTATGGGAAATTTATCAAATAAACCTGTAACAAACCTAAAATATTTTTTATGAATATGGGGGTAAAAAGGTCGCAACAAAATAAACTCCACTTCGTTTTGAAAGACTAGACATATTATGAACTTGCGCCTGTTTCTCAAAACTTACAAATGTTGTAATTCAAGTAAAATAGTTCCACGTAGTGGAAATACGCCAACCGTAATCAGGCTAATTATTTATATGAAAATTATTGGGGGTTTCAAACGGAAATAAATTTAATAAGTTCGCTTGGTAAAACACATAATGCCATAATGCTTTAATTTATTTTAATATAGTTGTCTTTTTTTTTGATGATCTTTTTTCAAACAAAAAATTTAAGGGATTATGACACTTAAAACAAATGTAAGTTTTGTACCAATCGAACCCATTAATTTTATTCGGCTTATAATTTGCATTTGGTTCCCTTCTGCTACTGAATTTAATATATTTTTCACAATTTACCTTATCATATTTTTACCCTAGCTGTCACCCGCCCTCTTTTAAACTTTTAAATGCAAGTGAAAATTATTTTTATTAGTCAAATTAATTGGCGTTTCTTAATATGAAATAATTCATATGGGTATGTAAATACATACATACATGCATACATATATAAAAAATCATAATTAAATTTAGTGCAACTAAGACCAAGAAAAATGTTATAATACTTTTTATTTAGTTGAAAGTTTTACAATAATAACGGTTAATCGTATTAAAATCCAACTTAAACTGTTTGTTAAGAATAACATACACACAATCATTTCGATATGCATGTATTGGTTCCTTTAATATGTATACCTTAGGGTAGAAGGGGAGAAAGTGAATGCAGCCAGTTGCGTGGGTGGAAAAGAAAAAAATTAAAGTGTACATACACATAAAAGATATATATATAGGTATGTCTGAAACTCTTAACAATTACACAAACATTTCATACATATATACAATACATTAATTTTAAAACATCTCCAATGAGGGGCAAAGCGATAAAACTCATTTAATTTTTTTTAACCGAATTCATATTTACTTATGGATGCATATACATACATATATACTTATTTAAACCTTGACATTATTGCCTTTTTTGGCAGCAATCGGTAGTTTATCGCCTTCCAAATATGGATTTTTAACAGCTGGTGCAGCAGCAATACCAAACAATTTCTTAACAGGTGCATTACTGTTGTCGATGCCATTATCGTTTTGAAATTGATGCATTAAGAATTTCTCCATGGTGGAAGCCATTTCACTATTGCCCGAACTGCTATCTTGACCAGCACAATCAAACATATGTTCACTGTCACAGGTACAATCTTGAGCAGCTTGGTATTCACGACTGAAGAGGGCTGTATTTTCAAATTTTGAAATGCAACCCTCATTTTCTTCGTAGCCAAAGGGACAAGGATTAGGTGGATTGCAGTAAGCTGGTAAGCTGGCATCGGTTTTTATAAGAGTAGGGAAATGATTAGGGGCTTCACCCATACCGCCCGACACATACTGATGTCCCCACAATGAGCTGTGTTGCAAAAATTCCTGATCTCGAATGGAGGGATTTGGTCCGCCAGGAAACACATTACGATACTCATAATCTTCTGGTACATTTTGACTGGATGAGGAACGTGATACCATGTCTAAGCTTTTGGGCATATCGCTATCCATATCGAAATAGTTGCTTAGTGGATCATTTTCTTTATCCATGCGATTAAGCAACTCGGTTAAAAGTACATCGGCAAAAATACTTTCCTTGGAAATTGGTGTGTAAGCCGCAATATTTTCAGCAGCTGTTAAGACCACAAACAAGCAAATAAATTTACTTGCCATACTGGTAGTTCCTAAAAAATAAAATTAAAGTTGATTATTCTAATATAATAAAAAAAGAGAACTAAAATTTGTAAATAATTATTTTAAAATTTATTTTAATTCTAAATTTAACCTTTCTCCAACAAAAACATTATTCTTTATCTCTGCGTTCTAATATTGATTTTCCTCCAGATATGTATTCGCCAGCACAACAAGTTGCTTAGTGTGAAAGTATTTGTATTTGAAAAAATATTAAAAAGTATGTAGTCTGCTTCTAGGGATACCACGTATTTAGTTAATATTAAACTGTGCTATTGAATACTAGATGGCGCGCAGTTAAAATTACCTAGTATAACAGTATGAGTAATAATATGCATTACCATTAACCCTAGGTTAGTTAACTTAAATTTATTCGTAATCTTCGTCGATTCGACGTATATCGAATTTACATTGATATAACTCCATAACTATGCATATTTTATTAGTAAAGATAGATTTGATTTGTTATTTTAACTTTTTTCAAATAACAATTACAAGTATTTTAGTAGGTTTTTGCTTAATTAAATATGTAGCTTTTTTGTATATAAAAATTAACATAAAATTTGTCTTTCCCTTTTAGGTATTGTTATAAAAGGAACACAAATTCAACTTTTCTTTTAATTTTTATTTTAAGAACATTGGCGCATATTCATAGTCAAAATAAAGTATACTTTAAGAATTTAAAACAAGTATTTTTTATGGTAGTACTGGTTTTAAATTCTTAAATTATGTATATTTTGTTTTGACTATGAATATGCGTCATTTTCTTAATAAGAACTTCAAACAAATTAAAAACAAATAAAGTAATTAATTTACAAGAAATTGGCATATGAAATGCGAGCTTCAATTTTATGCTCGCACGCACGTATGCTTTTTTCTGTTAAGGATAGGTGGATTTTATTTTTAGGAAAAAAATTAAATGGGAATTATTTCCCGGGGAATATTTATAATTCCGCTGAATAAGGAATATATTCCCAACTACGTGCAAAAGGTGAGATATTTTACCATACATTTATACTATGTTCACACTTATGGTCTTAAAGGTGTTCAAGGCAAGTGTTTTAAAAAACTAAACACAAACGTTCCCATTACATTTGAGATGTATAAGGTTGACGTTTTGTCAGTAAATTATTGTATTTGTAAAAAATTACGAACAATTATGCTTTTTTATTGCTTTATTATTTTCAAGCAACAAATATTTTTGTAAATAACTCAAAATCTTTGTGTTTAAGCTCTTAAACACGAGTGAACATAGTATTAATTATGTTTAAAAACTTAAGTGAGAACATGTATAAATTTAGCTCAAAATAAGCTAATATGGTCACGCTGAAAACCAAACATGTGTTGCTAAATACACTCCACATATGGGAATATGTAAATCAAAACAAAGGAAATCTATTTCGCAACAACAACAACTTTGATAGAGCAAAAACAAAAACAAATTTTACGCGCCGTAAAAGTATTTTTTTTTTAGTAAACCATCACCATAATTTTGTTATAAATTTTATCTAGAAAAATGTCAACAGAAGAAGCAACAAATAAAAATTGGAAAAGACCTGACGAGGTTTGTAAAACAGAGATTTTTTGCCCATTTCTACTTCCACTAATTCTAACATTCCAGCTCATTCGCTTACAAAGGCTGAAACAACGGAAGAGACAATTGGCAGCACGTTTTAATTCCAACAGTAATGCCAACAATAATATTGCGCAGGATGTGGTTACGGAAAAAGATAAAGCTGTGTTATTGGAGGCTAAAATAGCACAAAAGCGCAAAAACCCTTTCGCTAGGTAAGTTAATCCGTTGTGAGGAGTCTTGAAAAAGTTGTAAAAATAATTTTTTGTAGAACTGCAGATAGCTCTAAAAAGCCCAGAACCGATACAAAAGAGGAAAGTGAAGACTCTCTCCTTGGGTTCGTTAACTCTCCAACCTTATTTCGACAAGAAACTTTTGTTAAAGAAACTCCTAGCCGTGCACCACCCGCTAAACTAACATTGCAACCATTTGATGCAAAAGCCTTTTCCAAACTCTTGCAGCAATCGTCGGCTGCAGCCGCTGGCATCGAAGACGATGAAGTCCTGGAGGAACAGAGTATTACAAAACATTTGCCGATGGATTGGTGTTTGAAGACACGTGTCCGTTTCTTTTGTCGTTCTGAGCTACCTGCCGTTCAATTAAAAACAAGCCAATTGGCCAGTGGTCTTACAAGCTTTGTGCGTTGCATAAACACTAAAACCGAGTGCAGTGGGTTGGACATTTCTCCAGCCACCAGATTCAATCAGGCCACTTATTATTGGCAACACCCGCACATACCTTGGATGACCTTGTTTCCCCGTAATTCAAAAGAAAATACTGGCGTTACTTTAGGTGAAAGGGAAAGAAAAGCTTTGGCGGAAGAATGGGACTATAGTTTTAGAGGAGTTTTTCAGCTATTGAGAGCAAGGCAATGTGCATTTTTCTATTTATGTGCCAACACTTTTACAGTTCTATTTCGAGCAGCCGGAACAGGCGGCAGAGTGGAAATTCATGCTCTTATGTCTCCCACAACAAGAGGTATACGTCAAGCTCTAAGACAAGAAGGCATTGAATATACTATGCCTCTAAAAAAGAGTGGCAATGGAGGACTTAACCAGTCTGTGGAAGGAGAAGACAGTATGGTGAATAACACACCAAAAATTGGAGGTTCCCTGAAGTTAGCATCAGACGATGGAAAAGAAAAAACAGACGACGATGAAGACGAAGATGATTGGTTGGACAGTTTAGAGGTGGATGCTAAAGAAATACGTAAAATTCAAACTTCTCATCAACGAAATATTAAAGCACGGGAAATGTCTGAAGACTTCAGTGACAATTCTTTGCTATTAATTGAAGGTGTAGAGTGTCAAGGATTCTTCAGTTTCTTGTTGAATGCCAAAAGTACTATAAGTACAGTAGGCAGATTAGGCGGTGTACCTCCTACACTCTTAGCACCTGTTGCATTTCCCAAGGCTACTATGCAGCATTTAAATACACGCTCAAGTAAGGTGCGCATGGATGGCGTAGACTATTTTAGCATTGAAGTCAAGGGTATAATTATGCCTTCGTTCCTTCCTTATGTATGCCAACTGCTTGGCGAAACAAAGGATACATTTAGTGCTACTTTAGCTTCTGCTACAAATACATTAGCTTTTAGCAAAGCCACAAAAAAACTTTTAGATGATTCTGCCAGTCAGAGTCAGTTAAAAAATAACGAAGAAGAGCAACAACATTTAGAAGAAAACAATGAGGCTGGTGAAGTTTTTGGGAAGGAAAATCTATCTGATTCCGGATTGCAAGCATGTGTGGTTGAAAGTATGTGTCGTACAGGGCAGCAGGCTGTAGCACTTTTGGAACGTGTATGTTATGATAAGGAATATGGCTATGCCTGGAGCTAGTGTTACGAAAACTTGCCAATATATTTTTTGTAATAGATTGTTAAAAAAATTTTAAATTACGATTAATCAAATGAATAAAAATAAATTATTTATTGAACACACACATATTTCTACCCGCATTCCAAGGTTCGTTTGAATATTTTTGTTAATGAAATGTTCCCAAACCTACGTAATTTAATAGCGGATTCTTAGGAATACAAATAGTACTAAAATTTTAAAACGTACATACATGATATAAGTAAATTAAGCAATAGAGTTTGATATTAAAATATGATATTAGAACATAAAGAACTTTAAAATGGCTTGATTTTTAATTCCTATATAAAAAATGAAAACACGTACATATTTCTGTACTCTATCTAAAATTGCTTTAAATTTTGTTATTCAAAGCGATTCCACTAAGTCAACATGGTCTTGTTGAAATTACATGAAAAAAATATTGTCCACTTGCATATAATATGGATAAGCATATTTATTTGTTTTTTTTTTTGTTATTAAAAATATCAACTATTCTTACATTCTAACACCACTTAGCATTAATTTTATTAAAAGTTAATGATCTACAATAATCAATTCGTCTATACTCCAGTCCTCATACGAGTGATCGGGTAAAAATCGTCTGATAATTATTGGAATCTTTTTTTGTTTCAATTCCTTCATGGCTATTTGCAAAGGATCAGTTTCACCCTCCAGTTCTACCATTATGGGAGCACACATTGCAATTTGTAACGCTCGCGTTCCCAAGACACGCGCTCTTTCGTATTTAGTCATGTATTTGGTTGTGATACGTTTTGATTTGGGCACACCACCGCCGGCATTACCCGGTGCTATAATTTCAATGTTATCTACTTCTTCCTCCTGATTGATGTCGTCGATATTATCTTCCTCGTCAACATCATCGAAATCATCACCTCCAACACTGTGTAAAAGAAATAATTATTATGTATGATATTTGTATCAATACAAAACAACGTGGTATTTGCTATGAATTTAATTTTGCTACTTCCTAAGCAATGAACAAAAATAATGGCAAACATTTTACTTACTCATCATTATCGAAATCAGCATCATCCATTTTTATGAAATTATTTATTTAAACTTTAGGGAAAGATTTTGTATTAAAAATTACTGCATTATTGCAAAAATTTTGGAATTAAAAATAAGCTCACACACAGAGTTGTAAGTATTAGTAGTCTTAAAATCCAGGGCTGATAAAATTGTAAAAATATTACTACATTACAACACCCCGTCTAGACCAGCTATGTCAGACCATCTCTTGGAAGAAATGCAGTTAAGTGAAAAAGCAGCTCCAAACATAATAAAATGTAGCCTATGTGTTGGAAAATTTATTAAATAAATAAATATTATTGCATTATCATTATTATACACAGTAAATTTGAATAAAACATGAACATATTTTTAAGAAATAGCACAAATAAAAAAATAGAGTAAAGTTCACATTGAGGGCATCTATATAAGTACAGCTGCCCACCCACTTGCAATATAATTGCAAAATTTTTCGTATTGTACAATAATATCGCCAGGGTGTATGTCATATTCGAAGGTGGCACAATATATTGGCAAATATCAAAAGACTTTTGATTTTATTGTACAATCAAGACAATTGTGTAATGTGGTGGCAACATTGTTCAATGTTGTTTATTTTTTCACTGCCAGGAAAATTGAGCAATATTTTCTTTTAAAATATTGTACAATTTATTGCATAGTATAGGTCAAAATGACAATAATATGTACAACAACATATGCAATAATATTGTATAATGGATGGGCCGCTTACGTACATACAAATTAAAGAAAATAAAAATTGTAATGTAATAAATTTTGCATTGATTTGGTTTAGTGTGGGAAAATGGTCAATGCATTTGTTTATTTAATGTAATAATCCCAGATCTGCATACAACAAAAATGATATATCTTCGGTTTGTTATTGGTTTGCTGCAGTCATTATCTATTTTTAATATACTTTGCCGCAAACCACGCCTCCTTTTATTGCATTTATTTATTTAAATTACGCGCTCTTTACTAGAAGTTGGCAACGCTGCTTGAAGTATTTAGTGGCACGTGGCAACGCTGGCCTTAAACAGGGATGGAGAGCTAAAATTTTAAATTTCCCAGAATATATTGAATAATTCTGGTTGACTGATCAGCCACGGATACCGTCTCGAATCCGCTTTAGCGCAACACGCTTTACAGATTTTGCATAATCTACAGCATTTTTTGACATGTCGTAATACATTGTATTACCATGTAAAGACACCTTAAACGTCTAATTTTTTTCTTTTCTTTACATAGGGTCTACACCTAACATAATATGTAAGATGAGATCGTGAAATTCAATCGCAGAGCGAGTTATGTTACGTGTAGACTTCATATTAGTGTTATCTCAATCTTATAAGATTTTTTATGAGAGAGTTGTTATAAGAAATCCCATAACAACAATCTTATGAGATGAATTGTCAAAAAACACACGTACATGAAAATAAATTCGTATGCATGTGTGAGTGTTTCTTAAAATAAATGAAAAACAATGTTTTGGACAATATTTCTGGGATTTTATATGTTCAAATGTGTTAAATTTAATTTGTGAATTAAAGTTTGTGCGAAAAAGTGAAAACAAAATATATAATTATACAAAAATAATACATGTTAACTCGATGAGAATTTGCATAAAATGAAATGTTATAAGAAAAGTAGAATTACGTTGTCTTGTTGTATGAGATGAAGAGAAATATCGGCATTTTATTTTTGTTATTCTGCCGACGTTCTCTCACATATTATGTCAGAGTTAATCGCAGTTGTAGACGCTATGTTAGAAAATCACATTAATTAATACAGAAGTGTAAAAAGTGTCAGGTAAAAAAAGCTCGTAACAGGTTTTTTGAAATTCATGGTAAAAAGAGACAAATATAGTGTATTTGTGATTGTAGTGTATTACTACTACTACTACTACTTACCAATTAATAAGAAGCGTTGTAATTTTATTGCACTCGAAAGAAGAATCAAAACAAAAACACCGACATATCAGGGAAAACGAGACAAGTAGAAAAACACACTAATTTTCCGTCTCTAGTAGGGTTGCCATCCGTTCTTTTTCCCCCGGACACCGTCCTCTATTTTAGGGCGTCCGGGGTGGTCCTACTTCTTTTTTAGCAACTGTCTGGAGTTGTCCTACTTTTTACACTTATGTTTTTGAATCTGCTTAATTATTTTCAAGACTTATTTTTCTGCTTCATAAAAACTTAAACTTAAAACTGAAGACGACAAAATTAATTCAGAAAACTACTCGAAAGATTAGAGATTTACTTGGTATTAGGTCTAAATGAAAGATTTGATGGTTTGATACTGAAACATTATGTTTATCTACAAAAGTGTTTTCAGATTAGGGGATTTATCCCCAAATCAGGGATATTTTTTCGAAATAGGGATAAGAATTTTGGTTTGGGGAATGAGGATTTAATTGGGGATAAATTTTATGTTTTGGGGATTTCATGAGATTTCTTTTGGGATTTTATAAGATTTTTTGAGAATTTGTATTTTACTTAATATTTTTTATTTATTTCTGGGAATATTTTAATATCAATACATATTCTAATTGCTTTGTTTTTTTAGTTCATAAATAATATAAAATGATAATTGGTAACAATGAACTCGTCTTTAACATTTGTTGTTAGCAAGATTTAAATAAGGTTTATTGCAAGACAAACAGCTACTCGCATTGGAGAGATTGCTCCTCAGCTAATTTTTTTTTGTTTACACGTATGTACTATATAACTTACAAATTATTTGACAATTAGTTCTTTACCTTATTTGATGCTTACAATTTTATATACAAATAACAAACAACTTAAACATGTTTGGACAGAAGCTTGTTCATATCAAGATTCCGTTGGATCACGGCCGTTTAAACAACTGGATAAATAAATAACAACTATTTCAATTGCAGTCTACTACTTCTATATCAAAAATTGGTCTTATTGAGTTAGTTGATCTGAATGTAGCTTTATATTCTGTAACTAAGTATTGCTAACACGGTCAGCCTTACACCTCATTAAAGTTCTGTTAAGTCTACAAAAAGTAGGCTTTGAGCTCTTATCCGGACTAAGGTGTAATTCTTCTAAAAAAAAGACGTAGAGAAATTCTAGTACATCTAAAGATCACATCCGCTTATTTTCTGGCGCTATGGCATGATATACATAAACAACTGCAGAATTTGTTCAAACTGATTTATGAAATCGTGTTCCTCTGAAAAAGTTGAGAATGTTTTGTTTTTTAAACAAAATTTTTATTCATATTGGCGCATAATCATAATCAAAACAAAGTGTACTTTAGGAGTTTACAACCAATATTTTGTATGATAATACTGGCTGTAAATTTTTAAAGTAAACTTTGTTTAGGTCTATGAGTTTGCATCATTGATCTTAAATTCTGATAACTTCTATCCCTGTAATTATGTATAATAAAAAAAAATAACTCAAATTCTGTGTTTTTTACTTTTAATTTAAGTTCAGTAAGCCTATCGGTATCGTTGATACTTTTTCTGGGTAGCAGGATTCTTCCCTAAATTTTTCCATGCATTTGTTTGAATTCTTTATTAAAGTTCCTTTATTTACAACTCAAATTTCCATTTTTTCGACAATTATTCAACACAAAAATTTTACAAAAAAAATTTACCGGCCCTTTTCACAATGTAACAAATTAAAAGCTAACAGGAACTTTAACAACAAGTTTAGTATGAAGAACTTGCAGTTAAATGTCACGTTAACTCTTAATCATATATTGTGGAAAGGGACGTAAAAAGTTTAAGTCAAAACAAAATTTAATGCAACTAATTTCTGAAAGTATTTCATCGTGAAAAATTAGTCTTAAATCGAAACTTTGGCATTGTTGGAAGCATAGTATTGTCGTTGTTTTTTCAAATGAGACGGCATCAGCATGATTGCGAAACGTGTTTTTATAAATTTAATTATTTATAAAAATATTGTCCTCTTTTTTGGGCCAAATGTCCTCATGTATAAATAAGAAACCCCGAAGGAAGTATAAATAAGAAACCCCGAAGGAATATATACAAATTTTGTTTATTAAATTTCTATTGTGGTAAGTGTCGGTTATTATTTGCCATAACTCGGGCAAACTTTCATTCAATTCATCAGTTGACGTCTTTTCTGTTTAAAATTTGTATGGCTCTTTGGCGAATCATATTATAAAAAGTTTTTGTAAGCTTTTGATTTAGTTTGAGTTGAAGAACAATATGGTTCATAATATATGTCAAGAATTTTGAAAAAATTTTTTTGAAGTCAATAGCAGAATTATCGCACTTTGTTTTTATGTGCGTATGTATGTGCAGATGTTTTAGAAATAAAAAAAAATTAAAAACTGTACACCTTAGCACCACTGCTGACAAAATAAGGATGACTGTTGTCAATTTAGGAAGACTATAGTAAAAATTCCTATTATTTGAAACAAAAAAGCAGCGGATGCGAATTTTAACTACTTTAATGTGCCTTGGTGTCATCCTTAATAACAAAATGACACGTAGAAGTTCAGTTAAAACTCTTTCGAAATTCGGGAAAAAAAATTATTTCTGATTATATACAAAATTACCGTAGTCTTGGCCAAATTACATATGGAAGGAACCCTAAATTACTATGCAATATAGCATTTACTGTACGGTTAACATCACTAGTTCAATTATTCACAAATTGTTTATGGTATTACATTTTCCTACTCTGACAACTAAACTTGCAGGCATAAAAGAGAAAATAATAATTTTTGTTTAATAATTTAGTTTAATTTTTGCTCACTGATCGGAATGTCCGCAGGGCAGTTTGTACGTTTAAAAGATTTTTTGTTAAAATAACGAGTGTTTGAATATTAAAATAATGAAGAATATCAATTTCGGTATGTGCAAATTGTTTTGAGAGGTCAACGGAACAACAACAAAATAAAATCTGTTTAGCAAAAGCGAAAATGTATCGTTAATTAAAAATAAAAACGAATGGATACAAAAGAAGTTCTTGAGAATAAATAAGATTATACAAAAAGAAAAATTGTACGTACATTCATACGTAAAGTGTGTGTGGCCTTAACCAAATAAAATATTTGTTGTTTTAAGTGAAAAATCATTAAATTTGATGGAAAAACATTTATCATTTACTGTCCACATACAGCTGTTTTAAAGAATATTACAAACACACGTATCCAAGCGTGCAATAGAAACCTACTTGCGTATGTGTAGACTTGTACATTTTCTTATGTATGGATGTACGTATGTATGTATCTTTTATAATAGGTATAGCGTTTACATTATAAAATAGTATGTATTTAATATAAATAAAAATATCGTTGCAATAAAAGTTTGCAAAGAATAACACTGAACAAATAAAAAACGCAACGGAAAAATTAAGACTTGAAACTAATATGTAGTATGTAAGTATGTATGCACCTACCTATTAATTAAATAACAACAGCAAGAACCACAGCAATACTTGTTTTTGCTTTAGCATTTTATTTCTTTCGGTGGCTGTCTAAACATATTTACATACATACATGCATATATACGTACCATTACTAGTTGTCGTAGTCCAATAACAAAAACGGATGCACGGATATTTTGTGTATAAATTGTGGTAAGAAAAAAGCAAACATACATACATATGCATACCAGCGTTGCCAATTTCTGTGTAATTATCAAAAAATGAGCCAAAAAATTTTTTCTTGAACCATAAATTTTTTGAGTAATTTTTGTGTAATTTCGCCTCAAAATTATTTCATATTAGTGTTGAGCGATACTGTGATATTTTAATAATGTTGCTCCTTGTGAACGTGATTTCTAAAACACTGTTCTTTTAAACTGTGACTGTGATCACAGTTTAAGGCCGTGATACACTAGCCTACACGATCGTGCGATTTTTGAGAAAATACAGCCCTGGTATGATGGAGTCTATGAACATTTTCAAAAGACCAAAACAATTCATCAGATCAGGGTTGTATTTTTTCGTAGATCGCACGACTTTGTATGATAGTGTATCACGGCCTTTAGCAGTATTTTGTTTGTAGAAGTTCCGTTATTTTGACAAAATCTAATAAGAAGAGCAGCAGTGAAATTAAACAGTGACTGTGATCACGGTTTAACACATTTCAGCTCTTATGCCTTAAAAGTATTTATTAGTATTGGTCAAGGCATATAAACTCCAGCTCTTATACATATTTGTTAAGTCTAAATGGAATATGTAACGGTATTTAGAATTTCAAATAACTATATGTACAGTTAAGGACTAAACTGTTCTTAAACGCATAAAATTTACAGTTATGTTAAAAATGCAAAATACATGGAGTCGTCAACTTTTTTCAGAATTCAGTGATTTTCGGTACCAAACCGTCAGGAAATGGCAAAAAAAATATATTAAAATAATATAAAACATTATGACGCTATGACCGTTTGAATCCCACAAATATCTTCTTACATATATATAAATACGGCACAAATTTTTTTTGTCGTGCTCTTTTAAGTATCTTACCGTCCACCAATATTAGTGAAGCATATATGGCTTAAAATGTATTTATGTGTAGTAAATTGAACATAATACATTAAAAAATAATAAGTATAGTGTAGTTATCTCGTTTTTTAATGTTGCCCCTTTTTTTTGATAAATCCCCTATTTGGTGCTACTTATTTAAAAAAAATTCCCTTTTTGTGCCACTTTTTGAAAAATGTCATCGGTCACCCTGTTCATAAGCAACTGTGATCTTGAACTTGTATCACGATCTCACAGTATTGTCTTTGTATTAAATTTGGAACTTAACAAAAATATCAACATAAGTATATGTATTTGGCTATTTAAAATCAATACGTTATTAATATGAATACATACATAAGTATAAGAGATAATATCATATCAACATATTTATATTTGTTGGTTTTAGTAGCGTATCGTTTACTATTGATAGTAGTGTTGTTAATTATTCGTGTTTTATATTTGTTCGAATGAAATTTCATTATTTTCGAACGAACGAATAATTTTGAATTTTTGTTCGAATATTCGAACGAACAAAGAATAAAAAAAATTATTCGAATAATTTTAAAAGAGTTTAATAAGTTTTTAAGAAAAACAAATAGTTTTAAAAACAAACTTAGAAATATTATTAAAAACCGAAAGGAAATTAGTTAAAAAACTTACGTTTTTATACACATTTATAATAATTGTTAACATGAGTATGTCACTGATTTCTTTTAAAATAGTCATTTAAAAACAGCAGATAGCACCAGTATGTTCTTTTCTTTGATATTCAAATAATTTAAATAAACATCAAAATTGTTGACGATTTTTATATTAGTACAATTTCTTACTTTAATGATACAATTTTTTACATCAGCTAATAAAACATTGTCAGTTACTTCAGAGATTTCATCTAATAATTCACCGTACTTGAGATTATTTGCAAAATTTTTATTACAAAATAATCGTGAAATCAAACTATTAACGTACTCTTTTTTAGCTTTTTGTGCCATATTTTAAAAAATTATTATTGGAAATCTTAGGAATAATATTATTTATTTATTTATAACTATAACCAACCGAGCCCATAGGGCTTTTGATTAGATCTGTAGAAAAGCAGTTATTTTTTAAACTATTAATTAGGAATTATAATACACCTTCTGATTCAATTACAGACCAACCTAAATTACGATACAAAGCGCAACGTAATTTAGCGCTTAGCTTTTACACTGGAATGAGTAACCTAAATTAAAGCGTTCACTTACTTTGATTAATTAAAAACTCTAAATAGAAATAAGATATAAAAATGAAAACGCTAAATTGACGTGAAAGTAGCTAAAGTTACATTACTTAACAAAATCAACAGTACTTTTGCAGCCAACTTCACTTCTTTACTCGCTGTCAAAATAGGATTTTCCAATCGCAAAGCGTTGACGCCACGTTATTTCGGTTGGTCTCAGTAACAACGCTTTGCGTCGTCTTTTCAAAGCAAGAAAACAAAAGATGCGTTTAGCGAACATATACAAACATGCTTACACGAGTATTTATATTTTGGAGTAATTTGATTACTTAACATCATATTGTTAACAAATTAAAAAGTTATGAAATGTAAAATACTTTCGAATATTCTCCAAAAATGATTCGAATAGTTTTTTATTCTAAGTTGAAAATTTTTGGTCGTTCGATCAAAAATGAAAAAAAGTTGTTCGAATATTCGAATAATTTTTGTTCGAATGACAATAATAATTGATAGTGACAAAAAAAATATCGATAGTTTTCCAGCATCAATCGATTGCACAGTAAAACCATCGATAGTATAGATAGATGGAAAACTATCGATGGCACTATCGGTACTATCGATAGTAATTTTTTTTTGTGACTATCGATGTTTTTATTTTGCAATCGATGCACCCCAAAAGCAAAAAATGCAAATATGTTGGTCTTCATATACAAAAATAACTGGATGATCTTAAACTGATCTGATTTATTTTTCATACAATTATTTTAGTAAATAACAAATATTTATTCAACTGCGAAATAAAGTTCTGGTGTATTTTTTTGTTTAGTTTGGAAAATATTTTGTTTTGAATTTTTAGTGTAAATAAATACATTATACGAGAAACACACAAGTTCGATACTATCACGGTATTATCGTCAATATATCGATAGTTTTTCTAACTTTTGATAGTCTTTAATCGATAAAATTTTATAAACTATCAAAAACTTTCGATATTGACACTATCGACAAGAGTCTGTTTGGGAGCACCCCGAAGCGACAGAATCCGCAGTTTCAACCATGGCCTCCGCGTTGGCATTGGCTGTTTTGTCAACCTGTACCCCTTGCGACCCCTCTGCTGCAACGGGGTTTTCGGGATCGGGTTTGTCATCACCCCGGTAGATGCGCAGTTTGATGCCCATAAAACCATAGTACACCATCCCTTGCTTCCCCCGGAGTAGAGACAACTTCTCCTTATTGAGGACCACGATCGCCTTCCTACGGGCACCAACCGGTTCGAAAACCTTTACTACTTTCCAGTCATTGGTGGTTAGGTCCAGGTTACCTTTCCGGAAAATGTCCAGGATCTTCGCTGGGTCATGTGGTTCAGCCGGAATGACAGTAATTGCTCTTGGCCTGCAAGGTATCTCACTGACCGGGACCAATTCCAGTCTCGCGCCGGGCCACACCTCCCCTAGGGATAGGATGATTTCCTTTAGTTTGGACGCCGATAATTCGTCCATGCAGGAGACCAGTTTCACGTGTCCTTGGAACCAGCCTGAGTCCAGCTGGCGCACCTTTCATTTGTTTTTTGGGTGCAGTTGGCACTGCCGAGGATTTCCCGGTTGGCACACCCAAGGTTATTTTGGCTGATTGCTCAGCTCTAAGTTTGGCTGCAGCAGATGTACTTGGACTAACGTCCAAAAACACGCTCCTACTAAAGGAGTATCATGTGACCCTCTTAAATACACTTGGAGTAACTTCCCAGCACGATCTCCTTCAGAGTTGGAAGGTTGATCATGCTAGATAGCATCTCCCCATCATGATCACGTACATGGGTGGAATGTTTCTCATGATCGGGAGTCTCCATACGTGGTTATCCCTCCCATGGTTCTCCCAACCTTGGCGCCTCTTTCTCAGGGTACGCCATTGCAGGTGAGATACCAGCGGTGCATTTTCACCAGCACGTAGCCTGGCCATGACAACGATCCATAAAACATAAAAAATTAATTATATATTTTTCGTAAGCGTGCGTGATCGTGATAAGTTGTACACCCCTCGTGCGTGATGTTCAAAAATCATTCATGCGTCAAAGTGCGTGAGTAAAATATTTTTCTGCCTGAGCGTGCGTGTCGTGAGTCAAAAACCGCTCACGTGCACATCTCTAGTTCATAACACAGCGTCAGATGAGAGAGATGAGAGAAAGAGATGCCAATTTCTTATTTTTTATTTTCGATCATATGAAAAATTTCCAATATTTGTCGTGGCACCCAGTTGATTCAACTTAACACACACTTTGTTTTTGACTATAGTAGAAAAATATTTAGAAACAGGTTTTTAATTTTAAGTTGTTTCTAAAACAAACCGACTTTATTCTGTGACTATGGTTATAGGCCATTGTGTTTAGTGTGATATTTGGTTTGTAGGCGAAGTTTATGTTATTGTTTTCAATTGTGTTTCTGATGTTTTTGTTATCTGTTAGTCCAGGGATGTAACATACACTGCAAAAATTTTTATCGTTCGCGTTATTTCGGTTCCTGTTTTCACCGCTGTTTTTAATTTTATTGAACGTTTCATTTATTAGCGTGTTAATTAATTTGTTGGGGAAGCTGTTCTCTATTAGTGTTTTGGTGATGTGTTGTATATTGTCATTATGAAATTGTTCATCGTTAATGCTGAGTACTCTATTAATGAAGCTTTTTGCCGTATTGATTATTTGGCTCATTGGTTGTGTGGAGTTGTAGTTCAATAAAAAGTATTTTTTGTTTAATTAAAGTAAATACATATAAAATTAAAAAAACAAAGTTTTAGTTAAATAAGATAGAATATCTTATACGTAACTCTAATTTTATTGTACATAATCCCCAGGTTTTTAGTCCAACCGTTCCTCAATATGATCCTGTTCGTAATTTTTTTTTGTGTTATGTTTTAAAATATCTTTATCGTAACAATTATTAGAATTAGATTTCTTTAAATCTTTCAATTGTAATAAAGATGACATAGTACTTACATGAAGACGATTTCTTATATAAGTCTTAATCATATTTTGGAAAAAAAAGATTCTTTCCACACATGCTGAGGAGTGTGATATAGAAAAAATTTCTTGATCAATTCTGTATAAATTTGTATGCAAATACTTAGCTGTAGAAATCTTTTTCCATAAAATACTTCTGCTTAAATCTTTGAACTTTTTAAATTATAGAACTTCTGATAGCGCCATATATTTATTCTTTATTTGTTGTGTTTCTATTTAGTTTTTTATTCAAACTTAAAGTTGATGAACTTTTTACATCCAACATGAAAAGTTATTAGGATTTAAAGAAAAAATTACAAAAATCTTTGTCAACGCATGCCACAATCATAACAACAATATTTTTCACTACTTGTTCAAGTAGGTTAAATTACTGTATATATTTAAGTAGAAAATATCAATTTTATTCATGCAATCGTTGCTTTATAACTCCATTTGGCTCCAGTTTTTTCTTGGATTTAATGTAATTTTACTTATTCGATTGCTACGCAACCTGGCACATAATCTTGTTTTTAAAAAGTGACGATTCCGTCCCCAGAATAATGTACTATTTTTTAATATCTTCTTCTGCTCAACAGATTCCCACTAAACTTGGCTTTTGTAACGATGCAGTTTGATATTTGCAAAGGTGGGCGACACCACGCCCCTTGAAACTTAATATTGGCACTAAAATCAAAAAGTAACAGACTCCAAAAATAATTACTAAAACGTTAAAAATATCATAGTTTAGAATCAATTAAATAAAAACTATTTATGTGTGCTAATTTTAATCCCAATAACATTTTTAACTAAACGTACCGACAGTATCTATAGGTGACAGATAAGCAAATGTTTTATTTGACTCTAAACTATTTTTAACTTTTTAGTGCTGATTTTTGAAGTCGGTTCAATTGTTTTTTAAGCTTTATTTCATTTCTTCTTCATAGTGCATATTAGAAAATAGTTCCCCATATGTACTACATATATTCATTGGCGTAGCTAGAAATTTTTTCTAGAGGGGCATCAGTAATTATTGGGGAGCAATGCCCAGAATGGCCTCTCTAGGCCTATGTATGCATTAGCAACTAAAACAATTACAAATCAAATAATTATTATCAACTTACAATAACCCACATACTTTTTATTAAAGTGTGATTTTAAACAATTTATCTTCTTATGGCAAAACACTTTCTCCTCTTTGACGTTCACATTATTTGCTAATATGTACATATTTTTTCTCTTTCTTATTGCAATAAATCATACAAATGTGTTTTATTATTAATTTATTTAATATCTAATTATATGTAAATTACTTTCAGTTTAATTTCATGCAAGCTCGCAACCAGTCACTAAATTGTAATGTAATTTGTTTTCTTTTTTTTCTCTTTTCATCTGATAATTTGTAATTTTTGCATTTTTCTAAACTTTAATATGAATATTACAAAATGTAAAAATAAAAGCTCAGTTAACACATATTTTGTGCAGTATTTTGTTTTAAATTAATTGTTGCAAATTCCTATCGTTTAATTAAATCACACTTTTAATACGATTATCTGTGTTTTTGTACAAAAATGTGATTCTAAAAATGCGATTGATGCCATGAATATAAATATTTCGTTAGAACAGCATTTTAATGCATTTTGCTAATATGCATAATGTATTTTGCTAATATGTATTTTGCTAATATGTATGTATTATGTATTTCTTAATTTTAATGAAAGAAATTATTTGTATTGTATTATTTTTTTTTTAAATAATCAGATTAAATTTATTGTTGGCAAATAAAAGTTTTTAATGAAAACAAATTAGCTCTCTGTGAATTGTAAAGAAAAGCATTGCATCGAATATATAACCATAATTATAAAAAATACATATGTACATACGAGTATGTATATATTTATGTATGTACACTTGTACATAGCGTCGTCGAAAATCCAAAAGTAAGTAACAGCACTTTTTCTAATTTTACAGGAGAAGCAAAAAACGTTTTAAAATAAATATATGCTTTAGAAATAGAAACAAATAATGGAATATGAAATTAAAACACTTCAACTAAACTACATATTTTAAAAGCAAAAAACAATATTATTCGAAATATGTTTTAAGTTACATATGTTTGTTAAGTTCTTTTGCATTTGTGTTTTCTGAAACAAAAAGACGTATCATCCTATTATTTTTGTTAAACAAAAATGAAACAGACGTTTAAAATGTGAAATGATTTTTAAAGAAGATAACATTTTTATGGTTGTTAAGCTCGAGTTCGTTTATATAAAATTTTAATTGGTTTTCTATTTATTTTTTATATTTCGTTGACAATTGCTTATTTCCTGACGATAGTGTTGTAAAAAGAGGCTACTTTTGAATACTCAATAGTACTTGACACTTTTTCAATTGGATACTCGATACTACTCAATACTTCAACGGCTTTTTGAACTTAAAACTAAAAACACAGATAAATACACCCGGAGAAAAAAACAGCTTAAATCAATAAAAACCATATTGAATTAATAAGAAACATTAACGAAAGTCTAGTCATGTTGAAATTTCTTCTTTCAATATGGAAAAATATCAATTTACAGTATTTATTTATTAATTATATTTATTTTTAAGTATTTTAATACCAGTTTCTATTATATTGAAAATTATTGAATTAATGCAACGCGTTCTTAATTTTAAGTTGCAGCTTTTCCCTGAGTGTACATATGTATGTACATGGGTTAAAAATTATTATTTATTAAAGCAAATTAACCTGCAATGCATATTATATATATTAAATGCAATATGTAAAATCAAAAATTAAATCTATTTACATTAATTTATAACAAATTAAAATAAATAACTTTGAAGATTAGTTTTTGTACGTTAATTTTTATTGAAATTAACAGAGTTTAAGAAACAGACTTTTAAGAGCTTGAAAACAAGAGATATTTATATTTCCTTCTCCGTCTTTCTTGCAGCTGAATTACGAGTCGATCAATAAAAGTTGAAGTGTGTGAACCGGAACTTACAGTTCTTGTTTCAGTGACCGTTTTCGTATCAAAATAATTAAAAACAGAAGTATTGCTTTGTGAATTTGTATTTATTACACTAACTCAAGAAGGTTCAGAGATTTATTTTTATCTAGGTTAAATTCGCACACAGAGTTGTATAAATTTGATGTTTTGTAAAGGAAGACTTTCGGTTGAATACTAGAAAATGCAACCCTGAAAGTATTGAGTAGTTACTTTTGAGTATTAAGTACCGGGAAAACCACTCGATATTGAGTACTCAGTACTCAATACTTTTACAACACTACCTGACGATGTTAACAAACCGTTAATGAAATATCGAAACAAACAAAAAAAGAACGATTACAATTTTATGAAAACGACCTCGAGTTTAACAAATAGTATAAGAATGTTATATTCTTTTGATGATAAGATCCACTAAAATTAATACTAAAAATAAAAGTAATAATTTTGACATTTAAATAGTACAAAACAAATAATCAATTTCATAAAAGAATGGTATAGGTACATAAGACAAAATAAATTGATTGTCTTATATATAATTCACTTGAGTTCACCCATTTTCTAAACTGTGATTCTGATACATACATAACCCAAGGGTTGAAAAACACATTTTACTAACTACTTGAAGGCGAGCGGCTCTTATGTTTAGAAAATAAGATTTTGGAAATGTTCGCCGAGAATCTTCTACGTATGTATGTCTGCTTCAATTCTATCATTAAACATAAATTTTTTTGGTCCCAAAGCATTTGCAAGATACGTAAAAATATTTCTTTTCTACCACTTTTTGAAAAGAGAGAACAATGATGTGTTGAACTTCCCAGTAAGAAAAGGTAATGAATAGTAAAGTAGCTTGTGATAATTGCTATGAACTATAGAATTCATTCCTCGGACGTATTAAAATAATTCATTACTTTCATAGGACATGTTCTGTGTTAACAGTAATGACCTTTTCCTACAGGGATGTAGTTATGAGAAACAGACAGACATTATGACACTTAAGACACTGGTGTGAACACCCCAAATACCCAGTGGGAAAAGGTAGTGAATAGTAAAGGAGAAGATAATGCACAGCATGTAAAATTTTTTATTCCAGAATTCATTACTGTTAACACAGAACATGTTCTAGGAAAGTAATGAATTATTTTAACACGTCCGTGGAAAGATTTCTATAATTCATAAAACTCGTCACAAGCAAAAATAATACATTCTTCTTCTGTATATGTGTAATTATTGTGTTTGATCAAATTACCCTCTCGCTTCTAAGGGAATTCATTGTCTTGATTGGGAAAATAATACATTATTTCTCCCATTATTTATGTAATTAATGCCTACTTTTCCAGCTGGGTATATACTCTTAGGCCACCTAGCTTTCATCTCCATTGGCTTTCTTTCAAATAATTCCATATCATACTTTTGCCCATACATTCGACATTTTATTTTCTTCTTCTTATTTCCTATTTTTGAGCAATGTATGTTTTTATCATAAATACTTTCTACATTAGATCACATTTTATTTATTTTTACCTTGATTTTTAGCTTGATATAAAATGATAGAAAAATCAATTGATTAGCTCTGTTATTTAAAAATTCAAATATTTTATTTTCATTTCTTATCCAAAGTTGGTGATACGAGTTTTTGCCTTGTGAAAATCATGCACTTGTTGATACGTTATTTTGAATTATGGATATAAAAGCGTTATTTTTGGTTGCAGAAATCTAAGAATTGGTAGAGGCACGTAAGTTGACCTAACGTATCATAATCGATCAAAAACACAATTTTGAATTTTTGATGATACGTTCTTTTGGTTTTTCGAGGACGTATGTTTTGTTTTAAAATATTATGGAGGTGTTAAACAAATATTTAATAAATTTACAATAACAAAAACTAATAAAATTCTATATTAAAATGTTGCATGTAATAATATTTTTTAATTTATTTAAATCTTGAAATAAAATGTATATGACTTAGGCTACTTTCAAAATAATTGGAGCAAATAATTTACGACTTATGATTTGATATTGAGAAACAAAATAATAAAATAAATTTAATTTGTCTGCATAAAACCGCAGACGGCATAAAAACATCATCTGGTTTTTTTAATTAATTAATCCACATATTTTATGTATGTATCTTCATTTTAACATGAAACTTTTTCCAATTGTTAAAACTAGGGAAGTAACAAATGTTTGTATTTGCATTCGCATTAGCAAATTATTTGCATACTTTTGCTATTTGGATTCGCTAAAATGTATGCCAATATTTCAGCGAGTACTAACCGAAAAAAAATACCTTTATTCCAGTTGTCGACATCGGCGTCACTTTAACTTAGTCATACGAAGCTTTCAGCACGATTTATGTTTCAAATCGTCGGTCACACGTTGATTAGTTCTTTTTAGTTTTATAATATAGTCATAACTACAAAATAAATTAAAGTTTCGCTGAAACTGTTTCTTCCTGCTGAACAAAATCAATAATAGTTTGTGTTGCTTTTTGTAAAAACCATGCATCAGTTGTTGTTGTTGAGCATGAAAATGAAATATGTATATGTAAAATGGCGCACTTTGCGCGATTTTCTAAAATTGTGCTGCCAAAACATGGAGAGCAATCTTAAAATACAAGATAACGGGACACACAAATTCAGGTGTGTAATTATTTTAGGTTGCTTGGAAATTTTTTAAAACAGTATATCTTTTTTTCTTTATCACTATAGATACTTATTTGATTCAGTTGTCGGTGTGGAAATCAATATCGTAAGGACTGGCAAAAGTTCTAGCATATGGGCATTTCCACAGAAAAGTCCACCTTTTGTCCCGTGACGTTGCTTGCTAACGTAGGCTGTTTTTTTTTTAAAGAAAAACTAATATTTTAAATACTTTTTTGGCATGTTGGTGTATAGTGCAATCAGCTCTAAATTTAATAAAAGAAAGCAACAAATCGAACAGCATTGCTTTAAGGGCCAATTTCACGATGTCGACAACGTTCGACTTGTCGCACACTTACATTTGAAACAACAACAAAATATGAAAATTTGTTTTTGTTTTGAACGTAAGTGTGCGACAGGTCGAACGTTGTAGACATCGTAAAATTGGCCCTTAATTGCTTGATGACGTAACGTGACAAAAGTTGGACTTTTCTATGGAAATTCCCATATACATAAATAATTGAATCTGTATATTTATGTATGTATGCTTAAGATGTGGGTGAATAAATTGCCATTAGAAAGCGCTGATCTCTGTTAAAGTCTTCTCTAATGAAAAATCCGCAGGTCACTCACCATAAATTGCACTAGAGTAAAAAATAAATTATCCATTTTTTCATAAGACAAATATTTTTGTATATATAGGGTGTTTTTTATTGAGGTATAGAACTTTAAGTTGGCATCACTTTTTTAACTGGCGGCCATTTTGTCAGCTGTCAAGTGATTAATATTTAGTTTGGTTTGCCATTTCATCATGAACAGGTTGACAAAAGAACAACGCTTGCAAATCGTGCAAATTTATTTCGAAAATAATGGTTCAGTTCGCGAAGTTTACCGCAAGCTCCGTCCATTTTATGGTCGACATAATCGTCCATCAGAGCAATTAATTCGGTTAACCTGTCAATTGGCCACCAAGATCGTGTGATTTGACACCATTGGATTATTTTCTTTGGGGATATGTGAAGTCGCTCGTCTACGCCAACAAACCAGAAACGTTAGGGGACTTGGAAGCTAACATTCGTGGCGTTATTGCCAACATACGGCCCCATATGCTCGAAAAAGTGGTTGAAAATTGGACCTGTAGAATTGGCTTTATTCGAGCCAGCCGCGGCGGCCACATGCCCGAAATCATATTTAAACGTTAATGGCATAAAATTATCCTTCCAATAAAGCCAAATTGATGGACATTAAAACGATTTTCTTGTGTTTTATTTCAATTCGAAGTTCTATACCTCTAAAAAACACCCTGTACATACATATGTATGTACATGTGTATGTATGTATATACTTCATATACGTACGTTGGTGAGGGGTATAAAAGATTCGGCACAGCCGAATACAACACTTTTACTTGTTCAATATTGTAATTTTTAGTTCCAGAAAACTTGTATATATTTTATTTTTAATGGTTCAATAACAATACAATTCGATTGCTAACAAATCCCTTGAAAAAGTGAGCATAAAATTGAAGAAACGTCGGAAAAAATGTGTAATGCAAATTGAGTTTTTGCTGACATAAAACAACAAAGGATTCACCAGCTAAATAATATTCATAAAATTTAAAATGAATTTGAAATGTATTTTATTCTAAATTTTTCATACAAAATTTTCCTAAAATGTATTTCAAATTCGTTTTATTTCTTTATTGAATGTGGGAGTAAGAGTTCTATATAGAACTCAAAATTATGTTGTCTCGACTTAAGCACTTCTACTTGTTTGCCACAGATATGTTATTAAATGTACATACGTATATATGTACATATGTATATACTCGTATGTACTAAGAAACCGGTTTCAATCGGTAATTGGCATTGTAGTGTTTGTTTAAGAGTTTCAAAGTAGAATTTGTGGACTTTAATAGGAGAATGGAATAAGTTTTGTCTGTGGAGCTATACACTTCGTCAGCATATGGATTGGTATTATTGAAATCTAAACAATCGTCCATTCTCGCAACGCATATGATTTAGCTTAGACTCTGTTCATAATTTCAAAACAAAACTTAAAATAAGATTTCTATCATGTAGAATCAAATAGCTGATAAGCAGCATCCAAACGATTTGTCATAAAATAAGAACTATAGCAATTTAAAAATAAGTATGTACATATACATATGTACATATATGTATGTATGTGTATGGTATAAGAAACGCAATTTAAATTAAACGGTTTATCAATAAGGAAGGGTCGTTGTTTCAGTATACATGAGCAGCACTTCTAGGGTTGTGTAGTTCATGAACGAACTAGTTCAGTTGAACGATTCAGTAAATTGAACGATTCTGACTTTAGTATTGTTGTCTTTTTTATAGTTCATCGTTCATAGTTCTTAGTGGTAAACGTCAGAAACGATATTAAAATTTACAGCAATGCACTATATGTAGGTAATTTGATCCATTTTTGTGACGAAAAGTCATTTGTTGCACTTTTAAGCAAAAATAATTTTTTGTTACAATTTGATAAAACATAACTTTAAACTAAATGACTGTGTACTATCTTTTTCTAACAATCGAGTAACACGTGATTTCTACGTCGTCAAAGTTATTGTTTACGAGCAACGCGTTACAGGCAGTCTATGCAGTGGTATTTAATGTGAATTTTTAATCTGTTCTAAAAACGTTAAACAAAATACCTATAATAATACAATTTAAATATGGCAAATAAAAGTGATGGTATGCACATTACAGGTTAGTCGACAGATTTGAGTTTACTTTTTGATTTAGTGCGAAAAACTCATTATTGTGACTTAACCTCAAATAAAATTTTTTTTTCATAAACATGAGGTTTATATAAGCTTTATAAATGTTGGCCGTATTTGACCGTGTTTTGACTATCAGGGACATGTTAAGTTGACCATTTTGAGTTTATTTCATTAATTTCACGTTGCGATTTTTTGCGTTTTTTGAGTTATGTCATTTTTTCGTAGGCGACCTTCGTTTGCAGTATAACAACGTTGCGAAAGTTTGGATTGATGTAAAATGCAAAGAGGAGAATAACGATGCTGTATTCACTTTTATTATTAGCCAAGTTGGAAATATAAATATTTTGAATGAAGAAGAATCATCTATAAAAGAGAGAGTCCGAACTTTTTGTAAAAATTTTGTCTAAGAGATGGAACAAGTCCCACAGAAAGATAGAGGTCTTCCAAAAACAAAACGCTCACTGGCTTAGAATGGATTTTATTTTGGCAACTAAGATTACCCCTTCGAAATGCATAGTAGGGCGTCCAAAACTGAAGTTTGTGGATAAATCCGAACGCGCAAAGAATAGAGAAGCAAAGGACCTATCAAAGAAAGTAGACAATGAAACGGAATTGCTAGTTCGTGCAGCTTCGATAGCGGCTCGAGTTCAGCATAAAGCAGATATGGCAGTGGTTCTTAGGCAGACAATTGCTAGTCCAACAAGAGCTTGCAAGATGAGAAAACTAGCGCACACTGTTGATAATCAGCCAATTCGCTTCACTGCAAATGAAGCACTCGCATATTTGTTAGAAAACAATTTGACAAAAGAACAGTACTTGAATACAAGAAAGGGAAATAAAATTCGAAATGCTGACATATATCCACTTTATAACGAGGTCGCCAATTCTAAGAAAAGTTGCAGACCAGTTGGTATTGAAGTCAATGAGAGGCAGGCAAATGTTTCCCTTCAATCATTGTTAACGCACACTGCAAATAGAATTGTTGCAATTCAGAAGGAAGTCATAGTTTCATTAATGACAGAAAATATTAATTTTCTAGAGGCTGATCTGATTTTAAGCTATGGATTTGATGGCAGCACTGGGCATTCCTCTTATAAGCAGAAATTTCAGGAAGCATCCACATCCGATGATTCAGATTATTCCTTGTTTGCAACAACAAATTATACAAGTCAGATAGACTACATCATGCCCGCAAGAACAGCCGCAAAAACAATTTATGTGATGTTTTTAACAGGGCTATGGACATGTCTGATCCAGTTATTTCGTCAATATGCTTAGATAGTCGAATGCAGCAGAGAAGGCGCATGCAAATGCCACAAGAGGTGCTGTGTGTTTCAGAAGTATCTGTGAAGTTGAATGACAGTATTGGCAAATGCGAAAGTAGTTTGGAGACAGGATTAGGCGATATTTTTGAAACTGAATTAAATTCGATTAATTTAGATAGCGAAATGTAAAATAAGACTGAAAACAAAATACATATGTATATTCGAAATAAAAAAAATAAAAATATAATAAAAAAAATTCGCAAAAGTGGGTTACAACTTTATAAATTTCAAAATCTTTTTAATTTAAACTTTTCTCATAGCTTATCTCTACATAAACACAAAAAAAAACTCAAAAATCTTTTCAGTTTAATTGTTATTAATTTTTGTCACAAAAATGGGTGAAATTACCCATAGTGCAATGGATAAAACAAACACATAAAACTGGAAAAAAAATGAATCGTTCATTGTTTACGTCATAGAACTTTTTGTCGTTCAGTTCGTTATTTTCAGGGATGCAATTAAACATACATTGTTGATTTTTTTAAAATAAACATATATTATTATATTATATATAGGTATATATATATATATAATAATAATAATATATATATAATAATAATAATAATAAGTATAGTCCTAGCCGTCGCTTAAAGGGCGTGACAGGCGTTTAAAAGATGTCCCATTCTATAGATGTTGGTACAAAAAAATAATTTCGTTTTATTTAATTTTAACATCAACTCTCTCTTATTATAAAACCCTTTACAACTGAATTTGTGTAGT
This sequence comes from Nowickia ferox, assembly GCA_936439885.1. NCBI lineage: Eukaryota > Metazoa > Arthropoda > Insecta > Diptera > Tachinidae > Nowickia > Nowickia ferox. Next base: position 31,800,671 of record OW387023.1, read on the forward strand.
ATGCAATACAGCAATCAACTCTCTGCGAACACCATAATTTAAGCATCTTAAAAAAAGTCATATTGAGAAAACCTTAACAAACTGCGTATCTTTTAGAACTTTGTATTCGGCTGACTGGTTACCTGTGCTTAAAACAAGTTATCAACTGTAACTTTTTTAAATTTTTGTAATGACTAAACTTTATTCATTTTATGAAAGCCTCAGTTTAATAAATTGCTGAGTTAGTGAATATAATTTGAACGCTGACTTGTACAAAAAAAAAATTGTTTTTTATTGTTATTGCTGGAAAAAAAATTTAAAAGTTGAAAGAATTCATACAACCTTTGCTTTAAAAAAAATAAAACCAGTTTCTATATGCTCGTATAAATAATACAACTAAAAATCTAAGAATTTATAATAATGATATCGTGTTTATTATTTTTATTTTAGCATTATAAATTTTTTCTGTATTGAGATGTGATATTGATATCGAGATTGAGCGACTGAGTTTCCATAGCATGCGGGTCAGCCTAATTGTAGAATAAATTTCCTGGTGAAATACATACATACATATGTATAAAATTTCGCATATGAAGTGACAATAGAATCTAAAATGGTTTATACATGCAGCAAAGCCGATGACATTCTTTTGAATAATTTTCAAATAAAGAAAAAACGTTATAAAGTATTGTTCAACTGTGATCACATTGTGTGGGAGCGTTTAGATGCTAAACGTAATCAGACAATAGACGATGGAAATAATGAAAAGAAGCCAGCATCAGCAGTTGCAATAACAGCAAACTCAGCAGCACACACAGCAGCCCTTCCAAAAGGTTCGTATAGACGATTAGTCACACATTTTATTTAAACTAGGGTGGGAGAAAAAGACATTTCTTTTAAAATACAGTATCTTCATATTATGTTAAATATTAGAATTTTTTGTTGCATGCTTATTTAGATATTAAAATATTTTAATATCTTTGCAAGCAAGTTTAAAAAAAAATTTTCATTAGTACTTAGTGGTTACGCTTTTTTGGACACATGTGTGCCAGATGTGTACTTGGCATAACTCGTGTTGGAAATAATATTTCGTATAATTTATATTTGCTTCTCCCTTCTGTGCATATTTTTGTAAAAAATACTTGTTACTCTGTTTTAAAAATAATCGTGGTACCATTTTATACTTTATTCTAATAATTTGTAAAACTTTATGACCAAACAAAATTACGGCATAAACACATTTTCCATACAAATTGACACAAAAAAAGCAGCCCCAGAAAGCAGTCGAGAGATAAAATCTAGTTTATTTTGACAGCGTTTTTCCTTATGCTCTCACATATAAATAAATATTCTCTCAACAATGCTACCATACTTTCAATAAATTTCATACATTTTGTAATCAAAATTACAAGCATTTTAAGTTACTGCCGTAACTTTTACTATGGACTTTGTTAATTTGCCAGCGATTTTTCCTGAAGTTGCGGACTTAATGATGAAAAAGAATAACGGTCAAATTCATAAAAAATATTTTAGGTTTATTACAGGTTTATTTGACAAATTTCCCATAGAAATATGTCAAATAAGCGCTTGATAAACAAGAAATATTTCTTATGAATAAGGCAGTAAGTCTGCAACTTCAGGCAAAATCGTTGTCAGGTTAATAAAGCCCATAATCAAATCTACAGCAGTAACTTCAAATGCTCTATAATTTTTGTTTTGTGCTTATTTTTCTTTGTAATTTTGTTTACAATTTGTATGAAATCTATTGAAAGTATGGTATTTCGAGAGAATTTGTAGTTACGAGTAGTTGTGAAAACATAAGAAAAAACGCTCGCAAAATAAAATAAATTCTATCTCTGGACTGCTTTCTGGGGATGCTTTTTTGTGTCAATTTATACGGAAAATGTTTTTAATCTATGTTGCATACTTTCAAGTAATAAAAGCGAGAAATTTATAAAAAAAACCGCGACTTGGGCTACATTTAGTACATGTCAAATTTTTCACGCGAAATAATCAATGTTGCTGAAATTTTTTCGCAGCTTCGAACAGAGCATGATACAATTATACATGGTACTTTCACAAGCCCAGCCTGTTAATGTATACAATGCAGAAACTTGTCAAACTTTGTTTACAAGCCGCAAAAATGTTAGTGTATGTGTGTGAATAAAATGATTACCGTGTTGCCAATGAATTTGCATGTGGCTGTGTCTCCAATTACACATTGAAGAAAATTACACTACACATCATTTGTGTAGGTTAAAATTAAAACAAAATTAAACAAAAATAGAAGTCAAAGTAGAATTACACACAGATTATACATGAATCTAATTATAGGCCTACACATGTGAGTAGAAATTACACACTCTGTATATTACACACATATTGGCAACACTGAATGACTATAATCATTCATGAATGCCGCGTCTGCAATTGTACTTTAGTTACCCTGTAATTGTTATTTTTAACAACAAAAGACATCTGTTTTTGACTAAATTCTGTTTGTTTCTACCAACAAAATGCGTGTGTTTCTTGGTGTTGCAATTTTGTTGTAGTCGTGCAAGTACCTTGTATAATTGTATCATGGAACAGAGTAATATGCTTCCTTCAGAAAATAATATAGATGGAAATACTAAAACTTTAGTGTAAAAAGAAATTCCAAATAAAGCACAACTTTTTAAACCTTATAGCATGTTCACACGGACACCAATTATCGAGGTTCGCTCTCTCATTCGAGGTTCGCGGTCGAATCTTGATTGAATCAACATGGCTATACTCGTACATTGTATATACATCAAAACAGTGATGCCAACTTTTGATACTCAAAACGCGTAAATTATTTTTTGAAAAAGGGCTAAATTTAAAAAATATACGTTTAAGCCTGGTACTCCTCTGTTCACAATTTCGAGCGAAATGCTGTCAAACTACATATAAAAGTATTTGGTGTGAAATATTTGCGAAATAAATTCGCAAAAGTAGTACTCTGTTCTTGTTGTGAAAAACACGTAAAATCATGTCTTTCCATGCAAAATTAGTCTGACATCATTTTAGTTTAGCTGCGAAACAACATGAGCAGTGTTTTTTTCGCACGGAATTTTAACAATGTTGCATACTTTCAAGCAATAAAAGCAAGAAATTTATAAAAAACCGCGAGTTGGGCTACATTTAGTACATGTCAAATTTTTCACGCGAAATAATCAATAGTGCTGAAAATTTTTCACAACTTTGAACAGAGTACCAGCCGTTAGTGCAAAATAAACTAAAATTTTTCGAATAAGCGCGAAAAGGCGCTAGTTTTAAAATGTTTCTGTTGTAGATCAAAACATCAAAAACATTTTTATTAATTTTTTTTAATAAATAACTATCATGAGATCAACACATACATATGTTGAGATTTTACATTTCATATTACATTTCAATAAGGTACATATCGTCCTTTGCGGCACAGTATATTCAAAATATATTATTACTGCAGCAAACCAATAACCAACCGACGATATAAATAGTGTACATACATACATATATAATAGAAGTGTGGATACTTCCTTTAATAAACTTTAGTTGAACTATAAAACTTTTAACATAGTTTTTTCAATTGAGAAAAAAGAAAAAAAAACAGAAAATAAAATGTCTTTTCATTTTAAAATAGTATTGAATTGTTTATAATTTTGTGAAACTACAGAAGTATACATATATACACACATATGTATGCATGTATGTTTATATAAGTACATATTAACACATTTTCTGTTTGTAATTGAAAGAAGAAAATAAAAAACAAAAAATTAAGATTTCATAACGACCAAACAAAAATATCCTGAAGAAGTTAACCGAAGGTTAACGAAATATTGATATAATAAAATACAAATATAAAACAGACCTAAAGCTCAAAAAAATAGTTTAATTAAAATACAAAAAAGGTCGAAAAATTAGATAAAAGAATTTTTATATAGTGTTATATCTGTAGAATTCAGTTTCTCATACTGACCAAAAATATTGTGAAGAAATTTTGCTTAGAACTACATTTTTAATACAGTTTTCTAAAGTTGCAAAACTATTTCAGAAATCCTAATACTCTATAGTGAGTAACTTTTTGAAAATGAAGTTTTTGTATTTGATATTTTGATGTTGATACAATTTCCAGATATAATATTCCTAGATTTCGCCTTCCAAATAAAATTAATTTCTAGATTTCGCCTTCCAAATAAAATTAATTAATGCAGTGGCAAGTTCCGGTTCACAAACAGGTCCCTTTTCCATAATCTCTCTCTTCCATGAACTAAGTCGTAAAAGTACGTTGTTAACTAAAAAGTGGGCACTGCAAAAGACTGTTTTTTGCCTCCGCTAGTTAAATTTAAATTAATCTTCGAACACATCTTTGTATTTGCAACTTTTTTTGTAAAATCTACCTGTAGTCCAAAAAAAATAATAAATTTTTTTTTCTGTTTTGTCTGTCTTTCCTTCCGTATGTCTGAAAGCATATTACGCGAAACGGATTTCAGTGGCTTTAGCGTTTCTGAGACTAGAATATATCTCGTATTTTACTCATATAAATGTTATTGGTAGTAAATGGTTGGCAAATTTAAGCTTAGGAAGTACATTGGCTGAAAACACCTTTTTTGACCAATTCACTTTTATTGATACCAATGTAAAGTAGAAATATGGGAATTAATAATGACATATGATGTCGGGCAAATGTCCACCTCTAGCACGTCGGTAGACGTCAGCTCTTTTCACAAAATTTTTAACCACATTTTGCAACAAAGCTTCAATTGTGTCGTCAATGCAGCACCGAATTTCATCTTTCAGAGCGTCACTTGTTTCTGGTTTGTTCACGTAAACCCTGTCTTTCAAATTAAAATTCTTTGTTCAAGAGTGTAGCATTCCATAGTTAAACTTTCCCAACTTTTTGCTAAATAAATGTCAAAGGATGACAGTTAAATTCTTGACATTTGATCATTTGAGAGCCAATTTACTTCCTAACCTCAAATTTGCCCACCCTTTATGTACGCCAATTTAATTTTTCAAAATGGCGAACGATATAAAGGCTATAGATTTTCTTACGAAACTATTGCTAAAAGGATCTCTTTTGTAAAAGTATTTCATTTATTTTTCATAAAAGGGTTTCTCCTCTCGAATAAACAGGATTATGTGCATTAGCTTTTAACTCATGGTTTATTTTTTATTATTCCTTGTAGAAACCGAATACGAAAAGGAACAATTTTCACAAAAACCGGCATATGGTTCCCTAAGTAGTTTTTTACATTTACACGATGTGATAAGAATTTCAAAAGGCGCCACAAAATCTGCCAGCATAAGCAATGCCCACAAGCCGCTGGAATCTACTGAAGTATTACAAAGCCAACAGTTGACTACGCCAACAGAGCAGTATTTATCTATTTACTACGGTGAACGTATTGTGGCGTCATCCATTGACTGCAATCGATGGCAAGTACGACGCTTAACTCTGCACAATAATGATCCGTATATTGTGGCAAAATGGTACGATCACTTGCAGAAACTGTTACGTAAAGATTCCAATAAACGAGTACAACGTTTACTGATCTTTATAAATCCATATGGTGGACGTAAAATGGGTTTGCAAATTTATGAAAGAAATTGTAAGCCAATTATACAACTAGCTGGTGTGGATGCTTCCTGCATTATTACCCAGAGAGCCAATCAAATACGCGACATTTTGATGACCAACGATCTATCGCCATATGATGCAGTTTGTTGTGTTGGTGGCGACGGCACTGTGGCTGAAATGATCAACGGTTTGCTGCTGAGGGCCATGAAAGATCAGGGCTTAGATCTGCGTAAGCCAGATTACATTCCAAAACCTGCTTTGCCCATGGCCATAATACCGGCTGGGAGTACGGACACCATAGTTTATAGTTTACATGGCACATCTGACGCTCAAACAGCAGCAATACATTTGGTTTTGGGTCAACGAAGGGGTTTAGATGTTTGTAGCGTAAGAAATCGTGATGGTATCATACGTTTTTGTGCAAGTGTTATGGGTTATGGCTATTTGGGTGATGTGGCAGCTAAGAGTGAGAAATATAGATGGATGGGTACGAAACGTTATGAGTACACGGGTGTGAAAACTTTTCTATTGAATCGCGGTTATGAAGCTGAAATACATTTGCTTTTGAATGAAGATGAAACCGATTCTGCAGCATCAACTAGTACCATTTATCCGCCTTATAATGATGTAATCTGTCATGTTGGCTGCCAGAAGTGCAGATGTGATGCTCACAAAACTTCTAGTAACGATGATGAGAGACCAAGCTCATCTAGTTTGTCGCTAAGTGCCACAGCAACTAACAATGGCGGTAACTCAATCCAAACGGATGTACTTAAAAATGATGAAGAAAATTCCCGAAATTTTGATCGAAATATCTGTGATAAAAACTATACGAAGCCCATAGAAAAGCAAACACAAATTAAGGATTTAATCGATAGTCAGGAGTCTACAAAAAAAACTTCTTCTCCCAATAGTTCATCGTCATCTATAAATGTGAAACAAGACCAGGAGCAGCATAAGCAAATTGAGAAGAATGATTTTATTTCAACGAGCACTGGTGCAGAAAAATGGCGCGTTATACGTGGTGAATTTTTTATGGTCACTGGAGCAAATATTACTTGCGCCTGCACACGTAGTCCAAATGGTATTTCCAAGTATTGCCATCTAGGCGATGGCCACTTGGACGTAGTCTTAGTACGTAAAACTAACTTATTCAACAATATTCGATTCGTAATTAACACAATGGGGCGTAGTGGAGATGTGGTAAGTACATACTTTGCAAAGTCTTAATTCAGCTGGCAGAAAGACATAAAGAGACTGTACTACCAGCTCTGTCTTTCACACAGCTGAATTAAGATTTTGCAAAGTAAACTTTGCGTGTGGAAATTATGTATAAATTTTATATTTATTACCCACCTAAAAAAATATGTATGGTCCATTTATTTTTAATATATGAATGTATATAAATATATATGAATACGTATGAATTCATGTATGGAAATGTATGGGGTTATACATGGCAAAAGTATTATATAAGAATTGATATATGAACTAATATATGAAGTGTATTATAATATATGAGCTCATATATGGAAATTTAATTATGAAGCTCTTCATATGTGAATCCATATAAACAAATAAGATGTAATATATGGAGCCATATAAAAATGTATGCAAGTCAATTGTATGTGAATGTGCAAGTCAATTATTGTTTTTATTATTATAATGAAATCAATAAAAATATTTCTAATTTGGAACTTTTATTCCCAAGATATCTCACTTTCTTTCCTCTTAATTCCTTACCATTTTTCACTTCAATAAATAAAATTTCAAAAAAATCCTAAAACAAAATTTTTCATTTGTGCTACGAGCTTCTAGAATTTGTAGAAAAAAATATTTTCTCGATGTTGCGTCACAAAGGGTTAATCTGATAAAAAAATTTCCAGTAATGCAGATTTTTCCGACGTTAGCAACTCTGAGTCGTTTAGTACATTCTTTAAGTCTGAATTTTTTAAGGGGTGATCCGAGTTGTTGCCTTCTCTTATAGCTCTCCTTTTTTCACATACAAGACGTTCAATATCCGCAGAATAAATTATATTAAAACCAGTCTGCGGATGGAAGGTAGTGGCATATTCAGCAGCCTGTTTAATATTTTCGTTAAGATTGGAAACGTTAAATTCAATATAATCGGAAGTTCTTAGCTTAACGTTTTCCGTACAATGACTACTGAGATATTTTTATGAGTTAAGCAAATAACTCCTTATTGGGTTAAAAATTTTAACTATAGTGGGAGAGTGATCGGACAAGAGATCTAGAGAGGCCTCCACGTGAGTTAGGTCCCTTGGGACATTTTTCATGACAGCAAAATCTATAACATCCGGAATTTTTTGTACGTCAGTAGGCCAGTAAGTCGGCTCCCCACTTGAAATGACATCCAAGCCCATTTTTAAATTGTATTAAAGAGCGCTCGACCTCTAGATGTAACAAGACGCGAGCCACAGTACATATGTTTTGCATTGAAGTCGCTAGCTGCCACGAAACAAGATCCAAGCGATTTGTAGAACTTCTCATGCTGATATTCGGTAACTGAAAATCTGGGAGGTGAGTAAATTGATGATATCTCGAAATTCGCACAAAAATTTTCTACGAAAATATTCGTTGCTTGCGTTCTTCACAAACGTTGTCAAGGACATAGTGCTTGAGTCTTGACTTAATTAGAATTGCTGATCCACCGCATGCTCTCCCTATCGGGTCCTTTGAATCATATAGAGTGTAACCATTTATTTTAAATAAGCTTCCTGAAGTCAAATGAGTCTCAAAGACCAACATTATATCAATATTATTTTCTATAGAGAAGTGCTCGAGTTTTTGTATTGGCGAATGCCGTTTGCGTTCCCTAAACATATTTTTAAACTGTTCATGGCTTGTTTATAATTGCTTGAAGTAGTGTACTTTGCATTCGCAGCATTTCTTGCATCAAGCTAGTCATGTTTGTTGCAAAGTTGTTTATAGTTTGCACCAGACTATTAAAGCTTGAGTTTGTATTTTTTGAATTATTTGGCGGTGAAACTTTTTACGTGGGAATAGAATTTGTCTTAAGAGCATCGGCGTGAAGTAATTGGTTGGATTATTTGAGGAAAAGTGGCAGAGTAAGCGTTGGCTGATTAAGCTGGAGCTAATTTGGTTTTTGTCCCACAATCTGTTTAACGAAAGAATATACAGGACATCCGTTGTAGTTAGCAGTGTGATTACCTCCACAATTACTACATTTTTTTCAGCTTGATTTTTTGGCTTAGTACAGCTAGCAGAACCGTGCAATTCACCGTAAATCGCAATACCGTGTAAATTGCGGTAATTTTTTGTATGGCCATATTCTTGGCAATTTGGAACCAACTGTGATTTTTTGGTGTAAGAGAAACTTTACGCTATAAATTGGATGGGTTTCATTTTTTTGCAATTGTATGTCATTCGGCTCCATTTCCCCCAACCCTTAATAGGGGTTGGGGGAAATTTTCTCTGTTATATTAGTAACATTTTTTACCTTAAATCCTTGGTCGATAAGTACACATTTTACTTCTTCGGGGTAAACGTATGAATCTTTGCCCTTTAATACTATCTGTAGACATTTATCACTCTTAAGTTGGTATGTGTAAAATTTATATTTTTCAAATTCACTAACAATGTTTCGAAAATATTTTTCATCATATATTTGAATTTTAGTTTCGTCAATATTACCTCGTTTAATTAAAATGATGTGAAAAGTATTCTCACCAATGGCCAAACGTTGTTTTTTTTAGAAGCGCGTTAGAATTTTGTTCTCTCATATAGATAGGTGGTGGCTTAAAATACTTTCGCGATGATGCAGCGGGCTTAGTGTTATTGTCTTGCAATAATGAAAAACTATTTTGACGATTAGTAGAGGATGCGCTGTTATCCCTAGACATCTTTGGAGCAGATGAAATTTTCGAAGAATTCGCGCATGCTTTACCACAGTTATATATCTGTCCATTCCGACTTAAACCTTGGGTTTTGGGCTACTGCTATCTATAGTGATAATTTGGATAAGTGATGAACACGAGCCTGAAGCAAATGATATCGCTGACTTAAATGAAGAAGTGCTAGGCAGCGGTAATGTTAACGAATCAATAGTTGGCATTGGATAAATCGAAGTTGATCGCTGACGAAAAAGTGGCTTTGCTGTTAGTAAAATACTATCATTATATTTTTTATTATTTGCATTAAGAGTTTGAGAACTCACAGTAAAATGGGCATTTCTGCCGTTAGAACTCACTTCACAATTTTTTTTTTGAGGTACTCATGTAGAGTATTCCTCAATGTCACTTTGTTTGCTGTTTTTTTGTTTGATTTGTTGTTTCTGAATATGTGAAAAATATTAGCAAAGCAAGTAAAGCTTATTTATTACAGTTAATATACACTACGAATAATATGTATGTACTACGAATATTTTTTTGTATGTTTTTTTGTTTGTTTAGTATATATGTATATAAGAAAAACTCCGCTAAGACGTTTGTTGACTATGAAGGTTCTTTTGAAATGAAGATTTTTTGGGGACATGACGTTTTAAATTGGCAGTGACAGATAATATGTTCAATGGTTTCTTGCTTCTCTTCATCCCCGCACATCCTACAGAAATCTGGAGTGCCAGTTTCCCAAATGCTGGTTCTTGCTCTGACCGAGCAGTGGTCAGTCAATGAGCCTATCACGATTCGCATCGTTTTCCTATCCATGTCCAACAGCAGTTTGGATTTTCCTGAGTCAAATTTTGGCCACAAAGGCCTCGAGACTCTACAATCCTCCCTACTTAGCCATGAACTGAATAATAAAGGTCTACAATATTATACACGCACACAGTAGTAAAAATTCAATATGGCGGCCAACAGACGCCATTTTGTAAATACGAAAAAAAGCCGGCGAACTATGTCAAAATGGGTATCATTCGACAGATATTTTAAAATCATCAGGTTTCCCTTATGATTTTTCATTTCGAATGACGGTTTAGGATATTGAGCGGTTCAAAGTTGGTCGCAGTCGGGTTTTTTGACTTTTTTTTTAATCACTACTTGTTATTTAATTTTATTTGAAATGAAATTTCTAAATATGTATGTATGTAATTTCAATATCTACACAAAAATTTGCTCCCTGAAGTCTTAAATTTTTTTAGTTAAAATGGCTGGTATAGTATGCTTCCACCAACTTTAAATCAAGTAGGTCTAAGGCTTAGTTTACATCTGGCATTTCTTGTGTGGCATGTGCCCAAAAAAAACGTAACCACTAATTAGTAATAAAAAACTGTTTGATTCAGACATGTATTTATTGATTTAAACTGTTTCCAATCATGTTCGATTCTATAAAATTGTCTATTAGTTGTGCATGACACTGTTTAACTTAATAAATACGTGTCTGAATCAAACAGTTTTTCATTAGTAATTAGGGGTTACTCTTTTTTTACGCATATGTGGCATATGGAAAACAGATATAAACTCGGCCTAAGTAAATCACTTCAAAGTGTTTCCACCGAGATTTGTCTTTCGAATTTTCGTATTCAATTTATGCACGTACTTTGTTAGGTAGGAGCAGCAGATGTAATGTGAATTTTATCCACATGAAGTTGACATTTGAAATTGATTATATATTCCTTAATGTCATTTTTTCGAAACTGTCAATCACTATTGATGGATGACCCAGGAATGGAGCTTGGAATTTTAAAAGCAACGCAGGGTTGCATAGAAAATCCAGTTCGAAATGATTTAAAATAAATCAACTACTTTGAGGTGATTTATCCATATGCAAAATGTATGGTAAGTCATGTATAATGCATTAAATACATATACTTTTACGTCATATAAGTACATTTTGGAAGAGTAATTTAATTTTTATAAATGCAAAATATTTGAAGGTGGCAATACTGAACTATGTATTTATACTTAAATATGAGGTGCAGATGGTGCTGGTGCCGTCTCCAAAATAATTAAGTAGCTGGCTACGAAGCGACAAATGCTGCTAGCGGCATTTGAAGTAGTGTGTTCGTGTAGCCTGCTGTGGTGAATGTGTTTAATGCATAATGCATAAATTAACATGATTTGTATAAATCATGCCGGTGGAAACATACTATTATATAAATTTCCCTGTATGATATTGATTTCTCGCTGATATTCTTATAGCTGTCAAAGGAGTTTCTCACGAACAGTACCATAGGGTCAGCCTTTAGTTTATAAAGTTATTGATTCATTGTGAAATAAATATATGTATATGTATGTATATTTTTTCAATATTGTTTTTTCCAGCGAAATTTGCCATTTGTGGAGGTCTATCGCACTCGCCAATTTATGTTCAAAATTCGAGCAAATTCTTGTCAGCAAGATTACAATAGTGTTAGTGGATCTTGCCAGCCTATAAATGAAACTTGTACCGAACAGGAAATTGCTGCAGCCGATAAATTATATTCTTCCTGGAATTGTGATGGTGAAGTTGTCAATGATTTGGAAATAACCATGATGTATGTAATTTTTATTGAAATACAGGATATTGTCGGACTTTAAGTATTCTTTGGTTATTTAGATCGCATCGTCAACTTTTGGATGTATTTATGCGTGGCCCTTATATCTATAGTAAACCAGCAGCTAAAAATACGAAGACGAGGTCTTTATTTTGTTGCGGCTGCAATTAATAAATTTGAAGATTTTTTTCTGTGCAATGAAGGACGAAAAACTTCAATTATAAAGTATTGTTTGTGGTGTTTGTGTTTATTTTATATACATACATATTTAAAAGTTTAAAGTTATATCTTTACCATAGCAGCACAATGTTTTTGCTAAAAACTTTCACAATATTTAATCCAGCATTTTATTACACACGTACTAAATATTTATTACACATATTTTTTAGTTTTTTTTTTAAGGGAAATGTGTTTATTGCAAGAAAAATTATATATGTGTGTATGTAAAATTTATACTCGTTTTAATTGAAGTGAAACCTTATTTTTGGTAAACATTCCCTTAAAATTTCAAGTATTAACATTTTGTTAAAATGCGATAAATTGCCAGTAGTCTAAGATAGTTTAATACGTATATTTTTATACAATTATTTTTATGTATGGATTTGTGTTGAAAAATTGTACTTTTATTATTATTACTATTATATTATTAATTCCTTTTGGTTCCTATGAGGAACAAACGATTGCATTGTATATGCAATTATTTAATAAATTCAAATTTATAAATTTATTGATAAAATTGGCATTTTTAATATGTATATTCTTTCTCACAGTTTTTATTGCGTTACCTTTTTAAGTTTGAAATAAACGATTTCTTTTATTAGTGTCTATTTATTATTTTCATAATGCTATTCCTATAAGCAAGGTAATACGAAAATTATTCGAAATCGTATTGCTTGGAAGAAAAATATTATTGCGGCAACAATCATATTCGTATTGCGGAAGTTTCTCCCATCGGGAGAGGTTGTGCGGCTAGGGCAATGCTTCGAAGAGATACGAATGCAATACTTCTAGAAGATAAAACTGTGATATTGCTAGATAATCATCTAATAGAATTATTTATGATATTGCCAGATTATCTTTAGGAAGATAAATTATTTATAACGATAGATTATCTCCTAAAGTATAATTTCTTTAAATTATCTGAAGGAAGAAAAATATAGGATCGTAAAGTCACCCCTGAATTAAAACTACCATTAATTTAAATTTAAATCAATTTTTATGGTCAAATAAATTCAACTTATCGACACAGTAGTCATCATATGTGTAGTAAAGGATAGGAATTTTCTGAGCTAATGTTTTGAAAATTTTCTGGTTGTTTTTATTTTAAATTAAATATTTTTTTATCTTCTATTTAAAAACATATTGATATTATAAATTTATTGCGCATGTGATAAAACATCAGGCTGAACAAAATGCAACATTTTATTAACACAAAATACCTCGTTAAAGGAAAAGATAAATAGTCAATACAGTTTGAACTGTTCATTAAAAAAGTTTCACTAAAATGAAAATATTTTAATATCAAAAAAGTATTGCTTTGATGATTTTCTTCTAAATGATAAAAATAAGATATTGTATACATATACATATATCTTCTGGGTAAGATATCTTGAAAATGTTTGTAGGGATTGCAGATTATTTACATTCATACATATCGTCACCTGAAATGCAAACGGATGTAACTACACTTTTATATTATTTATAGAAGAAACAAAGAACATTACAAAATCAATAATAATAAAGTGTTCTTAAAAATTGTCTTCGAAATTTACTTGTAGTATGGATACTTATATGTTTTTTAGCCATTTATTTCCTTTTTACATGGTTGCCACACTTACAAATGTTTGCTAATAAAAAACAAAAAATTGACATCGGCGAGAAGAAAGCAAAGTTTTTGGCAAACTTTTACAGTTATTTGGCAAACTTTTTTAGAGATGCAAAAAAGTACTTTTTCAAAGTAAACAACTTTTAGCAAAATAATTAACATACTTATTGCATTGAAAATAAGTAATAACTAATTAAATTAAAAAAAAGAATAACTGAATTAGGTACATCAAAGGGCGTAGAACCTAATTATACAACTGTCATTTTTTTCATTGCCATATTCTAGGAGAACAGAGCACTTGAAATAGCACTCTGGAAAAAGTTTGCAGACCCATAAAATTCAAACCGTTCGATGTACCATATAGCCACTAGTACCATTCGATAGGGAATCAAAATACCTTTCATAAACAGTAATTGACATTTTCCCAAGTGCTTTCATTCAGAAGTTATAGCCAAGCAAACTTTTCAGTCAAAAAATTAGTATGAAATTGTTTAGCCTATAAATAAAAAGCTATTCGATGTCCCATATAGGGACTAGTACCATTCATTAGGGAATCAAAATACCTTTTAGAAACAGTAATTGACATTTTCCCAAGTGCTTTCATTCAGAAGTTATAGCCCAGCAAACTTTTCAAAGTCAAAAATTAGTATGAAATTGTTTAGCCTATAAATGAAAAACTATTCGATGTACCATATAGGGACTAGTACCATTCAATAGGGAATCAAAATACCTTTCAGAAACAGTATTTGACATTTTCCGAAGTGCTTTCATTCAGAAGTTATAGCCCAGCAAACTTTTTAAAGTCAAAAAATGTAGGAAGTAGTCTTTCACCTATAAAATAGAAACTATTCATTGTACCGTAATAAATCGTATACCAATAGATAAAGGACAAAAGTAGCTCTCCGATTTGATAGCAGCCAATTTCTGAAATACTTGAATTCAGAAGTAATTTGTGAATTAATTTTAACAAATTTGCAATATTTTCATGATAATGCAGTTTTGTACATTAAGTATGTGTGTGGCAACCTTGCGATATTCTTCCTAGTAAAATATGTAAACAAACTTTGTAAAAAAATTCAGATTTTGTAACACGATAAAAATAGGTAAATTTAAACTATATTTCATTAAAAGTTATTAATTTTAGTGCTACTGTGTGAGCAGAATCAGATTTAGTAACTGTCATTATTTTTATTTTAGTTTCTAGGGGAGAAAATTGCGTTTACAATATTTTTTTTCTTCAGTATAAAAAGAAAATGGTTTCTTGTACCCTATTAAGGCATATACTCTTCGATAGAGGGTTGAAATACCTTTGAGAAATAGCATTTGTCATATTCTGAATTGCTTTACTTCAGAAGTTATAGCCAAATAAAAAAAAATATGTCATGAAAATTGACCAAAAATAAGTTTATGCCTATAAAATAGTAACTATTAATTTTAATGTATTCATACATATATGTTTCGATAGATAATTAAAGTACTTTTGAGAATTGAGGACTTTTATTGTCTGAATTACTTCATTTCAGAAGATATATCCTAGCAAACTCGTCGAAATCACTAAAATGAGGACGAAAGCTTTCCATTCATAAAATGAAAACCACACATAGTTTCGTATTGCATTATATTGCCATCAATAGAGAACAAAATTTTCTTTCAGAATTGGTGACTGTCATTTTCTGAATTTCTTGATTTCAGAAGTTATATCACAGTAAACTTGCAACTTTGTAAATATTTTCCAATTCTCAGATTTTTTATAAGTTGCCAATAATAGTGTTCAACTACTGATAACGCAGGTATGAGATGTAGATAGTAAAGTGCTTCTATTGATAGCACAGTTATATATGGCAACACAAATAAAAATTAAAGCCAGGAATTTGAACCAATTATAAATATTATTATTCATAATGTTTATTATTAGCTTATATTTGTAATTATTAATAAATATTAAACAAATTAAACATTAAAATTTTAATTTTGTTATTATGTCGATAACAGTGGTGTAACACAAGAACAGGGGTGGCTGAAGAAGATAATATTTAGTGGTTGGTAGCACTACGTGATTGTCGAAGTATTCAGCAGGTTGGCAGCACTGCAGTTATTGTTATAATCAAGAAAAGATGAAATAAATGTAAACTACATAATTAATTAAAAAAAATGCTCCCTTGTCTTTAGAGGGTAATTCAATTGTTGCTGGCACAGAGGATACCCTCTGTGGTTGCTGGACAAGACAAATATGATGGCAATAAACGTTTATGGCCAGAAATATTTGCCGCTCGCAGTACGTGCTTTCTATTGGACACCACAATATTGGAGCAATTGATAACACCACGTTCATGGAGAAATCAACACGAAAACCAAGCAATCTTGAAGGTGCAAAGTGCACCACCATCAATAGTGCAAAGTGTACCACCACCACCGCCACCTAGATGCGATGCAGATCATGATGAGTCAACCGCGGAGGCAGAAAACCTTCTAGTTTTGTAACTGTCATTGTATTGTTTATACATATGTATACATAATTTCAAATAATTTGTATGTTCGTTTTGTTGTTTTGTATGTACATAAGTATAATTTACCTTAATATAGAAACGCTCTAAGTCATTCATTTTTCTAAATCGACAGAAGAACCGATTTTAAAATAATAGTTAGGGCGTTTCTATGTTAAGGTAACGATATATAACTTCAATTATAAACAAAATATAAATTAAAGAAATTATTAAACATGCCATACTTTGAAAATAGTAACGCCTTTGGAGTAATTCTATTCGAATGCTAATAAACACAAACTGTGTCAACTTTTCGTAATTAATCAAAATATTATTTCCGAATATCTAAATTTTATTAATAAATTACAGTCATCTAATTAAATCTCAACACAATGATTAATTTTTTCATTCATAACATAATTGAAAATTCTTTTGTGCGCCAAAAAGTTAAAATGTATATTTGTGGCTTATTTTGTGGAAATAAGTGAATAATTTTAGCAATATTACAAAATATGCATACCTTCATTTATATACTCGGAATATAAACCCATTTTAGTTTGATTTACTAAATAAAAAATACTATATTTTTATTTTACGGATAAGATTTTCAATGTTTTTTTTTATTAGTTTAAAAAATTGTTACATTAAGGTTGAATTAAGTTTTAAAACAACTCAAATTCTGGATGGGTAAAATTTCTGTTGAAACGAGGACGTACACAACCGCTGTTGTCGTTTAAACGGGTCACTTTTCCCCAAACGACACGTACGCGGGTTTTATGTTGTGGTACGCATGCCTTGGTTTCAGCTTTGTACACAAACACAACGTTTGCCAACGTAAAACTGGCCGCTCCAATAGAAAGCACGTATTGCGAGCGGCAAATATTTCTGGCCATAAACGTTTATTGCCATCATATTTGTCTTGTCCAGCAACCACAGAGGGTATCCTCTGTGCCAGCAACAATTGAATTACCCTCTAAAGACAAGGGAGCATTTTTTTTTTATTAATTATGTAGTTTACATTTATTTCTTCTTTTCTTGATTATAACAATAACTGCAGTGCTGCCAACCTGCTGAATACTTCGACAATCACGTAGTGCTACCAACCACTAAATATTATCTTCTTCAGCCACCCCTGTTCTTGTGTTACACCACTGTTATCGACATAATAACAAAATTAAAATTTTAATGTTTAATTTGTTTAATATTTATTAATAATTACAAATATAAGCTAATAATAAACATTATGAATAATAATATTTATAATTGGTTCAAATTCCTGGCTTTAATTCTTATTTGTGTTGCCATATATAACTGTGCTATCAATAGAAGCACTTTACTATCTACATCTCATACCTGCGTTATCAGTAGTTGAACACTATTATTGGCAACTTATAAAAAATCTGAGAATTGGAAAATATTTACAAAGTTGCAAGTTTACTGTGATATAACTTCTGAAATCAAGAAATTCAGAAAATGACAGTCACCAATTCTGAAAGAAAATTTTGTTCTCTATTGATGGCAATATAATGCAATACGAAACTATGTGTGGTTTTCATTTTATGAATGGAAAGCTTTCGTCCTCATTTTAGTGACTTCGACGAGTTTGCTAGGATATATCTTCTGAAATGAAGTAATTCAGACAATAAAAGTCCTCAATTCTCAAAAGTACTTTAATTATCTATCGAAACATATATGTATGAATACATTAAAATTAATAGTTACTATTTTATAGGCATAAACTTATTTTTGGTCAATTTTCATGACATATTTTTTTTTATTTGGCTATAACTTCTGAAGTAAAGCAATTCAGAATATGACAAATGCTATTTCTCAAAGGTATTTCAACCCTCTATCGAAGAGTATATGCCTTAATAGGGTACAAGAAACCATTTTCTTTTTATACTGAAGAAAAAAAATATTGTAAACGCAATTTTCAAGAGCATTTTTCTCCCCTAGAAACTAAAATAAAAATAATGACAGTTACTAAATCTGATTCTGCTCACACAGTAGCACTAAAATTAATAACTTTTAATGAAATATAGTTTAAATTTACCTATTTTTATCGTGTTACAAAATCTGAATTTTTTTACAAAGTTTGTTTACATATTTTACTAGGAAGAATATCGCAAGGTTGCCACACACATACTTAATGTACAAAACTGCATTATCATGAAAATATTGCAAATTTGTTAAAATTAATTCACAAATTACTTCTGAATTCAAGTATTTCAGAAATTGGCTGCTATCAAATCGGAGAGCTACTTTTGTCCTTTATCTATTGGTATACGATTTATTACGGTACAATGAATAGTTTCTATTTTATAGGTGAAAGACTACTTCCTACATTTTTTGACTTTAAAAAGTTTGCTGGGCTATAACTTCTGAATGAAAGCACTTCGGAAAATGTCAAATACTGTTTCTGAAAGGTATTTTGATTCCCTATTGAATGGTACTAGTCCCTATATGGTACATCGAATAGTTTTTCATTTATAGGCAAAACAATTTTATACTAATTTTTGTGTCTTTAAAAAGTTTGCTGGGCTATAACTTCTGAACGAAAGCATTTGGGAAAATGGCAGGTACAATTTCTAAAAGCTATTTTAATTTGCTATCAATTGATATAAGTCACAATACGGCACAACGAACTGTTTTTGTTTTATTAACAGAAAACTTTTTTTTTAATATTAATGATTTTAAAAAGTTTGCTGGGTATAACTTCTGAATGAAAGTGTTTTGGAAAATAATAATAATTACTATTTCTAAAAGCTGCTTTAGTCTTCTACAAATTAATATTAATTAATTAATGCTACAATTAATAATTTTTGTTTTAGGCGTGAAAGAAAAATTTTCCAACATTTTAGTGATTTTCAAAGGTTTGCTGGGCTATAACTTCTGAATGAAAGCACTTGGGAAAATGTTAATTACTGTTTCTGAAAGATATTTTGATTCCCTATCGAATGGTACTAGCGGCTATATGGTACATCGAACGGTTTGAGTTTTATGGGTCTGCAAACTTTTTCCAGAGTGCTATTTTCAAGTGCTCTGTTCTCCTAGAATATGGCAATGAAAAAAATGACAGTTGTATAATTAGGTTCTACGCCCTTTGATGTACCTAATTCAGTTATTCTTTTTTTTAATTTAATTAGTTATTACTTATTTTCAATGCAATAAGTATGTTAATTATTTTGCTAAAAGTTGTTTACTTTGAAAAAGTACTTTTTTTGCATCTCTAAAAAAGTTTGCCAAATAACTGTAAAAGTTTGCCAAAAAGTTTGCTTTCTTCTCGCCGATATAAAATCAAATGATTACTTGTTACTTTATACATTTACACAATTTTTTTGTAAACTTAAGTGCTACCAAGTTTTTGTACACTTAATATGCCGTATAAACAGTGATGTAGAATTACTCCGTGTCAGCTGATAAAATCCGTAACATTTAATAAGCATGTTGATGCTTACTGAAAATGTGTTGGCAACGTTTGATACGTTTACGTAGCAAACGTCAACTTCTGGCTTACATACATACGCACACACTTATAAAGCAAAGTAACAGCTGACACTTTCGCTGGCAGCCTCACGTTTTTACTACCTAACATACAGACTTAAGGCTCAGTTAGCCGACTGTAATGTAATGTAGCTGCAACAGTAGAAAACAGCTGTTCGATATTGTTATGTGAAAAGTAATGGAAATGGTTATAGAGATGTAATGTAACATAACCTACTTTTCATATAACAATATCGATCAGCTGTTTCCTACATTACAGTTACATTACATTATAGTCGGCTAACTGAGCTTTTAAACGATACGACAACTTCAAAAGTAAGACGATACGATTTGTCTAACGAAGCCATGAGTTAATTTATTTGCAAATATTTTTATTTGCAACAGTCGTAAAGCAACTCTGGGCGAGTCAACATAAAGCCACAGAATACACAGAGGTGAAGAAAGTGACAGGTAAAAAAAGCTTCAATTAGGTTTTTTAAAATTCAAAGAAAATATTGCCCAATTTACCGAGCAGTGAAACAACATTGAACAATGTTGTCACCACATTACACTATTGGTTTGATTGTACAATAAAAATCAAAAGTATTTTGATATTTGCCAATATATTGAGCTACCTTCGAATATGGCATACACATTGGCAATATTATTGTACAATATAGAAATTATACAATTATATTGCAAGTGGGTGGGTCGCTTTACGATTAAATCGAAAATAAGACTATCAGTTATTTTAAGTAACTCTGAAGTTATTCCATTATTCAAGACATTGAAAATGAAATAAGAGAACTTAGATTTTCGACTTTCAAGATGCTGACATATATATGAAGGAAGTGTTTTAATCTTAAACACTTCATTTGAGATGTTTAACAAACAAGTCAATGTATGGTAAAACATCTCAAAATCGTCGTGTTTAAGCTCTTAAGCACGAATGAGGCATTAAACACATAAGTGTGAACACGGTATTAAAACACTTGCCTTAAACACGTTTAAGACCATAAGTGTGAACATAGTATTATTGTATTCTGTGGTATTATGTACTTCTACCTTAAAGTGGGGCATACAACACAAGATGGACGGGGAAAATAATTTTTTTAAGAAATTTACATATTTTTATGAAATGCAAGGCCGTGTGTGATGTTAAAGACAAAATGTTCACATAAAATCGTACGAGGAGTTGTTGGAGATAAGAAAACATTAAAATAATTCATTATAAAATAATTTTGTTGGCAATAATGCCCATCCAATTTGTGTTTTTTCTGTGTTGGTGTGTCCAATTTTTTTCTTGAATGAAGGTTAGAGTTGCGAATATGATCGATAGTCTGAACATGATGAATTTTCGACTGTCACTCATGTTCGATAATGTGTATCCCACTTTATGCACACAAGGCTGTGCGGCTTAAAAATTGTTCTCGTCTGTAGGGGTCAAGGAGAAAAAAATCACTGGAATTCGACACATTTCATCATAAAATTTACTACCTATAAAAGCAACCATGAGAAACAAAATTGTGTCTGTCATTCTGAAAATACAACACTAGCCATAGGACAACTTGCAGTTTCTTCTTGTTAATTTACCAAGTTTTTGTAATATAAGAAATTTATTGAAATAATTGTAAAATTAAACATGTTTTCCGGCAATCAAATATTTCAAAAAGAATTCTGGGGTAATGGACCAACTCCTGGACAATTTTATAATTTTACCGGCGGCTACAACGGCATGATGAACAACAATCAATGTAAAGAGTACACAACACCTGGTCCGTTTGGAACACAGCACAGTTCGTAAGTGTATTATTTTTTTTTCACTTGAATTCAATAGTAAGTAAAATTGTCTTTAATTTAAATACAGATCACCCATTACCACGGGCACTTCAGTTGTGGGCATTAAGTTTGATAAGGGTGTTATGATTGCAGCGGACAATTTGGTGTCTTATGGCTCTTTGGCGAGATATCAGGATGTTCAACGTGTGTTCAAAATCAATGAAAAAACTGTCATAGGCGCTGGAGGCGATTTTGCGGATTTTCAATCACTGAAACGTACTATTGATCAAAAAATGGTTGAAGATTTGTACCATGAAGATGAAATTGAAATGAAACCAAAGTCTTTATACAACTGGTTGACCCGAGTATTTTATAATCGCCGTAGTCGTTTCAACCCTTTATGGTTGGAAATGGTTGTGGGTGGAGTAGACAATGATGGCAGACCATTTTTGGGTCATGTCGATTTACGTGGTCGTGCCTATGAAGATGATGTTGTGGCTACTGGTTTTGGCAAGCATTTGGCTTTACCTTTGGTACGAGAACAACTAGCAGGAGGAGTAAAACTGACACAGCAACAGGCCTCGGAAGTTGTAAGTCAGTTATTATTTTTTTTAGGAATATTATACTAATTATTTAAATTTGTTGAAGCTGCGTAAATGTATGGAAGTATTGTACTATCGTGATTGTCGTGCAATGTCCAAATACTCCGTGGCTGTATGTACTAAGGAAGGCAGTGTTGTGCAAGGTCCATTCAATGTTAATGAAAACTGGCAGTTAGCTACTATGGTTAAGGGTTATTAATATGAATCAAATGTATAAAAATATAAGAACTATAATTTATACCTATAAAAAATTTTGTTTTGTAAAACCTATTTAATGCCTAATGATTTTTGAAATACAACTGTTACAAAATCAAAGCAAATATATGAATAAGAAAATAAACTTAAATTTATATTTGGTAATTGTTAACAATTTCCAATAAGAAAATGGGTTTGTTAGTGTAAGGTCTTGTTTAGTTCAGTCTAAACCTCTTACACTTTTCATTTAGTATAGTTAATATATTTACATACATAAATAGAGTAGAATGTGGGACTCTGTGAATAAATTACTGTGCTGCAAATGGAAATTGAAATGTCCTAAATTGCTTGTGTTAGATAACGCACAGATAAACGTCAAATATCGGCTACAAACTTGGCTACTACTAAAAAAACGATTATCAGCGATTTTAAAAATTCTTTCACCAATAGAAAGCTACATTACCAGCGTCAAACATAGTTTATTTTTTATCCGGTTCGGAACAGGGTTTTCTATAACTAGCTCTGGATTTTTTCCAAAAAACAATTTTTGGGCTGGTTAGGGCAATTTTCGTACCTGGTTTGATCGTTTAACCAGTTTCAAAACCGGTTTTTTATTCTATTTTTTATCGCCTTTTTGTC
Organism: Nowickia ferox; assembly: GCA_936439885.1. NCBI lineage: Eukaryota > Metazoa > Arthropoda > Insecta > Diptera > Tachinidae > Nowickia > Nowickia ferox. Next base: position 31,823,700 of record OW387023.1, read on the forward strand.
GGTTTTTATTGTTTTAAACCCCCTACCAAAAAAAGCGGTGTTATTTTTAACATTAACAGTGAGTAACAAATAACAAAATATTAATAAATTTTAAGTATAGTTTCCAAAATATCAGATCAACGCGAGCTTAGTTGCGGGTAAATGCTAGTAAAATATAAACTATAGAAAAAAGTGAATAATTTTTTTTTGTAACAAGCTTTTTTGTAATGGAATAATTATGCACATGTTAATTAATTTGCTTGTATTTGTTCTACTTAAGACAAAGAACAAGCGACAATGGCAAGACTTATCAATTTGCTGAAAGCTTTTTTTGTAATGAAAGCTCATTTTTATCATCTCTAAATTTACAACAGTCTTGCCATTGTCGTTTGTTCTTTATTAATTATGCACATGTTAGTTAATTTGCTTACTTTTTGTTCTACTTAAGACAAACTTTTTGGTTTGATACTATAAGTATGTATATTTTTATTTTTAATTTATGCCACTGGCCCATGACAATTAATTTTTAGCTAATTATAATTATTATTTGTGTTTTTGTGGGAATTGTTACAATTTAAGTTTAAAATTTTTTAACGCACTAGTAATCCCAAATTATTATTTTACTTATTAAGTAAAAAATATATATATATTTTTTTTTTAAATAAAAATACATTGAAATTGATTATTGAGGGGTTTTAGCTGGATCCTATGCGCATTTCACTGTTGCTAATGCAGATCATAGGATCCAGCTAAACCCCTCAATTTCAATGTATTTTTATTAAAAAAATATTTTACTTAATAAGTAAAATAATAATTTGGGATTACTAGTGCGTTAAAAAATTTTAAACTTTTTATTGTTCGAACTTTATTTGTTTCTATATTTATGATTTGATCAGGCTAAAGTTTGGTTTACAAAGCGATACAAACTTTAGCCTGATCAAATCATAAATATGGAAAAACATTTTATTTTAATTTATTTACAAATCTTTTACTCATTCAAAAACACTTTTACCAAAAATAGTAAGCAAAATGAGTCAGCTGACTCAAATATTAGATATGTGTATTGTATTTATCGATAAACAGGCGACGTTGTTTGTTAGGGAATACAAAGTTAGCATTGATGTTGTGTTCAATTGATGTTGTTTCAAAATTGACGACGATGTTGCCGACGCCAAATAGAATAAGGGGAAATGTCTAAAAATTTCACATATAATATTTGTATATCCGAATATCTGAATTTGAAATTTGTTATTCGTTACATCACTAGTATGTACATATCCATATACTTTGGGCTAATTTCACCAACTCTATTTAAATATCAATTCATATACATATAAATGTCGATTTTCATTATTTTTGTATGGAAAAATTACTTTTAAATATGAAGTGATATTTAAATAAGTTGGTGAAATTGGTTCTAAATCATATAAACAGCCACAACAACAAAAAAGGTAGAAGTTGTATTGTTGTTTTAGAAAAAAAAAAAATAAAAATACATACATACGTCCATATTTTTCAAACATTTCTTACACCTTTTTAAAAAGCATTTAAAATAAGCAATTTGACATCATAAACTTGGAATGAGAAATATATAACATAGGTTGTTATTCATGAAAACCACATATGTATATCATCTTCTTGTTTTGCCAATTTATAATATATAAACTGTATATTTATTTAGTACGCATACATACATTATTAAGGTTTTTTATAAAGGTATTGCAACTTGCAAGAAGACAGTGATTAAAGTAGCCACTAGTTTCGAAATACACCTAATTTTGTCGTAAATATCGAATTCAAATCAAATTCCAAAGCTGCAATCACAAAACTTATCATGCCACCATTTCCAAAGCTGCATTTGTTAATGTATTCAAACTTCGCATCTTTTGTTATTTGCGTGATTGAAATAATTTTCCGATTGCAGCCTATTGAAATTCATAAATTTTTAAGTTTGTTTTTTTTTCTAACTAATATTTTTTCAAGATTTCCTTTCCTATACCAAAAAATTGTTACATGAAGCTGCTTAATATGTATATGTTGATTATATAGTTATTTTTATTAACCTTTGTTCTGTACTCTCGTTATAATTCTATTTTCTTAACTTATCAATATATTTTATTGATTTTGGTGATTAAAATTGTTGATTTAAAAATGAACCCAAACAGATCCAATACATAAATAGAGGATTAAATAAAGTTACTAAATAATAAAGAAAATAACGAATTAACTACTTATGGAAATTAATGAAATGTACACTCCGCCACCAATTAAAAAAGATGCCCAAATTTAATTTAACTTGCGTCTTTTTTAATTTAGCATAGTACGTCTATCATAAATGTGACGACGTTGTTCGCGCACTTGTCTCTTCCATTTGTCCTGTTGATGACCAACCCGATTAAGAACATTGGCCCTGGCATTAAGTTCTTGAATTTCTGCAGAAGGCATAGAGGGAGAAGCAGTAGTGGTATCATCCTAAATAAGAGAAGAGAAAATTTGAAGATCAAATATTTACATTTACTAAGCGATTAAAAAATAAAACAATTGTGTTTAGTATTAGTTAGATAAAAAAAAAGAAATTCTTTTAGAACAAACCAAAAACAAAATTAAACCCATAACAGATGATTTTTATGCGATGACACCAACTGTTAATTTATATGTGAAATTAAGTTTTATAAAATTTGTTTAAAAATAGTCAAGGTAGGAAAAAAAGAGTTAAAAAATGTAAATAGCCCAATATAATAAAAATTAAATTTTTTAAACAAAATTAACAAAAAGAAAAGTAAAAAATCAGTCAGAATCTTTATTATCATCTACTAAAATGCTATATTTAACGCTAGCATAACGTTTCATATGTACATCTTCATTGGTGTGCTCTTGATAGTTGGCCTTCACACGTTTGTTCAATAGTGGATCCAAACACATTAGGAATAGCATGTATATCACGAGAATGGATATGATCCAAATAACAATTATTACAACGACCTGAAAAAGATAATAATAAAAATATTTGAAAATAGAAATTAATGGGTTTTAACTTCAAATTACATATTTGGGAAAACCAAGATTTATTAAAAAAAAAAAATAAGTATCTCGTTTTAATAATAATTTTCTAGTAAAATTTTCAATCGAGTAACAATTAAATCAATATTAAGTTTTGTTTGTTTGTGGGTTAAGCATGTCTGGATACAATTCGTTATTGCTCAGACAAATCGTCAGTAGAGTTCAACCCAAGGCTTATTCATATAAGGTATACCCGGTTCAATTAGCTTTCGAAAATGTATGTTTTTAATGTCAAAAAAATTTACTAAAATCAAAAAAATTTACTAAAATTTTTTTGTTGTTCACATCAAACGCTCTTGCAAAAAGAAAAACTCACATAGCATTATTCAACATGTGTTGAATAAACAAATTTTACTTCGACCTTTTTGTTGTTTTTAATTATTGAGACGGTAAGCCATTTGTCGCTTATTCAGCCTTTGAAGCAAACGCTATTCAAAAATAGGATTTTTATGCGTACTTTATTATAGTTTTCCCTTTCCTTATTTCATTGTATTATTGTTCAAGAAATTTTTAAATACATATTGTTTATAATTAGTATTGAAATCCTCTAAATTTATTTATTTCATAAATACTTTACAAAGTAAATTTCCAAAGTATTGTTGCACAAATATGGGCGGGGTAACTGGACCATATGAATAAGATGGTAATAACAGTATTTTAAAAAAGTTTTTGTGACTGACTATACTCGATCTATGCCTTCACATAGGAAGTAGCGTCCTCTAAATTTATATTTCCGAAATCTATCTTTTTTAAAACATACCTTGATTAGTGTTGTATTGCGTGCTTCATGTTTGCATTTACATTCTGGGCAGATTTCCAAGGGCTTGCCATTTTCACCGAAACGTGGTAGCGAAGCACCATCGCAAACGCTAAATTAAAAACAAAGTTAAAAAATTAATAATATAACACTATTAATACGAGAACAAAAAAAAAACCAAAAACAAAACTTGTGCCGTAAATTAGTACATTCTTAAAAACGAAAAAGTTGTACACACGATCGCTCATTTACTCAAACAACGTCATAACTCCAAGAAAAAATAGTTTGTCAGAAAACGATTTTAAAGTTTTCAATTTACACACAATGGAAAAAAACTTTTTTTTTGCTTTCAAGAGTTGTGTACACAATATATTTTTATGAAATTTTACACAATATGATGAACGATGTGATTATTAATTCTCCATCATTACCTAAAAAATTAAATTTTTTGAGTTTTGACATTGCTTGAGTAAATGAGGGACATGTATGTTGCATGGATGTGTGCAAAATCAAAACAATGAATAAGTTTATTACCATTTGGGTGCTGCTGTAGCATTTGCCGCAGGTATTTCACTTTTACTAAGCACTTTGGTTATTGGAGGTCCTACGGTGCTACTGAGCAATTCTGGCTTTTGTACCGTCATGGTACTTCCATTTGTTTGTGTAGCATTGTCAGCCTTTAAAATGTTTACCAAACTTAAGTTGTTGCATCTTTGGAAACTGATTTATTATTACCTACCCAAGTCACGCTAATTAAATAGCACACTGCCAATAATACTGTGAACAAAAATAGTTTCTTGTACTCCATTAATTTTTTTAACAGTTGAATTTTTATTATTTTAAAATTATGGGCGAAAAATGAAAAATTGGAAATTAGAATTTTGGTGAGATCTGCAAATCAGATGTTGACAGTGCTGTAAAACGTTAAAATTAAGAACTGGCTTAAATTGTGCTACCACATCTTTGTTTGCAGACATCAAGACCTTGTCATCCGGAATTAGGAGTGAACGCAAGAATGAGCAAAAATAGCTTCATTGAGACAGACGACATTTTTTTTGTACACATAACGAAACTTTATTTGCGAAAGTATTAGCTCCCAGTTGTCATATTTTTGCTATTAAATGCTAATTCCCAAAAACACTTATTCAATTGTGGAGTTCCCACGTTATAATATATAACTACATATCGTCGGTTGGTTACTGGTTTGATGTGTGGAACAAAAATGTGTTTTCGAGAAAATCGATGAAGAATGTTTAGTTCATTAGTTTTATAAAAACACACGATATAATTTTTTGTTTAATAATAAAAGTAATAAATACATATGTTTTTATTCAAACTTAAAGTTGATAACCTTTTTACATCCAACATAAAAAGTTATTAGGATTTATAGAAAACATTGCAAAAATCTTTGTCAACGCATGTCCCAATCATAACAATATTTTTCACTGCCTTACAAGTAGGTTAAATTACTGTATATGTTTAAGTAGACATAAAATGTGATAATATCAATTTTATTCATATAACATAACTTTGTAAGGAAAAACAATGGAAGAAATAAAATACATTTTGAATATATTTAATAAAAGGAATTTTATTGATAAAAATAAATATCAATTCATTTGATTAAAACAACACAATAATTAAATTTTTTTACTTTGCTTTCATTAACGTTCTTTGAATAGAATATGCATCATAACAATTGCGAATAACAAATTAATACTTTTACGTTGGAAATGTGCCACATATCTCAAAAATTGTCGATTGCGGTAAAACAACTTTTTAAATGTTCAACAATTGTGGAAATGGCAATATTGCAGTTCTTTATCTCCTGATGTATTCAAGATATCGGGAAATTGATAACGAATTTGGAAAGAAACCACATTATTCATATATAATCAATCAATAACTCAATTTTTTTGATTTAAAAAATTAAACCAGTAACCAACCGACGATATGTACATTAGTGTACTTGACCTTCCATCACTAAAAGAAAACAGCTGATTGTCAAAAGTTAGGGGTGAAAAATGTTGAAAGAATAAAAAGTGCATTTGCAAACAAAGACCTGAGAAAAAAAAATAATTTAATAATTGGGAGTTTATAAACAAACAAAAAGTTAACAAGATGTTTTGCTGCATAAGAAATTGTTTAAATGGTAGCATGCACAAGTCAAATGCAATGGTTAATAAAGTTAGTGAGCCCGAAATACATTTGGATGCAGCACATATGGGTCAGTATTGCTTATAGCTACTAAAATCATGCATGAGTGGGTGTTTTAATTGTCGTATAGTTCTTATTTATTTTTAGGTATGGAAGTTATTTTGCTTTCAAATTATTTGCGTATAACTGGTGCCGGCGGTTGTTTAGCTACTGCGCCGTTGGTGCAATCAAAATCATATTTTGAAGTAAAAATTCAACAGAAGGGTATATGGTCAATTGGTTTGGCTACCAGGCAGGCAGACTTAAATAAAAAGTTTGGTGGCCTTGACAAGGATTCTTGGTGTTTGTGTTCGGACAACGTGACGAGACATAATGCCGAAGAAAGTGATCCTTTAGTGGTTACAACCAGTGAACCGAAATTACAGAATGGTGGCAGTGATCTGATACTTAATGGCTCAGCGGTTCCTGGCTTAATAGGCATAGAAGACGTTAACGAAGACTTATTGTTGACAACCGGTAAAAGTGAGGGCGATTTTCCTGTAGTTGAGAATGACAAAACAAAGACTGTTAGTGATAATTCGCTACATGAACCAACCCACAGTTTTCCCGATGAAGGTGACATTGTTGGGGTATCTTTCGATCACATTGAGTTAAATTTCTATTTGAATGGCAAAAATTTGGAAATACCGTTTCGCAATGTTAAAGCAAGCACCGTATATCCAGTTGTTTTCGGTAAGTTCTATAATCAAATAAAGTTGAATATCAAGCAAATCTGAAATAGAAACTATAAGAATACTGTAGTATATTTATTTCGACTGTAAGAGTTCGATCGTCAGCTTTGATCGAAAATAACAATAAAATAAGAAAATTTGCTTTTGTTTTACAAGTAAACGATCGAACGTTTTATATCGGTATTGTGGGACAGGCAGTTAGTCTATAATGAATCAAGAAGTGAATTTAGTCCTGCGCCCGCCCTAGAAATTTAGTATTCGTTTCAGGCAAAACTTATGCAAATTAATTGTCGAATTTTAATTGCACTTACATTCTCTTACCTTTAAATTATTCCGTCCTAGGCCTCACTAGGCCTAAATCCGCCACTGAATGTATGAAGAATATTTGTTTGTTGGTTGCTTAAGTAACATCTATGTATGTATGTACATATGTATATGCAGTTTGTTTCTTTTTAAGAAACTCAGCACTAGACTTCAAAAAAAATTTTTTTTTTAAATACATATGTGTATTATTTGTCAATACGTTATTGAGAATTACGTACACAAACATAATAAGTTTATAAACTTCCAACAAACGTCTATTCGATTTCAATCCACCAAACAAAAATTCTTCATAAAAATTCTATATGTGATTTTCTATTTTCTTCTTCCAAATTTTCTTTAATTTCGTGTACGTTATTCTTAATGACATTTTTAGAATTTTTGTATAAACATCCGAATTTTTTTTAGCTTCTTTCAAAAATTTTTTTTAATTGCAGTCTACTGATGAGTTTCTTAAGCAAAAACGAAATGCATGTGCTTAACTAACAAGGAAAAAAAATTTTTAAAAGAAAATAAATAAAATCATGTTAATACAGTACAGACTTAACGTCAAATATGTAAATACACTTCAGTACTTTACAAGCTTTTACGTGTATTTAGTTCCACTTGCTCGTTGTCTGTCTGTAATCAAATCTTGCAAATTAAATTTGATCCACTTATATTTGATCCATGTATAAATCGGATGATAATGCAATATTATTATGACATAGAGTTGTTGTGATGATGGTAGATAATTTTTTTGGATAATTTTAATGTCAAAAAAAAGCTTGTTTTTAAAAAAGGTTTTTTTAAATTACTACTTGTTATTAATTACATATAATTTGTATCAATAAAATTTATTTACTTCTTCTTTTCTTTACAGTTGGCAATGGTGCAATCTTAGACATTATTTTAAATGATTTTCATTATGCACCTCCCCCCGGTTTTGAAAACATTATGCTCGAACAATCTCTATTGTAAAGAATAAACTACTTTTTGAGTTTAGTTTTTTTATAAATATGTATGTACTTATATGAAGTGATCGGAAACAGTTTAATAAATTAAATATCTCTAGTCTACTATACATTCCCCTATATATGTATGCACCTATACTATCGCATTTAATTATTTTATATATGTATTTACATTAATCATTTTGCATTAAAAACAATTAAAAAATTAAGATCATACTCACACACTCACTTGTTTATGATTTGACATTGTAAAAAAGTTTTAAAATGAAATTTTTCCTTGTAATCAAAAGCTTATATTTAATAATTAACTTAATTTATATTTCTTGATATATAAAGCATATTACTACTCTGGCAGACTATAATATAAAAAAATTACAATAATTAACAATAAATTATTAACAATAAATTATATGTTAAGTATCCTAATAAATTATAAAAAAATATTTGTATTCCATTTTATTTGTAATGCATACATTCTTCAGTCTTGTTTTGTTCAAATCGCTTGGAACTCTTCAATTTCACTTTCTGAAATTTCGGTAGGCATATAATCATCATCGTTAGAGTCATCATCTTCGTCCTCTTCCTCTTGTTCGCTGTATTTCTTTTGACTAAGTGGCACAAGAAGTGATTCTAACGCCAGCATTTGTTTATTTATACTTTCTATACCCTCCACATCAATGCTACCATTTGATTGTTGCACACTTAAGGATTCCACTTTTGGTGTAAGAAGATTTGTATTGAGTCTTAGCGCCGCTTGTGCGGATGTTGAGGGCTGTTCATCTTGCGAGCTTGTTGTGTAATGCTCAATAAGACTAGATTTGAGATGAAGTTCTTCTACCTAGAAACGTAAAACAGAAACAAATTTTAAGTTAAACATTTATAAAATTTTATTTAAGAAGTTCAAATATTTATTGTGGTTCATTGCAAAAGAACACCACACTAATTTTAGATAGACATATCGAGCTATAACCGCTAAAAAAGCTTCAGCGATACATTTTTGGGAGTTCGTTTTTTGGAAGAAAATGGATTAATTACAGTCGCAAATAATCGATTTTGGTCAAAAAGTTAAGTTCGGAAATTATCTCGCTTAAGCTTTTTTTGGCGGTTAGGACCCGATATGGTTAGGTATATCTTCGGCACTGTGTATAACGAGTTTCCCCATACAATTTTACTATAAAAATCGCAGAATAATGTATTCAAGAAATTTAATATTTGACATATTGTCATAATTCTATTATAAGTGAAATTTATTTGCTGGTGGTTAAGCATTTTTTATATGCATTTCATTGTTGCTTTAACAAATCGTCAGTAGACTTCAACTACACATTTTGAACAGTCACAAACCTCTTATCTCATTCACAGACTTCCAAAAACCATTTGAGAATTAACAAATAATAATATTTTTAAAAACCAAAAAGAAAAATAATCGTAATAGGCTTACAAACTTATACAAAACCCAGCACAATGCAGCTATAACTCACGATTACATCCTAACGTGATTTTTAACATAGATTTTTATGACATGTTACATTTTTCCACTTATGCTAACTTCATGCCAGTTTTTCAGTATATGTACATAGCACCGCTAATATATCGCTCAGCAACTTGCACTTAATATCTGTTGGTTTTTACAGTGAGCCAGAGCTTAATTCATTTTGGCATTTTAGGAATTTAAAGTTTCAACCTACGTGACTAAACTCTTACTCTTACCACGTAGGTAAGGTTAGTGCTGTTTTCATTAACCACATCCAATTCAGTCCACATCCAATTCAGTCAGAAGTACATATATATATACATATCTACTTTTTCCTCTTCACCGTCTTATTAAAAATAGGGTTTAAATCTGGTTTAGGTCCTCCTCACAAAACTAAATAAAAATTATCCTGTCCGATAGAAAATTAAAAAATAAGAAGATAAAATTAAATAAAAAATTGGCGGCGGGGCTTAGTTTCCGATTTGTTCATATAAAGCTATAATTGTGCATTGTATATCTGAATATTGGAAAATTAAGAGATTTAGTAAGCAGCGCCGTTTTGGAAAAACCATGGTGGAGAAAATGTTCAAGCCTGGTCAAAGGCCAGCTGTACTCGTACAAGGAATCTTTAGTAAGCAGCGCCGTGTTGGAAAACTCCATGACGGAAAAATCCTTAAGCCCGGCTAAAGGCCCACTATACAAAGAATCTTTTTTTTTTTAAGTAGTAACACTCAGGCAATGAATGTATACTACTATTACTAGGTGTTACCTTTAGGAAAGGGATAGAGATAGATGGTGAAGGAAGAGATAGAGGAAAGCTGCATTCTTTTACAACTTTGCTTTTTGCACGTTTTTAATAATGCAGTGTTGCAGCGCATTTGGTGTCAAATGAGGCGTATTAAATTTTTGAAGCTGTAATTAGTAGCCATTTTATTGGTTATTTTACTTCGCCGATGATTCTGCTACACAACGAAGAAGGGCGCTCTGATGTTACATTAGGATTAGTATCTGCTGAAGTCGGTATAATTCAGTGACCAGTGACTATGCCTCCATCACATGAACTTTCCTAGAACAACTGATAGAAAGGACACTAATGTACATCAGAAAAATGCGTGGTGTTGTTATTTGATGACTGTCTGAACGCTCGAACCCATGACCTTCATTTTCGTAGTCAAAGTGCTAACTACTTCAGCAGCACCTTGTTGGGAAGTACCATGGTGAAGAAATCCTTAAGTTATACAAAGAATATTTAGATTGGAATATTTAGTAAACTGCGCCGTCCTGGGAAATACTATTCTGAACGAAATGGCTTAATGATATTTTTTTAATTTCAATAAATTCTTAAAGATTTTCTTAAAAGCTTTTAAATAATAGGTACCACAATTTTATACTGGAACTTGAGATATCCATTACATGGAAACGAGGACTCGCTGCACTTTGTTCATTTAATTTTTTCCTCTTATTTTTTAATTTTTTATCGGATGGGATAGTTTTTATTTATATTTTGAGAGGAGGATCTAAATCCAAAATAAATTGTTCCAAAAATTCTATGTATTAGTAGATGTTTCAGTGGGCAAGAGGTTGTTAATGAGGCCAGCTTGTGTATATGAAGCCTCTGATTATTTTGGACTTAAGCATATTTGAAGAAGTTTTAAGCTTAAGTAATAATTATGTTGCCAATGGCCTGTATCTATAGATACTTGTTTAGTTATGATTTACTATTACCTTCAGCTCATTTATGCTTTCATTTACTTGGGCCAATAGTTTTGTCAATATATTTTCAACTTTTACTAATCGGTATTGTTCTTTTTGCACCGCTTGAGCCCTTAATCTTTGCCGTCTTATCATTTTCCAACTAGAGATAATTTAAAAGAATTTTCCACAAGCACAATGAAAACAAGATTTTTTAAATAATTAACACAATAACACAATAATAATTATAAAGCAAAAATACTCTGCCACTGCAAGAAAAAGGTAAACAACTGCTGGCGTTGCCGTATCTTTCTTTGCAGTTGGTGCACAACAGTGAGGGGAAATGAGATTTGCATTTCGGTATCAAAAAAAAAAAATTATTGAGTACTTTTTTGATCGCGAGAGTACCAAAAATTATTAGTTTTTTTATTTAAAATTTATTAACAAGAAACTATATAAAATTTATTTGCAAAGAAATAATAAAAGTAGCACAAAGCAAATACATATATACATACCTACAAATGTAAAAGTTATAACAAGAAGAGTTTTAGAGTTCAATAAATCTTTGGCCTGGATATGACTTGATACTGTTGGAACATAAAGTCTGTTGATTTGTTTTATTTTCATGAGATTTTGGTAAAGAAAAATCTCTTCGACATTTGCAGAGGGGCGGCGTATAGAAAAAAATTCCGTTAGCTACTCTCGATATAGGAAACATGTATTCATCTAATGCATTTTTAGTATTATCCACTGTAGACCATAAGCCAGAAACATTTTAATTAAAAGTGGTATACTCTTGTTAGTTTTACCAGATAAAACATTTTCAGTGGAAAGCTTACTAAACCAAACTAATATTCTGTCAAAGTCCACTTTTGCTCTTAGAACTTTGCAGAATTTAACATAAAATTTTCTTTAACCTGGTTTAAAACAGTTTATAAGTTGATCGTGAGAGTATCAAATGTGTTGGGGGGTGCTATGGTACTTTTTCATGTCAAATAGTATAAAAAATAGTACGATCGTATCAACTTTGCCATCACTGGTGCACAATAGAGACGATCCATCCAGTAATTTTTAACATAGGGTTCTCACCTGATGAATGTATATCATGATGAATGTCAAATTGATATCATGACGAAAATTCATCACGTATAGACTCAATTTATGAATATTATGGCAGCGTTATGATATAATCATCAGAACTCACGGCCTGATAAATTCATCTTGATATCATTTTATGTGTCACTGTGCATTTAACGTTTATTTATCAAACAATTTTCGTTTAAAAATGGCTGCACAGCAATTATTTGTGACCAGAAAATTTATTCATCTTGATATAAAATCATCAACGTCTACCCCTTGGGGTTGATATTAATGAAAAAATGACAGCTGCTCTGCTGGTGTTATGTTACGAGTTATGATATAAAATCGTCAGGTGTGGGCACTATGTAACTAGCAACAAGAAAAATTATATAATTCCCTATGCATTGGGAGTTATTTCACAATGAAATAAATTCCAATTTCGTATGGAACAATCATTGGGAATTACTTAATATTTTTGTTGGGAAAATTCGAATACCTAAAATACAAAAAGGCACAATCGAAACACTTCGAAGTGGTTTGAAAGAAAAAAAAACCATTTGTTGTGCTCATAGTGGAAACGTACTACATATTAGCATACTTTTTAGGGTTTTCAAAGAAAAAACCTTTTTTAAAACCACACCTAGCGCGTTTTGATTAAAAAAATTTAGCACTACTGGTTGCTCAAGAAATGGTATTGCCAAGTGAGAAAACTACAACGGAAGTACTGGTTTCCGTTTTGTGGATTTTGAGTGGATTTCAGAACCACAACATCGGGCTTTGTTTCCTACAGTGTTTGTCCATAACTATTTTTCTTATAACTAATAAATATTAAAATACTTATGCAATGTATTCTAATTCAATTGTTTTTCTGATCTTATGTAAAATTTTGTGAATAATTACATATGTATGTATGTATTACAACAAATGTGTGTTGTAGTTCGCGAATGTCAACAATGAACTGCATTGTTTGTGTGGAACGAACTTTTCTAGCAATGGCATTTGCCAAAACCATAGATCGGGGTATTGCAATATTGTGCAATCTGCAATATTTATTTACTGATTGATATTTCAACATTCTCGCAATATTTTTTTTTTTGGATTTTGATTGGTGATTTGCAAAATTGCAATAAAAAAATCAACATTATTGGTACTGGCTTACAAAATTTTTCAATAAAAATTATTAATTGGAGTAAAAAAACGCAATATTTAATATATTGGAATTCTTTTTTTTCAATAAATAAATTTGAATTGTGTTCTTAAATTAAATTACATTAAGTTTTAATTATTTTTAATTGCATATTGGATAATTTTTCATTTGATGGATTATATTATGAGCTTAATCATTTTCGGTAACAAAATTTACCTACGAAGTTGGTGATATAAAGGGAAGCCAATAGGGACTGATTTTCCGAATTCTGGGATTCGGGATTTCAAAAAATCAAATCACGGGATTTCGGGATTTTTGCGGATCCCGAAATTTGTTGAGATTCAGGGACTTGAACATGAAATGATATATTCTTTTTATAGGTATTTATTTAAAAAAATCGTATTTGAAAGAGGTTCACAAATAAAAGTTAATAACTCAGTTATAACTTCAAGTTATAGCAAAATTTCATGTCAGGTGGAGACATAGAGTTACAAACACATAGAATATGAATAAAATTCCGTGAGAAATTTTTCGCGGGGAACAATTCCAACTAATAGCAAGTAATAGGGAAAACCAAAAATTCTAATAGGGAAACCAAAAATTCTAACGGAATTTTATTCATAATTGCCCTGATAATTTTATTATTTTAAAGAATACGAATGTTATTAATATTTACGCTTTTATTACTGAACTGATTACAGAATTATTCAGCGAAGTTCTGACACTTTGTTTCAACACTTGAACAAAATCTTTTAATAATCAAGAAGGCTACGAGTATAGTTTATATACTAATGTATCCACATATTGTGTTTCGACTTTATCGACAAATAAGTATAAAATAACAATGTTGTGTTGCCACGGTTACTATCTACACATGGGGGAAAGTCATGATGATTTTTTTTTATATAAGACCTAGTTTACACTATGCAAGTCTTATTGCTAAGTTGATTAGTTTGTTTGGAGAGAGGGACGAGGGGAAAAGAAACGTTTCTGTTCCCCTCGTCTCTCTCTCCCTAAAACTAGGACTAACAAACAAAACTTAGTAAACAATTTCCCGATTGACGAAATCCCGAAAATTCCGGGACTAAAAAATCAAAATCCCGGGATTTGGAATTCACTGAATCCCAAAAACTTAAACTTATGGGATCTCCATAAGTTTAAGTTTACACGCGTAACGCGCTGAAAAACTAAAAACAATTCACATTAAAACTTGTCTAACTTGGAACCGTTTTTCTGTTTTCTTTTTTTTTTTTACAAAATTAGCCTAGAAAGTTGTTATACTGCTAAACGGCAAATATCTTTACACGCATAAGCGATTCAAGCCCGGAATCGGAAGTTAGAAAAATTTTAATGTGCACACAACAATTCCGGGTTTTCAAATGATTTTTTTTTAAAGATCAGACGATTTTCTATAAGCTTTACATATTTATTTTTGTATTGGCGACATTGTATTACTGCATAATGATGTTGCTGCTATGCACAAGTTACCATCTCACAGTGGGGGATTTTTGAAAAAAAAATATAGAAATAATTCTGCAGTTTCTAAACGAGCCCTCCGATTGTTATGAAATTTCATACAGAATTTATGGAGGTGTCACCGAGCTAAAGTCTCGAATTTGGACTATATATCCTCAAAGGGGGCGGAGCCACTAAAACCAACGCCAAGCTGATGTTTTTGGTCTGATAAAAAAAATCCTTTGCAAGTGGATGTCTCTATCCAAGCGATAAGAAAAGTCTTCTACATTTATCCAGTTTCGCTTGCAGTTTAGAAAGTATTCAAGAAAAAAATATTTAAATTTTGGCTTTTTTACCAACCTAGGTCCACTGTTCTGCTAATGGAGAAATCAAATCTTGTTCGATTTTAAAGGTTTTTAAGGCTTGATTTTTTTTGGTATAAAACTAAACTGGTTACAAAGCTGAAAACGAGTATAACTCAGGAACGGTAAGAGCAAATTCAAAAATTATTTTTTTAAAATTAGTTCTAACTAATGACCTTTTAACCCACATCAATAGTTATTTTTCCCATTTTTATAAAAATTCTAAAAGTTATAAAGCGTTATTTACAAAATTTATGGAAAAATTACGAAAAATTCACTCCAAAAACTACAAGTTTTTGCACACAAAAATAAAGCTTGGACATTTTTCTTTTAAATTGTTTCCTCAAAAGGGAAGAAAATCGTGTTTATGATTAAAATTATGAAGAAAATACAAAAAACGGCCGCCAAACAAGACTTTTGTCAAAAATTCGACTTCTGCGACCTCTAAACCTCTTCCGAAAAATGTAAAATTTTTTTCAATATTTTGTAATGGGTAGTACTCTTTTAGTGGCTTACAAAGTAATGATAACGACTGTCCTGTAATAAGAACTTATTTATATCATTACGTGAAAGTATTTATTGTAGTAGATTCCAGTTAATAATGAAATATATTTAGAGAAAAATTTATTGAGCGTGCAAATGGAGCTTCGAAAACAATAAAATAACTTTGGTTTACTATAATTTTTATTACAAAATTTAATTATTTTCGCAAATTCTTCAATATATACATATGTTAACGCAATCAAACGGGTCAATAAAATTCCAAATAACCAATATTGCAAAATAAAAACAGCGCGTGTCATTTTCATTACCATGCAAATTAATATTTAGCTTTAAGTTATTGTGTGAAGAAAATTAATAATCTTAAGTTCAGTTGTAATTTAGAAGTGAACAAATAAAGAATGAATTTTTTTTTTTAAATTTACGGCCTGGCCCACGATGTCAACAAGAAAGTTTCTTTTGCTTACTTAAATTGAAAACAAAAACAAAATAAAATTTTATATTCACATATTAATAATAATAATAATTTATATTCACATATTTTCTTTGTAAAATTATAATTTTTAACAATCCCCAGCTACAAGTTTTAAAATTTCGTTACAAAAATTCTATTTATTTTTATTTAAAATAAATTTCCAATTGAATAATTTTAGCAAAAAGCAATCTAAAAAGTTTTGCATATTTATAAGCAAGAAATAACCCATTAAATTTTGAATACTTTTAGGCAATCAGTAATCTATTAAAATTTGTATATTTGTAGGCAAAAAGTATAGGGTAATGCATACTTTTTGAACTTCTCAAACAAAAATAATGGGTTATTCAATCAAATTGTATGTACTTACGACTGGGGAGTACATATACTTTTTTCCATTTTAGTAGGCAAACATTTTTGCTGGGATGTACCGATTTTCGTCGCTTTGCATGTGCCGATAATGTGAACGCTCTTTAGCACAATGATGAGCAATCAAATTATAAAATATGCACCACAAGTACAATTTTTATTGGAGACTTGTGCGCCGATCACAGTCGACAATCAAGGCCGATACATGGAATTGTAGAACGAATTTTAAAATTGTACACTCTGGCTCTGAACATTTTACTTTTTTGAGCTTAATTGTAGGAAAAATAATAAATTACTGCCAGTGCCTCGTTTCTGTAAGGAATGTGAGAACTTTTCGAGTCGAAAACATTGTTATCATTCTGTGAAACACAGGGTGAGTAAGAAAAAAACTGTATTTGTTGATATTTTTTGTAAGTTTTTATGTAAGTAAGCCTGTGTAAAATAAGACAACCAATATAATTATTTAATTTTTCTCGATGCGAGAAGTTCTCACAAGTTAAAGAAACGGGGCACAGGTTACAGAAGACAAGTACAAATTCTGGTCTGCCTATTTATATTGAAAACAAAAACAAATTTGAGTGATTTGTTATTGTTTTAAATGCAAAAAGGCAGACGAGAACTTTTACATGTCTTCTATAAACTGGCAGTTAATCTATTATTCATATGCAGTACTGTGCAAAACAATAGCAACAAACTTGTCAAAAATAAATGGAGGCAATATTTTCAGAATATATATGTATGTATACGAGTATGTCCTATGTAGCATTAAATAAAAACTATGTTTTAAAAGCTGATTTTTAAGAACTGGTTACTTAAAAGTTATCTAAAATAGTTCAGGCTTCTATATGGAGTTTGTGCATAACAAAAGCAACAAGTGAGTACTTTTTGTATAATATTTAGTTTTTTGATATAAAGTGCGTATCTGCTCGGTATAAGTTCACAAATATGTAATGTTTATTATGAATTAAAGAATAAGTTTCCTCAAAACTTATGAAATTTTGAAGTATTCGTTGAAATTTTGGAATCATTTTCTGAAAACACTCCTACGCCATATTGCAAGGAGGTTTTCAGTGGCGTTTCAAATTGATTAAATATTCCTTAGTCCTAGTTTACACTATGCAAGTCTAATTGCTAAGCTGATTAGTTTGTTAGGAAAGAGAGACGAGGGGAAAAGAAACGTTTCTGTCTGTCTGTCACTATTGATGGATAACCCAAGGATCGAGTTTGTAATTTTAAAAGCAACGCAGGGTTGCATAGATAAATGCAGTTCGAAAAAGAGTATTTTCGACATAATCAACTATTATGAAATTATCTTTCTAATGCAACAGAATACAATACCTTTGAAATTACAGCATTTGAATCAGTAAAGTAAAAAAAAGATCATAATAAAATGAAAAATTAAACATAATAAGCGTAGATATAAGAAACTTAAAATAAATTATTAAAATAAACTTTATATATGACCTAAATGTAGCAATCATGAGCATAGTGATTCATCAACAATTTCTTGAACTTTATTGCGCAGCTATGAATTGTATAACAGGGGGAAGATGGTTTCTGAGATAAGTATATAGTTCGTATACGTATAAAATTGGCTAGACAAACGAATTTTGCGATATTCAAAAGTGCGCATACTGTTATTTGTTAAAGAAGAGGTGAATGTTAACTTGTAGAAGTATTTGCATTCCTTCAAAGCACGCAAAGCACGTCTAGAATATGGCGATACATTATCAAATTTATGTAGTCCAAATATGTAGTGTATGATGTTGTTAAAAGTTGTAACGAGCTTGACACTCTCCGTTGTCAAATTGAGAACAAACGCGTTTAGCCTACATTGAAGAAAATGCCGATGGTGAAAATATACTGAGTGGCTTTTGACTTTGTCGCCAGTACTACTCTCTAATTATTCCCCATACAATACTTTCTGCTATAGACATTTAGCATGTGCTTGTTATTGAAACTCTACTTTTAACACTAAAACAATTGACTAGGTAGTGACTATGTATTTCTTATGGGAACATGGAGACATACCAACCAAACATTTACTGGTACATTTCCATAATTTAAGTACATACAAGTGTGTTTATATCGACAAGTTGTTGACAATTCCACCACAAATACATCATATCTGCTTTCTCTCTTTCTTTTATAATGACGATAGAAGAAAACTTATAGACAAGTTACCTACTACAATTGTCACTAGAGTTTGAGTGTTGACATAAAGACACTTGGTCGCGGTCTGACTGCAGGGTTTTTTTTATTCATTTTAGAGCTCTGCGTAAACATTCTTAAAATATAAATACGTCTTGCTTTTTAAATGTATTGTCGTGGTATGTGTTAATAAACCAACAATAAATGCTGTCGTATAATAAGCGAAGCACGATGAATGTAGTGATGTTCCTGTATGTATATGAGTGTTTACAAGTGATGTCGCGAAGACTTCTTGTTCGTAACAAACACTCCCAATACCACAAGAAGTGGTGTCTTCACCTGTACCTGTGTAATGTAACTTGCGAGAAGTTTTCGCGTCGAGAAAAATCTAACAATTATATTGGTTATCCTTTTTTCCACAGCCTGATTCATATAAAACCTGAAAGAAGTTTATAGGATGATAACAAACTTTTCGTCTGGAAAGGTTCTCACCAAAGTTACAGAACATAGGGATTGGTTACAAATACTAGTAACAACTATATAGCATGATGGTGCTGCCATTGTGGATTTTTTAAATCCCCAGGGGAACTACTGGGATTTTGGCGATTTTTAACTTAGTTTTTGGGAATATACAGTAAAGTTTGTGTCCTTGCTAAAAGGTTCGTGACTTGGATTCTAACTAATATTATAAATGCCAAAGTAAATTTATTGTTTGTTTGTTGTGCTTTTACGGCCAAACCACGGAACCGATTTTGATAAAATTTAGAACATAGATAGATCTAAGTATAGAAGCATATAAGCTATGTATGCTTTTTAGAAACTAAGATCACGAGGGAAGGTAGGGGGAAATTTCTACCTTTCAGAAAATATCTAACCGATTTTGATGAAATTACAAACATGGATCGATCTGAGCCTGCAAGGACACAAACGCTATATATACTTTATCAAAACTAAGCCCACTAGGAGGTAAGGGGTAATTTCTAAGGTACGTTCCTCCCAGTGCCCCCTGACACCGTGAGTTCTTTTTTGCGTATTGTACGTTTGAGTGTGTGTACAAGATGTATGTAGCCATGTTATGCTGCAGCATAATTATGCCCGTGTGAATATGATCAGAGAAATGAATTAGTTTTAACCAACGAAAAGTTTTGCACTATTAAAAGAAACAGCTCAAAATAACCAAAATCATATAAAAAACAACAACAAATACGAGCTGAAATAATATTACTTAAGAAATTCTTTCTACTTTTCCCTTTCTTTTGGAGAATTACAAAATCTTGTGTAAATATGGGAATCATGGCACAAAAGCAAAAAAAAAAAGAAAGATAAATAAAAAAAGTTGAAGATGATCTCGTAGAGCAAGAAAGAAGTGGCAGTAGAGCAACTAAACGCCAACACAGTTAACAATGGCGAACCCTGAGATGATGAGAGTTCCGAGTATAGAATCACACCATCGGCAACAGCAAATAATGGCCAACAGACTGAAAAGCAAGAAAACAAAAGAGAAATTATGGAGAATGTGTGTATGCATATTTAAATAACATGCAAAGTCATTTAAATGAAAGCAACAACAACAAAGCTTAGAAAAAAACCCACGATTTGTTGTTAAAAAAATTAACCGTGCCCACCAGCATACAAAACCAGCATTTAATAATTTCTAAACACACTCTGATTTGATTGTACTCAAAAACGAATATAGATGAAAAGTTATTTTGAGTTCGTAAATTACATACATATCTACATATGTACATATATAGAAAATTAACATAATAATTAAAAAAGTATTAATATTAAATAGTTTGACGTTATTTCTTAATTATCAGCCCGATGGCAACTACATACTAAATTAACCCACATGAAGCTCAACTGTACTGCTGAGCTAGGGCACTGTCACGGCGAGCTAAACTCCTTCGAAAATAAAGTATATAATATTATCACCAGTGTGACCATTTGTTTTTCGAAGACAATAAAAAATTCTCGTCTGCCTATTTAGTATATTGAAAACGAAAGCAAAGCGGTAAAACTTGTTTTTGATTCTTCTATAAATTGGCAGTAAATATACTTATTTATGAAATTAATAAAAAATTAAGACCAACAACAAATTTTACTTTACAAAAAAAAAACTAATTTTTTCCACAAACATTTAGAAAAACCCTGTTGCAATATCGTTACCTTAATATAGAAAAACCCTAACTCATTATTTTTTTACATCGAAATTTTTGCATTTTTCGATACATTATATGTTCTTCAATCGAAATATGCAAAAAACTCGATTTCAAAAGAGTAATGAGTTGGGGTCTTTCTATAAATTTTATTTGTAAGTTTGGAAAATTGTGTATCATGGCGCATTTATTCGTTTATTTTTCTTTGAAGACCAGATGTTAAGATTTTCAGTGCATTTTTTTTTAAATTTTCAAGCCGAATTAGGGCGAGTATACATATGCCTTGATCTTATATGGGCAATTTCATGCAAAATGATCCTGCACTGAAAATAAATAATGTGCTTATTTTAATTAAAATTTTTCAACTCACAAGATAATGATAATTATGGACAAATTAAAAAAATAAAAATTTGTCTATGAAAATGCTTTGAATTCAGCAAGTATTGATTGCTCTGCCCTTTCCTTGTTCGTTTGGTCTTTATTTTATGTTTTTTTTTATTCTTTTTCTCATTTTCAATAAAAATTCGTTAACACTAGTGTTTGATTTTTGTTGAAGTTTCGACTTTTTATGTCTTATAGTGACAATTTTGTGAGTTACTTAAAATATTAAAATTTTCGGTCACTACGGTCACAGTAAAAATTTAAAAAGTACAATAAAATTGTAACTTTACATAATAAACAAGTGATACTTTCCAACAATAACAACAACAATATGGGCGTAACTCCATCCATAAATATTTAACTTGATTAAACCTAATATTATGCTGTGACAAGTACTATCGTATTTCGTAAGAAGCTGTTAATGTGAAATAATTTAATAGTTTAGTTTAGTCTTAGTTAAGTGAAAACCTTTAATTTTAATTTCTAGTTCTGAACTTTAAAGGCCCTGGTTTAAAATTTCGGCCTTTCAGATTTGTCTATTTGGTTATTCTCATATATCAGATTAGTCTAGTTGGTTACTCTCATATGGAAAACTATCGATAGTGTCACTATCGAAAGTTTTCGACAGTTTAAAAAACTTTATCGTTATATCGAATCAAGACTATCACAAGTTATAAAAACTATCGATATATCGATGATAGTATCGAGTGAGTTTGCACAGCGATTGTAATCGTAATTAAAATCGCAATTAATCGCACCTTTTAATCGTTATCGTAATCTAACCCATTCATCGCTCGATTATGATTAAAATGTTTTTCCTTTTTTAAGCAAAGAATTAATGCCAAATTTGCATACAGGGCAAATTCAAAATTTAAATAAAAATTTTTAATAGACATTTGGCCTAAGCATGTCTATATGCCTGCATTTCATTGGCGCTTTAACAAATCATAAGCAGACTTCAACTATACTTTTAGTATAGTTTCAAACCTCTTATCTCATGCACATACTATCAAAAATCATTAATTATGATATAAATTCATTAGGTGTGGATACAAAATTAAATAAAAAATAAATTAAGAGAGTAGAAATATACTTCGTCCGGAAAAATATTGATTTGATTGTGTTTGATACTCATAAGTACTGATTTACGAACTTCATTTTACATGCTTTACAATTTTCTCAAAATAAAAATATAATTTAATTGAAAAATTAAATGAAAATGCGAACTGAAGACAAAATAAATATATTTCTTTGGCTAAACCCATACAGTACGACTAAAACTCATGACGTAATTAATTTGGTTTTAGTAAAAATTTATAATAGTATATTTTCTTGATTAATCGCTATTAACCGATAATCGCGATTAATCGCATATTTTTTAATCGTAATCGCGATTATGAAAATCTGCGATTATTTGAAAACCCTAGTATCGAGGTTGTATGGTTCTCGTATAAGGTATTTATTAAACAAAAAAACCTATCTACATACATATACAAAGAAAAAATTCCTACAAAAAAGGAACTATTTCTCACATCTGAAAAAATTGGCTACACTGCCAATACCGTTATCATGCAACAACAACAAAATAACATTTCTGACTGTTACCTAATTTAATAGAACAAATTCTCTCACTACTCCTCCCACTTATTATTCATACTTGTAGCAGAAGTTCGCCAAAAGCTCATCAACAACACAGACAATGAACGGCTCTCACAATACAAATAAAATGTGTAAGCCAAAACAACGGCAATCAAATTTACGAAAACAGTTAATAATATATTTTTTCTTCTTAACAAAGTCCAATAAATTTTACTTTTCATAAATATTTTCAGGTATTTTAGGTAAAGAGGTTTTTTGGCTACATTTATATTTGCATGAGTGTGTATTAATTTATTTGCAAATAAGAAGAGTTGGTGTGAGTGCTGCTAGTGTGCGGATTAGTGTTGCCATTTTAGCATTTTTACTGCTTGATTTAGCATATTCTTCCTTAAAATAAAAATTCAAGTTAAAAAAAACTGCTAAAAAAACTTAAGCAAATTTAAAATGTATCAATTTGATTTTTCTTCTGTAGAACATTTTAGCAGAAATTTTGTAGCGATTTAGCATTCTCCCATCATAATTTTCTGGCAACACTATTTCCTCTTTTATATAAAACTCATTGTTTTCTTTGTAAATTAATTCTTTTTAGGTTCTTTTTGCATCGTTCAGATGTTATAAAATTTAAATTTAGGTCACTTATTATTATGCCTCACACTTATTAATAAATTATGAATTAAGGTTGTGAAATTCGTATATTGTGAAATACTACAGGTATGTATGCTAATTGTGGAAAGAACTGAAAAGGCATATGAAATAATTGTTAAATCTATAATGGTTTTAGGGAAGGCAATTTTTTATGACCCCTTTAAAGTTTGCGGTGAGCAGACATTTAAAATATATAAATAAATACTTAAGCATATAATACACACATGTATGTACCCAGCGGGAAAGAGGAGGAGCACGGATGCATTTCACAAGGCCTCTTTCTATATTCGTTCGTTTGGATGTACAAGGCCTTCTCGCTCCATTCCATACTTATATCTTTTTTACGCAAGTTTGCATTGCAGGGTGGGCCTCTTATCTCTCGCTTCTTTCGTCAGAGATTCTGAAAGTCATTTCAATTAATGGTTTATGCTTTTGTTTTGGCAAAAAAAAATTAAAAAAAAAATTTTACTCTTTCCCTTCTTGCTTCCCATTGCAATGAAAATGTGAAATGTGTATCTTATCTTTTATGCAGAATAGCTGAAGCTTTCTGTAAGGCATTTTTAAACAGTTGGATAAGAATAATAACTGAGTCTGAAAAATGCCTTAAGTATGAATTTCCTTTGAGCTTTTGATGTATATGTATGTATATGTACATTAAACTGGTCCCAAAATATTTTTCTTTAACTGATAGGCTTGCAATATATAAAATATGAGTTTTGCTGTCATAAATGCGGTCTTAATTTTCTAGCTCGATCCGATGGTGCCTTCTGGTGCACTACCCCACTAGCTAAAGTACCCGATACACAGTGGGCGATTTTATTGAAAGTATGAAAATGCTGAAAATGCTCGCTTAGATGCAAAATAATGCAAATAATACACAGAAGGTGAGAACAAATAGAATGTGCTTTTGAGTTCTCTCTGTGTTCTTGCTGTATTTTTCTTAATTTTTCCGGGTGCAAATAATATTTTTGGAAATATTTAAAAGCATATCTTGTCTTAAAATGGTATGATGCACTTTTCCAGCTTCGGAGTTGGAGAAAAAAAGGCCTTAAATTTGATAAATGTAACAAAAATAGGTCTATTTCGAAACGATCTGGTTCCTTGAATAACGAAAATATTGAACAACAAATTTATTTGTAATATTTCTTTTAATATTATCTTTTGAATAACAAAAAATATAGGGTTGGTATTTTTGCAAAATTTTTATAATAGCGAAATAATTAACCCACTTTTTTTTCAAAGAACGGCGAAAAATCGAATTTTTTCAAAATTTTAATTTAATTTCGAGTAAATTGTGCTTTTGATACCAATTTTTTTAACGTTACAAATTTTGTTCTTAATTCATAATAAGTTTCATTTTCTTGATCGAATAAGATTTCACTTCTCCATTAGCGAAACAGTGGACCAAGGTTGGTAAAAAATTCAAAATATAATTTTTTCTCCATCTTTTTTATCAGATCAAAAACCTCAGCTTGGCATCGGTTTTAATTTTTCATTAACCCTAGGTTACGCAATTTGGGGCTTTGTGGCTCCACCCGATTCCAAGATATGTAGTCCAAGTTACAGACTTAAGCTCTGTGATACCTCTTCAAATGCTGTATGAAATTTCATAATAAGCGGACCGCCCTCTTAGAAACTGCAGAATTATTCCATTTTTTTTAGCAAAATCCCCCACTGTGTATCGGGTAATTTAGGTCCCACTACGCACTAGAAGGCACCGTCGTATCGAGCTATGAAAGTAAGACCGAATTTATGGCAGTAAACCTCATATTTTAGGCAGCGCACATATATCAATTAAAGAAAAACAATTTTAGCGACTAGTCTACTATACATATGTACTCGTATATCAATAAAGGAGCGATATGTATGTGAGTATAATAAATTTCTTAAGTATTTAAAAAAAATTGTCTTTAAAAATTCTTCTGTTTTTTGTTTCATGAAGTTCAGAAAACAAGTTCTGCGAGTAATCGAATAGACTTTAATTTTATTCGATTATTCGTAGGAATAACGCATAAAACATTTTAATTTAATAATGGGAAATATACAAATTAATAAAAAGTGAAGGCAAATTTTTCTAGACTTGTACGATTGATTCGATTTTGTAGCTTAGTTTAAATAAATTCAAATTTAAAGCAAACCATACGATTAATCGGGCAAAACTTAAATTTTTATTCGAATCTTCCATAGAACAAAGAGCAAAACGCTTTATTTGAATAGTGGGAAAAATGAAAATTGAGTACTTGGAATATTGTTCGTATAAAAATTCATGTACAAACATTCGAAAATACAAGGTGGGCCAAAAGAAGTCATCCGATATTGTTTGGCTCTCATTTTTTTTTTTATAAATGAAAAACTTCGATTCTGTTTTTTGATTATGTTTATTTGAACCTTTACCCCCATATTAATAAAATTTAAAATATATTTGAAATGTATTTTATTTTAAATTTTTCATACAAATTTTCCCTAAAATGTATTTCAAATTCATTTTATTTTTTAAGAGTATGAGGGTTAGAATTTTATTGGTTAAGTCGAGAAGATGATATCGGCCAAATGGGCGCCGTCACAATTGATTGCTCGTTTTATGGCATTTTTTATCACTTCGGCGAGAACTTCGGGCGAAGGATTCTCGCACTCGTGTCGAATGTTGTCGTTGAGGACTTCCAGGGTCTCGGGCTTGTTCACATAATCACGGGATTTCAAAAAACCCCACAAAAAAGTCTGGAACAGTTAAATCGGACGATCTTGTGGGCCAGTGCAAATCGCTAAAACGAGAGATGAGGCGACCCATGTATTGTATTCTACATCTGTCTAGTTCACAAATGTCAAAACTGATTTGACATTGGCCGCCATTTGCAAAAATAAAAGCATCTTCCAATAGGGTGATTTCTTTTGGCCCACCTTGTATTTATATATACGAGTACTTATAAAATAAAAAACATAGGCTAATTCTGACAAAACAGAGACAAAAATGTACTTACAAGAATAACGAAATTTTGAGAGCCTACTACAAGTAATTTATAAATAAAAAATTTGGTTTTGAAATTGATATCAAAATATAGTTACATATTTATATCAAGTACGTGCAACAGTACAATAATATAAAAGAAGCAGAATTTTATTGTGTAATATTTTCTAAACTTGTCAAAAGCGGACAACAACAACGTGAAAAATTAACGCAAAAATTATAAAAAGTTTGACAAGATGTGTGAAAACTACAGTTTCATAGCACTTATTAAAAAACACTTTTCATTTCGGACCATCAGTGATACAATTCGTAAAAGTCTGAAACAAAAATTATGTACACCAATAAAGTATGGTAGGAAAATTATCACATTACTCATACTTTTCATGAAAGGCTGCCAGACTTTCTTTCAATCGTCTGCTATTTATTTGCAATCCTTTAAACTCCTAGGAGTATACTATGGCAATTATCGAGAAAAGTGTATTGTGTATGCATGGATGCCAGATTTATATTTTAATAGTCACATTTTAGCCAAACGACGATCGTAATTTTTGTTTACACAGAGAAAACAGATTTGTTGTGATAACGGAATTTGTAGCCAATCGAATTTTGTCGGTTCCAGCAACTAATACACAATTCTTATGGGAATTATATTTACATTGCAATTATGGTTTTTTGTTTATAAATATGAAAAAATCGTACAATTGATTGATTTTTAACCAATCTATTCTCTCTGTGTATACATTTTGTCGCTTGCAATAACGATTGTGTGATTCTGTAACTTCTTTTTAACGATAGTACGCAGTTGACATTTCTGTCGCTTAAATAACGACACAGCTGTTACGAATAGCGAATTCGATAAATTTTCGTTATAATTATTTTAACGATGCGATTATCGTTAAAAAAGGTTAGTGAATCACACTACAGATTCTTTCTGTGCACAACAAGAAAATTCCTAAAAATTAATCACTTTATTGCTTTAATAAAAATGAAGAAACTTTAAACATAAATTAGCGGAACTGAATTTGAAAACAAATCCCTTCCGATGGTTCTTTTCCAAATTTGTTTCTAATATTTGCTCTATTTAGATTTATTTAACCAAATATTCTTTTAACAAAAGCTGGCGAGTTTAATAAAGTAATTTCGTTACGATATTTACAATCGTTGCCATTTTAGCATTTGAAAAATGGATTAATTATAGGAGACGCAATAAAACTAAAAGGGGTACATGCGTACAGCTCCAAGCGGTGGTATTCAAGCAACAAGAAGTCGTTGTTTAAAAAACATTAGTGTGGCACGAATTGATAATATACTTTGAAATGTATTTTATTACAAAATTTTCATAAAAAATTTTCTTAAAATGGATTTCAAATTCATTTTATTTTTTTTATGAATATAGGGGATTGTATGTAATAAAATGTAATAGAATGAAGTAAGAGCTTTAAAATACTGTTGGCGCGCACAATGACCTACTAAAATCGTTGCATTAAATCATTTTCGATCTTTTATTTCCAATAAAAAAAAAAAGACTTCTAAAACTTAAAAATTAATTTTACTTTTAAGCACGACAAGCAAATTTTGCTTTGTTTATTTGTTGTCAGCTTTTATTTTCTTTCTCCGCCATAAATGAATAACAACAACCTACTTTTAATCTCATTTCGATTTTTTGTTGCTCTTCTACTGACAAAAGTAACAAATGCCCTGGTAAATATTTTCATAATGTGTGTTAACAATTCTTTCATACTGATTCACTTTCATATGTGATATGACTACATTAACCACAGTCAACATTTTTCATACATACATACAAACACACATACATACATACATACATACATATTTCACTGCGTTTCTGAGTTATGCATTTGTTGGGGTTAAAGAAAGGGAGGCGCAAGGTAACAGGTGAAGAAAGGCCAGCAGAAAAAGTTGAATTCTCAGATATTTAACGACAAAAATTAAAATAAAACATTTAAAAATTGTCAAAAGGTTGGAGAGACAAACAACGCAAAGAGAGTTAGACATATACATATACATACATACATACATATGTATTTATATAGAATGCACAGTGGTACGTTTGCAAGCTGCATCAACGGTGAAATATTAGATCGTGACAAGTGTCCTACAACTGCATCAAGTACTACACGCAGTGATGACAGCTTTTTCAAAGCAAAATGCTCTGCTCGTTAATAAAAAATGCACTAAATGCAATATATAGATAGATATGTTTGTATGTACTTATATTTAGCGAATATAGATTTCAATTAAAATTTTATTTGCACTGCTTAAATTAAATCATTCGGTATCAACGAAATATCAAAACACTGGAATAAAACTTTAGTGAAAATGTTTTCAAATTTTATTGGATATCGAATGCTTTAATTTGTGTCTTCGGTGTACACCATAATTCAAAACGAAAGATAATGCTTTCGAATATGTATGTTACTAATATAATTTTGCATGTACATTAGATCCGCTCACTGAAAAAGAGTTTTATTACCCCTCTCAAATCAAAGATTGGTATTTTAAATGGGCACTCCCAAAACATTTGAGGGGTCTGTATGTGGTAGAAGGGATGTATGTGGTATATATAAATTTGGTTGAAGAGGAGCGCCGAAATCAAATTATTAAAATATTCTTTCCAAGAGTCCACATTTACAAAGCAATCTGCAGACAAATAATTGAAATCTTAAGCCCATTCGATGACGAAAGAACGCAAATGCCATTAGAAGTAAGGTTTTTATCTACATTGTTTTTTTATGCCGAAAAACCTATTTCAAATAGCTATTTGATACCAATGAGTCTCAGTCCTCACTTTTAAGGAGTATCCGATATATAAAATTTCTGCTAATAGCTCATTTTGGTGGTGAAGTGATATTTTCACAAACAATCGAAGAACAAGCTGTGCTAAAAACCGAGTAAGTTTTTTCCACTACCTACTACGCTCGCACATTTTGCCCTTCAATATTATATTTTTACACCCAGAGAAAAAAAATTTAAAATTAATAAAAACAACATTGATTCAATAAAAAACATTAACGAAAGTCTAGTCATGACGAAAATTTTCAATTAATTTGTTTTGATGATTTTAATATGGAATTAAATATAGAAATAATATTTTTCTTTACTGAATTAATATTGAACACTTATGGAATAGTATTGTCGTCTTATTGATATGATATGGTTTACACATTCACTTAAGGTGGTGTCCTTTAGATTTTAATGTGTTTCTTACTAGTTCAACATTTTGCAATTTAAATTTCAACTTAACTGAGAATTTAATGAATTAAAAGTCTTAAAATAATATTTTTAGACTTCAGAAAAATATTGATTCAATGTAATTCCATATATAAATCGAATCAACATTAACTCGAAGTTGAAAATTATTGATTTAAAATATTTTAATATAATTTTTCTATTATATTGAAATTTTTTGAATTAACATGACGTGTTCTTATTTATAAGTTTCAGCCTTTCCCTGAGTGTAGACTTTTTCGAACGTTTGGAATGAAAGGTACTAAGTAAGCCCTTCTGGGCCACAAACTAATGTTTATATGAATTGCAAGGGCTATTACAGCATCAATGTGGAAGCTGTAAGTATATATATCTATGAATTTAGATTTATTTTCCGCGAATATATTTTCTAGAGTTAATTTACTAAAGAAAAGTTTTAATATCGGTTTCACTCTTTGCAGTAAAGTATACTTGAAGATTTTGTTAATGTAGTAGATGAACTCGTAGTTAAAGTACTAGTATTTATAACATGCAACAACAATATTCTGTATACTTTAGTTTAACAAGCTCTTGTTAAATAAAACTTAAAAAAAAAACATTACACCGACTTCAAAAATAAGCAGTAAAAAGCTAAAAATAATATAGATCTAGTTAAATAAAATATTTTTACATATGTTACCTATAGTGCTGTTTGAAGTTGGTGCCAGCAATATTGGCAACTAAGCACTGATTCTAATCTTTCCGAACAGGTTTGTGATCTTCGTATGAAATTTCTTTCAGCAAATGCCAAATTCCCTGGGTCATGTCATGATCCAGGTATTTGTGCAGCGGTAATAAATTGCAAATTGACTCTTTGAAGTTACGAACACACCTACATTTCTTAGACAATAGTGAGTGATTATAACTTAATATGAAATTGACTCTACATTTTATTTAGAAAACGTTTATATGGGAAAAAGAAAATGGCTGTTTTTAAGGGTTTCCCGGCAATTATTCGAATTTTTCTGACCGTTTAAACCTTCCCTAGACCTCCACGAACATTTCAGAACCAATATAAGATAAATCCGTTCAACCGTTCTCGAGTGTTAGCGAGACTAACGAACAGCAATTGATTTTTATATATATATAGATTATTTCGGCTTTGACGCACAGCTGTTTTAAGCAAAAGATCTACCAATATATGGTTACAAACAAAATATTATTATTATATGGAATAATACTGTGGTCGTATTTAACAATATTATTATAATATTAGAATATGTTATGGTAAGTCTTAATTATATTTTAGTCACATCTAATAATAGTATTGTCATATTTAACCAAAATGTGATATCTTTAAACAATACTAAGATTAGGTTTAAAAAAGTTAATTGTTATTGTAGATAATATTATTATTAACTAAGATAATAATATTACTAAAACTTTGCTTTTCTATTGACAATAATATGATTTGACTGCAACCATATAATTCAATCATAGTATGTGGCTGTTTGATTATGGTTACCTCAACCATATTTTTTCTTTGCGTGTATACAAAAATAAATTAATAAAGCCAAAAACTTTGGAAAAATTACACCTTTAGCAAAACTAACAGAAATTTGGGAAAAATTGCTACATTTTAACCAAGTCTTAATTTTTATTAAAAATAACTAAAACTCTAAGGAATGCTAAAAATTCGGTAAAAAACGCGAAAATGGCGCGAAAATTCGCAATAACTTGCTAACAGAAGCGTAACAGCAAGGTCTTATATTGTTTAAAATTCGTTAAGACTGTTAAGAAGCAAAATACTTGCAAAAACTCTCTTGCATCATATCCGGGAACGTTTCCGAACGTTTAATTGCGACCTGACTTTGTCAATAGTAAAATATGGTTTTGGGGTTGCTCTATTATTTCGTGTCGTAAAAAGAATTTCATCAATAATTAAATTTAATAAACGCGTCCACGGAATGACGGGCTATTAATGTACGCTGTACAAATAATGAATTGAAAGGTACTTACCACTTAAATATAATTTATTTGATGACAAATACATTGGCTTTGTTATTGTTTTCTTCCCCAATTTTTGTCGATTATCGATGCGTTCACTGAAATGACTTGTGGACTATGGGACAGGATTTTTTTGTATTTTTCTAATAGGAAATAAATAATCTTTTAGTATCCTTTCCAAAATATGATTTTGTACAAAAATTCGGTATATTTAGTAATGACTGCTGTTAAATACCTTAAATGTTTCATTAATATTTTGGACTTGTTTTTGACAGATCGTACATTAGGATGCCTTCCCGAAATGACTTTCCCTGCATGTATATTGGTTTAATTTAAAATTTACTTTATTAATTAATTGTATTGTTTGATGTACACATAATGTTGTCGAACTGATTGAGAAATCGTTACACTATAAGGGCTCCAATATTGTCTCTACGGATGCTATTATGGAAAGCGTCAATCGGTCCGGTGCTCACATAATAGTCAAGAAATGAGTTGGCAATCTCTTAAAGTGTAGAATAGTATCTGCAGAATTAGGTAATGCCACTATAAATAGAGCAGCTCATAGGGGAACTCCCCAAGAAGGAGTTCTTTCACCTCTTCTTTGGACGCTAATAGTAAATGACATTCTCATGGAATTCGAGGGTAAAGCAGCTACAATTACAGCTTACGCACACGACGTAGCCATTATTATAACTGGTAAGTTCCTCGACACAATTAGCTCCATTATGGAGTCCTCTTTAAAGGATATTCATAGATAGGCAGCCAGGGTGGGTCTGAACGTGAACCCTGAAAAAACAGACCTTGTACACTTTACTAGAAGAAAAGTCAAGGAATGGAAAACACCAAAATTAGATGGTATACCGCTCTCGCCCAAAACACATACAAAGTACCTGGGAGTTATTTTGGATAGCAATTTAATGTGGAAACCCAATATAGAGGATAGAGTTTTACGCATGTAAAAAGATGCTAGGCAAGACATGCGGTCTTTCGCCTAATCTTACATATTGGACCTACACAGCGGTAGCTAGACCAATTCTACTCTACGGAATACTTGTATGGTGGAGGGCGACTGAGACAAAATCATACCTAAAAAAGTTAGAAAATATCCAGAGGCTGGCAGAACTCTGCATCACTAGAGCTCTAAGAAGCACACCTACTGCAGCTGTAGACATTATGTTAGACCTTAAACCAATAAAACTAACCACTCTGCAAGTCCGTAATCCGACTCAGGACAACAGGACAGATGTCGTACAAACCATTTGGGCACTGTAAATTGCTGGAACACATGGAGTGCAGCTCGGACTACATCATTCCAGAAATTAACTTCCTTGCCAAACCACAGATCACTATAAGAAGGCTATCTCGAAGGTATTAAATATAGTGGGTATAGTTTTAATTTCTTCACTGATGGCTCAAAGATGGATGTAGGAGTGGGAGCTGCGGTTTACTGCCCAGAGCTCAGCATAGAGGAATCTTATAAGCTTCCTGATTACTGTATCATCTTCCAGGTGCAAATCTATGCAACCAAAATGGCTGCAGAATTAGTTTTCACCCCTCAAACCATGAATGCGCGTGTGAATATATATATAGACAGTCAAGCAGCAATTAAGGCAATTTCAGCAGGCCCTAAATATTTTATGTGCTGGCAGACAAGTACATGTTTGTTGGGTCCGGATTGAGGGAAACCAAATGGCCGATATACTGGCTAAAAGGGGACCCAATTACCTGAAATGGATCATAGACTCTAAGATGAAGGAAGAAGCGGAGGAAAGTTGGCATGAGACGAAAACTTGCAAAACTTCTAAAATCATGTGGAGCTCCTATGATCCTAAATCGACTAAATTCCTTTTATCACTAACCAGAAGCAACTGTAGACTTCTAGTGGGGGTATTAACTGGACACTGCTGGACGGCTTCGTCAAAATAGGACAGATACTTGACGGTACCTGCAGGAAATGTAGTAGAACATCTACTGTGCCACTGTCCGGCTCTAAGCCGCACTTTTCGAAGTCTTGAACTTGTATCGGGAATGGAAATGTGTAGACTGCTAAGGTTTGTTAAATCATACTTACAGGTTTCTTGTCATCTGCTGCTATTCGCTAAGGATCAATCCTGGTCTATGCGAGGTCCTTGACCAGCCAGACTAACCTAACCTAACACATAAGACAGATTACTTGTAGTATTTTATTAATTGTCTTTTTTCAAGATTTAATAAATTAAATTGTTTGTGAACCCAATTCTGCATCTTGGTGATTTTGAGTCATATATGTATTCATGATGAGTACGCAGGTGTGAAAGGGCAGACTTACATAAAATAAAGGGTCCAGGTATGTACGAAATATTTTATTACTCATCTGAGTATAAATACGTAAAATATAGACTTTTCTAAAGTCTGCTTAGGCGAAGTACTTTTGAAAACGCTAAAATATAGCCTTGCATATAATATATGCAATATGCATGCAAGGTTTCAATACAAAATTTCAGCTCTCTACCATATAATATTAGGTTAAATTTTGATGGGCGTAGCCCCGCATTCCTAATATAAAAATCGCTGTTTTCCAATTTTTCGAGTTCGTAACTCACGCCTTAGCTTAAATTCTTAATTTCAAGCCCCCTGATTGAAACTTCCGGCTTTTTGGAATTTTCTTGGTAATCTCTAGATTTTTTTTTAAGATTTTTATGTATCGAATTTCAGCTCCCTCGTACACTCGCAATTAGGCTCATTATTTACCTTCAACAATAATGCGATGATATAGTACAATGATGAAATTCTACTTCATTTTGATTTAAATCGCCAACTCCCTGTCGCACCACTGTCCGTCCCACTACCACAATAATAAGCAGCCAACCAAAAATTTTAACCAAAAGCAAAATATAAATAAATAACCACAGATTTTATTTGCTTAACAGTTTTTTATATTTTTTGTTTATTTATTTTTATTATTTTTTTGTGAATATTTAATTTACGGAAAAATATTTTAACGGCAACGTTGACCCAGTTAACAAAGTCAGAGACACACGCATACATAAACAAACTCGCATGAACATAAACAAACATACAAACGCTTTTTAACTGAGTTGATCATTATAATGGGGTTTGTTGGTTGTCGTTGCTGTTCAAAACCAAAAGTTGTTAATTTACAAGACACAGAACTTTGGGAATTTTTTTCTGCTTTTTGCAAATTAACGATGTTATTTTTATAAATTTTTTTGTGAATTACAAAGAAAGTGTTAAAGAGCATAAGGCGCGGCTGCATAACAGTTTTTTTTTTTTAATTTTTGTTTAAGAGAACTAATCACGAAATGAAATATTATAAACTGCGTACGTTGGAGTAAGTGAGCGGTGTTGAGAAAGAAAGCGGAAGGGAGGGGGGTATACACCCCGCGACATATTCCACTGTTTGTGATGCTGAAATTAATAATTAATAAAAATAATACAGCAGCGAAAATAAACTCTTTGATCATGAGTAAGGAGCTTATATGACATCATGTCAAATTAACTTTTTTTTTGCTTGATTGTAAACGTGGGGATTTCGCAAGTATGAGTAAATAGTAAGGTTTTTTATTATGCATAATATTTTCACAGAATTAACATGAATATAATGTGCCACGATATCGAACGTTTGCGTTCGCAAGCTTTCTAGATGACAAACAGCTGTTTGCGTGAGCATGACAAGTCGAACAAAAAACGAATACAAGTTTTCAAGCGAAGAAAAATAACAAAGGTAATCAGTTACATCTGTTTTTTAAAAGAAATCAGTAATTAATTTTTTTTTAATTCTATAGTTCCCGTATTTTCATATCATTGCTTATAATTGTTTTCATTTGGTTTTCTTTATATGAATTTATTTATGTTGCTCTATATGCGTGTTCAATTTTCTAATTTGCTCATATACATATGTATGTGAAGCCTAACTAAAATTTTTAATTGTAATACTTGTTAGTTGATGTGGCAGCACAGTGATTTGACAATCAGTAAATGCCTTAAGGCCGGGGCACAATGAATCCGTCAATCCGTTAAACTTACCTTTTTTCGACTGACATTAACGCAACGACGGAGAAGGTTGGCACAATGAGTACTTTATTGACGGAAGCATAGTGCTATAACTAAAAGAAAAAAAAAATGATGTAGTATGTGTATAAAAATTACATATTGAATTTACTTTTTTTTTTTATCAAAGTTAGTAGTTGTTAAAGTTAACAAAAGAGTAGTGAAATAAAATTAAAATGTATGGAGTACTGGCTTCGTTAGTCAAATCGTATCGTCATACTTTTGAAGTTGTCGTATCGTTCAAGTCTGGATGTTAGTTAGTAAAATTTTGAGGCTTCCAGCGAATGTGTCAGCTGTTATCGTGTTTCTCTTTGCTTTATACGAGTATGTGTATGTATGTAATCCAGAAGTTGACGTTTGCTACGCAAAAATCTATTTCCTGTAGATTTTTACGTAGCAAACGTTCCCAACACATTTTCAATAAGCAACAACAACAACATGCTTATTAAATGTTACGGATTTTGTCAGCAGAACAAAAATAAGCATGTGCATGATTAGTAAAGAAACAACGACAATGGCAAGACTGTTGTAAATTTAGAGATGGTAAAAATGAGCTTTGATTACAAAAAAGCTTTCAGCAAATTGTAATACGATGAATCAAAACAATTCACATATTCCATTTGCAATAAAAGTTGCGTACATAAAGCAGAAATCTACATCAACTGACACCAAGCACAGTGGACCAAACACAAAGAACGCTGATGATGAAGGTGTAGTGGCCTTCTAACACAACTAATTTTGGTATTATTTGATCATTAATAATTATCAATGTAATTTGGCTTACAAAGCGATACGAACTTTTGCCTGATCAAATCATAAATATAGAAATAAACGAAGTTCGAACAATAATAAGTAAAATTGTATATATTTGAGTTTAGATTTCAAATGGTTTTTAAAACCATCACCCTTATCGTGGTTGGCAAATTTCGCATTTGCCTAGGACATTATGGTTCGAGATTAAAAAATAAATGCAGTCTTTAATCTATTACAAAAACGCCGTAGTTGGAGTCGAAATACGCCAACCACGATAAGGGGGAATATCTTCTAATTCAGCAAGATATCATATGCGATTATATTGCCATGAGACGTCACTTTCATCAACAAAATAAGTCGAAAATTCTTTATGAGTTTGTTTTGCATTATCTGTGCAATATCGTTGGCTTTGACAGGAAAACCATGTCAATTGAATCTCCTCTTCTGAGCGCCATTCGCCAGGATTTACTCGTACCATGTTTCCCTCGTCATCGTATTGGTCTAACGAATTGTTAGGAGCGTATTTAGCTTTATTTATTATTTATTTATTTATCTATTTAATAATAATAATAATATAATAATTGCAAATTATATGCTAATGTTTAACGGGCAATGAGGTCGCAAGCCTACAGCTCGAATATTAACGCAAAATATCTTTATTGGAAGCTTTGTTGTCATTAAATAGTTATGAAGTGCGCAGATGGCAAGCACTACTTTTTTGACTTTTTCAGCATCCAAATATATTGGTTTCCGTTTCCGTAGCACACGGAAGCGTGCCAACATAATGCCAAACACGTTCTCGATAATTCGTCTTGCATGACCCAATCTAAAGTTAAAAACACCTTGCATCGTTGACAAGCATATTGCTTCATAAAATTTTTTCTAAGGGCGAAAGCATCGTCCGTTACAAGGACATACGGGACGGTCATTTCTCTGCCAGGAAGTGCTTTTTGCTTTGGTGGAGGCAAGTCAAGCCGACCACTGTCCAGAGCTCTAGCAAAAGAGCAACGATTAAATAAGCCAC
This sequence comes from Nowickia ferox, assembly GCA_936439885.1. NCBI lineage: Eukaryota > Metazoa > Arthropoda > Insecta > Diptera > Tachinidae > Nowickia > Nowickia ferox. The sequence continues at coordinate 31,861,157 of OW387023.1, forward strand.
CTTCTGATTGTCGTCCATTGCGACCAACATCGATGTACAATAATTTATACTCTGCATCCGCAATTCCCATCAACACAATGATGTGGCTCGCACATATATGTATAAATAAATGAATACATTCACACGTTTGGCATACACATTATACAAACCTTTGTAGTTATAAAATACACTTCCAGAGTTGGCAGGAGCTTTCATCACAACATGGTTGCCATCTATAGCTCCAATGCAATGGGGGCTATGCCACCTCGTATTGAACTGCTGTGACTTTCTTTCCCATTCTTCCTCACTTTTCAGTAACTGCATATAAAAAAAATTAATAGTCATAATAAAAGTATCGTGCACTTAAAAATCAAAAACTCACTTTAAAATAAGAGGTGTGTTCAAAAACTATCGCGAATTTTGTGTTTTTTCAAAAATTATTCATGAATGTCTATTTTGTCCCATTCAAAGTAATCCCCCTCAGATATAATGCACTTATGCCAAAGTTTTTTTCCAATCTTCGAAGCACTTCAAAAAATTATTTTTTTTTATCTTGTTCAGCTCATCCTTCGATGCCGTCTTTATCTCGCCAATCGTAGCGTAGCGTCGTCCTTTCCTCTGGGCCTCTTCAGCTTCGGGAACAAGAAAAAGTCACAGGGGGCCAGATCTGGGGAATACAGTGGCTGCGGCTTCATTAGTGTGTTTTTCTTTGGCCAAAAAGTCGTGTACAAGCAACGATGTGTGAGTAGGGGCGTTATCGTGATGCAAAAGCCCATTTTTGTTCTTCCACAAATCCGGGCGTTTCTGGCGGATTGATTCGCGCAAATTGCGTATAACTTGCAGGTAATATTCCTTATTGACCCTGTGGCAAGAACTCATGATGCACCACGCCCCTGCAAACGAAGAAAACTGTAAGCAAAACTTACAAATTCGATGATTGAGCTTTGGTTTCCATGTCATAACCATAAACCCACGATTCGTCACCAGTTATGACCCTCTGGAGCAAACTTGGGTAGTCGTGGACAAAGTCCAACAGCTCATTAGCAATGTTCATGCGATGCTTTTTGGTCGAAATTGAGTAATTTTGGTACGAATTTCGCGGCAACCCGTCTCATGCCCAAATCATTGATAAAAATCGAATGGCACGAGCCAATCGTTGTGTCTAGGTCCTCAGCAACTTCTCTAATGGCGATTCGACGATTGGCCAATACCATTTTCTTTACTTCATCAATTTTTTCGTCTGTTGTTGAAGTGCTTGGGCGTCCGACACGCTCTTCGTCGTTCACATCTTCTCGGCCTTCTAAGAACATTTTGTTCCACCGATAAACGTTGCTTCGGTCCAAGGTAGCTTCTCCGTATGCCACAGTCAGCATTCGGAATGCATCCGAGCACTTAATTTCGTTTTTCACACAAAATTTGATACAGGTTCCTTGTTCCATTTTTTGTAATAGGTAAAAATCGAAAGACGAGCCAAAATACGTGCAAGCAAAGCAGCTGTCAACAATTAACTGAATATTCAAAATGGCCAAAATGAGAGACATGAGTACCAACATAAAGCCACAAAAAAAATCAAAATTTGAATATATGTAATCCGCGAAAATTCAAAATTCGCGATACTTTTGAACACACCTCGTATGTTTGGACAAGTACACTATATGGAATAATGTGTGAGACAGTCGTCTGCGGAATGCGAAAAATGTACTGCAAAGAAGTAAAATTTTCGCCTATTGCCAAGTAGCGGAGCGCCAACTTCAAGCGATTTGTTGGTGAAATACTCAATCGCATATTAGTGTCCTTCTTCCGGATGTATGGTGTCACCAAATGCAGCAAATTATCAAGTTGGTCTGCTGTGATACGCACAAGCCCGCGATACAGATTAATCTCTTCAGCACGCAATTCGTGCATCAATTTTGCACAATATCCTTCTGTATCGCGTTTTTTAAACCAATTTTTCATCCACGCACTACGATCTTCCCCATCGTCATTATCATTTAAAATATAAGTAGCCAAAATCACGATTGCAGAGCACTTCCTCTTTGACATTTTAATAAGTTTTAATTAATCACATGCGCACATGTGGTATTTTACATGTTGCGTACTATAAGCTTTAGGGCCATTTTCACAACGATACAAAAGTAAACTTTAAGAATTTAAAACCAGTATTTTGTATTGAAATTTGCCAAAGACAACTCAAGCGAACAACAAGTCGAAAGATAATGGAACGATTATGCGAATAGAGGTGAGCGACTGTTTGTATATAGTTTGTTTGGGTTCTCTTCCGATATCATGAGACACAGTGTTACTGTTGTTAATTGGTTGGTTAGTTTATGTGGCTGCTGCCTAAAAGCAATGTAATAGAATCGAGTTCTAATTACTGAAAAAGGTCTTTATCCAATGCTAGATCCAGTGATCATTCCCACTAAATCACCCCCAGTGCGTTCAGGTATCGCTAGAGGTCCCCTACACTATGATGTGATACCTCCAATAAATCGTCTAGTATGTATTTTTCTAGAAATTCGTATCGTATGTGCGCAATGTTGGGTATTCGCAGAGCAGATAAGGAGCTGACTCTTGGTTATCCCGTTCTTGACAGCTACGACAGAAGGTAGTACAGTATCTTCTGCCTTCTCAAGATAATAGTATTATAATATTCTTTGCAACTGCATTTAGACGTATCTATAGCTGATATAGTTCTGCCTAGCTCATTTGATATGCGCAGAAACTCAGATAAAAGAAGGTTTCAAATGATCTAAGCGAAAATACTGATGCCTAGCTATTAACAAAAATTTTGAATTTATCCCAAGAATTTCTTTTGAACAGCACACTACCTGCCACTCTTAGGGCAGATCACTTAAAGAACCCCAGACCCAGCACCGCAGATCATTTTTGATCAATGAGTGTAGGGTAAGATGCCATAATCATTTACTATTTCACATTTTTTCCATTGCTCTCTAGATGAAAGAAGGACTTTTGAAAGTTTCATCAAAGTCCATTCAAATAATTTCAAATTACCGAAGGAAATTTAGTCCCATGGATTTGTGAACTTATGCTATATTTTTTCAAAGGACCTGGAAATCATTTTAAACTGTCAAGAAATTTAAATAAGCGAGGTTCGTATTATCAAGAGTCGACTTAACTCTGAGACCAGCTGATAATCAATTGTAAAATGATTTATAGCTTTCAAGTATGCATTATTCGATTATTGGAATATTTTGGAAACAAAAATAGACATATATTCGAATATGAAATGACAGGTCCAGTACCCGATAAAATACACTTTCTTTATTATTCATGAACATAAACGTCTACTACAATTTTCCAATTTAGATCATTTTCTTAAAAGTAAACTTAGTTCTTTTAAACTTATTTTTTTATGCTTATTATAATATTATTTCTAATAACAATATTGCTTGGTTTGCTGATGAATTTCAACTGCAGTTGTCATGTTTCAGTTGTTGAAAGATCAATTATATATTGAGATTTTAACAGACATGATTAAAGGTTTATTTCAGACAAGATTCATTTATGTACTTAAATTAATTAGCTCCTCACAGTTGGAGATTCTTTCTTACTGCCCATTAATTATATGATACGAAGAGGTACGATTACATGGGAAACAAAACATTATTTTCTTCTTTTGTAAAATTAACTAAAAAAACAATTTCAGACTTATAAATTAACTATATATTCACATATCCAATTTGTTGGTGTTTGATTTGGCTTCATAAGTTTTGTTTCTTCTGGTATTTTTTTCTTCTTGAATTGTTCGCAGTGATGTTGTCTTCAATCAAACTCAACATGTCCAAAGAAAGAAGGAAACAACCAAAGAAATATATAACACATAAATACAACTCGTATGTTTACTCCAGTTACAGTTGTTTAATGTTCGATGTTGCTAAATGAACACACAGCAATAAGAAATAAAAACAAATGAAAGAAGAAAAAATTAACCCAATTATGTCCATAAGCAATGTAATCAAAGTGGAAGACAACACAAGCCAACAACCAACAACCAACAGCCAGCCATTACATACGAGTACGAGCACTCTTGTACAACATTTTCAAACAAACCAGATACAAAAAAAAAGAAAAAACTTACACACATTCTATAGACTTGAATGCATACTTATTTATGTGTATGTAGCACGTTTAAGGAATCAAATATATCGTAACATACACTGCCTCATCATACACCACCGGTCGTCCAAAGATTTAATTTAATACAAGTTTTGCCGAACAGAATGATGTATGTACATACGTATGGAGCAACAAGAGCAGCAAACATTATTGATCGGACAACAGCAATCATCATACGTATGGATGTACTCACTTAAATAAGAGTCTATATAAAATTTATTTACCAACAACCTGATCAAAGCATATTCGCACACACACAAAAACACATATGCATATACGAGTATATGTATGTATTTTAGAGTACATGCCTATGTTGGTGTTGTTGCTGCTTTTGAGAAAGGCCAGAACTTCCGTCTTGTCGAAATGTGGGTCATACATATTATGAATGTTGTTGATGTATGTGTGTACATACATACATGTTTGTATATATACATATATATATGTATGTATATATTTTTCATTGTTTTACCCTACACCACACTCGAGGTCAAGGTGTTGTAAGTTAGCATTGTTCTTGTTTGAGGTTATTTCTGCAAAATTTGTGCAAATGTTAACGCATTGACCCCGTACTAATTTGTGTTTATTAGCAAACAATAGTTTATGACTTATGACACAAATTTCATTGCATTTATCTGCATGCATTCATATGTACATATATTGACATTTTAAAACTAAAATGGAAATAAATTGAGTGATTCTGATATCACTCTTTTTTGTATAACGTTAAGATGTGTCTAAGACTTACATCGGAAACTGCCATGATAGGTGAACTTAAGCGTTTACCACCAACCTGGTGATGCACACCCAGAAAGGCATTTGTGTGGCATCCCCAAAACCGAGAGCATTCGCCATCATGAGAAATGTCATCTGGTGAATAACAAATGTACGTAGAACACACAGAAAAAAATACCAATGTAAAATCACCATGCAAAAATTTTGATTTCAAAATCATATTAAATTTACAAGAAATAATATGTTTCTTTACGTGTGTTGGTGTTTATTTGCTTTGTTCACAGCTGCAATACACTTTCGTGCTTAGTTGTGTGAGTTATTTTTGTATTGTTGTTGTTTTTTTGTTTGTAAACAGCTGACAGACTGCTGCTGGCTGGTAGGCAGTGCACTAGTCTTGTAGTCGGAGGATCGCAGGTTCGAACTCTGGAGAAAAGTAAAAGTGTCTTATATTTTTTTCAACTAAAACTATTCAAATAAATTTTATGTTAAACAATCAATTTAATAATATTGAGTTCCGAGTTCAAATCTTGACCGGGGAAGCCAATTTATATACTAACAAAAAATTTTCTGATGCCTTTACCAAACAGACATAATGCATTAAATTAAATTCATATTGTTTCCACTTGAAATAATTTTTATTCAACATTGTTCTTCGTGTTATTTCAGTATCGAATTTAAGTTATTCCAACTTGAAATTAGTTTGATACAACATGATTCTTCATTTTAATTTTGATAGTATGTAAATGTTAAATCAACGTGAAATAAAGTCATTTCAAAAGAAAAAATTTTCTTTGAAAATTACTATAAATCATGTTCGATTAACATGAAATACATATGAAACAAAGTCATTGCCGAAAAAGATTAAATTAATCTTGTTTATGTAGATGTTAAGTTCAAAATTTTCTGTGTGAACAGTGTTTGGTAGACCGCGTCTAACCAACCACTAGTATTGGTCAAATACCAGACGTCGAAGATCATTCTCCAAGCGATTTTACAGCAACCATGGCCAGTACGTGTGTTTCTCCGAGGCAGCGACTGTGATTGCTTACAGCTGCTTGGTGTCCTCTCGAAGAAGATCTCACCAGTCACCGCACTCAGCATCAGTCTTCTTAAAGTAGGAGATTGGAAAGAAGTCCCTAAATTTTCCGATGGCAACCATCATCTATGAATGGGTTATTTTCCATTAAAACTCTTAGAGGTGGATCAGCAGCTGGACCACCGATGACCAGTATCAGACCTTGAATCACCCTCCTCGAAAGGCGTCCCTTCTATAGGATTTTTAGCTCATTGCAATTCAAAGTTACGCTATACCCTTTCTAGGTACGTAGAAAATGTACTTCCTTTAATGGACTGGCTAAAGGTAGGAGCTTAAATCATATACAGTACAAATGATTATATTTAAATAAAACAATGGAAAACTTTGAAAGTATTTTATAAATATCCTTCAGTTCTGGCTGGTTTCATCAAGATCGGGCAAGTTCAGACAGGGCCGCTCTGCCAATGTTACAAAGAAAATGTCCAAATAAAATTATTGCAAGAAACTCAACATATCGATGGCCTCTCCGGTATTCACAGCATATTTTTTCTTATCGGTTTACTGTAAGGAGAAGGATTATAAATATAAACCATCAACTTCAAATAATTTAAAATGGTAAATTCAATGGATAATTGGAGCGATTCCGACCTCAACTCTGCAGGCAGTCATGAACAACTTTTTGCTAAGCTGTCACACATTTAAAATGAATTATTTTTGAAAAGTATTAAAAATATTTAATAAAAATAAAGCTTTATATCAAATGGAATAGAAATCAATAAATTATAAATTATTAAACTTTATTTAAGTGTATTTCTGTAGTAAAACTGATCAGCCACCTTGTATTAAGGTTGCGAAAAATATTTTTGGAAACATTTTCTAAATAGCGGATAGTTCAAAATAAATCAAAATTACAGTGTACTGACGTCAATTAAACTTTAATTTTTATAAAGAGCCTATTGTCTAAGCTTACCTTGTTGAGCCATTAGGCTTCTTCCATTCAGAAATTTATACTTCGATAAAAAGATAAAAATAAATAAACTTTATGCTTAGACAGCTCTCAATTTGACAAAAAATTGATGAAGGACAATCTTAGCGACTTCATTCATTTCATTAAATTTTGGGCATTCAAAGAATTACAATTTAAAAAAGTACTAATTAATTTAATTGTGTATAGCATATTTCTGAATCGGTATTAACTAAATTAGTACTTTCATTAGCAAAAAAAAAAATAAAGAAAAAATAAATAAGAATGTACAAAATAAGCACAACATTTTCGCGGTTTTTTAAAGGCGATTCATACATGTGTGCAAGTGCAACTCTCAAAATTAAGCCAAGTAGCAAAACAAACGCATCTATAACCCAAAAAGCCATATATAAAGTTTAATGCGGACTCAAACTAAAAAAAGACAAAGCTCAATACTCAATACTCAACCACAAACCATTATACAGAATCAAGTCAACAAAGTTATTTTTTATTTTAGTTTTTGAAGGAGAAGGTGAAGAAGTTAAAAAAGACTACAAACATGGTGCGTGTCAAGTGCGTTTGCGTTCTACATTAATTTTAGTTCGAGTACATCAAAAAGGAGCATAAGGCTTGGTATTTCTTCTTATTCCTCAGCTTCAGCTAAAGCCATGTTTATTTTGTTCATGGCTCGCTCCCCTTTGACTCTTTGCAATGATCGAGTGCATGTTTAATGATGCAGCTTGCAACAAGTGCAACAAATAACGTTGTCGCATCAATAAATTAAATGCATCGAGGTACAAAATCAACAACAGCAGCAAGAAACCAACAATAATAAAAACAGCAACTGCAATACTAAAATCACATTCTATAACAAATGAAATGTACAAAACAGCCCAACAAGCATCCGCATCGAGTCATTTTGCCGTGATTAAATCTCTGAATGATGAGTGCGAGTGAGTGTTTGAGATGCCAATAACAGCAACAGGTTCTTCTGTTGTATTTCCCTGTTGGTGTTTTAGCTGTTTAATTTTCTTTTTTTCTTGTGGGCCTCTTCTGAAGAAGATTTTCAGATAAAAAACAGCAACAACAGCACGAAAAGGAAAAAGCAACGTGATTAAGTTTAATAAGAAATTTAAAAACAATACCAAAGCAGAAAAAGTCAAAGAATACAATTTGGAGTTGAAAACCTTATCATTAATTCCGTCAATGTAAAGCTTTGTTTTTGCTTGCGTAGTTGGAGTCTGGTGGTACAGTGGTCCTGAAGAGGTTTGAAATGGCTGCAAGTGTATGTTAAAGTTTAAAAAATTTATTTGCTGTGGTTAAGCATATCTAGATGCGTTTTGTTGCTGCTCAAGCAACTCATCAGTAAATTCAAAAGGGATTATAAAATCCCAATGTTTAAAAATAAACTCGCAATAAATTAATAATAAAACAACAATCATAGTAGGATAAAAAACTTTTTCAAAAACAGATATCGAAAAGGATTCTAATCATCGTTCTTAACTCGTCCAAGCTTTATATGAGATTGCTAAAATACAATTTTTTTTAAAAGGACCTTCCAATAGGAGGTTTCTTTTTTAATATTTATATACCAGTAAAAATTGTAATAAAAAAAAATGTCAGCTAAATGGACGCCACGGCTATGATTGTGGGACCATTTTATTTTCATATAATTTTCCATAACCCATTCGCATATTTGTGACTGCACGAACAACATCTTTGAGGTCCTGAATCTATTGTGGGCCTATACCTTGTAACATATACCTAATCATTCATATAAACCTCCAAAAAAGTATAAAGGTCTTAAGTCACAACTTCTCTGTGGCCGCCTATTTTCGAAAACACTCGATGAGGACCCAATCAGCAAACACAAGATGTTGTTGGTGGTTGGTAGATATGAGTTCTTGCCTAAGTTTTCATACAAAACACCGTGTAACTTGTGGAAGGCGGAATTCTAAAGATCGATGATAAATAAAGAAACCTGGCTTTTCCTCAATACTATGGGCTACTACAACAATATTCTCAGTTATTCTTGAGCGAAGTACACGAATTCGATTCTTCACATCACTAACTTTTTCCCAGAAGGTGCTTTACGACGACCCAAAATTTGTTTAGTTTTGTGAACCATTTTTGAAGGGGGATTTAAATAATAATCTGTGACAATAAGGAAAAAGTGATTGAGTCATATTTTACTGTTCTGCAGGAGAGCACTTTTAAGCTTTCAAGTCTATTTTCAGAAATTTATATCTTTTACAGTTGAACTGGGAAATTCTCTGTTAAACTTTATTTTTTTTAAGCAAACATCCTTATTGTTCCAAATGAGATTAGAAGTCTAAAAAAGATAAGTCGCAAGTCATAGTGCTATAACTTCCTGAAAAATCACACAAATTAGTTGAGATTTTGACCAGATTACGGAGGTTTCATTAACTCAAAAGCAGCTTATCTCGACTTAAGAACTTTTTCCTTTTTGCCACAGATATTCAAATACATAAATTCAATGCCTTCTTGAAGCATATATCGTTCCATTTTTATGAATGGTGTAGTTTTCACTTGCCCTGTATCAAATGGTTACAGATGGAATCATGATAACTTTTAAAAGGGCGGGCTATCCAAATGTACCGTCTTATTGGCATACCCTGTAATAATAGAAGCTTTCGTAAAAGAGTTTAATGTCAGGCTCAAAGATTCACACGTAAAGTTCGCTTTGACAAAGTATTTTAAATTTTCTATGTACGACGAAGTAATTACACGTAACAAAGGAAAACACGAAAGAAACGAACGAAGAATAAAGCAACTTTGCTGAGAATATTAAGGTCTTCTTTTTTCCCATCTCTCCTAAAAACCCCAAGACTTCGCAAAGTAAAGCTTACGTGTGTGTGGACACAGACCAGATAATAAATCTTATGCACTTTTGATAGATGTAAGAGTTTCTTTGGGGGAGAGAATTGGATCAAATACGTAGTATGTCTTCCGTTCTATTAGCTCGATAGTGATAATACACGTTTTACCTTACGGGTCATGGGCTTGGTGAAAGAGATATTATATTTCTTTACACTACAATATTTGCAAAATAAGGTAAGTCTTGCAATTAATATTGATCGGTAATGAGTTTGCTTTGAGGTCAGCGCCTCAAGATAGTTTGATGACAATGTTTGATTTAACTCCCTTGAAGTTTCTTGGCATTGTATTTCTACCAGTTTTAGTCAATCAGCGAATTTAAAACCTGGCCTTAGTGAATCTTAGGAAAGTACTGAGCAGGACTACATGGCTTTTGCCATGAAATTTTGACAAGTTATTGTGAGTCGTGATACAAAACTGGAATGACTAGAAATAAATTATTTTATTCAAGGAGTACTCTCAACATTTATACGTAAAATCTATTAAATTGCTCCTGGATTTAAAAATAAACTGTAACAAGCGGTGCTTCAAGGTTGGCGTCATCTGCCTGGTGGAGATAAAAAACGTACGGACACGCGTAATTTTCAAACCCTTTTACTACCAGAGCTAAGAAAAGCGTCAGATTAGATGGTACCCAAAACGTACTTTGACAGAGCTTTCAAAGACCGTCTCTCGTCCAAAAAGTAATAAATAAATAGTAAACGTTTATGTGTCAGAGTCAAAACTGATGGACAACGAGTGTCCTAACCGATGGTGAAAGTATATTTCAGGCTGGCTGGAATACATGTCATAAGAGAGGTGAAATGAAATACTTTAGAGAAAATCGGCATTTTTGTCGACAGTCAGGAAGCACTTCTGGCACTAAGACTACTTGAGGGCTCCTCAATTTTCGTTGATCAATGTGTGTGTAGTTGGGCTTTCAGTATACTTATCTGTATTACTGCTGAGTACGCGTAGAGTCGCAAAGAAAAAAGAGAATGTTGCCATGCTTCCTTGATAAACGCTCAGAACAAATAAAAATTTGGAGGAGTATCTCGCAGTTGGTTGCAGTATTGACGGGCCACTAGGTGACAGGCAGATATATCCTATAATACATTTTAACACAACCGTCAAGAACAGAATTTATAAGAGACAGTTTCTAAACTGCTCCAGGATATAAATTTCTGGTAAAAAGACATACCAAAAGACTTAGCGGAGATATCACAGATTGGTATAGGGGACCACATGCAGTATCTCAAGGTAGCGGTTTGGATCTAGTACGACTGATCACTGAGTATAGCTGTGTCTGTGTCTGTATCTGTATCTGTATCTGTGTCTGTATCTGTATATGTATCTGTATCTGTGGCTGTATCTGTATCTGTATATGTATCTGTATCTGTATCTGTAAGTGTATCTGTATATGTATCTGTATCTGTATCTGTATCTGTATCTGTATATGTATCTGTATCTGTATCTGTATATGTATCTGTATCTGTATTTGTATCTGTATCTGTGTCTGTGTCTGTATCTGTATTTGTATCTGTATCTGTATTTGTATCTGTATCTGTGTCTGTATCTGTATTTGTATCTGTATCTGTATCTGTAATTGTATCTGTGTCTGTATCTGTGTCTGTATCTGTGTCTGTATCTGTATATGTATCTATATCTGTATCAGTATTTGACACTCCTTACGCAAATACATATATGTATGTCAGGATAATTTGGGTGTAAAGGAATAAATGTATACAGTATAATAAAAGTTAAAATTATTCAGCAAGATAAGCCCTAGAGAGGCCAATACTATACAACAGTCAGATAGTAATAGTTCTACAATATTCAAAACTCACTTGATGGCATCACGAAGTCTTCAAAAGGAAGTCTCTTGGTTAGTATCATCATTTTGTGTATTTTTACGACCGTCAATTTGTAGTATTGCTTTATGTATAGGCTTGACTTAATATTCAGTGACACATCTAAAACCACTGTACTCACTTGATTTTGGCGTACAACTTGGCCTTATCCACATGCTCCCTTACTTCTTTCTACTTTAAGCGATTCCTGTTCCACCAACAACGTCAACATTGTCATACATACATACATGCAAGCAATTATTCAATATTATGCTGGCAGTATAATCAAGCCAAAAGTAAGCATACCGCATACCAAACACAACGTGATATGGGCCAACATCAAACGTACTCGTACCATTACGTGAATTACCACGATCCCAAAATATATATATGTACATATGCTTGCATAAAAAGGCTTGACACCCTAAACAACAACAACAACATACAAGCTGTATAATAATTCGAGTACTAACAAAAATTACCAAAAAAAAAATAAAAGATAAAAAGACGAAAACTTTATATTAAAAGAAAATTAATCTTTGAAAAAGTTAAATTATTGAATGCGATGCGTTTATTGGATTGCGATGTAAAAGATACAGAAAGCATTAAAATAAATACAATGCGTATGACTGGATAAAAATGCATTAACAAAAAGTCATAAGTATGAGTTCGAGATTTTTTTATTTTTATTGACTAAATTTTAATTTAATTATATACCATACGTTTTGTGTTTTTGCATTTCTTTCGTTATCGACTATTTTTTTATTTGCTCTAGAAAAATTATATCGTGTGACCAAATTGAAAAGAAAATTTAAGATACTTTTAGTTTACAGGAATTCGATTACAATTTCAAAATCGAAAGTTATCGATATAATACGACTTTTTTGAAGCTTTTGTATAAATAAAATAAATTTTTTGCGAGTAGTAAGTCATATGGTGGTTTAAGCAATATAGAATAGAAGAAAAGTTGAGATAAGTTAAGTTAAGGTCTCTGAGTTTTTCTTTAAGCCCAGTAGAACTTACGGAAGGCTAAGCTGTCGAACGAACTCTCATATTGAGCTCATTTTTTGATGATCAGTATGCTCCCGCAAATCATCCTAAATAGGTGAATTTGCAACAACGCTATCAAATTATCCAAACTTACTTTGAAAATCTGCATCATTTTGGGCAACTTATAAACGATGATTTTCATGGCACTCATAATCGTTCATCTAAGCAACTCATCTGGATTTGTCAATAAATAACCAACAATAATAAACCAGTCTACAAAATACTCTACAGACTCCATTACATCCAGCAAAATTAATAGTTTAGTGCAGCTTAAGGGCTGGTGGCACCATTGGACATCTTATCAAAACTGAAGCAGGATCTCGCGTTACAGTAAAGTGAGACCGTTACCGCACCATGATAAATGATTTGTTGTATGAAAATATAAAAAAACATTGATGAGGGCGAAATATGTTTTCAATAGGACGGTGTTACGTGCTACACGGCGATCGCCTTGTTGAAATAATAATTTGGCGATAAGTTGAGTTCGAGAAATGGATATGTCAAGATCGTACGATTTAACACCTCTCCATTATTTTTTGTGGGTTTATATGCCCCAAGTAATTTTTAAAATATTGATCTTATGTATTTACTTGGGTTATTTTTAATAAAGAAGTTCTCTCCTTTGATACGTATTGAGTGAATTAAGTCATTTTCATGATGCCAAGTAAATCTAATTTTTTATTTGTTCTTCTTAATAAGTGCAAAGGAATGAAGTTTTCGTTACTTTTATCCGGAAAATCTGAAGTCCGAAAAACCTCATCATCACCCAGGGAAAGGCCAAACATTGCCGAAAAATTATTGTATTATGTATGAATAGCTGTAACACGCAGTCGATGTTTCTCTAATATACGACAGTGAAACTAATATGGGCGTCTGCTCTATTTTTCTGGAAGATCCGCCACACAATAAGAACACCATGTACTGTATAGGTCAATGGCGCTTTCTTCTTTATGTTGCAAACAACAAATGAAGACTTTTGGAAAAACACTCGGACTGGATGTATAGGTTCGATAGTTCTACTAAAGGGTAACAAAACTCTATACTCAGTTTAGCAATTTTGGTGACCATTTTTTTTTTAAGGGACTCCAATGAAAACAGAAAACAGTCTCTCCTCAAAAATTGGTGTCATTAGTTTTTGGCAGACTGACAATAACAGACTTTTCCTTTATTAAAACTAGCTATTTATACAAAATTTACACCCCCCCCCCCCCCTCCTTTTCCACAGCACGAACGGTCGCCCTAAATAGAAAATTTACATTAAAAGCCCTAATGTTTTTGAGTGATTTTAAGCAGGACTAATTTTTTAATCGGTCTTAAGTTCAGTATTTTCAATTCTTATTGAGGGAAATATTTTTTATTAGTTAATTCTAAATAATAAAAATTATTTCATTCAATAAGAATAGAAAATACTGAACTTAAGACCGATTAAGAAATTATTCCTGATTATTCATTCTAGTTCAATTAAATTTATGCCTCACTTTTTTGAGGGACTTTCATAAAAATTTTCTGACTTATGGAAACAATTTAATAGATGCAACATTAATATTTTACTCGTAATCTAGATTTTGTTTCAATTTAAATGCAGACTTAAAAATTAATTTTCTTGTACCAACTAGACAGTAAGCTATTTCCTTAATATTATTTAGCTTTTGCCCAACTTTTTGCATTTTGAAACATCGACATTACACAATTTATTAAGAATTTAAAAATTGACCAATAAAATGAAATGTTTACTGCAGCATTAGCAAATTAGTGCAATGTACGAGGTTTCCTCAATTCTGATTCACACTATGTGGTTTGTATACCAGTTGGATCAAAATGTCAAAATCTTAAATGTACTTGATCTATTCTATTCGAACACCAGTATTCTAAGCTCTGTAACAATATATAAAAAATTAAATTTTTAAATTGCTTAAAATATCAAAATTGTAATTGTTATAACTAATTTTGTTATTTGCCACCAAATTCAGAATAAAGGGGTAAGTTTTGTTATAAAATCCATTGTATTTTGTTGTACTCGTATTCATTAGGTTACTAGACAGTAAGCGACAGCGACTTGTAGACCATTATTAAAGAGCGCATATGTGTATATGCATATAATTATTTTTTTATCCAAATAAAAATATAATACTTCATGACATCGATTTCATGTAGAGAGGAGTAGAGAGGGTTTCAAAATGAGATTTTATTATTTAAATAAAATACTGATATTGCAATATTAAATGCATACGTATCAATCCAGGAATACGATATTTATCCATTTTAGAACTTTTTATGCATTTTGGCATCGATTTGTTAGTGCATATTTTTGCATATTTTACCCTTTAGAGCATGTTTTGCATATTTCAATCTATTCCAAATTTCAACTTAAACAGCTGTAACATGTGTATTAACATCCAAACTGGACGTTAATTTCAATAAAAATTGGTTTGGCCATTGTGACGAACTCTGCTCCGATTACATCAGTTCAGGTTGAAAGAACATTTTTTTGTTTATTGTAATATTTTAGGGAATAAGAAGGGAACTTAATTTATATCCTTAGACATGTCACCATGTGGGACCGATGATAAACTACATAGTGTGAGTTTTTGGGAAAAACTCACACTATGTAGAGGAAGAGAGTGTCATTAAGGCACGTGGGAGGGCCGCATAAAGCTAAATCAGCTAAGCAACACGAATAGGGACACACTCTCCTGGGTTTCTGGGCACGCCAGAGTGAAAGGAAACCGAAATGCAGATAACCTGATCGGGAGTGTTGTATAGCACACCCACTAGAACCGTTCTGTGGACTCAGACAGCATAGAATCCGATAATAAACACATATCGATATAGATCAAGAATATCAGGGATAACCTACGCTTCAATCTGCCTGAATTGAGGCATGCAAAGCTAATGATTGCAACCTAAAGCAAATTCGTTTTAAAGCTCTAATGTCGTTACGTAGAAACAATGTGAGAATGCTCACCGGCCTCCTGACAGGCCATTGGAGATTGAGAAACCACCTGGCGTAGAGCAATGGTAATCTTGAAACTTCTCAGGAAAGCAGGTCTAGATGACAGGCTCTAGATACAATAAATCATTTCGGTCACAGTGCCCTGTGTTTCCCGCACAATTTAATTCATTCATTCATGAAATGGTAGATTTAAATTTTAATACCAAAATGCACAAACTATTTTTGTAACAGTGAAAAAGCGAGTTCGTTGCTTGAGTCTTTTGTTTTCTTTAATCTAGATTCTGGAATATAGAGCCATAACCGCTAAAATAGCTTAAGCGACAAACTTTTTGAAATTTTTGACTATTTAATTTAGCAAATAATCGATTTTAGTGAAAAAATGAAGTTCGAATATTATGTCGTTTAAGCTTTTTTCGCGCACGATATATTGTTTAAAATTTCATTAATTTTTTTTTTAATACTTTCATTTATTCAAATTATACATGCATGTGTATGTATGTTTGTATGTATGTAGTTATTGGAAACAATAAAACTTCTCTAATGATTAAACTAATTCTTTTGTAGTTTTTTTGTAAGCGATTAAAAAATTATTATAGAAATATAAGAAAGATATAATAAAATTGCATGTGTCACAAAAAACAAGTTGTATTATAAAGCAAAAATTATTTACGACTTAAAAAAATTGCTCACAACTAAGTCATTCGTTTGGTTTTAATTTATTTCTTTCATTTGAATAAAAATTATTTAATTTCCTTTTGTTCTAAATTTGACCGACTTTAATAAATTAAAAATATGTATCAGCGAAATGTTTTTGTATTTGTATGTAAAGAAACATAAATAAATAAGACTATGATACACATAATGGAACTAATTTAAATACTTATGAAAAATGAAAATAAGGCTAGAAATAAAAAAAAAATAACAAATGACTGTGAAAAATAAAAGTTAAAAGCAAAACAAGAACCATAACAGATTATCAAAGTATCCATTGTTACTTCTGGTTGGTTGTTTTGGGCCTGAACCCAGTTAAAATTAAAAAACAAGTGCCTGTTTTACTGCATATATTTGCTAGGAGTGACTTAAATATATTTCTATTCACAGGAAAACTTTGTAAAAAATCTTTTATAATGTGTGGTTTTTTTAAAAGATTTCGGATTTGATTTAAAAAAAGACACATGCAATTTAGAGAAATGTGTGATATCTTTATTTGAGTGGGTAGAGCGATCTGTATAATTCAATATTTAAAGATGATTTCACGTAAACGTTGACCGCGGCTACGCCTGAAATGGTTCATACGCTGGGTCCAATTTTGTCATACTCTCTTCAACATATCGCCCGGTATCTCACGAATAAATTCTTCAATACTGTCTTCTAGTGCGTCAATTATTGCGGGCTGATTCTTTAGACATGAGCATTAACATAGCCCCACAATAAATAGTCTGAAAGTGTTAAATCACACGATCTAGGCGGCCAATTGACCGGCCCCAAACGCGAAAGAAACTGTTCACCGAATTTGCCTCTCAATTGGGCCACTATTTCCCTTGCTGTGTGATTTGCGGCACCGTTTTGCTAAAACCACATGTCAGCCAAGTCCAGCTCTTCCTTTTTTAACAAAAAAAAAATAGTAACAGAAGTCCAATTGCTGCGAATGACGCCCCTGTGGCTGAGTGGTAGCGATGCTAGCCTCTCAGTCCAGAAGTTGTGGGTTCGATTCCCACCTTTGTCCCTGGGTATTTTCCGCAAACAAGCTAATCGCTTCTGCGGGTTGTATTTTTTTAATAAAAAAAAGCATGTGTAGTCGAACCGATAATTCACGGTCATCAACAACACTGGAGGATACAGCAATGACATTTTCCTCTATCTGCACTCTATAAAATGCGTATTGGTGGCTTAATGTTCAATTACGTGATTTTGATGCGAAACTAAGTCACAAGATTCCAAATAGCCCCCGCAGAAGATCGCCCAAGCTGACCATAAAATGGAGCAAGTACACTGTGCACTTTCTTAAACGAGCATGAATTTTGATAATAAAATTGAATAATCTGCAAGCGTTGTTGATTTGTAAGTCGATTGATTCATTGTTAATTATAGACCAAACTGAACATCTTTAACAGAAACATGATACGCGAACACACCCTTTAATTACAAAATCTAGCCTTTGATCCACTTATATCTATTTCTTAGCCTTGCTGTGAATGCTGGTTTTTTCCGTTAATTCACTTTTTTCCATTTTCTTCTCAAATCAAGGACATAATTCCTGCACACGTGATCGAAATTGCATTCGAGTAGAAATTAATTTCGATAGCAAGAAATTTTCCGATGATGTCACTCGATACCTAACGAATCGAGTTTTCGTTTCAGTGTTGGAAAAAGGCAAATAAATTCATTTCACAACACTGAATAAACTGTAAGCAGAGAAACATATGTTTGTATGTATGCATGTATGTGTGCAAAAACATACGAGTATGTACATATGTACGTACATACATACGCATATACATAAATGTTATTTTCATTTTTATTTAATTAATAACAATAATAATTAATTAGTATAAAGCCAGAGGATAGAGCACTAGCCACATTTTCGATTCCTTTATTGGTTGATCAGAAGCAGTTAATTTGTTATTTAGATGCTCCCAGAGTTGGTTTTTTATTTTCCTTGACGACTGCTGGGCAAAGCATTATTTGCCAAATCAGTGTGCTTTGTTATATTTAAAGTCAACTAGAAATTCATTATATTTGTCTGTTTTTATACGTACAGTTGTGCATATATTCATATATAAATAAATAAGTAAAATATTGAATTTACATTTTCTTTTACTTCGGGTTTTCTATGATAAACGTTTTTTGGAATGCATTTTTGCTTGCTGCCATTAGAAATTTCGATATCTGTTATTCGAAATCGAATGAGAAAATCCCAAAAGTTAAAAAACTCGCACGTTCTAGTAATAACTCGCTTGCGGGAATTAGGCCCCAGGTAATAATTTGCACAAACTAAATGACGCAGCTTGTTCAAAAGTTAACATGAGTCAACTGATTTTTGACAGGAGTGGAGTGGGAAATTCGAAAAGTTTCGGAATTACTGAAACGCCTTAGGTGGGAAACAGCTTTCTTAGAGTAAGTAATCTTAAGCTAACGAAGGTGTTTGAATACTACTTAATTTATTTTTATTTTATTTATTTCATACATATAAAAATGAACGTTTGTTTGTATGTCCTTTATGCGCGACTAAATCGGTCATCCGATCGCGATGAAATTTGGTGCACTTAGTCTGTACAAAACAAAGAAAGGTTCAAAGCTGTTACTTTGTTTAAAACTAGGACTAGGGGGGTGATACGGAGAAAATGTCTGCCCCCCCGTCCTCGAAACGTTCAAACCGAATTTAATGAAACATAGATAGATCTGCGTATAAAAAGTCACATAGGCTATGTAAATTTTTAAAACTAGGACTAGACTTTAAAATAATTGTTTCGCATAGCTGTGCTCTTCCTGAAACATTTTCCATTACTTTTCGCAATATTTTTTAGCATTCGAATTTATTTCAGTTATTTTATATTTTATTTTTAAGCACCCCCAAAAATAAAGAGTCTGTAGGGTTTCAGTTTAAAGAATACAGCCTCTTGAAGTAATGCTTTCATCGAAAATGTTGCGGAGGTTTTCAAGATAAGTTTAAATTAGTTTAGTTAATTGCTTAGTACTGTTACTTTCCATTTTCATTTATTTCAGTTTTCCTTAAATTAATCTACAAAATATTTAAAGAAATCTTGTTACAACAATGAAATTATTGACAATTTAAGCTGTTTATGTTTACCCTGAAATGATTCTGGGAAGTTGAGCATCACGCTGGCCAAAGTGCTTGCAACTGCTCTTCAGCCCTGAATGAAATAGTCGGAAGTAAATGGTTATTAAGAATATAGTTTAGGCTAGATAAGGTTGCGTAAGGGTGGCTGTAAGAATCCCCAACCTACTTATATCATTCTAGTGGGTGGTAATGCCACGGAGACTCTGCTTAAGAAAAGTCGAACAGGTTGAAGTTTAACTCCATTCTCTTCCTTGCTAGTCCAGGGCGATGTCACAGAAACTATTCTACCATTTATTCTTCATCATTGTATTCCACATTTCATTGTATGAGACAGTGTCCGATAAACAAGAGATATAAAACCCATATTTGGTTCCTATTTCTTGAAATCCAAGGAACCGTATTGTTCTTATTTAGTTGAATCCATAATTGCCGTTTGATCATGAAGTAATTCCTTAGGCCACCTTACATTTGTTTCTTCGTCAGTCTGGCGCTTAAATCATCAAACAGAATTGCGGCATAAACACATTTTGCATACAAATTGACACAAAAAAGTAGTCACAGAAAGCAGTCGAGAGATAGAATCTATTTTACTTTGACAGCGTTTTTTCTTATGCTCTGACATATAAATAATCATTCTCTCAAAAATGTTACCATACTTGCAATAAGCTGCATACATTTTGTAAACAAAATTACAAAGAAAAATAAACACAAAAGAAAATAAAACAAAAATTATAGATCGTTTGAAGTTACTGCCGTAGATTTTATTATGGGCTTTATTAATTTGTCAGCGATTTTTCTGAAGTTGCAGACTTTATTTTGTTTCATCATAAAGTCTAAATAACTATTTAATATTACTTGAAAAAACAAAGCGAGAGAGAGAGAGAAAAAGTTTACTACTTGACGATTTATTCTGAAAATTTTCATGATGCTGTGTGATTTTAAGCTTCTTGTTATCAGAGCTTCCCTTTAAAGCCTGGTACTCTGTTCACAATTTCGTGCGAAATGCTGTCAAACTACATATAAAAGTATTTGGTGTGAAATATTTGCGAAATAAATTCGCAAAAGTAGTACTCTGTTATTGTTGTGAAAAACACGTAAAATCATGTCTTTCTATGCAAAATTAGTCTGGCATCATTTTAGTTTAGCTGCGAAACAACATGAGCAGTGCTTTTTTCGCACGGAATTTTAACAATGTTGCATACTTTCAAGGAATAAAAGCAAGAAATTTATAAAAAAAAACCGCGAGTTGGGCTACATTTAGTGCATGTCAAATTTTTCACGGGAAATAATCAATGGTGCTGAAAATTTTTCACAACTTTGAACAGAGTACCAGCCGTAAGCGAGAAAATTATAATGTCGAGCGCAAGAATTTGTTAAAGAATATTTAAATCGTTGGCATTCCTTCGAGTTAGAAGTAATATCTTTACTCCGCAGCACTAATGCCAAACCCCTTTTGAAAACTTAGCTTGTAGAAATAGACATACATACTTTTTATAAATTACTTTCTACGTATAAAATAATAGTATTTTGTTAAATTTTGCTCTACAAATTCTTGCTTTTACCTTAGAAATAAAACAATATTTGTCTTTTTATTCTGTCACAGTCTACCAAAAATCATAACGAAAGAAAACAAATTGTTCTTTCACTTTCTTTAGTGTAGCAAATGTTTCTGACTAAACTGACAAAAGAAACACAGCGGTAACGTGTTGTAGGGTATTTGTGATTGTGAGCGCCGAATTGGAGTCAGTATACAAACAATGTTAATGACAAAATGCCTAAAAAATATTTAAATTACTTAAGCTTGTTTTTTGTTTGTTGCTGTTGTACATAACGAGGTTTGAATTTATCAGACACATGCACACACAGAAAAAAAGAAATAACTGCACATACTTTGTTTGGTTAACAAAGAGAAAGAGAGAGAGGGAAACACAGAAACAAGCTTAAAGGTAAGAAAAGAGAAATGCTAAAGAATAGTTAAAAAATCAGTTAACAGAATGAAAAGAATTACTTTAAGTGCAAGACAGACTGACACACAGACTGATGGACAGACAGAGTAACAATAACACTAAATGGCTGCTTGGCTGCTTGTTTGAAAAAAAACAAAAATAAACACTCACACATCTTCAAAGTCGGTCATGAAATCGCAAGTGACCCACTTAAAGCTGACGTGACGGCCACGGAAATAACAAAAACATTGACTTTAAACCAAAACCATGTTGTGTTGCTGCGGTGGTTATTAGTGCGCTATGAAATGCGTTTAATTCCAGCACTCAAACACACACGTAAGAGCTCAGCAATTGTTCAGCAAACTTGCTCTCTACCAATGCCAAAGACATGTGCAAGTGTATGTCTGTGTGTGTTTGGTTTGTTGTAAGGCAAAAAAAAAAAAAAATTAAAACAAAACTAAAGACTTAAACAAGAAACTTGAATTAAGAATTTGTTTTTAATTCCTAAAATTGTTTTTATTTTCTTTCAAAAAACAAAACCACTCGTACAACTCGTCTTTGCAACAAATGCGGACATCAAAATTGTAAGGCGAATAGTAACAGCAGCAGCAACAACAAAAATACCATTGAAAATGCTTTAAACTGCATTATCTTATTTAAGACTTAACCATTCCAGTTGGACAAATATCCTCCACCATAATTGGCCAAAAATATAATTTACTTGGCCGGAAAAATTCAAGACTGGCTGCCGCTGCAACTAAGTACTGGCAAGTAAAATAAATCTTAAAATAGTATAATTTTCCACATAAAACCAAAGACAGGTTTCTTCACTCCATTGCATTATTTTTAAAGCCACCATTTGGTTAAACCCATTATATACTGTTAAAAGTTTTTAAGCAAATGTTGCATTTTAGCAAAGTTACAAAAAGACAAAACATTTAAATATATTGCCATGGTTAAGTGTATTTGTTATTACTTATTAGTTCAGAGCTTGGAAAATAAAATAGACCAATTTTTTCCAGCACTAAAAATAGTTTTATTTCCAAACATAAAAAGATGCAGAAAATCTTTGAAATTATTAAATTGTTTAGAAAATTTCCACGGGAATTTTTCATTTCATTTGTTATCTATTTGTTCTTTTGTTCGTAACTACACAGATGTTAAAAATTTAAAAGGAGTATTCCATGAAATAGCGGAAATCTTAATTTTTTAAATACTTTTGCACCTCCATAGTGCAATTACATATATTCTCATCTAAAATAATTTATATAAATTATAACGAAAAGATACATTTTTGTTTTTCGAAAAACTGTTAATTTTGTGAGACTAACAACAAGTAGACTTTTTAATTTAATTTTACAAAATATTTTTCGAGGTGGCTGTCACTATTATTTGCCAGATAATAATAAATTTTCAGCTTTCAGTTCAAGTGAGTAGTAAGCAGTGTTAAACAGCATCATAATAATGTTTTTGAGGAGAAATTAATTACAAAACTAAGGTAAGTTTATATGTACCACACGTGACGCCTAACACCTTTTTATAATGATAATTATAAACACAGTCAACTGTACAAATTGATTTTCGTTTCTTACAGCTAGTTTAGGCTAGATTAGGTTAGGTAAGGGTGGCAGTCAGAATCCCGGACTTGCTTAGACCGTTTTGCTTCATTGTGATACCACGTAGACTCAAGAGCGCCCATTGTGGCCATTCTCTTTCCTGCCAGACCAGGACAGTGACACAGAAAATATTCTACACTTTTCTTTTCATCGATATCCTGCCAGCTGCGGCTGCGGTGTTCGACCTTTAACCTTTGTGCATGCCTACCTATGAGACAGTGTCTGCATCACCAGTAATTAAACTAAAATAATATGTAAGCGAAGAAGAAAAACTGTTTCGGAAAGTGAGTTAAAAGCTTTAAGAATTACCAAAGACGTATTTAGGCTATTCTGGGGTGGGGGCATTACCCCCCAAAAATTGCTTTTGCTTTACTGTAATTGTTTATTTTAATATTACTAATATAAGTCACCAGTCATAATGTCGTCCAGGAAAATTTTTTAGCTACGCCAATGAGGCTTAAGGAAAGATAAAATGAACTTTGGTCTAGCCGAAAGTCGAGATAATATTTTCCAAGTTTTGTAGTCTGAGACCAAAAAAAAAGTTCCTTATGATCAGGGCAAATGAGTTAAAGTACAAAAAACCTTTTTTTTTGGAATTATTTTGCTACATCGCACGGAAAAGGTGGGGTAGATGGAATTGGCGGAAACATATAGACGAATGTGATGTATGTGCCATCCTTGGAAATTTTGGAAAAAATTGGGTCTGCATCACCATGGAACAATATAAAAGCGATTACTGGAATTTATTTATTAAAAAAGTGGTGGAATGCAGAAAACATTGCTCATCAGTACATAAAACTATATTCAACTATTGATTCTTTTTTATTTTATAGATAAAAAATTGAACTATGAACTAATTTTTTAATAAAAATATCTATTTTAGTTGATTTTTTCGCCAACACCAAGCCTGTTTCCTAGTTATAATTTTCGCCTTAGGCGCACACAATTTTGTTGTGTGATTGTGGCAGGACAAAGTCCCATCCCTAAAAAATGGCAATACGGTACGGACATTTAGTGTCGTTTGCTTTATCATTGTGAGACTTTGTTTTTCGAATTGTTTGTTAATTAATATTTATACAAATGGATAATCGCAAAATTATTCAATTGGCTAGTGCCACCTTGTGTTTATCAATAATAAGAAAAAAATTAAGAAAATCTAAAAAACAGCAAAGAAAGTGGTGGAAAAGACCAGGGCTTAATATGCGCACTACCAAAGGATACAATTGACTAAAGATAATTAAAAATTTGCTTTATCTACAATGATGATTGTTCATTTTTTCTCAAGTCCCATCAAAAATTTTAGTTGACATTTTTAATCAAAAAATATTTTAAAAATTGTTGAGTTTTTACTCCATGCATAACAAAATTTGGTTAGTTAAGTTTGTTGAAAATAAATTTAAATATAAATTTTTTGTTGATTGCTTTTTGATGATATTTTTTTCTGTGTACATACATAACTTAAACACGGGCACCACAACCATGCAAGAAACCATATGTGGCATGACATGATATTATGTAAAACCCACTTTAGGACTCAACGGATTCATATTTTCAATAGTTTGTAATTAATATCAAGGATAAACTAAAGTCCTTTTTATAAAAAAACAAACACATGCACACAGGGCATATCAAATACAAGCATATGGTTAAAGGGATTTTTTACAATGATGTCTTGCGTCAAAAGTGTGCGGAACTCTTTCAAAGTTACTGTTACACAATATTAAATCATGCTTGGCACAAGGTCAAGAGTATAACACACTCGTACACTAATTTAAACACGAGAGTTATTTATATTTTCATGTGGAAGAGAAGATATTTAAATGGTGAAATCAAGGAGTCTCCTTGCTATTGAAATATTTAAAATATTCAAACATTTTTGAAATAATGTACAAAAGAAAATTCGGTGTTAAAGTTAAAACTCAAAATATCTTATGCACATATAAAAAAGTTCCCCTTCACCGTGCAGTTTTTCATACTAAACATTTTTTATTGTTGTAGCGGTAGATGAACGGAAAACTGATGAGACCAATAGATTTAGCAGTACATATTTGGTCTTTGTATTTTGTTTGTTTGTGTCACACACTATAATTTATATTGTCGTGGGACAGGCTGCAATAGTCTACATATTAGTATGTATACAAAATATATGTACTCGTATATAGAAATTATTTTTATCTAAATTAAGTAAAAAATATTCTTAAATTTTTCACCTGTTAATAAACTAATAGAATATTAAATTCAATCCTGTAGTGATTGATATGCAATGAAAGTGGTAAGCCTTTGGAACTAGTTGCCACCTTTTTTTTTGCTGGAATACTAATCATCAAAAAAAAAGTTTACTTTTTTCCCATAGTTCAGTATTTTAATTTTTTTTAATTCATATAATTTTCTAAAGAAGACAAGAAAAATAAACAATCTCTGCCCAATTAGATATACATGGCTACGGTTGAAGTGTGTGCATGGCAATGAAATTAAAAAAGGACAGTTCCAAGGTTGGCAAATCCAGACTTTTTTGATACAAAAAAAAAAAAATTAAATAAAACACTAGTTATTAATTTGACTGCACCCGGTCAATAAAACTTGAGTAGCAATACTCTATTCTTGAATAGCTGTTGTTGTTTTTTACATTTGTTTTCTTTACACACTTCTTACAACTACAATTCGAGCTGAAAAAAAGTCAGCCAATGTAGCCATAGTAAATTAAGAAAATAAAAAACATGTTGACTATTGAGTTCTTGTTTCAACTTTGTTATTTGTTGAGCTTCTCATTTGTTTAAATGAAAGTTTAACATAATAACTCTAGCTGCTCTAAGCAATTTTTGAGTAAAGGTTCCCTAATGATATGCATTAGCAACAGTGAAATGCGCATAGGATACAGCTTAATACAGCCCACAATAATCAATTTCAATGTATTTTTAATAAAAACAAATATTTTACTGAATAAGCAAAATAATAATTTGGGATTATTAGTGAGTTAACAAATGATGGTTAGCCGCGAATAGCGTTTTAAGTGATAAAATAATTAGGGAGTTCACAATAGCATTTTAAAATGTGTCTTAATATTGCAACGTTTCAACTTTAATACTTTAATATGGTCTGGCAAGTTTGTTGTTTTTGTTTGTGTGTAAATCAAATTTATTACCAGGTGGCAAATTTAAAAGTATAAAAAGCTAGGGAATTCATAATGAGTGTATTAAAATTATAATGTGGCAACATTGAGTCATCTTAATTTTTTATTGTGAGCATGTTTGTAGGAATGCTTATGAGAGACTGAATTATTTTCTTCTGTACGTATTAAAATAACAAAATTTGTTAAATTAAAAATTATTGTTGGATAAATTTTTCAAAATAACTTGTGTTCTGCGAAAAATACAAATATTTGTTTACCAACTACAGCTGCGCTGACAGTTTTAAAATGTTTGGTTTAACATTACCATATTGCCATATAGAAAATTACATGCTTTTTATACTTTTAAATTTGCCACCTGGTAATAAATTTGATTTACACACAAACAAAAACAACAAACTTGCCAGACCATATTAAATTATTAAAGTTGAAACGTTCTATATGACAATATGGTAATGTTAAACTAAACATTTTAAAACTGTCAGCGCAGCTGTAGTTGGTGAAAAAATATTTGTATTTTTCGCAGAACAAAAGTTATTTTGAAAAATTTATCCAACAATAATTTCTAATTTAACAAATTTTGTTATTTTAATACGTACGGAAGAAAACAATTCAGTCTCTCATAAGCATTCCTACAAACAGCGATGCCAACTATTTGTAACCCAAACGCGCTATTCCCCTTCGCAAAACGCGCTAGAACGCGCTAAGTTGCAGCATTATCAACTATTTATTGCCAAATCGCGCTATTTTCCTACGCGCTAAATTAAATTTTAATAAAATTCGATGTATTTACATGTGTATTAGTAAATACAATTGATTTTTTAGTAGCTCTTTTCAGATTTTATAATATTGTTTCTTCGAAATTGTATCCTAAACAATTAAAATCATTTAATACAGAATCAGAATTGCCTTCCAAATAATCGAAATCCTAAGTTTTTATTTTTATTTTATATGTCAAACTTTGTAACAACTTATAGGTATATAAATTGTCGAATAGTTTTGCGATTCAAATGCTTTCTGTACTTCAGCTAGAATAGATGCTTAATAAGTTATATAAATTTTTTGATCACGAATTTTCATGAAATTTCAAAATATTTGCCATTTACAGTATTAAAATGCGTTTTTAATTCTAACCACAGTCAAGGGAATTTTATTTGCGACAGCTGATTTATTATCCAATTTAAAAAATTTTATGAGTTTTGAATACTGGAAAATTGTTAAATTTATGCAAAAAAAAAGTAAAAAAAATATTGAACTGAAATGATACTGACTTTATTCGAAACGCGCTAATTTAGCGCTTTTTTTAGTAAACGCGCTAAGACTAAAAAAAGCGCGAAACGCGCTAAATTGGCATCGCTGCCTACAAACATGCATTTTATTCTCCCTCTCTCATATTATAAACTAATATGTAAATAATATAAAGATGTATGTGTGTTTTCCTAACTTTGATATACACAGTATGTGCATTTATATCGTTGCCTGCTCACAATAAAAAATTAAGATGGCTCAATGTTGCCACATTAAAATTTTAATATACTCATTGTGTATTCCCTAAATAATTTTTCAGGAGAGCCATAAAACGTATTTTAAAGCAAGATTGTGTTTTCTTTTCGTTTAATTTTTTTAGCTCGTCGAAAATAATGACAATTAGAATTAACTTTTCTTTATGTACCTCTGTTACTTTTATCAATTATTTTTGACAATTTCGTTTGCATGAGTTTTTCCACTATTGACGATGATAAGATGCATAATTTTGGGTGGTTTGATGTTTGAACAACGCAAGAGAGTAATGTTAACGGTAACCTTTGAAAAAACTGGTTTTGTAAAAATTGTCTTTTAAGACTTTATTCGCGGCTACGCTTTAAATGTTAAATTTTTTTCTTTATTATTTAAACATATTTCATATTTTAGAAGGAACAATATTGGTATTGAAAATCAGCGAAATCGTAAAGATGGTTCCAGGAATAGATATTTAATTTGTTTGGTCCATCAAACAATTTTTGTTTAACATTTGTTAACGCACTCATAATCTCAAATTATTATTTTACTTATTCAGTAAAATATTTTTTATTAAAACTATGTTGAAATTGATTATTGAGGGGTTAGCTGGATCCTATGAGCATTTTAGTCTTGCTAATGCAGATAATCAGGGAACCTTTTTGTTCAACAAAATTTGAAAATTGTGTAAGAAATTTTTGTTTACCTAATATATAATTGAACGTGCAATATTTGAAAAGGGATGTTAAAATTGGGACCTTAAACATATAATTATAGGTTTTTTAACGAATTTTTTTTTTTTAATTTCATTAATGAAAATGAGTTTTTCATTCTATCAAACTTTTACAAGTTTTTTATTATTAATTATAGTTGATTTTTGAATTTAGTAATTGAATAAGAAATCCTCACAAAAACATAAATGTGACAAAAAGGCCATGTTCCTATTTCGACCAAGTAAAATACCTATCATCACACCCCACTTCTACGCAAGAGTTGCTCCTATTTTAAGAAAATATAAAGTTTTTGTGTGCTTTGAATTTCATTATCGGTTGGATAGTCTTGGATAGAAGGATAGATAGAAGGAAAAATATTTTGGAATTTATCCAAACGTAAAAAAACAAATTGCATAATTCAATTAAAAAAAAACATTTCTTCCATATTGTCACAGAAATTTACTGCACTGCAGATAAAAATATTTACACCATGAATTTATTTTTAATTGCTTTTCCTTATCAATATTTTCAAATATTACAAATAAAACGCTCTAAAATAAGTAACACTTAACAGTTTTTGGAAATTGTGTTTACTGTCGCTTGTTTAGAAGATGAATAAAAACAAAAATCTTTATTTTTATTTAGTCTATGGTATTTTCAATGGATAAAATTGTATGACTTTATGACTGGCTGTTGCTGCTGTTGACATTCTGATGCTGTCGATGTCCAGGATGCGTCAAATAGTCCTTCTGTATGTGTTTGCTGCCTGAAAATTACATATTTTGTGAGTGTGTATGTGTTTTTGTTTTATCATGTATGGTCGTGTTTGTTGTTAAGTGTCATAAATCCATTGTTATAAAATGATTTACGACCGACAAAGTCTTATCTAAGAGACATTTATGTATATATTCCTGAGTAAGTAAAAAGCAAACATATTAAGCCAAAATGTGTGTACATTTTTATACATGTATAAGTACTTATATACATACATATATATTTACATATTTACTCTTTTTACATCAATATAGGTACATACTTACATATAATTGTACTGTAACTCTATAATACACAGATATGAGAAACAACAATTACTAAACTATAAAATTTGTATTAGACAAAACGCAAACCTTTCCTGTGTGTATACTATTAACGAGGGCAATCTCAAAATTTTCAATTATATTAATCATGTAATTTATTTTTAATCAATCAATAATTTCTTAATCAGGATCAAATTTAGTACTTTTCAATACTTTTCATTAAATGAAATATTTTATTAACTAGCAGTAAGAAACTGAGTAGATTTTAAACTGTATTTATACACCCAGAAAAAAGATTGGTTGGAAAATTGTTAGGCCAACAAAATATCAAAAATAATCGCTTTTATTGGCAAGAAGTATGCAACATTGATCGACCTTTGTAAACAAAAACATCAGCTGTCAATATTTCACGCGAAATAAATGCCAGTCACATTACTTCGCAGATTGCAAGAAAATGTTGCCAGATACATTTCACAAATTTTTCACGAGTTGAACAGAGTACAAGCTTTGCAACATTTTTTCATGAATATTTCATGTGAAATTTTTCTATATGGATTATGTCAATATTTTGTGTGAAATTTTAAACAGAGCACGAGGCTTTACGCAATAATTAATGAAAAATTTCAAACACACAATTATGCGCTAATATTTCAATTGATCATTTGACCCACTTTATAGAATTTGAATTTCACAAAAATTTTTACCACATTGAGAATCAGTTATGTAGATTTTTATTATGCAATAAAAAAATAATGGTGTGCATGCGTATACACTATTGTTTTATTGAGGGGACGATATGTACAAATGTATTGTGTTCGTAAAAAATCCTTCGCATGCGAGTTAAGGCTCTCAGTTAGCCTACTGTAATGCAATGTAACTGTAATGTAGGAAACAGCTGATCGATATTTTTGTATGAAAAGTAGGTTACGTTACATTACATCTCTATATATTCAATTAGACTAATTTTTTGAGCTTTAGGTCAATGTTTATTATTATTTTATTACTTCGATATTTCGTTAACCTTTGGTTAACTTCTTCAGCATATTTTTTTATTTGAAATTAAATTTTTATTTTTTTCTTTTTTCTTTTTCTCCTTTCAATTACAAAAAAAAGAAAAATTTAATTTCAAATAAAAAAATATCCTGAACAAGTTAACCAAAGGTTAACGAAATATCGAAGTAATAAAATAATAATAAACATTGACCTAAGCCTCAAAAAATTAGTTTAATTGAATATATTGAAAAAGGTCGAAAAATTAGATAAAAGAATTACATCTCTATAACTATTTCCATTACCTTTCACATAACAATATCGATCAGCTGTTTCCTACTCTTGCAGTTACATTACATTACAGTCGGCTAACTGAGCCTTTAAAGTACTACTTTACTGAATTTATTGTATTCTTGAATCATTTTCATGTGAGTTCCAAAAAAAGGCTTCGAATTTTAGATTCAGAGCCGAACTTATACTGTTACGTTCGTATGTTTTCTGCACTGTTGCACCGTGTAATTTGTATTTATTTATTTAATAATAATTAATAGATCGATAAACTTTTTGGTTTGCTCTCGAATTAAATTTTGGCCCGTGTATATACTTACATACATACATACATATGTATGTACATACGTGTATTCACAAGTTCTCTATCATTACAGGTGAGAGCAATAAAATAACACAAAGTAACAGTTTAAACAAAAGGCGTGTTTTATGAGTGTGTGTCTCTATTCACTTCTTTTCTTTTTTCTTTTTTGTCAAATAACAATTGTTTTGCTCTTCCTCACATGTTTGTATGTAAATTAGCCGGGTTTGACTGAAGGATGCGTAATGTTGAGCCAAACAATTTATCGCTGTTTTTTGGTGTTGGTACTCAGATTCGTAAACATGCATAAATTTGTATGCATGTTTTTTTGTAAATGTGTGTCAGCATCATAAATAACTGTAAAGTTATGTATTAAGTATTACTTATCTGCAATAGAATCATATTTGTTTTGTTGCTAAACTTTATTGTTGTTGTTCGCTAGAAGTACATAATTGTTTTTTTTCAGTTACAGTTTCTTTTACTTATGTAATGGTGTTTCATGTTTGTCATGGACACAGCGTTTCGAAGTTCTTTTGAAATCGAATATTTATAGAACTAAAGGATTTTATGGTTCGACACTCGTTAGAAATTGGTTCATTCAAAAGGGTTGACAGGTATTTCCCAAATATGTACTTTATTATGCTCATGATACATACTTATATGTATGTATTTTAGTCTGGTTTAGTTTTGTTTTAGTTATGGTTTCATTTTTAACAAATGCATATTTTAGTTTAGATGCACTGTTAAATTCATAAACAAAGTGTTCTCATGAATAAGACGTCACATAGACTCAGTTTACACTACGCCTTTTCTGAATGCCTGCAGACTTATGCTAGGAACACAACTGTGACGAACGACGAATTTCGTCTACGTCGACAAATTCGTCTGTAAGAGTCTGCTGTGTAAATTCGTCGTGTGAAACACAACAACGATGAATTTTCTCAGCGAATTCCTCTCTTATATTTGATAAAGTTGGTTATTGTGTGTGCAAAGACAGAGAGAGAAAAATTGTTTTTTTTTGTCGTTCGTCGGTGTACAAAATATAAATAAATCTATCTCAGAGTACGTCCCACATGACGAATTTCGTTCAACGGCGGTGTTGTGTTCATTTTCATATGCACAAATGTGTTTAATTTTTTAAGACGCAAGTTCGTACCGAAGAATGCGTCGGTCGTCCCAGTTGTGTTCCCAGCATTATTTATTTAGATGGTGAGAGCAGTTGAGAAGCTTGCGAAGTAAAATAAAAGGCACGAAATGAAAACTTTAGGGGATTTTTAACATTTCTCAGCATTATGCTAGGTACACAACTGGGACGAACGACGAATTTCGTCCGCGTCGACGAATTCGTCGATAAGAGTTCGTTGCGTAAGTTCGTCGTGTGAAGCACAATAACGACGAATTTACTCAGCGAATTCCTCTCTTATATTTGATAAAGTTGGTTATTTTGTGTGCAAAGACAGAGAGAGAGAGAAAAAATTGTTTTTTCGTCGTTCGTCGGCGTACAAAATAGAAATAAATCTATCTCATTCTCATATGCATAAATGTGTTTTATTTTTTATGACCAAAGTTCGCACCAGAATATTCGTCGTTCGTCCCAGTTGTGTTCCTAGCATTAAGTGTTTGCGAAATTTTTCGTAGGGGGTTTAAAAGAAAATTGTCAAAATAAGAAAGGCTAAAAAGGCATAGTGTGAAGTGGAGTCGTTGTTGAATCAAGACCATATGACAACGTTTATATCTTCATTTTCAAATTGGCAAAGTTTTATTCTTCATTTGATATTTTGGTATTTTTATTTTTAAAGGCCCATGGAACATAGAATCCGTTATACGTTAAACTTCGCCTTTTTCAACTGACAGCTAAGTATAAATACATGGTTTCTTATGACGTCTGTTACATACAGTGCCCGTCAACGTTGGTTGGTTTTTTGTGCATATGTTTTTATGTAGGTTTTTGTGTTTTGTGACAGCAAAAACAAAATAAAATAAAGGATAGATTGGCTTAGGAAGGGTGGTGCTAGAACGCACCTGCATTCGGAGTCCCATTTGGGTCCATTTTGATTCCCTTCTATTGCCCGTTAAAAGCAATATTTACACCTATTTGTACCCAGAAGTGCCTATTATCTGTCACTCAATTCCCATGATGAAGCCTCCTGATATCCTCTCCTCAGCCAACTAAGCCTATGACGTTGCAGCTTCCGGCAGTGGCGGATAATATGTTCAATTGTTTTTGGTACCTCTTCATCCCGTACATCATACAGAAGTCTGTAGTGTCAGTTTCCAAAATGCTGGTTCTTGCTCTGACCGAACAGTGACCAGTCAACACGTCTATCACAATTCGCATCGCCTTCCTAATAATATCCAGAAGCAGTTTTTATCTTCCTTACTCAAATCTTGGTCACATAAACCTTGAGACTCTATAATCCTCCCTACTACGGCATGTACTGTTAGTCCTGCTCTCTACCCAATTACTGAGTTCCCTGTAATAATGACCTATCGGAAGTTTCACCGATCTGTCACACATTCTCTCATTCTATTCTTGCCAGCTCATCGGTAATTTAATTTCCCTCAACACTGCTGTGGCCGCGAAACCAACATAGTCTGAGACTTTATTTGTCCATAAGCAAGTTGACGGCTCTGCTACAGTCACTTAAAAGTTTTCATTTGACTTTGTGACCCTTTAAAGCTTTTAGCGCCGTTGGATGTGAACGTAGAAGGTCACCTTCTTACACTCAGCTACATTCCTGGCCACTAGCTCCGTAGCCCTCAGGATCGCCAAGATCTTAGATTGGAAAACGCTGCCTGCATTTATTCGGAAATCTGAAAGAACTACGAATGTTTGTTTCTAACCGTTTCGACCCCAGTTCCTGTACCTTCTCTCATTTTTGACCCGTCTGTAAAGAACGCACTGCCCTAATATAGCTTATCGGATTTGACCCATCCGGAATTACCAGTGAGGGTGTTCTACTAAAATCAATTTCAATGAGCTTATAAATAAAACTGATCTCATTTAAGATTGATGTGTAACCTGTTATTCCTGATCTCAAACCTGTTGAGCCTAAGGACTTCTAGTCGCTGTTCTCACCACAAAGTCCTCTATAGAAAGTAGGTGAAGAATTACGTCCAAGGCAGCCTGAAGTGTGTTCCTCTGATTACCTGTGATGCCCAGCGAAGCACACCTCTGAACCTTAAAATAAAACAAAAGAAATAAAAAAATAAATAAATTAAACAAAATTGAGTGTAATAAATATGGAATGGAAAACCAACCCATTGAAGCTGTTCAAATGCTTCCGTCAATAACGCACTCATTATGCCAACCTTCTCCATTGCAGCGTTAATGTCAGTCGAAAAAGGCGAATTTTAACATCTGAAGGATTCTATGCATTTATGCTGAGACATATTCGGTATTCGGTTTGTTGTCATGTTGTGTCGTTTTCAAAATGTGTGCAAGGCCATTCACAAATATGTTTTTTGTTTGTAACGTAATGCCACACAATGAAAAATGTCGGGAATAGCAAACGTTACTCAGCATTATGGTTTTCGTATGATAAACTTTTGTTTTAGATTTGAGAATACAATTTAGCGTTAGTTAATGTTACAAACCTTTTTCAATATCTGTATTAGGGTGCGCATTATTTTTCAAGTTGCGAGTTTGTACCGTAAATTTCCTTAGAAATGTTCTACCCATTGAAAAAATATGTTTTGCAAAAACTAAGGCTGATCACATATCGGGAGGGTGTGCTTCATCCACCTCTTAAGTTTCTATAACATACGAGTACATAACGAACAGTCTTAATATTGAAACTAAATACATTATTACAATTAAATTATTAATTGCTCACCTTTGCCTTATATATATATAAACTATGTTGGTCCGTGGTGTTGCCACCAACATATTGAACAAATTCGTATTCGCATTCGTTCATACAGAACTCCGTACCATTGTCCAGTTTTTCAAGGTTCAATTGTTCTTTCGAATGGCGGAAATTGTGAAATTCAGAAAATCGGCAAAGTGGCGAAAATCGTGAAAACTAAAAATCCTGTATGACTGTGTGCCTTAAAATATTAAGTCCGTGAGTACTTGTTTTAATTTTCATAAAAATCTATTAAATTTAGTTTCGGAGAGGCAGAAATCGCTCCCCTGCCGCTCTTGGTGATTGTTTCAAAAATATATAAAGCGTGTCTGTTCCTTTAGATGCAGATATATTCATGTTTTGAATTTCATGAAAATCAGTTGAATAGTTTCGGAAAGGCAGAAATCACTACCATCCTATTTGCTACTCTTGGTACTCATTTAAAAAATAAATATGAAACCTGAGAGTTGTCTTAGATGTAGAAATATGAATCGAATGGATAGTTTCGGAGAGTAAAGATTGTCGCCAGGCCCTTGCTTGGTCTTAATTTATAATTTTTATTTTTATGAAAAAAATCGAGTCTAACGAATGGCGATTTATTTTTACATATTCATAGATAGACAAATAGATTACTATAATATTGCGCTCAAAGAAAGATATATATATATACATATATATATATATATATATATATGTATGCATATATATACATACATACCAGAGAAAGCCAAACAGTTACCCTTTTAACTCCAACGAGTATGAGTATTATAGCACAAGCATGGCTACATACAGGCATGCATATCTATAGCTGTCAACACAAATAAGTGCGCATATCGATAAGTGCTACTTCGACCAAACAAATGTGCTATAGATATTCGTATCAATAAGTATGCGCATAAGCATGTAATAACGAGTATGGCTGATTACAGAGTGGCCGCTAGAAGTGAAGCGAAAATAGAAACGATAATAGTTTGTGCCATATCATGCTATAGGGTCCGCCAAATAACTTTTTTTTTTGAAAACAGGGCGCAAAACATCGAGTGTAGCTTCGGCTGTGTGGCACGTAGCGCCGTTCTTTTGAAACTAAATGTTGCCAATATCCTTCTCTTCAGTTTTTGTGAACAAAAATTCGTTCAACATGGCCTGATAACGATCGCCATTGACTGTAACGGCCACTCCTTGCTCATTAGCCCAATTATGCCTCTGGACCAAAATCCGCACCAAACAGTGACTCGTTTTGGGTGCGTCGGCTTTTTAATGTATGCGTGCGGGTTTTCTGTGCCCCAAATGCGACAATTTTGCTTGTTTACATATCCGCCAAAATCAAAATGAGCTTCATCTGAAAAGATGATTTTTTTGGCAAAATCGGCACCTTTTGTAAGTCGATCGCAGGCCAACTTAGCGAAGCGTTGTTCAATCGTATACACAACCATATTCGTTCAGCGGAAGGATAAAACTAATTATCTGTCAAATCAGACATGAGCTAAGTGTTACCATTCACGAAATAAGCACTAGTTGAAAAAAAAACGCTAGATGGCGGACCCTATAGAAAGTGCAACAGTGAACGCAATATTGAACAAAGCAATTTTTTTTTGTTGATATTAATTTTTTAGTGCTTTATAATCACTTTTGTATGAAAAATTTATTAATTCAATATATTTTTGTGTAAAAATAGGAAGGATAAAAAAATTTCCAAAAAACCACATACAAAAAGGAAAAACGAAAACTGCCATGATAAAAAACAAAACCAAAAACAAAAGCGAAGGAGCTACAACGTGCTAGAAACCATTACACTTACACTTACTTTGTAGCACACGCTCGCATCTAGCCTCGCTCGCACTCATCTTTTGAGCGACATCTTTTGAGCGATCACATAAGAAACCGCAGGCGCACGGTGGCTCAGAATCAATTTTCATCGGCCAAAATCTATATGTTTTCTTGACATAGATTCTTAAAATTTTTACGCCATCAGAAAGGAAACATATGCAAACTAAGGTAGCCCAAAAATGTGGTCAAAATATTCTTAGTAGTGGGCGGCGCATGCTGCCAAAAACAACAAATTTATGTTAATTTAAAAAAAAAACAAAAATTTCTCATATTTTAGCTGAAATAAATTACAATTCCTTGCAAACTATTATCGATAAAGGGCTGCAGTCTTTTTTGCTATGTTGGTTAAGCTGTTGTTTGTGAGAAATGATACGTTAACACCCTGTACAATTTGTAGTTAGAGTGCGATGCAAGAAATTTTAATCCCCCTTACCCTTAGGTCCCTTTCTCTATGCGCTGTCACATATATACCTTTGGAACACTTTTTTATTTTAATGAAAATACTTAAAAATTATAAACAAAAATTTGGACACAAATTGCTAGAAAATCTGCCTTAGAAATCACGTAAATGCCATTCTACCTAAACAAAATAAAAATAACAATAGCAAACTTTATTTAATGAATTGAACAGGCTAATGTTCGTATCGCCTTTTAAGCCAAATTACATGTGATAATTATTAATGAACAAATAACATCAAAGTTAGTTGTAAATATTTTGACAACACATAGTTGAACGGAACAGCCAGCCGTTTTCGAAGGCCACTAAACCTTCATCATCAGCGTTCTTCTGTGTTTGGTCCACTGTGTGTGGTGTCAGTTGATGTAGATTTCTGCCTTATATACGAAACTTTTCTGCAAATGGAATATGTGAATTGGTTTGATTCATCGTATTTCAATTTGCTGAAATGTGTTTTGTAATCAAGGCCCAAATTTACCATCACTAAATTTACAAAAGTCTTACCATTGTCGTTTTTTCATTACTAATTATGCACATATTAGTTAATTTGCTTATTTTTGTTCTAGTTAAGACAAACTTTTTTGGTTTGTTACTATTAAGTATATTTTTATTTAATTTTTGCCACAAGCCCATGACTATTAATTTTAGTTAATTTAATTATTATTATTCGAACTGCATTTGTTTCTATATTTAATGAATTGAACAGGCAATTATTTATTTGATATACATAACTTTGAATTAAAAAAATAGAGATTAATATTAAAAACCGAATACGGCAAACTCCAAATAAACAATCATAAGTACAAATGGCAGGTAGCAAAACATATTATGTCGATTGTTTCCTGCAATTTTGTATAGTTAACTGATTTTTGAATATTATGTTAGGTAGACAGGTTGCTGGAAAGATATAGCTATAAACTCACGTTCATTTCGAAGGTCTTTTCATGCTTACCTGAAAGAAAATAAAGAAGGAGCGAGGGGGAGCGAGCGGAGGACTTAATTTTATTCGAAAATTGAGAATTTAAGTAGGTAACCTAGTATATTAGCTTTAAAAATTTTATATTGAGTATAGTATATAAGGACAATAATTTGGAAATAAAAATAAGTTTCATACAAATATTTGATTCTAAAAGATTGATAAATTTTTGCAAGTTTTACTTTACAGCGTTTTAGGAAACACGTTACTTTCATAGAAAATAAAACTTAAATTCTTACAGGAGTGAAACAGAATTGGACTTACAAAAAAAATATCTGCTTTTGTCAACAATTTTAAAAAACGCTGCAAGGAAGCTGATTGGAGTAAAAGTAAATTCAATATGTGCTTTGCAAAATGGTGACAAGGTAAACTTACTATCCAGTTAACTTCTGAAACTACAAGTAAAAACAGGGGAGGAAGGCCACAAAAATCGCTAGATAGGCGTAGCGATAGATATAAGAGGCGAAAACTGAAAAATATAAATGAAGAAATTGGATGTGAAAACATTAAAGATAGTTTGCAATCACAAAAACAACTAACGAAAGTGGAAGCCGAAGCTAAAGGACTGCTACACGACAGAAGTAATACAGAACTGAATATGGAAGGAATATTTACAAGCAATATTCCAGCCAAATGAATAATAATTATAATTTGCATTTACTATTATTTGAGTGAAATAAAGTATAAAAATATTAATATTTAATGAATGATATTAAAATAACGTGTTTTGTGCATTGTATAAAAAGAGGTCAAATATAAATATCTATGATATATCCATAGATTAACATTTCCTCAGGTATTACTATTTAGTTTTGCATTACGGTTACAGTTTGTCATAAGTCCATCATAAAAAAAATCTAAAAGCCAGATTTTGGGAAAAATCCCTCATTATATAATACTTAGCGTAAGGACTTTATGATACCTAATTATATTTTAAATATTAGCAGGTAATTTGTGCTTTAAGTGATACTTAATTATTTTAAACTAGTTTTATGATTCTCATAAGTAGTGTTTAAGTATTTTTTTTTTAATTCAGTGTCTTGGGCCGGGTTTACAACTGTGTGCCATGTGCCATACATGCATAAAAATAGCATAACCACTAATTACTGATAAAAAATTCTTTGATTCACACATGTATTTATTAAGTTAAACAGTTTCATACACAACTAATAGACAATTTCATGGAATCCAACATGATTGGAAACAGTTTAAATCAATAAATACATGTCCGAATCAAACAGTTTTTCATTAGTATTTAGTGGCACACAAGAAATGCCCAGATGTAAACTCAGCCTTGCACATATTCATCTAGTAGAAACGGTTCAGTTATTTATGTCTGAACATGTCTTACATACCTATATATACATATATAAATATTCAAATAACCAAGAGTCTATAAGCTTTTTATGTCTGAAAAAATTAGGCTTATGTATTAAATTTTCAAAAACTTACTTTGTTGTTTTTATAAAAATGATTTAAGTTTAATTATAAGGCCTTTTTTCAACAAAAATAAAAAATAAGAAGCGCGCCTTTCTAAGCAAATTAAAAAAATGTTGAAAGTTCAACCATAGCCGTAAATTTCTCCACAACCACTGTACTGATTTTAATGAAACTAAAATTGGATAAAAGCGTAAAATGTTATCTATCCACGAAAAAAAAAATTAAAAAAAAATCTTCATTAGTTCAAAAGTTACAGAGTTTTGGCCGATGAAAAACGATGCTGAGCCACTGTGAGGCAGTAGTTTGTGCCACATTGTAGCGCCATCTTATATTACAGCTTCTAGCGGCCACTCTGTCATCAGCTTATGACTATACGAACAATGTTAACAAATATGTCTGTATTAAAATAAATCGTTGTGTATAAATGTAACAAATACCTGATTTATATTCTGCGTTTTTTTTATAAAATCCATTTCACAAACCTTTTTCTATTTGTTGAATGCAGCGCTATAGAAAATAGTGACATATAGCAAATGACGTAGCATTTTTGACAACTTTTTTGATTTAATTTTCGTGGCGGTTTTTTTTAGGAAATTTCTATTAAACAAGTTATATATTGTAAAAATAAAA
Organism: Nowickia ferox; assembly: GCA_936439885.1. Taxonomy (NCBI): domain Eukaryota; kingdom Metazoa; phylum Arthropoda; class Insecta; order Diptera; family Tachinidae; genus Nowickia; species Nowickia ferox. The sequence goes on from OW387023.1 coordinate 31,901,230, forward strand.
CAAACTTGCAATGATTAAAACAATAGAAAGAATCCTCTAAAGCTGATTAAATAAACCGCAAAAAGCACTAATTCGAGAATGGGCTTACAGCATATAAATCACGAAAACTTTCCACACGGAAAAACTCAGTAGATTTTAAGAATCAAGAAAAATCTCATGTACAAAAAGTTAAGAAAATTCGCGAATAATTTCATAATTAAAAAAAAAAGTCTTAAAATGTATTAAAAAACGCTAAATTGTGACGAATGTCAAAAACTTGGAAAAATTTGCGACGATGTCGAAAATTCGCCTGATACTGATTAAAAATCTTTAAGACCGTAAAAAAAACAACGAATTGGGAGCAATCACTTTTATTGCGAAAATAGAGAAAATTCGCGATAAATTGTACAATTACAAACAAACTCTAAAATAACTTACAAATACCTAAACACCTAAAGAATGCCAAAATGACGAAAATTCGCTAACATCAAACAGATAGACCGAATAAAAATCGGTAAAATGGCAAAAAAAGGCAAGATCTGGCGATAAAGACAATTTTATTGTGAAAATTACAAGCAAATTGCAAACAAGTGCTAAAATTTATTAAAAATATCTAAACTTGAAAGGAATGCCATGGTTAAGTTATTCTTCCACTAATTCGGCTTTTAGCTCAGATCTATTTTAAATGGAGCGTGTTTTCACATTCGCGGTCAAATTATTCCCGTAAATATTTAATAAGGTTTAGGTCAAAGGACTGCGGAAGAGTATGCCTGTGTGTATGTGTGTGGGTAAAACAGTTCCATTGAATTTTGTATTCAAATAGTTTGCAAAAAAGTATTGTTAATTCATCAACTACAAACTAATATTTCTGGCAACACTGTTAAAAAAATATTTAAAAACCCGAATGTGTTGCAAGTCATGGGTATGTCGATAGATATGCGTAGATATGCGGAATGTAAAGAAGAATGAGTGTCGATATATACAAGTATGACAATGAATGGCTATCAATACGCACTAGCATACACAATTTTCGATATGTGCTGGAGTATCCAAAATTTTTTGTATCGAGTGCCTTTCTCTGATACATACATACTCGTACATACATATATGTATATATATATTTTGCTTCAGCAATTGATTACATATATACATAGAATTCAACAAAGTAACCATTGTTACTTTACTAAAATTTCCAAAGGCAGACAGCGAGAGCACAATTATTGCAAAGAAGTAAATGAAAATTATAAAACGAAAGACTTAAGAAGCATACATGAAAATTCAAACGCATGAAAATAATGACTTTAATAATTATAATAGTTTATTACAGCCATTATTTTAATCAAAATAATAATTTTTTTCTCTCTAATTATTTGTTACGCTTCAATTATTATTTATAGTTGTTGCTTTGTTTAAGTTTACTGCTACCATTCGTTGTAATTAAATTCATTCTATTTTGTTGTTATATTTCTATATATTTCTGTTATAAGTCTAGAAGATTACGAATTTTATATTTACAAAAAAAAGTCAAGTCAAAGAGACGTTATATTGGTTTTGTCAACAACTTTATTATTTTTAAGTAACAATCAAGAACGCCACGTTTGCGTGTAGCGAAAAATAAAAGCATATTAATAAATGTTCATGCATCTGTATGTATGAATGACAATACCAAACTATAAAATTATGTAGCTTAACAATTATGTATGTGTGTTGTACGAGTATGCAAGTTAACTCTTAAAGACAAGTTAATGAAATTCACACATAAAATGGAATGAAAATTAAACATTTTGAAAATACATTTTTAGAAAAATAAATTTTTAAAGACCGCGAATGATGTTTTGACACACATGAGCTGTTAACAATGACCATGTCATGATTGTTTAACTGGCAATAAATACATACAACATAAATATGACGATAGTATGTATAACTGGTATCCATGTTTTTTTCTTTTTTTATAAAGGAGTGTATTATGGCTTAAATTAATAATAGCATATGTTTTACAACAAGCAATAAACGTTGTTTAGTTAGTTTGTGATGTTGGTGGGTAAATGTAATTTTTCATATAAATATTGACGGTAGAGGTAAATTATTATTTATTTTCTTGTACTTAATTATTCTTCTTCATTTACTTAACAACATTTTTTATAAGTCTTAATTGTTAGCAATTGTTTTTTTATTAATTTTTTTCTAGTTTTTTATAATGCATTACAATTGGAAAACTTTATTAAGTAAAATATTTAAAGCTATTTACAAAGCCAAAGTTTTACTCTCCCTTGAAAAATCATATATTGGGAAAATAATTGTAAGTAAAAGTATTTGTGGGTTTAGTGAAGGCTGTAAACCCAGCTTTTTTGCGACTCACTTAAAAATTTGTAATAAGTAACGATAAGGATAGCTATAATATTCCATTAATGCAGAGCAAAAGCTTTAAAAAAGCCAAAATCAATTTAAAATATATTTTAATTAAATAATTTCTTAAAAAATTTTAGTTGATTCAATAAAGTTTTTAATGAAACTTCAAATCAATTAAATCTTTTAACAAGAGTTTAATTGAATCAATTAAATATTTTAAATTAATGCCATTCCATGTGTTATTTCCACAATATTAGTATGCGACCCCCCCATAAAGTATATATTGCTCATTTACTCAAAGAACGTCATAATTCAAAAAGTAGAATTTTTGGGTTAATGATGCAGAATTAAAATCCTCATATCGTTCTTCATCTCATCTTGTTAACTCAACTCTTGAAAGCAAAATAAAAGTTTCTTTCTGCATTAAGTTGTGTATTAATTGAATAAAACTAGTTTATAGTTTTTTTGAGTTATGACGTTCTTTCAGTAAAGGAGCGATATATACTGGGTCCATGTAAATCGGGAAGATGAATAAGCGATTAATATCTGTCCGTCCGTCTGTCTGTACACAGAAAAACAAGATTTGTAAATATAATTAATTTATTTGTGAATACAATTAAAATATTATTTAAAAGGTGTGTAAATACAAACACACATTTGTAACATAAGAAAACAAAATCAACTCAATTATTTCCAATTAAAATTATTGTGTTATTGACAATTGAGTTGTTAACGGAAGCAGTAGAAGCCACAATATCCTAACCCAATGAAATGGAACTCAATTAATTTTGGGCGTACAAGTGCTTGAGTTTTTTTCTTTGTTATAACATGTTCTAATAATTCCAAACTATACCATTTGCCTATTGTAAAACTGTATTTTTGATCATTTGATTTTTTATAACTCAGACGTTGTGCCTTCAAAGACATTTGATTACATTTGAGTAGTTTTGCTACGATTTGTTACTGGGTGGAGGGAGGGGGTCAAAACTCGGGGAAAACAGCGTTACGTAATATGTGGATGGCACCTTATATAAAATTTCATTTCTCTAGCGTGAATTCTAGCTTTAAATTGTATGCGCTTTACTCCGCCCACTTTCTTAAACTCAATATTTTATTGTGAGCAGTGCTTATCATGTTAATTTTCAAAGTAAATGTCTGATACGAAATACGCGAATAAAATATTTAAATTTGTTAAGTCGAAGTAGATGAAATACAAGGCCAAAATTTTATGGGCATGACCACGCTTTGAGTTAAAAGCTGTATATTTAGTTTTAAATTCAGAGCATTTTTGGGTTTTTAGATTTTTCTAGTTGGTTTCTCACCTTTCTCTAGCGCAAATTTAATTTTTTACCTGAGACTGCGCGGCGCAAAGAAGGGTATTGTGCTTATCAGCCTATGTACGTGTGTATGTATGTATGTATGTATGTATGTATGTACGTATGTATGTATGTGTGTTCCTTTGCGGCACTATATAAACTGAACGCTTAGATCGATGCTGATGATTCTTCTATCAATAGATTTGTCTTTATCCTGGGAGTTTCACAGATATGAAAGTGGTCAAAACTCAATATGGCGGCCAACAGACCCATTTTGTAAATACGAAAAAAAGGTCGGCAAACTATATCAAAATGGGTATAATTCCAGAGGTATTTTAAAATCATCTCTCATAATTTTTCATTTCGAATGACCATTTAAGTAGCAGTCGGGTTTTTGATTTTTTTAAATTACTACTTGTTATTTTTATGGGCGTAACCAAAAATAAACCAGTGCTTACAATTTGTGTCAAGTTTCATTGGCAACGGATAACAATAAATAGTGTAATTGTATTTTTATATTATTTAAGCTTGGGATCTCGTTTTTTATATAAAAAGAATGTGTACCTTCTTCAAATTGTTAATTCCTAATTAATGTAAAAATACAATTAGAAACAAAAAGATCGTAGAATTTTCAACGAACATAAATAGTATATTTAAATGTGCTATGCCGCAAAACATGAAATAGGAGGCCTACATTTTATGGTCATGTGAACGTCCCCTTTTTTCAACGAAAATGTATACTCTTGCAACATGTATGCCAAACTGCAATCAAATCGCTTGAGTTAAACGCTTTAGATTTGCTCTTTTCATTCTTAGCTTTATGGGCGTAGCCCCGTTCCCTTCTTTTCAGATTTTTCTAGATACTTGCATACCTGGACCTACTTGTATAGCAAATTTCATCTCATTAGTGAACATTTTAATTTTTAGTTTTTATGGGCCCACTTTTTTCATTCGTGTCAAGTTTTGTCAGAAACGTTTAATACTAGTAATAATTGCATAAATGTGCTGAAAAAGGAGGATTTAATTTTGTAAGCGTGTTGATGCCCACACACTTGCATTATCGCAACATGTGTGCTTTATGGGCGTGACACCGCCTCCTGATTAAAATGTTCAGGTTTTCGGAGCTTTCTAGGTGGTGGTTACTCATCTAGGTCGACTGGCGTACCAAATTTCAACTCTCTAGCTATAGCGGAAGTGTTTCATAATATTGATGAGTGAGTGAGTGAGTGAGTCAGTGAGTCAGTCAATCAATCTATCAGTCACTGAGTCGTCAGTGAGTATGTCTTAAAATATGCACTTTTTGCACCTTCATATCTTAGGACGCTTTCATTGTAAAACTTTCAAGCTTTGCTTATGAGATTACATGAATTAATTCTAGTTATGGGTTAAATTTCATAATTTTATGATTGCAAGGAATGGGCTTCGAGTAAATAAACACACTGCGTGCGTAGCATAATCCATCACATCGCCGGTATCTCACGAATAAATTCTTCAATGATGTCTTGCCGCATGTCAACCGTTGTTTCGTTGAATTTTGATAATAAAATATAATGATCTGAGTGCGTTGTACATTTCTAAGTCGATTCATGGTTAAATTATTGACCAAACTGAACATGTTTAACAGAACATGATACACGAAAACAGCTGTGTTGCCAATCACAGTGTTGCCAAAAAGGAACTTGCTAGAAGTTCACACTTTAATTGTTTCTATATATGACATTAGGATTTCTTTCATTTTTAACTATTAATTTCAGGTCCGTAAGCTCATATGTTTCTCGAGAAAACAGCCTGTGACAGACAGACAGACAGACAGACGGACATCGTAAAGCAACAGTTTTTTGCCTCTGCTGAGTGAAAATGACAAAAATTAATACTAATATTGATGTCAAATCCACATTATTGAAACTATTTACAGGTCAAAGCAAGTGCAACCTTAACTTTAATTCTGTACACTATGAACTGACCAATTTTTTCATTTATCATTTATATATATAATATAAAAGTCTAACTGGGAAACTAGAGCAAATAGAACACACGGAATTCCAGTTACTTTAAGAAACTATTTCCATTTGTAGGTCAGCAAAATATTTCACCGGATTTTTATAGCCTTGTGTAATTAAACGTCTGCGCCTTAATGGTTTCGTTTTACAGTGTATTAATATTAAATAGAGATTGGAATAGAACATGGCGTTGGCGTCACTCAAAATTTGGGCATGAGTAAGTGCGAACTGACAGAAAATGCAAAACAATAATAATAATAATAATAACAATAAATAAATAATAAATATTGAATATTGAAGAATCCTTAAGTTGTCTCGGTCCTAAATCTTACCACTAAACATAACCTGTAAATTTAGTCCGTGAGCATAATTTGTATCTCCTTGAGTACACAGAAAACATTCCATCCTACTTAGAATAGGGGGAAAGATCTGGTCCAAAGACCGGCACTGCGACACCTCCCTCCCTCCTACTTACTCTTTTAACTGAAAAAAAAAATAATCAACTAAAAATTCAATTGAGCCAATTAAACTTTTGTTGAAAATTTTAATTGATTAAAAATTTAACTAAAAGTTTAACTGTGTCAATTTTATTTTTGTCTGAATATTTACAGGCTCATTTCTAAAAACTATTAAGGCTTTATAAAGGCTTAATAAGAAAAATTGTATATGAAAATTTGTGTTAAAACCCTTTTATAAAGCCTTAGTAGTTTTTATAAGGTTTAAATAAGGCTCTAAATTAATTACAGTGTTTAATAGACAGAATTAAACTTTTAATTAATTATTGTAACAATAACTTTTTGAATTAAAGTTGCTAATAGCAGAATTTTTTCTTCTGTGTAGTCGCTCGTAAGTAGGCTTGAATAAAAGTAGAAGAAAATACATTAGTGTTCATAAATGACGGGGCTTTTACTCTTGTAAGTACGTGCATGATCGTGAGTAAGCAAAACTTTTACTCCCATTCCCAATTCAAACATTTCACATATTCAAGATTAAATATATTCATATTCTTAAAGTAACAACCAAAAATATACAACTAATACCAAAATTAGGTCAAATCGAGCATAAATATTCCTTTTTTTAACCAAAAAGTTTGATTTTTATTTATTTGTGAGTTGATTGTGCGTTTTTGTTGTTGTTGTAAAAATGTATATTTTTCTGTTATAAGCAATTTTGCATAAAACTATAAATATGTCAATTCATATGGGACAAATACATTTAATATTTAAATAAACTTCTAAAATTAAAAACCAGAAGAGGTAAAAGGCAAAAAAATTGTAGTAATAATAACAAATACTCGCAGTACGGACAAACTCATTTAGACGAAATGATAGTACATAAAGTTCAAAGCGTAGGTGTTGAATTAGTTTAGGTCTATTTGTTGCACACACACACAAACACATACACATGCTCATATGGATGTTAAATACAACCCTGTGGGAAATGTCACTAGTGAAACAGTACTGATTCACTAATGACTTTGTCACCTGTAATACACCCGAGACAATGCTTTTGCTATAAACATTTAACATGTGCGTGTCATTGAAAAGCAACTACTGACTGGGTGGTTCTTTAGGGACCATATGTATACATTAGAAATATATAGGCACACTAGTCTACACTTTTGATAACGAAATTGCATACATATTTGGTTCATAAAAATGGGAACTAACTCATTCATTCGTTCAGCGTTACTAACAAGTAGGAATTTTGTTAAATCAAAAATTCAATGATTTGCTGAATTAGTAAAGTCAAACACTTATGTATGTACGTATGAATCATAGAATGACAATGAGTACTCAAAAAATATACATAACTAAATAGTCTTAATCTCAGCAACTGCGCATAATCCAAACATTGATGCAGCCATTTTCATATAATGATATCCTGGACCTCAACAGGAATAATTTACGGCTTGTTACTGATTTTCTTTCTGGTCACTTTGGAAAAGTAACCAAGTTCGCTCATCCTTGTGTCTTTTATGCTTAAAAGATAACGAGACAACGGCACACATTCTCTGCGAATGTATCGTCTTATGGTAACAGTAGAAGACGTGTTTTTCATTCTGAGTTTCTGTGTTCAGATGATATTAGATGGGTTTCTCCAATATCTGTGTTGACTTTCATAATACAGAGATTGATTTAACTTAATTTACAGATCTCTCTATTCTATGCCTAAAGACGATTCCAACATTCAAGAGCATCTCTACTCCGTTTATGCAAAAAACTTAGAAAAAATTATTCCCAGAAAATATTTTTTACTGTTTTCTTTTAAGCAAAAACAAAACCTGTTTAGAGTGAAAAATTCTAGTTCATGCAATTAATATAAAGTAACTAACATTTGTAATAAGATTGCTTAGAGACGAACAGTAATTTTTTTCATTTGCTTTTTAATTTTAGTAAAAAATTTGTTGAATCAGACAATTTGTTGATTGAAAAAATCAGAGTTTTTTTTTTAAACAAATTATTACAAAATTTTCTTTCAAAAATTCTTTGTAGGACCTGAATTGAATAAATTTACATTTAATTCAGAGAATTTTGTGTCTGAATTGGAAAATGAATTTTTTCTGTGTGCTTTCAGTCTGAGTATGTTTATACGGAGACTATGAATGCTTAATCAGTCCAAAACAATAATACAGCGATACTCGTAATATTTATTCATCATTCGCCACTGTATACAATCATTTGTGTACATAAAATGGAATGGAAAATGTGTGGCTGTTAGAAAACATACATGTCTGCGTGTAAATAAAATAGGCCTATATGCACTCTTGTGTAATCCATTTAATGTTCAGAATATTTTTATATTCGTGAGTGTGATTGTAGCTCACACAGTCTAAAAATTTTAGTTGCCGTCGTTTGTGTTGCGTAATTTAAAAACTTTGTATAAACATAGTTGTTCGATATTTATAGTTATACGTATGTATTCTCTTTAAAACTAATGCGTGAGTTTGCATTTTGCGTGTTTTTTATTTGTAGTTACACGCATTCATAGTTGTTTGAGGGCCAACACTCGAAGAGTACTTAGAACTATACTTTTGTCATTCTCTGGTATGAATCCGAACGTGTGACAAATCTTTAGCTGATGACACAAAATCTTCTTTCAACAGGCTGAACAAAATGTTCATAATTGACACTTTCACTTAAAATTTTTTAAAATTTCATAGTTTCTTTTTGTGGGATTTTCTGCATTATTGTTTAATAAAAAAAAGGTATTTATATTAACCTTTTAAATTGATTTCGTAAACAAATTTTTATAAAAACTTCAATTTTGCTTGACGCCACTTTTATTTTCAAGAAATTAATAAAAAATCAAGAAGAAGCATACTCGTATATGTATAGTTATGTGTATCTGACAAAATATTTTGTTCGCATCAAAAACAAAATTAACGTGTAAACGCTCCCTTGACAATTTCGAAAAAATTTCACCAAAAAAGTGAACAAAGATGGCAACTTGGGGACACTTAACCCCACGCTTCCGTCAGGGTAGTAACAGACAAAAAAAAGTCTTTCCAGAAAACAAATATACCTACTTAGGTATGTATGTATATTAAATAGAAAAAAAATAGAAAAAATTAACAAAATTTAATAAAAAACAGCATATAAAAATGCTGTAGAATGCGTGGTTGTTTGTTGTCTAAAGAATGGAGTAGAGTGAAAAAACGTCAGTCATTTACAGCCGCACCGCAACACTCACACACATCTAATGGTCTACATATGTATGTACATACATATACATATCTCTGGTAGGAATGGATGTAGGAATGTTGTAACTCGTATGTTATGATTGCAATAAACTGCTCCTCCTAAAAAAAGTTTAAGAAAAATAAAAAACACTAGTCAATTTGTTAATGGAGAATAAAAGTAGCACTAACATAAATATAAAACACTTACACACACACGCACACACAAACATAAATATACCCAGCTAGCCTTCTCAATCGCACAAGAGTCTATTGTGAATCATACGCAGAGCATTTCTCCTTTATGAAGAACATTAAGAATCGCATGAGGCTTCTTAATGTTAATCTTATATGAGCCATTCGATAATAATTTAGGGAATCGTACAATACTCAGTATGCTTTTCGTTTTGAAAGTTAAATATGAAAAAATAAATAAATAAAATTTCTTCGTACTTATTAATAAAAAACCATTCTTCATTAATTGGTTAAATACTATTTTATGTACATGTATGTAGATGTAACCAGTCTCAATACATAGCAAATTTATTATTACTATGTTGAATTTTGCTTTTTTAATTGTCTGGCGTGCACAAAATGGTGCTGCAAGAACTTTGAATGGCATAGATCTCTGAAAAATTCAATTAATTAAAAGAATTAGATTATTTCAAAAGCTTTTTACGTACCTCCAATAATTTAATAAATATTTGTTGTAAAATACCAAACACATTAAATTAATATTTAATTCACTTTAATATATTTTTAATTATTATAAAAAATACAAACACACTTGAAACAATAGACGAGATTCTTATTCAAGACTCCAATGAAAGCATCAGCGAAGAAATAAAGAAAAATTAACAATCTATAACAGTAAATATGAAAATAAAAGAGAACAACATATTTTAGATAAATGTATTGTCCATTAAACATTGCACGATTTATAAGAGAGAGTTTAACAGAAATGCTACAATATCACTCTCCAAGCAATCAGCAGAAGATTAGTTTAGGAGTTGTATATTAAACACCATCGCCTATTAAACAGCTCTTGGCTAGTTGGGTTAGCATTTGCACTAGTAAGCACATGTATGCACCACACACAGTGTTGCCAGATACGTTTGGAAAAAAACTGCCCGTATCAAAAAAAAAAAAAAACAAACCCCAATAGTATTATATTTCTTATTAAAACATTAAAATAGCATATTATATCACTTCCTTAGGTAGTTTATGTGTTGGCATTAAATTAGTTACTATACCTAATATATCAATATCACTTTTCTTGGGATAAGGTCTCATTATTGATTGCTCCTCCCAGGATTTGTTGTAAGATGTTGGCTTTCAATTTCGAATTTTACTTGGGGGTGAAGATTTGTAACATGTATTTCATTTAAATAATGGAGTGATCATTAAGAGCTTAATCGTAGAAAACTCCACACCATGTGAGAATTATGTACATATGGAGCTTTTGCTTCAATAGAGTCATAATTCTAAAAAATTGCTTTGCAGAAAACAAGTTTGAATTTTCCAATTTATTAACAACTTATTGCCGTTAACAATAAAAAATTTAAACTGCAGTTAACACTAAACTTAAAATTTAAACCATAGTTTGTACAAACTTGCTAACACATCGTTCAGTTATTTTTTAATTTTCAATTTATATTTTAAAATTTTAATTAAATTTAACTGAAACATTTTACTAGTTTAAGTTTTAACTGAAGGAAAAGATTTGAAATATGTACAAAGAAATAAAAATGAAGTCTACAAAAAATGAACAAAAAACTTTTATTTGAAAAAAATTTAAATAAATATTGAAAACATGTCTCTTCTTGACAATGGCCAGTAAAATATCTTCCTCCATAGGTGAAAAGTTTGGGCAACTGTTACATATACATATGTATGTACATATGTATATATAATTATCAAACCCCTTGTTCTCTATATTTCACTCTGCTTATATGCGTATTTGATTGTTACAATTTCCAATATATAATTATTCAAATTAATTATTTTTTATACGTCCATATTCTGACTTTTATTTTTCAGTTCATTCGAAATAATTGATAACAGCAAGTTAAGTAATTTTTGTTTTTTGTTAACGAATATTTTAAACCATCAGTTAAAACAAAAGTTTAAGCTAACTGTAAGTTGGTAAACTTTAAAATAAAGTTAATGGGGGTTAGTGGAAAAAGAAAATTTCATTATTTTCTCAAGATTTGAGTTTGCAAGACATTTGTACGAAAACTTTATTAACTCAAAAATAATTTTTTTTTAAGTTATGACTATTGCAGCAAGCTCAATATATAGAAAGCAAAAAATTAATATCTAAACTTAGAATTTTTGTGCCTTATTCCTAAATTTAAAACATCAGCAAGTTTTTAATACTCTTTGCTACCTCTTTTCCATATAAATTGCATTTTGATGAGAAGTTTTGTACATGTGTATGCACAGAAAAAAATATTCCACAAATATTTTCAAAAACCTGTATTGTTGAATATGGAAAAAGAATTCAACAAAATTCTGTATTTGATTCAAGCACATTGCTTATCAAAATTGCAACCAATCATTAAGCTGTATATGGGCATTTCCACAGAAAAGTCTACCTTTAGTCACGTAGCTTGTTTTTGTTTAAGGAAAACTAATTTTTTATATACTTTTTTGCATATCGGTGTAGAGTGCAATTAGGTCTACATTCGGTAAAAACTAGAAAAAAAAATCGGAAAGCATAGCGCTAAAATACAAGCTAAATTGCATGGTGTCGTAATGTGGCAAAAGGTGGACTTTTCTATGGAAATGCCCATATACAAACAAAAAGTGGTTGAAAAACGTGGCATTCCTCCACACATGCAATAACAATTATCACTAAAAATAAAAAAAAAACCACTCAACAAATTTTTTTTTTGATTCATTCAATTTCTTTATTGACTGAAAAAAAATATTTTCAATAAACGTGCTTACAATTTTATTTATCAATAATGCAAAAAGCTTCCTCACAAAAAATTCAAAAGTATGTTTTTATTGATTCAGCGATTTTCGTATTCAAATATCAAAATCATTTCTTTCTGTGTATGCTTGTTACTAATATGAACCAGAGAACGAAAACGAATACAAAAAATTTTGGATACACATATTGAATATTTTTTATACTAGTGTGTGCTATTCATTTTTCTTTATACCCTTGCATATCTTCGTATATCTATCGAAATACCCATTGGTTTTTAAATTTTTTTAAGTGCTGCCAGAAACACTCAAACTATTATAATGCTAAATCCAATTAAGCTGTTTTAACCATAATTCCAAAAAGAAGCAACTGACTCATAAGCCTATGAAAGAGGAGGAGTTGGAGCTAACAGCAGAATTAGGAAAAAAAAAATAAAATAAAATCTGATAATTTTAAAGAAAAAGAAATTTTTTAAACAAAAAACTGCGCGAAAGCTCAACGGTTAAAAAAAAAAAATCACAAAATTACGGCACTCGATATCGAATAATTTATTATTAAATTTTATTTGCGTTTGCATGGAAATTTCGATCGATATCAAATGCCGTAATTTGCGCCCTGCTAAAAACAAATAAATCTGCACACTTGGCAACGCTGATCATGCACAACACTTAGCACGGGAGTTAGTAATTTTGTAGTAGTTTCTATTAGTCCAAACATAATATTTGTTTACAAAGGCATTCTTTCTTTTATTTTATACTTTTATTGCATGTTTTTATTTGTGTTTGCATTTGGCTGGAAAAAAGCAAATAAGCACCGGAAGTAGGTCACATGCATCTATAGAACCGGATCTTATCTCTCGTTGAAGCAATAAATGCATGCAAAAATAAAAAAAATAAAACAATATGCATTTGAAAAGAAAAAACATAAAATAAAATAAAATAAAATAAAAGAAAATAAAAGAAAAACTTAATAACAAACAAAACGTGCTACAAAATGCAAATGCATTTTTTATTGCGCTGTGTTGTTGCTGTTATTTTTTATTGAAGCAATGCACAGTGAGGCTTAAGAACAAAATTACCAAAACTCACAAAATGATGGTCCTTAGCAGCAAGCGAGTATTATGTGGGGGAAACAAATTTAACCCCGAAACAATTGAAATAAAAAGTTTTTTCGTATGTCAAAATATGTATGTTTTTCTTAGAATTTAATAGTCAAAACTTTCTCGGTTCCACCCAGCCAAAACATCCCCGTGGCACTGCCGCAAAGCTATCCATCACTTTCTGGAAAAGCTAATAGTCTTGACCTAAGCTATATTTATTCTTCTGCAAATCTTTTACAATCTACGAAGTTCTAATAGAACTTATTTTAAAAAATTACGCACGTTGCTCCAGTTGTTATATGGTCGGCTGGACAACCTTGACTGACTGATTTGAGATACTTATATTTTTATTCTCATAGTTTGGTGTTTTATTTAATTTTTTTTAATGAAAGTATAATCGACCAATTTTTTTTGTGCATGAAAAATTCACATCCATTAAATGTCATAAATTTTCCTGTTGGCAGTTAATGGCTCCTTTCGAAATGTTTTGAATTACGCTGCGAAACGTTTCTGGCAACAATTCTTGGCTTTAGTAACCATTTTATTGGTTATTTTACTTCGCCGATGATTCTGCTACACAACGAAGAAGGGCGCTGTGATGTTACATTAGGACAAGTATCTGCTGAAATCGGTATAGTTCAGTGACCAGTGACCAGTGACTATGCCTTCATTGGTTTAACTTTCCTATAACCACTGATACAAAGGGACACTAATGCAAATCAGATAAATGCGTAGTGTTGTTATTTAATGACTGTAGGAGACGGGGCTCGAACCCATGATCTTCGGTTTTGTAGTCAACGTGATAACTATTGCTATTGCAATTACTTTTTACCAAATTCATTTGAATTGACTCAAATTTCATTCAATTAATATGTTTGTGTGAATGGAATTAATTAAAAATTTGCCAATTCAGTGCATAAATTATGCGCGAATTAATCAAAAAAATTAATGATTAATTTACAGCTCTGCTAGTTATGCACATTTTAGTTAATTTGCTTATTTTTGTTCTACTTTTAGACAAACTTTTTTGGTTTGTTACTATTAAATATATTTATTTAAATTTTTTGCCACAAGCCCATTAGCTATTAATTTGAGTTAGTTTTTATTATTATTGTTCGAAATTCATTTGTTTTTATATTTATGATTTGATCAGCCTAAAGTTCGTGTCGCTATGTAAGCTAAATTGTTTATTACAAAAAAACTTTCAGCAAATTGTAATATGATGAATCAAAAACAATTCACATATTCTATTTGCACTGAAAAAGCTGAGAATATAAAGCAGAAATCTACATCAACTGACATCACACACAGTGGACCAAAACACAAAGAACGCTGATGATGAGGGTGTTGCGACCTTCGTTCCGTTCTGCTAGTGTTTGTCAGAAGATTTACAATGAAATTTAATATTGTTTGCTCATTAATAATTATCACATGTAATTTGGCTTACAGAGCGGTACCAACTTTAGCCTAATCAAATCACAAATATAGAAAGTAATTCGGTGTTTCAATGTAATCTGATCGGTAGAACTACATCTTCCTGACTATCTTGCATATTACTTTTTATTAAAATTTTTCGCTCTTCCTGCCACTGTGCAACGCATCAAAGAAGGAATAAAAAAACGTTAACAAACACAATCATGCGAATACTCGTACCACAAACAATAACAACAAAAAATGTGGGGTATGCCGAGAGAAAAATTAGTGGCATGTATACGCTATAAATAAGCACAAAAATACGGCATAATGAACTAAAGACGAACAAGAAAAAAAAATAAAAAATAAAAGCTTAATGCATGCATGTGGCATGCATGAAGGAAAAAGGCACAAAAAAAACATTGCCATGGTCTCTGTCACAGTTTTTCTGTTCAAGTCAAAGTCACTGTCTGCTGCTGCTGCTGCTGCTGTTGATGCCGTTGTTGTTGACGGGACGGCATAACACAACGTAACCTACTCAAACAACTCCAGGCAGAAAGACAGAATGTCGTTTCATTTTTATTTTTTGTTGTCGCGCCACTATAGAGTTATTTGTTGAGTTGTTTGATTATTTAGATGGTTGAATGGTTGGGCCAGCCTGTTTATATGCTTATTTTGCTGCTGGCGAGCAAAAACAACAACAAAAATGAAAATGAAAGAAATAATAAAAAGGCCCAGCGCAACAATAACATTATTGCATCTTAAACGAAAAAGTCTTAATCATAAAGTAAGTATGTGTACGGTGGAGCGTTGCTGTAGTCCGTGGTTATTCACAAGTATACAAATGACCAGTCACTCAGCCAGCCTCCGCATTTCTTGGGTGTTTATCAAATTTTCCAAGTTGTTTCAGATGTAGTGGTGTGACGTTAGTTGGGTGTTTGTGTTTTTTTTTTGCCTGTTTAAATGCAGTTTGTAACATTTTATTAAAACGTCGTCTGTAAGACACTGTGTCTGCCACTTGGAGGTTGTTGTTAATCGTACGTATTGTTGTTGCTGGGACATTGTGTGTTGAAAAGTATTTTTTTGCCGATGTTTGTCTTTGGCTTATTTGAATGTTTGTTAGTTTTTTTTTTATTATTACTTTAGTTCATATGTTTGTTTGTTTGTTTTTTTTTTGTTTCTGGCTCTGATGTTGTTATTAACATGCCGCCGCTATCAACATTAAAAACATGTTTATTTTCTTTTCTATTTAAATTTGACCTTTTAATGACTTGTGTCAACATATTATTAAGAAATCCCATCGATATATAGTTTTCATCGACTGCATAATGCTTTTCATATACTCCACCAAGATCTTTATCCATTTTCAAATGATACTGTTGCTCCTTCAAAAAAAAGTAAGAAAAAATCAGAGAATATAAAAAATATCATTTCAATGTTATGGCAGCATTAGGCCGAGCTTGCATCTGGCACACATGCGACCAAAAAAACGTAACCACTAATTAGTAATGAAAAACTGCTTGATTCAGACACGTATTTATAAAGTTAAACAGTTTCACACATACAACTAATAGAAAATTTTGTAGAATCCAACATGATTGGAAACTGTTCAAATCAATAAACACATACTTGCCTTAATCAAACAGTATTTCATTAGTAATTAGTGGTTACGCTTTTTTGGGCACATGTGTGCCAGATGAAAACTCGGCCTTATATGACACGATATGACGCGACAAAATATTGGGCCTCGTCGTAGTTGGCGTATTTTCATAAACTTTAAGTCCTCGTCCATACTATGGAACATTTGCTGCAAAACTTTTGAGTTTGTTGATGAAGAGGGAAAGAGGAATTGAAAAGGGTACTTTGGTTCATGTATGTGCAGTTCTTGTTGAGTACGTCATTCTCATCTTGTCAGTCAGCTGCAAAACAAAAACTTCACGAATGCAGTTTCAAAAGATAAAGCAAAAATGTTTTGCAGCAAATGTTTCGCTGTATGGACAGAGACTTATCAAGCCTTATTTAGGAAAGGGATAGTGATAGAAAAGACAGGTGGTGAAAGAAGAGATAGAGGAAAGCTTCAGTTTTTTACAACTCGGCTTTTTTTGCACATTCCTAATAATGCAGTGTTGCAGCACCTCTGGTATCAATGAGGCGCATTAAATTTTCCATCACCAATTAGAATATTTTCGAGTTTTGTCTTTAAGGTCTTGAATCGATTGTGAGTCATTGGTACTGACCTTATCTTTCATATTTTTTCAAAAGAATAAGTGCAAAGTTGTTAAACCACAAGATATCGAAGGTCAATTGAGATAGCCTCTTAGAGAAATCACAGAAACTTGTCACGCAAAAAAGCGATGGTAACGTTGCCAGTGTTGCACGTAGTGCCGCGAAGTTGAAAGTAAACGAAACGTCGTCCTCATCAATATCAACCAATTCCGGCCGTACAAAACCATTAGTCATCGTTCAATAGTACAACTCATTCATCGCAGTTTGGGAAATAGTTTTTTGTAGTCAATTTTCTTGAATTTGAATATTCAGTTAATCAATTTTCTATTTTTAAAATCAAAGCTTGAAGAAGTTTTTCTGAATATGATGTAATTAATCTCGACTTATTCTACAGTCTTGAATAACTGAAAAATTGAATCAATAAAATATTTATTTACTTAGGCTAAAAAAGTTGGTCGTTATGTTAGCAGTTTTCTCCTTTTTTTTTTGAACATACAAGAAATTGCTCGCACGCTTGTGCTTAAAATTTATTAAAACCATCGACAATAATAATCATTAATATTTGTGATGTTTCACCCAAAATTTTGGTAAAGTTTTGAGTTTATGAAATGTAGAAAGAAAAAATCTTGCAATATAATTCGTGGAAATTAAAGATAATTTAAGAAAAGAAGCAATATCGCACTGATTTTTATTTAAAACTAACAATTACTCGTGCTGCATCTTCGAGGAATTCGGACTAGTAAACGATTTAAAGCAACAAGTACAGCCACCATAATAATAAGTTACCTTTATTGACTCAAATAAGTATTAAAGCCAATAAAAGAAAGTTAATTTATTATTTTACTTTCAGATCAAGTTATAAATAAAATAAATCAACCTTTAGGCATCTCCAGTCATTTAATATAAAATTTTTTCTTTCTTTTTTTTTTTTGGTAAATCATATGAGAATAAAAATTTTCTTTTTCATTAATCTCTCAATCACAGATCAGTTAAGAAGTAAAAACAAAAAAAAAACAACAACAAAAAAAAATTAAAAACAATCAAAAATGAAAAACATGTTTTATTTTCAAGAATAGGATAAGCGGAGCTTCATGCACATCAGCAATAGCGTTGCTTAGTGTTCGTTGCTCAAGTCTTTTGTTTTTATTTTACTTTTACTTTAAGCGAAATTATTCCCACCAAACTCCATTAAATTGTTTTTAGCAATTCCAAGAATTCATCTGTTGCATTCCAGAAAAAGTTAAAAGGTTTTTGTTTTTCACTGGCGTAGCAGCAACCGTGACTTGTTGAAGCAGCAAACAGCAGGATGTTGCTTCTGCTCCTTTATGGAAATGAAGAAGAATTTGCAACAACTAAAGGCAACACAACAGAGCACAGCTTCTTCGGTATACTGTTTGTTGCAAATTTTGAAATAAAGAAAAGGAAAATTAGGCAAATTCAGCAGTTGAAGAAACATTTGTGTACATTTTAAACTTGCCACATTTTGCCGTAACCACAATTTTCCAAATAATTTTTTTTTCTTCTTTATTTCTCAGTTGGTAAATTTAATTTTGTTAATAAAGTGTAAATGTGACAAATTTTAAAATATCTACTTGCATGCTTGCTACAGCTCTACCGGTGCATCAAATTTTCTCTTATTTTTTGTTTGTTAAAGTACCTGCAGTGCTTGAGTTCCCTTTTCAGCACTTTTGTTTTCTTTTTTTTTTATTTGTGGAAGATTGTTGGTAGTCTTTTGTTAGGGTTGCTTGCTCTAGTTTTGCAAAAGAATAATCATAAAATTTGCAAATTTTCGTTTGCCCTTTCAGGCCTCATTTATTTTTCATACTTAAATGTCTTGCGTCTTGATTGTTGCTGTGGGCGTTCGTGTTTAAATTACAGGCGGTGATTTTTTTCTTTTAAAGAAAAAGTAATTTTTTACTTCTATTCATAACAAGTTTTTGATTTTTTGAACTCAGGGCTAAACCGAAAATAAGCGGTAATGAATATTCAAAATGTGGTGAATTTGTTTTGGAAAACAGCAGAACGGCATACAAAAGCTTAAAAATTCATTCAGAAGGTTTGGCAAAAAAAAGGCAAATTGTCTCGAACAGTTTCAATTTCAAGGAATACATTAAATCTCTGATTTTATTTCTGCTTTAATGTAATGAGTGATTTTTTAACTGTTTGGTTTTTAGAAATTAAAAAACAAACAGACAATTTGCGAAAGTGAATTAAATATTTGTTTAAGGCCTGCCATTTACTTTTTAAAGATTATTTCATATAAACATTGCACGTATGTAATTACGCCGTAGGTGGTCCATCCATGAATTTCAATGTTGGCATAGTTTTTCCACACCAATGTTGGCTTCCAGAGCTGGAATTGTGGCCGCCTTGATTTTGAACACGAGATACTTAACGTATCACCGCAAAAAATAGTATATTGTGGTCAAATCGCTTGACCTTGGCGGCCAAAGGACTGCTGCAAAGCGTGTGATTAATTGTCTACTAAACTCTGCTCTCAACAGGTTAATGGTATTGCGAACCATGTGGCATGTAGCACTGTCTTTTTGAAACCTTATGTTAACAATTTTTGGCAAAAAAAAATGTAGGTAATCATCGCATGATACCTTGCTCCATTGACTGTTACCTTGCGTTTTTCAGTGTTCTTAAAGAAGTAGTATCCAATGATACCGCCCACCCACTAACCGTATCAAACCGTGCAATTCTCAGGTGCATTGGAAGCTTCAAAGCTGTCTCTGTCTGCTCTTCATACCAAGTTCGGCAGTTCTGTGCTTGTGGAGCCAGAAATAAGCTATGCCACTGAATAGAATTTTTAATAGAAAAATGTGTATTCATCTAAATTTATTTACAAAGGAAGCAGACCTTTAGTAAGATCCTGTAGAGGCTGACTCCTACTTCAGCCGGTAAATTAAACTGCTCCAGAAGGTTCACGCTACAGTGAACATTGTGAAAAGTGTCATTAAAATTTTTATTTATTATTTAATCATATGTAACTTTAAAAATTTTTCTTTTTTTTCTGGAATTCTCAAAAAACTGCTGGCATTGCTGTTAAAAAAAACAATCTTGACTAAGTATATGCAATTTTTAATCAAATATTTATAATTTAATTTATCAAATGTAACCTCCAGCTAAATGGTCATAGCATAATTTATTATCGCATTGTTTTGGGTGTCTGACAAGACATTCCTGTAATAGCTTTCTGTAGTTTCTTTTCCACTAGTCATTTTACTTCTTAAAAAATTTTGGTTTTTGTTTTTATTCTTTTGCAAAGTCATTACCAAAGATAGCCAGTCAACAGTTGTTTGAAATTGCCTTCAACCGAAAACAAAATTTTGTTGGGAGTCTGAAATAAAAGTTAAGACGACTGTTAGTGCAACTAACCTCTGAAAGAGTGTAAAAGTATGTTGGCAAACTGACTGAAACTATGCAATTTTGTTAGAAATGCGAAGTAACAGCATGTGGTTGTTTTACAGCAATTTTAGTCGAATTGACTTTTGTGACATATAGAACTTACACAAATGAAGTTTTACTAGTTGCCATTAAATCTAAACAGTGTGTGCTATTTCCCTATTGCCATTGCTTACTACGGCTGTTGCAGGTAGTGCAGGTACTGCCAATGAACATTTTCTATTCAGTTTAACTAAACAATCACAGAGTGAGTTGGTTGGTTAGTCAGTGTGTCAATTGACTTAAATGTCATTGTGTTTTGTTAGCCATCATATAAAAATAAAAATTGAAACCACTTTTCCTCACAAAAAGCCAGCCATTCAACCAGCCATACATATGTACGTATATGCCACAAACACAACAACAACTAACCGTTGTTGACTACGGAGCAACCAGCAATAAACAAAAAATCTTAATTACAACATGCTTAACTAGTATTTGACATTTTGTTGTTGTTGTTTGTTGGTCGTCGGTTGTTGTGTTGCTTCGTTTTCTGTGCTCCGTAAAAGGCAGTAGAAATAAAAGGCAAAAAGAAAATACCCAAATAATAAATCAAACACCAACAGCAACAAGTTCATCATTAACTCCAGCACAACTTCTGCTACGAATGCAATATGAACTTCCATCTACTCGGGGGGTGCCAAACCTGACGATTTTATGTCATTTGGACGATTTTTAAAGGTGAATTTCGCAAAATTACGATAAAGGAATCTTTTTTAAGCGACTTCAAACACGAAAGAGATTTTCAATTCGTCTGAACTTTTTTTTCAGACATGTTGCTCCATAACTCAGTAACTTTTACACCGATTTAGAAAAAGTTATTTTTTTGTCTGAAAGGGCGTTAATTCTATTTGCTGTCGTTATAAAAAAGTGGGTGAAGACATGTTCACTAATATTTTTTTTTTGTATTTTATGATTAAATTAGCACACAACTTTGGTTCCCGTAATTACAAAATTTCAAAGTTGAAAAACTGGGGAAGAACACGCCCCTTAAAATTTCATATTATATTTCACTTTTTTCTACTTAACCAATTGTTACGAAATATATCAAAGCATATAAAAGTGGGTGGAGCTACGCCCATGAAAGATTAGTATTGAATTACATAGGCCCAATTCATACGAGGATTTAAAAATCTTGTTTTATTTTAAATTCTCTTTAAAAGTTGCTTCCAAAAACATTTTGCATTCGTACGATGATTTTTCCCATGTTTCTAGTTTTGATTTTTTTGCCTTCAAAAATCGTATCAGTGTTGCCAGTAGATTTAACAAGAAATCTGTTTTCCCCATTGTTAAAAAAATTTCACATACGAAATCTGAAAAATTTTTGTAATTTAATTTAAAGGAATATAAATTAAAAACATTTAAGACCTTATTCAGAAAAAAAATTTTGGATTACCAAACTTTTAGCAAACAAATGTCCATAAAAATTTGTTTTGTAAACCAAAATTATTTGTTCTGAATATAGCAGCAGTTATTATTTTTCTTGAAGCCACAGTAGATTACTTAAGACTTCTTTTGCATTAAATTATTTAGAGTGACTGCTTCTGCATTCGAAATTAATGCATACTTTTCATACATTTTTCAGAAATTATCTTATAATACAAATTTAATATACAGCTGTGTTTGGGGTTTCTCCACTCATGGAGTAATATCATTAATTATTAAATCATTGTTAAATAGATGCTCATTTTCTATTTCCTGATGTGCTTGCCATTAGAAGAACAGGGGGAAGATCTGCAATGCTACACCAAAACAATTAGATAAATGTCTATGTAATTGCGAGCAAAAACAAATTTCGAAACGGCTTATGCGCAAAAATATATTTTGAGTCTTTTATATTTATATACAAAAAATACAATCTGAGAATAAAAAATACCTACATTTTGGTAAAATAAAAATATTTTTGGTCGATATTCCCTACACTCCTATATTAGTGTCAAAAATACCATAATTTAATGAAAAGGAATAAAATAAAGCAACATACCAACAATTGAAATAAATGTTAAGAAAAATAAAAAATAACTCTGAGAACGGAAAATGTGATTTTTTTCTTTTTTTTTCCTTTTGCTTTGCTACACCGTTCGCCTACAAACTTCTTGAAGAATCACATATCTGGTGAATCCCTTTTTTAAAACACATGAAATTTTATTTATTTTAATTTGAAGCTTCATAGTGACTTGTCGGTAGTTTTCGACTTAAGAATTTGTTTCAAGGATTATATTCTCGACATTATTAGCAATATATGAATATTTCATTCTACACTTTGCATTCAAAATTAAGAAATATTTAAATATTTCGTTCTGCACTTTGCATTTAAAATTTTGTTTGTATAGTTAATATTTTCTATTTTTAAAACAAATTATTAAAAATTATGTAAAGGGGACTTTAACAGAGATGAGCACTTTCCAATGACAATTTATTCATACACATCTAAAGCAACTTGAATATGCATATCTGTACATATGTTAACAATTTTCCCAGCCTTTGTTACATTATTACCGATACCGAAAATTTAATGAAATAATTATCCATAATGATATTAAAATAATTTTGTATTTTAAGCCATCTACAAGTATCCTTAGATAATTATACACATGCATATATGTAAGTGTGTAATGTATTTAAAAATTGCTAATAATTTTTGGTCGCAGCATTTACGAAAACGGCCCATAGTGCGCCGTTTTACATGGACCCCTTTTTTATGCTCAAGTTTTCATTATGTTTGTGTGACAAATAGAGATTGAAGTGTAGAGTAATATATACATTTTGTGTGCCTGTCTTTTTCTTTCTTATTATAAACTTTAAATTTGAGCAACAAAGACTGATCCACGTAAAATCTGTGTGAATTTAACAATGGTTCTTACAAAAATATCCACAAATTGGATAAGCAGGGGTGGAAAATTTGATATGATCGTTGTTTAAAGTAGTATCCACTCTCAACTGTATTTGCCTTATATTTTTATGTTAAATTTGTTCATTTTAAATATCATCATATTAACCAACTCTGAATTGTAATTGAATACATTATTATATTGTATCGTAACTATGTTTAGTAATAATTTTTTCTTTTTTATATATTAACGCCCCAACTTTTATGTGATTGGTTCCACTGTTTTTGGATGAGATCGAACTACTTTTCGGTACGAAGTTTTTCGTTCAATTTCATTCTCGAATCGTCAGCTAAACCATCAAGGAGAAAAGGCGGATTGGTATACTATAAATATAACACTTTCTTATCATCAATAAATGTAAGTGATTGAAATTATATAATTTTGACTCAAATTATTTATCGTCATATACGACATTTCCTTATCACTCTATCCCTCTCTCAATAACTAAGAGCACTTCCCTTTTTGTTCAGCCATTTTCTTCAAGTTAATTCAGATGTTCAACTTCCCCAGAACATATTGAGTTGACTTTTGAATTACTAATATTTCATTAGTATTTTTAAACAATCGTAATTTTGTTGGTAACATAAGACGTTCAAAACCGTGTTACTATTTGATACTCTTAAAATTGTTTTAGTACTGCACCAACCAAATATGTTAACTTATTTTACATATTATGCTATTTAATAAAATTTAATATAAAAAACGGTTTAATGCCTCAATTTAAGCATCCCAATTATATATCGATATTACGAGTATGTTAACTATTTATTCGCAAAGAATTTTTCGATTTTGTTGAGCGAAAAGGAAATGAAGTGAAACATATCCTTTTGCGCTATATTTAACACTTTTCCCGTTTACTACAAATAAGTAAGAACTCAGTTGCGTGTTGTCAATGTATGACTATCGATTTGATCGGAAGGATCGATATTGCACTGCTTTGAATTGTATAATTGTGGTAATTATAAACAACATATCACCATGCTTCGTCAAACCAATGAGTGTCTATATATTGACGGTCTAATTCATAAAAAATATTTCAGGTTTATTACAGGTTTATTTGACAAATTTCCTATAGAAATATGTCAAATAAGCGCTTAATAAACCTGAATTAATTTTTATGAATAAGGCAGTAAGACTGTATTGTTAAATTAAATTTTTATGAAAAAATTATACGGATATAAAAAACTCTAGAGTGGATAGCTTTTTAAAATATAAAATATGTTTAATTAATACAAAAATTTTTTTTTTTTAGATAGATAGTTACTTTTGCATAATACCAAAACAAAAAAAATTGAAATTTTCCAATCTTGGAACCGTTTCTTTTTTTTAGTGTGGTAAAGAGAAGATTTTTGTGTAACGACTTATTGCTGAAATCTTGAAAATTTTGATGATTACATTTAAAAAACTTGACGATTTTTAGCGGAAAACTGCTGGCAGCCCTGCATTACCGCAATTAAGCGAGCGTTATCTTTAACTAGTGAATGGAGAACTTAAATGAAAAAATAAAAAAAATTAATACAATATTGTATTTCGATGTTAAACATGGCTGTTTAATTAAGAAAATAAATGTTTTGACAAAGATTGACATAATTTCGGTCCATCTATATAACTTAAGTATACAAACATACACTTTTGTGAGATTGACTCAAGTTTTTGTTTTCATTTCATTTTCCACTTGCCATACTTATTCATGGGAGTCATTCATTAGCCGCATACTCGTACACTAACACTTTTACTTTGTTACAACATTGTACTTCATATTAATCAAAAGTATGTACCTGTACAAAACGAACTTATTTGGTTCGTATAACACAGTTCCCTAAAAAACAAACATAATTTTACTTTCCAAGACATTGAATTTTTCTTTCATATTCTCACTTAAAAAATAATTATACTAGATTTTTTTTAAAGCTTGTAATTATATGAGAGGAATGCAAACTAAAATGAATATCTAGCACAAACCACTAAGTATTACAAAGTAGGTTTAATAACCAGTACTTGACTCTAAACTAAAAAAGTTTATTGTACTCGTAAATAACACTGCACAACAAAATTGAACTTCTTCCAAAACAGCACTTTGCTAAAGACTGATTCTGCTGGAAGTTTAAAAAATATTCTACTTACGTGTAGTGGAGAAAAGCCTATGCCTGAGTCTTATACAAAATCACTTGAATCATTAATCACGAATGAGAAACGAATGAGAAACATCGCAGATTTGTTTCAACAGATATAGGGTCCGCCAGATAACTTTTTTTTTTGAAAACAGGGCGCAAAACATCGAGTGTAGCTTCGTTGAAACCAAATGTTGCCAATATCCTCCTTTTCAATTTTTGTGAACAAAAATTCGTTCAACATGGCCCGATAACGATCGCCATTGACTGTAACGGCCACGCCTTGCTCATTGGCTCAATTATGCCTCTGGACCAAAATCCGCTCCAAACAGTGACTTGTTTTGGGTGCGTCGGCTTTTCAATGTATGCGTGCGGGTTTTCTGTGCCCCAAATGCGACAATTTTGCTTGTTTACATACCCGCCCAGATCAAAATGAGCTTCATCTGAAAAGATGATTTTTTTTGGCGAAATCGGCATCTTCTGTAAGTCGATCGCAGGCAATATTTTCCAGCGTTGTTCAAGCGTATACACAACCATATTCGTTCAGCAGAAGGATAAAACAAAATGTATTACACTGCGGCTTCGATGGTATGGAAACATATTTAAAGAAAAACGTTTTTGTTTTCTTGGTTATGCCTCCCGAGTTGTCAAATTTCCCACTGTAAAATATGTATATGTCGTGTGGTACCTTTAAAACATTGCTTTTGTAAAAGTGAGACGCAAATCCGTCTCACAAAATTTCAATTAGAGCGTGCTCTATTTTCTTCTGACAAACCTTCAGACATCAGCTGTTTTTGTTACGAAAAATATGTCGTCCGAAATCTATGCCGTAAGGAAACAAAAAGCGGCGGTTCACTATTGACGAAAGCATTAGTTGGCTGAAGTTGATGTATGTATATGTGTTTTTTTAAATACTTAATAGCAATTGTGTACAAACAATATAAAAAGCGTTTCATTATTATATTCTAACTTAGCTTCTTCGAATTTGAAGAAAAAATCTTAAAAATGGCTCTACTTTTTTACGGAGCAAAGAAAATATTTTGTGGTGGCAACACCATTTTGAAACGGAGGCTGACATTGGTTTATATTCTCGAATATGCCAGAAGCAATTAACAGCTCTGGGCGAGTCAACATCAAGCGTCGTTGGCAATTATCTCTTAAGTGCAACCAGGCCACTGTTGTTTATTGGCCTTCGAGAGTTTTGCGTCTCACTCGCACTGGTTGACTGATCTGCCACGGATAACCGTATATTCTTGCGGTTCTTTTGTGGAATTTCTTTAACAACTACGTAGCTACTTCCTATGTGAAGGCATAGGTCGTGTACAGTCAGTCACAAAGCCTTTTTAAAAAACTGTTAATAACATCTTGGGCATATGGTCTAGCTACCCCACCCATATTTATGCAACAATACTTTGCAAATTTACTTTGTAAAGTATTTCTTAAATAAATAAATAAATTATAAACCTTCTGTAAAACAACAATTTTGACAGGCATGCGAAATTATATCTGATTTGAAAAGTTGACATGTCAGACATAAAAAACATGTGGTGTGTGCGATTGGCTTAAAGGCCGGGGCACAATGAATCCGTCATATGTTAAACTTCGCCTTTTTCAACTGACAGCTAAGTTGAAATACATGGTTGCTTATGAGGTCTGTTACATTCAGAACGTGTCCGTCAACGCAAAAGTGCAAAAATTGGTCTACTTTTAACTTTTTGCGTACTTTGAGTAGTGTGACAGATATTAGTTGGTTGTTTTGGTATGTTTTGATTTAGATTTTTGTGTTTTGTGAAGTAAATAAAAAAAAATTAATATAAGAAACAAAATGGAGAATCTACCTATTGAAGCTGGTCAAATGCTTCCGTCAATAAAGTACTCATTGTACCAACCTTCTCCGTCGTTGCATTAATGTCAGTTGAAAAAGGCGAAGTTTAACGTAAGACGGATTCATTGTCCCCCGGCCTTAAGTCTACACAAATAGTTTAATTTTGCTTGTTTAAAACTAAAATTCGTATTAAGCAGAGATACCACTATCGGCGCAATATGTCGATTTTCGTCGGTGCACGTCGGCGATAAAGTCATAAGTAATAAGCCAAAATGGTCTTATTTCTCAATTAATTCCGGAATAAGTCTATCTGCCTCACTGCGTTGGTATAATTATGTCCTTATATTTTAATTAGCTAAAACATAAAGCAAATTTAGCTTATGAATTGTGACTTTATTTCAGTGAGTCGGCACACTGTGCCGATAGTGGGATCTAGGCTTTAGACGACAAAAATCGCGGATCCAACGAACACATTTTTAAATTTTCAACTTTTGGAGATTTTTGTCATATTGAAGAGTAAAATAAATGTGGTTCGTCAATTAGTTTCCTTTTACTATCGAACAACAAAAATATCTTATTGACTAAAAACGTTGTTGAATATTGTTATAATTTTCGGCCACAATATTTTTACATAATTTGTTAAATATAAATTATCCGCCTGTCCCACGATGTCAGTAGAAGTCGTGCGATCGACAACTTGTATTGCAAACAACAATAACATTAGAAAATTTGTTGTTGTTTTCAATATAAGTATTCAATCGAAAGATGTCTAGTGACATCGTGCGACAGGCCGTAAAATTTTGACTAAAGTATTTGTCTAGCCAACAATTTTTTTGTTCAGTTGTATGTCATTTCTGACTAAATATGTTGTATACATTTTTTTTTTTTGATTTTAATGCCATAATTTGGGCTAAATATTTTGTCAAACCCAACAATTTTTCGTTGATTTGTAATCTAATGCGTTTTAGTTCTGCTAAAAAGAGAAGAGAAGTTAATCGCTGCGAAGAAACACCCAGTCACTATGGCGGGAATCAAACCCATGAACTCTGAACTGAGAGGCTAGTATCGCTACCACTGAGCCACAAAAGCCATTCATGAAATCCTCTCTAATACCGTCTTCACCACCATCACAATGCCCTTAACATAAAGCAAACTCTTTTCAACAATTTTATTTGCCAAAACTAATCAAGAACTAAAAAAATTCTTTATTGGTTGCTTTTCTCCAAGAGATTATTTTTGACAAATTTATTTGTCAATTCAATAATACTTTCTGTCAAATAATTGTTATTTTTTTATAAAAAAAAACAGTTGTACACAACCTTAGATCCCAATTTTTTTTAGTGTGACTGATACATACTCGTATATAAAGCCGTATCAACAACTTTATTGTCAAAACTAATTTAAAACTGATTAAAATTTAGCAAATATATTTGTTAGTTCTTTCTTTCAAGAAAGGATTTTTGACTAAGTTTTTTATCACTTCAACAATTTGTTAAACACATGATTTTTGTATTTACGATAAGAATTTTTTTTTA
Organism: Nowickia ferox; assembly: GCA_936439885.1. NCBI lineage: Eukaryota > Metazoa > Arthropoda > Insecta > Diptera > Tachinidae > Nowickia > Nowickia ferox. Next base: position 31,930,038 of record OW387023.1, read on the forward strand.
CTAATTTCTGCTCTCCAGTTTTTTCTGTGTTCTGCTGGGATAGATAAATGTTATGTGGAAAAATTGACTTGGATGGCATTGGCGGTGGGAGCGCCTGATTTTTTAAAATGTTTCTTTAGTTAATCGCAATAATGCTCGAGGCCAACTTTCAATGATCTGGAACCACTCTTTATAGTTTTTGCATACAAATTTTTAAAGCCATCCCACTATGCTGCGTTCTATATCTTCTCTATATTTTGTCTGCTCTTCTGCTTGTATTAATTTTTTTGCCCTCCTTAAATTCAAAACCAAATTAGATTTAAGAATTTCTTCAAAGCAGACTCTATAATTTGAATTAAAAAATATCTTTGATTAAGTTTATCAACCGTTCTGCATACAAATCTTTTAATTAATTGAAAAAGGCTACGGAAAACGTTCATTACATATGAATTCAAGGATATAAAACCTTTCCAACATAAACAACATGTTATACAAATATAAACACTCACTTTTCTTTTTTCAATGATTGGAAACATATTTTCAATGATTGGAAACATATATCAATTATGAATATATTTATGTACATAAGTGTCAATATATGATCACAAAAGTTAATATTCAGTACAAAAAAGTGCAATTGCAAGCAGTGCGAAGGTAGAGTCAGTCAAATTATAAAAAAAAGTACCCTTTATTTCAGATATCCGTTTGCTGTTGCTTTAGTCATCAAAAAATATGTATCGCCTGTTCTTTTCCAGTAGCAAGAAGATATTGTAAATATTTGTACATGTGTTAAAGCCAGTTTACTAATCTATGGTTCCACCTACTTTTGGCTTGTAGTGCTCGTAATTTTGTTTTTTTTTTCTATAGCATTATTAACGTAAATTTTTTTAAACTTTTTTTTGGCATAAATAAAATTTACATAAATTTATTCATGTATGCAGATGTCGTTGTTTGGTCTTATTTTTATTTTCTTATGACAGTAAAGTTGTTCTACTTTTGTTGTTTGTTTTCGAGTCGTAGTAATAAATTTATAGTAAAAAAAATTTTCTTCTTTTAAACATATTTGGTTGTTGGCCTAAAACCAGAAAGAAGCCGGTTGTTATTATTATTACTTTTTGAGACTTTTTACTTTTCTATGATGACTTCATACCCCCTGCTAAAAAAATCATAAGTAATAGTTTTACACGGACGGACGTACAAACTACAGTTTGTCAAGTAAGTGTTTGTAAAGCTAAGGCTCACATTCTGTGATAACTCAGTTAAAATTTTTTATAATAATCGAACTTTTTCTTCCTAGATTATGTGACCGTATAAGCCTTTTACTAAATCATGTGAATGTACATCATTAGAGATTATTTTAGTAGAATTCGGTTATAAGGGAGTTTGTCGAACGTAGCAACTGCGCCAGTCATTGCCGAAATACGCTATTACCGTAGTAAATAATCAGATATAAAGCTAAAAGCTTTTTGTATGTTTATAAAACACATTCGAGTGCTTGGTTGGTTGGTTTACGTGGCTGCCTTCTTCACGTAGGCATTCAAGTATAATCTAGATTCTTTTTTATAAAAGTATATGGTGATAGGTACTAGATCCAATCCGTCGATTTGAGATATCAGATAAGTTAACTCAACTCAATCTCAGATAAATCTGAAGGGTCGTCAAGTACATTATTGCCTAAAAACTTGTATCTCGAGAGATGTAAAGTTGGACATTCGAAAAGGAAGTTGAAGATTGTCTCTTCTTTGCTTTCTTCTTGACAACTTTGGCAGAAGTCATTATAGGACTGACCTATCCCTCTAGCATGTCTGCCGACCGTCCAGTGCCCCGTCATGACTGCAGCGAGCCTCGAGATGTCCCTAGGATTTCTATTTGTTAATTGTATTGATCGCCTATCATTGTAGCAAGTCCACATTTTCCTAGCAACCTTGCACTTGACTATATTGCGTCATCTATATTCAGCCTTATAGAGATTGTGCTTGAATATACTGCTTCTAATGGCACCAAACGGCATGGCTACCGCTTCGGCATTGGAGACATTCATAGCAGAGCCAGCTCTAGCCAGCTCGTCTGCCCGTTTGATATTTAAAAAGTTGCTATTCGCTGGAACCCAGATGAGGGTGAGATCAACCTGACCATACAGTCTAGATATGTACATATGTACTTAAAAAATACTAATTTTTCAATATTTACTGCCAGTTTCTCGAAGACAATTAGAAATTCTCGTGTGCACTCAAATTTTTTGTTTGTTTTCAATATAAATAGGCAGACGAGAATTTTAAATTGTTTTCGATAAACTCGCAGTTAAGCAGTAAGCGACTTAATCTAGAACATTTTTTAGGAATGATGAACAAATTGGAGTGTTTTTCATATATTTTTTCTAGACAAGTCGGTTGCTTTCATTGTGAAAATCATACTAAATATCCTGTTTCCACAAGTCAGGCAGGCGGCTCATCAAGAAAATTTTTATGAAAAGCACTCAAAAAACTGAGTGCTTTTCATATAAATTTTCTACTCAAGTCGACCGTCCGTGTTGTGGAAACAGGGGGTAAATCTTTTTTCAAATGAGTTTTTATTTATTTTTAAATCGTGAACGGAAACAATTAATCATTTTATGTAATATCAAGGTCTATGCCTTCCTCTCGATAATTTTTTTTTGTTTTAATTTTTAAGCTGTCAAGAGTTGTTTACTTTAGTTCATATTTGCATGTGTTTTTGTGTGTTTCTGACTGCCTAAACATACCGTTGTTTTTTGAATTGCTGTATTTTTGCAGAGTTGCATACACCTTATAAATCATAAAAAATAATCCAAAAAAAGAAAATCAAATAGGTTTATAAAAATATTTTATTCTATAAGAATTGAAAAAGCAGAGCTTACGCCCTATTAAGAAGTTATTACTAACTAAATTAATTGTATTTCAATTAAATTATTTCTAACGTGACCAGATGGATTTTACAAAAAGCGGGACATGATCGGTCGAAAAATTTTTTTTTCTTTAATTGATATATGTGCCGATGGTGCCTAAAGTACCCGATGCACAGTGGGGATTTTGTAAAAAAAAAATTGAAATAATTCTGCAGTTTCTAAACGAGCCGTCCGATTGTTATGAAATTTCATACAGTATTTGAGAAGGTGTAACAAACCTTATTTATGGCAGCAAACTTCAAATTTTAGACAGCGCATATATCAAGAATTTAAAAAATCCCATACAAGCTGGGACCAGTCTAATGTACATGCACAGTTTCATATCAGAGACCAGAATGAAAGTATTCGCATTTGCTAACTATTCATAAATTCGTTGTTTTTGCCATGCTTTCATTCGAGAACAACGACAAAATGTTATGAAATAACATTGCTCTTGTTGTTTGCTCTGACACTCACTGTTATTACACTGCCATTATAATACAAGCAGTGAAATGATATGATGCAGCACGAAATAAATGATTTCTTTCGTAGCATTCGCTCAGTATTCGTTGACCTTGATGTGTATATTAAAGGTTTATTTAATTGATTTTAAATAATATACTTATTTACATATACTTATATGTATGTAAATAAGAAAATGCAGTGTGAGGAAATTTTTTAAGGAATATATGTATTATATTTTATGAATACTTTGTAGGAGTATACGTTTTATACAAGACTACATTGTTTTCAATGATAGTCAAAAGCAATCGCACCACTCCCTTTGTATTCGTTGCTTTTGAAGAGACTAGTGAACGTTTATATAAAACAAGCAATGCATGCAATAAATTTCGTCGCACTAATTTTTTTCGATTGTGCCATTTACTGTCTTATTTTAAATGCAGTGTATTGACAGCAACATGCACGATTTTTGTGATTGTATTCAAAGCAACAAAATAAGGCATTCAATCTGTTCTCTGTTTCATATGTACTTAGGAAACACATTTTTCAACTCGAAAGGACGATTTTAATCACAGGAATGAAGAACGGCTGCAGCTATAAATTTTAAACTTTGTGTACAAAAGTAAAGATTTTTATAATGTGCGTTTGCTTCCAAAAAAAAAATTTTTAATTGAGGAATGTGCGTGTTGCACCTCTGTACCATAAAGAAAAAATATTTATTTTGAGATATCTGGAAATCTAATATAGGGAAAACGTTTAAATTTTTTAGAGATAGCTCTGTTGATATTCTGCACTGTCTCTGGAAACAATTTCAGAATTTAACAAGTAGGTGCTGTGCCTCTCATGTGGTGCAACTTTTTGTTTGTCTTCAAAAATAATACTAGCGTACCTATCTTGATAATTTGATTACAGCGTATTACTGATGTTTTAGAAGGAAGAGGAGGCTATTAATTTTTTGAGGCCTAAGTTATCGTGGCATGTCCTACAAAGAAGCAACATGTAATTCAAGATATATAGGAAGCCAAAACTTTCAAATTTTTCGTAAGCAGTAACACCAATAACGAGAATATTATTATAAAAAGGAGTCAATAATGAAGCAAAAAGAGTGTCAACTCCTAAGAAAATTAAATATTAATTTTTTATATCTTGGTGTTTGCTACAAACACAAACTTGGAATTCTGTTGATTCTGCCGATGATAGAAAATAATTTGAATTGGAGTAGTGAGAAAATAGAAAAAATGTTTACTTAAGAAAAATATCTTGCAAACTAATGCAGTGAGAATTGTGAAAGTCTTTATGACTATTTATGTTAATAATAAGAATTGTATGCTATAAAATAGTGAGAATTGAACCGCAAGAGTGCCACTTCTAATATAAAAAAATGTATTTTCATCTCAAAACGTATATGGGGTGTAGCGAAGCACACATGGTTTTGGTTAGTTAAGCAATAACTATACTTAAAAAAATATTTGGAATGAATTTTATCAGTTTAATTTTAATAAAAATCCAATAAGATATTGACAATTTTAGAACTCTAAAAAGCGAGATAAAGCGGGATATAAATTTAATGAGGGATCGACCTATGAAAAGCGGGATGTCAGGTCAGATTAGGCATGTCACATGACCATGGGCACGCATAAGCGTGGAAAGGAAATATTGGGGAGGGCATTGCCTCTCCATGAATTGCTTTTTCCACCCTTGAACTATTAAAAATTGCATGTAATTATTAATATTAATATATCTCATGAAAATCACCAGTCAGAATGCCTTCCTTAGAAAAAAAATTTCTAGCTCCCCCAATGTGGGCACGTGACAGATATGTATATATATGTTCACTTGGCAGTCACAAGTCGAACTGTTGAAATCAACAACAATGTACCATTATATAAACTACAAAAATACTTTAATGTATGTACGGCACAGTACATCGAATAAGTAAAAATAAAATAATGCAAAGTATATTAATACCAAGTGACCAAGAGCGCAGTTGCTTTTCAGCTGACTTCAACCCATCCCTCAAACTCTATATAAAATAGCACAAAATCTTAAAGCGAACTGTCCACATACAAAAAAAAATAATTCTACGACAATTTTGTATGCATGTTCTTGTAATGATAAGGCCACTTGGTATTAAAACACTTTGGAAATTATTAATGTGATGATTGTAAAAGATAAACAGAAAGAGTTATACATACTTATACATATATAATACAAATACTTCATACACATATAATACATATACTTTATTCTGTAGGAATTAAAAAAAAAAACTGAATTTAAGCCTTGTTGAGAAATTGTAATTGATTACAAGTTAAGAAAACTTAAAAAAATAAAATAAAAATAATTGATGATGTACTGCAAACATTTATTTGACAAACTGTATATTCATATTTTTAAAAAAGAAGTAGTCTGTCATGCTTACACTGTTATATTGTAATTATGGAGATGTTTACGTTAATGTTTTGATTTTAGTTACAATATTTGAAATGAATTTTTTTGTGTAAATAATTAAAGTTGGAATTCAAATTTTATGAAGTTCGTACGCTTTTAGATGTAAAAACTTTCATTTTTGTTTCTACTTTATGGTTTTAGTAAACCAGATCAGATATTTTTAACAGTTAACAAAACTAGGTCTAATTTTTATTACAATTTAATATTAACGATTGTGGTAAATTTTAGGAATTCATACAAGAGTTTAATGAGATCAATAAGTAGACTCTGTAAATGAATTGAATACTTTTATGTAGATAAAAAGCACATTGTATACTCAAAAAAAAAAAATGTTGTGGGCAAATCTAACCAATTTTGACGGTTAAAACTGAGCCGATAGTCTTTGCCGCTGTTGCTTGATAGTTGAAGATTTATTAAAATAAAAAACCTGAACCAATGAACAAAATGGCTTAACTTAACTAGCTAATGTGAAACAGTAAAAAAATAATCTTAAATTTTGCTGTAGATCTATAACGTCTATAACAGAAACCAAAGTGAAAATTAAATCGTTTGTACCTTCTCTAAAGATCGTAAAATGCTAAAATCTTGCGTTTTTAATCCATTTAAAATTAGTGAAGTGTAATTGATAGTTTGAGAGTAAAAAACGTTCAAAAAATATTTCAAATTGGTAAAGAATCAATTTTTATTTAACTTGTTTAATAAAATATGTGCAAGATCAGTTTTGTTAGAAAACATTATATACTTTTTAAAGCTGATAAAATCTCCAAAAAAAATAATAATAAAAACGTGAAAAATGCATTGTCATATTATTTTTAATGGTATGTATAATTGTATAAATGTGTAGAAAAATAAAATAGATTCCTATCGTATATAAATTATTTGCTGGGTTTTGTTAAAGTTTCTAAGCTTATTACGCTTATTTTTCATTTGTGATTTTCAAAAATATTATTATTTGTGAATTCTCTCAAATACTTTTTGAAAGTCTGTGCATAAGATAAGAGGTTTGTGACTGTTCAAAATATGTGGTTGAAGTCTACCGATGATTTGGCTAAGCACCAATGAAATATATAGACAATGCTTAATCACCAGCAAATAAATTTCAATTAAAATAATCTTATGACAATATGTCGAATAATAAATTTCTTAAAGAGTGCTTAATAGTAAAAATATATTTAGTACCTCAATTCAAACAACCTTTTGCCAATGCTGCAATTTATTTTGCTCAGGGGAATCTCTTAGGAGATTACGGGTCTGGCCATCCCTTGGAGCCTAACCGAGGTAAAACGTCTTTTTTCTTTTGGCATAACTTTAGATTCTTACCCACAGAACTTATGTGTTACTACCCCATCTTTGGAACATCAGAATAACGGATGTGCATATATTTATAAGAGGAAGTAGCTTGCTCATATAGTGCCTTATAAGTTCAGCATCACATGGAACTTACTGAGTTCAAAAGACAATACAGCTGAAGCCTTTCGGCCTGGAACTTCGAGGTCTAAAGCCACTGGTTAAAACCGCTGCCACGGGTAATGGTGGCCCGATAGCCGAGCTGCTCTAGTAGTTGGATGTGTGTAATGTTCTTTACTGAAAGGTGGACTTCGGTGTGAGCAACCACACTTGCAGCGCGTCATCACGGAGAATCTTACGTGGTGGCTATTGTTGCTACTAAAACCGCTGGGAGAATAGTTTTGGCAGTCAGCCAGACATCATTCTAGGCGCTGTTGCAATACAACAGAAGCTGTTTCGACTACGGTCTTAGCAGCAAGAGTTTAGATGGCACTTGCTTATAGTGCAGGGATAAAAATGTTCAAAGATTTCAACTTAGGTTAGGTTAGCAAATTGCTGCAAAGGAAGGGTGAAATTCATGGTCCACCTCATTTGTGGGTCCAATACAATGGTCCTTTTGTGCAACCTGTGAGTTGAAGAGAAAATAGTGAGAGAATGTGAAAGAGAAGACAGGTGCTGAAGGAAGAGATAGGAGGAAAGCTTCATTCTTTTTAGAACTCTGTTTTTTAAATGTTTTTAATAATGCAGGAGTATTAAATTTGGAAACTGTGCTTAGTAGCCATTGCCGATGATTCTGCTACCCAATACCCACGAAGGAGGGCGCTCTGATATTACATTATGATTAGCACCCGCTGAAGCCGGTATAGTTCAGCGACCAGTATCTGTGCCTTCATCACTAGAACTTTTTCTATGACAACTGATAAAAAGGGACGTTAATGTAAAACAGAAGAATGCATGCTGTAGTAAATTAATGACTGACGGAGACCGGACTCAACGTGCTAACTACTTCAGCCAACAACACCTTGATTATTGCAAACTATGTGTTCTTGGTAAGTCACATGGTGCTTTCTAAGGATGCATGAGGGTGATGGTTGGCGGTCACCTTCACCCGGTGCTTAGACCACCGTGACATAAGGCTGCAAAAGCAGGTGCTCACGTTAATCTGTAATACATCTGCCGATGTTGCACTTTCACTTATATCGCAATATAATATTATTCCCAAAGAATGGTTTAGGTTTTCCTCAGCAGAAAGGAACAGTTTAGGGGAAATCAAATGGAACATATCCCTTAATTTATTTTTTAGTTATGACTATTCCTTAGTAGTATGTTTCGTTTTATTTCCATTTACTAAAACTTAATAAGAATTCGTTACAACCTGTTAACGTATGACCATCGATTTGAAACATCATTTTGCTGATTCCATAATAAGCAACATATCACAAATCTGGGTGATAGTAATGAGTGCCCATGCTTATGGTTGAATTGAACAAGTATAAAAATACTCTTGAGTAAAGATCTTCCTTAAACATAAAATATCTTTAATTAATGCTTTTATATACAAAAAAAAAAAAAATTAAAATTGTCCAGCTCTGAAACCGTCTTTTTGATTTTGCTGATTTTCAACCATAATCTATTTTGCACTATTTCTGACAGAACAACTGCAACACAGTTCATTGTAATTAATAACCAAACTCTGACTTTATAAAATTTAATTGACACACTCTTATTCTTATTGCCAAATTATATTATTATAGGTAGTCAGCAAAAGTAAAGACATAAAGAAACACAAAATTTGTAAAATACATTATTTAAAAGTAGACTGAATTATTGCATAAAACCAGGCTTTGATTTGTAAACGCAATCCGGCAATAACTTGCCTAGTTTTAATTTAAATTCTTAAAATCTTTTGGCAGTTCTTTTGAATGCCTACTTTCAAGCTGGACCCCTGTACAGCTGTAGGGAAAGAAGTCATACACAACACACTGACTCTTACACAATACATCCTTTAAACTTTACACAAGACCGACGTTTCCACCATTTCTGGGAGCTTCGGAGAACCGATTTCACCTACAGACAGACGGACAGAAAATTCATGAGGATAACAGAATACATCTATGTACATTGTTTATATATTATTAGTCAAGAGGTTGCCGGTTCGACTCATCCCATACACATTTAGTTCTAATAGCAGCCAAGCAAAAACCATCAAAAACTGGTTGACAAATGTGATATTCATCTACTACACACAATAACAATTATCACTGAAAATAATATTTCAATCAACAACTTTTTTCTTTGATTCATTAAATTTCTTTATTGACTGAAAAAAAAATATTTTCAATAAACGTGCATTTTATTTATCAATAATGCAAAAATCGTCATCACAGAAAATTCAAAAGATTTTTTATTGAATCAGTGATTTTCGTATTCAAATATCAAAATCATATTTTTTCTGTGTAAGGAGGAAATCTATTCAAGGAGACTGAAAAGAATAAAGGCACAATATTTGGTGGCTGTTATTGCATGACTTTTATAGAATAGAATAGTATTATTTGTTAGTCCCGGTCTAGACTTGCAATTTTTGTTACATCAATTTTTGAATATGTATAGGGTGTTTTTTTTAGAGGTATAGAACTTCGAATTGAAATAAAACACAAGAAAATCGTTTTAATGTCCATCAATTTGGCTTTATTGGAAGGATAATTTTATGCCATTAACGTTTAAATATGATTTCGGGCATGTGGCCGCCGCGGCTGGCTCGAATAAAGCCAATTCTACAGGTCCAATTTTCAACCACTTTTTCGAGCATATGGGGCCGTATGTTGGCAATAACGCCACGAATGTTGGCTTCCAAGTCCCCTAACGTTTCTGGTTTGTTGGCGTAGACGAGCGACTTCACATATCCCCAAAGAAAATAATCCAATGGTGTCAAATCACACGATCTTGGTGGCCAATTGACCGGTTAACCGAATTAATTGCTCTGATGGACGATTATGTCGACCATAAAATGGACGGAGCTTGCGGTAAACTTCGCGAACTGAACCATTATTTTCGAAATAAATTTGCACGATTTGCAAGCGTTGTTCTTTTGTCAACCTGTTCATGATGAAATGGCAAACCAAACTAAATATTAATCACTGGACAGCTGACAAAATGGCCGCCAGTTAAAAAAGTGATGCCAACTTAAAGTTCTATACCTCAATAAAAAACACCCTTTATAAGAATGTTGAAATAGAAATATATTTATTTTTTGTATTCCTCTCTCTCTCTTCTGCACAAAAAAAAAATAAAAATATGCTGCAACAAAAATTGCAAGTGTAGAACTGGGACTTAGTCTAAAACTAGGTGTAATAAAATGATATGTATATATTGTTACCTTAATATAAAAATGAACTAACTCAATATTTTTTTGAAATTGAGTTTTTTTGTATATTTCGATAGAAGAACATCTAATGTATCGAAAAATGCATAAATCTCCATTTAAAAAAAAAACGAGTTAGGCCCTTTCTATATTAAGGTAACGATATGTATATAAACTTAATTAGCATTTCAATAAAAGACACAACTAATTTCATGAAAAAATGCTCAATGTAAATTAAGTATACTTTATGGGTTCGCATATTATTAATGTGTACTATATATTACACACGGAATGACAAACATATATTAGAAATGATCCAAGTTCGCACTACTGCCGGATCACAAGTTCAGAATCTTGTGGACTTCCTTGGAAGCTTTTTTATTCAACTGGGACAGAGATGATATTTATTTCTTATGAATTGTCTGTAAAATTTCGACGTCAACACAACGTTTTGAATTAGTACTGATTTCGCGTCGATGTGAGATCAATTTCGACTATATGTGACAGCGGCTTCAAAAAGAGAAAAAACAGCTTAAAATCAATAAAAACCATATTGAATTAATAAGAAACATTAATGAAAGTCTAGTAGTAATGTTGAAAGTTCTTTATTTCAATATGGAAAAATATTAACTGCCTGGCTCACGATGTCCACAAAATAAGAAAATTTGTTTTTGTTTTCAATATAAATAAGCGAAAGAAAATTTCTTGTCGACATCGTGAGCAAGACCGTAATTTACATTTGGGGTATTCAAATGGGTGTCTTAAGTATCATAAACACTGTGTGTAAGTTTTTAGGTCATGAAAATATAACCATATACGTGATAAAAGACAAAAAAAAAAAAGACCCGTGTATCCCAGTTTTGCCACAAGTCATGCAAAGATTTAGGGCCTCGGTGTCATTTTTGCATTTTTTAAGGCTCATATCTTGCAAATCAAAGAAACTTCATCTTCAAGATTAAAATCGCAAAAAATTTAAAAAAATTGGTTTTTTTTATCTTTTCCCCCCTGTTCAGATCCACAGGTAGAAAACCGTTCAAAATTCAAGGAAACCATCAACTACAAAAATGTAATGTATTAATTTTATTTATTTTTAAGTACTTTGATACAATTTGTCTATTATATTGAAAATGATTGAATTAATATAACGCATTCTTATTTTTAATATAGAGGAAAGACTACTAGGTTTCGCAAGATCTCCTTCTGATATATCCTAGCCTAATATTAAACCTCAATTCGGCACACCTTTTATATGTCTCAAAAACATTAAGTATCTGTGTGAATTTAACTTCATTCTGTCATACTTCTCTGGATCCCAATTTAAAAGTAGAACTCATCCCATGTTGCGAGCACATGTAACAAATTAATTTCGTTTGTATCTTATGGCAGCGCAATTTGTTTTACCAGTTTTAACTTTATTTTCCATTTAATAGTTTGTTATCGATACGAGTATTTATTTATTAATTTGTTTTATTTTTTTATTTTTTGTTTGATTTTCATTTCGGCCGTTTTAAAGTCTGTCTTAAAAACTCTTTACACTTATCATAAAATGTGTGTGCCCCATATCTGTCATGTTAATATTTGCAACGTGGTAAATTTACACAAGGTACATGCACAAGCCCAGCCTGTTAACGATTAGAATGCAGAAAGTTGTCAAACTTTGTTTACAAGCTGCAAAAATGTTAGTGTATGTGTGTGAATAAAATAATAACAGTGTTGCCCATGAATTTGCAAATAGCTGTGTCTCCAATTCCACATTGAAGAAAATTACACTACACATCTTTTGTGTAGGTTAACATTAAAACAAAAATAAATAAAAATAGAACCCAAAGTATAATTACACACAGATCATACATGAATCTTATTACATGGCCTACACATGAGAGTAGAAATTACACACTGTGTATTACACACATATTGGCAACACTGAATGACTGTAATCGTGCATGAATGCCGCGTCTGCAATTGTACTTTAGTTATTTTTAAAAACAAAACACATCTGTTTCTGACAATTATTCGTTTGTTTCTATCAACAAAATGTGTGTGTTTATTGGTGTTGTAATTTTGTTGTAGTCGTGCAAGTACCTTGTATAATTTTACCATGATTTGCAACATGGGGGCACACACGTATGTACTCGTATGTATGCGAATAACCAAAGTGCACTTGGAAGAAATGAATGGATGGCTGTAGTATGTGCGGATGTGCATACATATATTCCTTATGTTCTTAAATGTACCCGCAGAATTCTGTTTTTTCGTTGGTTTTGGTGTTCAACATTAATGTTTTATGTGTAATAATATATAGGCCTGAATATATGTATGTAGATAAGTGTGTGTATGTGTGTGTATGAGTGTTTCCTTTCATCATTCTTATATTTAGGTCATTTTCTTAACAACACCGCAACAGACTTAACAGCTCTTTTATCATTGTTAGACCACAATGCAACAAACACTTAGTTAGCAGAATCGTTCATTTACACAACCAATTTGTGGCATCCCTCGTATTTTATTTGCACAAGTACTTATTTTCTTCTTTTAATTTTTAATTTTATAATTTCATTTCTCAGAGCTGAGGCTCGTTAAGACTAATATACGAGTATATAAGAGAAGTTTATTTTTCTTAAAGGTATATTTATTTATTTACATATGTATGTATATGAAAGGAAACACCGTCACATGTATATTAGTGACAATTCCGAGGGCTGCTTGATTGCTTATTAATACACTACATAATAAAGTGATATGATTGTTAATAATTAAATAAATAACAATTTATTTATATTATATTTAAAAACCATTTATTAACTATATTAAATTCACGTATACGTATTCTAGTTTCAAAATATCAAGCACCGAATCACATTTTTCAAATTGGTAAAAATTATTATAGAAAAGCATGACATATTTGTTCTGCGCATACTCCGACTATTTATAGATTTACAAGTACAGAGTGCTAGTCAAAGTGTTGTTCCAACATAAACATTCATATGAATATGAACTTTCGGATGGGCGGGTCATCGCACAGTGGTGCAAAAGTAAAGGTACTGAGCGGATCTGCGTTAAAATTGAAATTATTGTAGAAGAGCAGTCAAGTTATCAGCATAAATGCTGAAGTTGAACCAAGGACGTAGCTACCTCCCTTAGAGCCATTTCACACTATGCCTTTTTAGCCTGTCTTGTTTTGACAATTTTTCTGTTCAGACCCCTATGAAAAGTTACACCCATTTACAGTAAGACTTTTTTCTTCATGCCTTTTTGACAATTATATACACGCTTAATGCTGAGAGTACGAAAATGGCAAAGAGAAAAGTAAAAAATCCCCTCGAATTTTCATTAAATACCCTTTGTTTTACCCCTCAAGCTTTTCACCCTCTCTTAACAAAAACTTGCAAATTTACTTGACAAAACTCAAAACTTTTTTGTATCCTTTAAAGTTTAAGGGATAATTTTTATTTATGAAATGAATGACAAATATTTTTAAAAAAGTTGCGACATTAAATAAAGTTCCACATTCTGGATTTTAAACACACAAAAGCCTTTTTTGTTTTATTACACAATGATAGTAGTTACATGCAAAATCGTAATATCTCCCCTTCGAAACTCACCAACAAATTTTTATGATATTTTACAAATAGATACATATGTATGTACATACATAAGCGTCTAAAAGGATACACCGGGTTCACATTAAAAAGCACTAATACCAAGAAAGGGGAGGGGGCAAAAGAGGGTCTAAATATTTAAGACTGGGACAAGGAAGAGTAATGTCTTATTTATATAAGTTCCTTTAACTGCGATTGGAGCATAGAGCGCCAATAACAGCCGATTGCCATCGAACCTGATTTAAAGCGGTTAAGCTTAATTCGTTCCAGAAAACGCCAAGGGAGCTCACTATGGTCCCAATACCAAATTTAGCGCGAAAAAAGTAATTTTTATTTAATGGTGCAAAAGTGAAATTATTTATGGTTTTTTAGTGACAAGGCTCCACCGTACACAACGGTATATGGTGTATAAGTTTAAACAGAAATAATTGCTTAATTTTGTTTTTAATAAGAAAAGAGTCGTTAATTGTGTGTGAGGTTGTGAAAAAATTTAAAAACATTTTCTGTACTATTTGTTAGTTTTATATATACAATAGAGGTACATATGTAGTTTTTTAATTCTTGATGTCCAGTTGATTTGGCATTCCGTTTAAAAAAATATGTATGAAAATTAAAATCTATTTCTTAATTGTTAATTATTTGGGGCTGGTCCAATTGCATTTTCAGAACAAGCTCCGATGTTGTTTTTAATGTAATGAATGAATGAATTAATCGAGCTCTGCGGATCAATGTTTCTAGCATTCATTTTATAACGTAGTTGTGCTGTAGGCGACCTACGTCGTATTTTCTAGGTCGAAAATTCAGACTACTTTTTTTAATTGCTGCAGTAGATAATCGTAGTTTGGCTACAACTAAATAGTGATCTCAAAATTGGCTAATGTCTACTCCTCTCTAGGCATTTTTGAAGCGGTGACTAATAGCACAGTGGTCAATTTGGTTAGCCGTTCTATATCGGTCAGAAGATAGCCAAGTTACCTTTGTAATCGAATAGGGTTCCACCGATTACAAGCTTGCTGGCGTTGCAAAAGTCAATAAAACGTTCATCGTTGTCATTCCATGCTTCCAGGCCATGCCTACCCATTATTTGTCTCAGCGATTCATTACCAGAATCATCTTTAGCGTTTAGATCACCCATACTAACAGGTTCTCCTAGCTTTCTTCCGTTCCAATATACAATAAAAGTCCTAGTTTGATAAGCAAAGGTCGTGAACGTGTATTTCTGTTTTTTTTATATTTGGGTTATCGGGAGACGTGGTTTGCTAGCCCTCGTCCCCTAGATTGGTGATAGTGGTTCAGCGGCTTATCGCCTACTTTCCTGAGACATCTCAGACACTCAGGATACATGGTTGGTAGAAAATAAAATATATGCAAAATCTTATGGAGATGTAAAGATTTTTGTTTGATACTTTTAAACTTATTATGTTTAAATGTTGTTATTCTCAATAATGCATAAAGAGTCTTATTGTAAATATATAAACTTTTTACCTAATTTCAAATTCTTTTGTTTTAAAGTGTACTGATGGTTTCCGTAAATCAGGAATGAAATGCATATAGACATTGCTTAACGAAAAAACAAACAAATATTCAAATTAAATAAATACTTTATGTCAAATAAATATACTTCGGTATTTCCTACCCTGTAAAAATTACTGAAAATTTGGATAATATCTAATGATTTTTACATGGGGTTGTCATTGCAAGAAGTTATATTTTTCGATTCCTTATCACCGAAGTGGAAGCGATGTTAGGAAAAATTCCCTTTTTTGGCAATCTGTAATAATATTTTCTTATAGGAAAAAGGGTAGAAAGTTGCCCATTTTTAAAATTTGCTTTTTTACACAAATATAAACACCAAACATTGAGTTAACTGTCAAATGAAGTATTGTACTGCGCTCATTATTTACATTAATTATTAGCAGAATACCCTGACTTATTATCATGAGTAGATTATTGCTTGAGCAACGCTACCGAATTACCCAAGCTTTCTTTGAAAATCAGTCACCAAATCCCACAACTTATACGAGTACATTATGTTTCATAGTAAAATTGTGTTCAGCGATGAGGCTCATTTTGACTTAACATGCTTTTTAATAAGCAAATTTTCCGCATATGGAGTAAATCAATTTATACTATATTTCTTCAAAAATGTGGCTGGAGTTCACATTACGGTCAATGGGGATCGTTACAGCAGCAAGATCGGGGTCTTTTTTTAAATATGAAAGATAGTGATCTGGAAGAAATTTTGTTTCAAAAGGGCAGCCGCATCCATAAATTATTGAGATTAAAATTTGTCGATAAGCTGATTTCGAGAAATGAACCTGTAGCTTGTCCTCCAAGGACTTGCAATTTGACACCTCTCGATTATTTCCTATAGCGCCGCCAAAACTGACTTATCCTGATAAGGGAGCAAAAACTCAGGCATATGCGAAATTGTATTTTGACATTGATATCCGTTTAAAAACGGCTGATTTATTTCCAAAAAATTTCAGATCTACCCCACTGTGCAATACAAGGCTCTTACTACTGATTCCCTCAGAGGAGATGGAAAAATATCGTACTGGATCTGCTTAGTACTCTTATGTAAAATTGTGCGTAACTTTATAACCCTCTAACTGTTTACCGTATGTGTCGGTATGGGTCGAAAGCACCTGTATGGGGAGGAAGTAGAAGCTTAAATTATTCCACAAAAAAAACTTCCTCGAAGAATTTGGCATAAGAGTGCTAAATTAATTTTATACTTAGATGCGAAGTTTGAATAAGTAAGACATAAACATTTGAAGGGATTGAAAGCAGTGACAAATTTTTGGTGCATAATTTTAACAGCTATGACAGAATTTTTTAGGAAACTATTTTTGTAAGGCAGTAGATCCGAAGGAGAAGAGGAGAAGAATTAGAGGCTTAAAATGGTCTAACATAATAATGTGGCTGATGAGGCACCGCGGGACCCCTTAAACACCACACAGGTGTAAGCTTGCCTAACGTCGATGTAGATTCGTATATTTTCATTCGATCTCTTATGCCAGAATTAGTATAAAAAAAGTTCTTTTACAAAAAAAATTAACTCTTTGTTTTTGATATTACTACCTCCAGCATGGATCATGTTTTTGTTTAAAACGATTTGCAGTGAAAAATCTAGTAATTAGTAGAACTTGGTGATCATACATTGTTTTTTTTCAAGTTTTTACTGAAAAGTCAGCCTATGAATATAAAAAGCAGAGCTGTAAATGAATCATTCTTTCTTGATTTTAATTCGTTACAAATTAGCTAAATTTTGAATTAATTCTTTTCACAACAAAAAAGAATTTAATGAAATTTGAATCAATTCAAACGACTTAGGCATAAATGCATTTCAATTCGTTTTCAATTCAAATGAATTTGTGGAATGACTTGCAATTCGTTTTTAATTCAAATGAATTTGTTAAAATTAATTGCAATTCATTTTCATTTCGTTTGAATTGGATGAGATACAATTGCATGAGTTAGAACAATGAATTGCAATTCAAATGAATGAAATCAAAAATGAGTTGCAAAAATCAAATTTACGAGCAGATCTAGGGGGAATATAAAATGGAAATTTCTCCTACCAAAATGAAAATATAAAGTACAAAAATTTAAAGCCTTGTTCTGGATCCGCGACTGTCTTTGTGGACTATACTAGTTGATATACAAAACGAGATTAATGCTTGCTGTCTTTTACATAAAAAATTAATTCAATATGTAATAAATCGATGATGCTTACTGAATATTTACGTACAAAACCACTTCAAATTTCAATCAATTCAATTCAAATTTTTTCTAATTTATTTGAATTAATTCAAAATCAATTCAATTCAAATGCATTTGACAAATTCATTTTAATTGGAATGGAATTGCAATTCATTTTTACCAAATTTATTTGAATTGACTCAAATTTTATTCAATTCATTTTTTTTTGTGTGAAAAGAATTAATTCCATATTTGCTAATTCAGTGCATGAATGATTCGCGAATTCATTCTAAAATGAATGATGCATTTACAGTTCTGATAAAAAGGTGTGTGAATTGGATAAATTGCAGTTGTTTGGTTTTAGTTTTGGAAAAATTTCAGTTAACGTGTTTTGGTTTGGATAAAAAATCTTGATAAATGTCCGAACAAATTGGTGTAAGCGGTATAGATTTTGATAGAGATTTTAGTTGAAATCTGCTAGATATTGTGAAAGGGGTAAATGTTTCAATATTAAATTTGCAATGTAATATATTTTTGTTAGTTAAAAATAAATTTTTGACTATTTGCCTGTTGACCTTTTTCGTTATTCTATATAAATGCAACAATCTAGATTTCATGAAATTACTTTTGCAGGGCTGTTATTATAAAATATTTCCTTCTACAAAAAAAAAAATATACAAACCAACAGTATTAAAAAATGTGTAAGTAAAATGGAACTCCTACATAAAGAAGAAACCGCAATAATAATTTAAAATTAAAGTGACACAATGCTGTGGCATAAAAATACGATCACTCGACTACGAGTGTGACTGCAACTATAATTATTATTCATTATTGTGCAGTTTTGTCTGCAATTTCCTATTGATTCGTGCAACTTAAATGCTGTCGCACACATGTTTAATTCAACACTTTCAAGTTGCAATAATAATAGCAACATCAAGAGCAATAACAAAAACGACGATGATAGAAAAATAAATCATAAATAAAAAATAGTTGCAAATAAACAAACAATTCATCTAAACAAAAGTTGGTGCACAAAAATGCATGGCAAGTTTAAGTTAATGCCAAGGTACTGCTTGTAATTGTAAATTACAGCATGCGAGGGTACTTGCCTAGAAAATGTAACAAGAAAAATAATGTTTAGCGAATTCCCCAAAAGTAAATTTTAAGTAATTTTAATTAAGCTTGCATGTCTGTGTTATGGAAAGACTGACCTCCAAAATTTGCTCATAAATTTATGAGTGAAGTATTAAAAATGTTTACGCTTGGAGACTATTTAAGAAATCTGAAGCTTAAAAAGGAAACTTCAATAGAATTTATATGTAAATATATTTAAACTTTCATTCGATATCGAATGCCGTAATTTACTTCCAGTTTTCTTATTTGACTTTCAATTTACTTGATAATAAATAAAATGCACTAATATTTTTTGAACGACCCACATATGCAACCATTTCATATTATAACGCTGTCAAAATAACAGTTGCATCGCTTACTTTGTTTTGCGGTTTCATTATGCATTACAACTTTGAATATTATTATGGAGAATAAAATAATCTGCACTCACACCACTTACGCCAAGCAACTTGGAAATAGATTTGTGATGGACTAGAATAGATTTTAAAGCACTAAATTGCATGCACTCACTCGTATGCTCTCGTAAACATATTTGTTTTGTATGCATAATTTTAGATATAAATAAGAGTATATTAAAGTTTGTATGTGTTAACGGATGACAAGTTCATTGACAATAACTGAAGTTATTTCTACAAGTTGAAGCATAATGAGTGGGAAAATTGAAAAAGAATTATTTGGCATTCAACACTAATGTGCATGTTAGAAATGTTACAAAGAATAAACAAGAAACATAAGAACAAAATAAAAAAATACAGTTTTCGAATAACAGAAACAAAAGAATATTTTAAGATCTTTCTTTCTTTAAGATAAAGAAAGGAAGATAATTGATAAAAAAAAACAGAAAAGATATGCGACAATTTCCAGCGGTTGAACAAGCGATATTTTGTAAATGAAAACAAAAGACTTAAAACACAAACATGTTTTGGAGCTCATGCCATATTATCTGCATTTTACAACCGATTTGTCTTGTTAACCACCATCGATAATTATCTTTGTGTGCCGTAACATGTTTTAAGCCCTTCACAGCAAATGGAAAATAGCTGGAGTATATGTAAGTGTAATATTTCGTTTGCAACAGCCCCAATATTTTTATAGAGGTATAGAACTTTGAAATGGAATCAGACAAAGATGCATTTTGTTAGAGTGACATAAAATTTACTCTATTAGAAAGATAATTTTCTGGTATTATATTTATACTATAATCATACTTTCATCATTACCACGATTTTCTTAACTTATGGGGAAACAAGTTAAAAGGAAAATGCCCAGTCTTTATCTGTGTGTGCAAAAGCTATAATATATTTGCAATGAATTTTTCTACATTACAAATTTTCATAAATTTTGTTAATAACGCCTTATAACTTTTAAAATTTTTATAAAAATGAAAAAACCTAATAATGTAGTTTGAAAGGTCAATTAATTTTCAAGAACTTTAAGCAAATAAACAAATAATGGCAATTTATTTATCCACATCTAAATCGACTTGAATCTGCATTCGTGTACAATCATAAGTTAAAGATTTTGCCAGCCTTTACTTAAATAAGTATCCATAATGGTACTAAAGCAAATTTCTCTTTTAAAACATTTAACATTTAATGCTAAATGCTCCATACCAACTTAGGCTGAGTTTACATCTGGCATTTCATGTGTGCCATGTGGCCAAGAAAGCGCAGCCATTAATTACTAATGAAAAACTGTTTGATTGAGACACGTATTTATTAAGTTGTTAAGTTAAAAAGTTGAACCAATAAAAGAAAAACTTTTAAGTAAAGATCTTCCTAAAACATTATTACTAAGTTCCTTTTTTTTACAAAAAAATCAACTTTCCAGGCCTGAAGTTATATATTTGATTTTTCCGATTTTTATTAAACATTTATTTCTTTCTAAAATATAAAATATGTTTAATTAACAAAAAAAAAACCAAAGTAAAGGAAAATAAGGGAAAAAATTGTTTTATTAAGTTAGTTTTATATACCAAAAAAAAAAATTAAATTTTCCAGCTCTGTAGCTGTGTTTCTCTCTAAAACATAAAATATATTTCATTTATAAAGAAAAATAAAAAACTAATTTGACTTAGGTACTGCTATACACCACAAAAAGTTCTAATTTCCCAACCCTGATATTATTATTTCAGATTTTTCTGATTTCTTATACCAAT
Source organism: Nowickia ferox (assembly GCA_936439885.1). Lineage (NCBI taxonomy): Eukaryota > Metazoa > Arthropoda > Insecta > Diptera > Tachinidae > Nowickia > Nowickia ferox. Next base: position 31,951,079 of record OW387023.1, read on the forward strand.
CTATTTCTTTTAAAATATAAAATATGTTTGATTTATAGAGAACAAACATTAATTTAAGTTGGTTACTTTTATATACCAAAAAAGTTAAAATTTTCCAACCCTGGAATACTCTCTTTATTTTTTTCGGATTTTTAGTAGTAGTTTTATTCTTACTGAAATGTAAAATAGGTTTATTTGCCAAAAAAAAATTGTTTTAGGTAATAAAAAAAGTTTAAGTTCAAGAGCGAAGTCTCTAGCTTTTCTGGAAGCTTTGGAAAACCGATTTCACGTACAGACAGACGGACATCACTTATTTGCCTTCCCATAAGGACCCAGAATATATTTACTTCAGTTGTTGCATATTAATATTGTGAAATTTAAAATTTTTGGTGAAGGGTATAATAGAAACTAAATCATTTACATGAAATATAAATAAAGTGAAGTGGCCACAAATCCTTTATTTTTATCTGTAGAGTATTTAGTTTTTAAAGGAGGGTGTAATTATCTATTGGCTATCAGAAAGAGCTAAAACCTCGATTTCAAAAAAAAAAAAATTGAGATACGCCTTTTTTATTTTAAGCCATCGATATATAATATTAAACTAAGAGCTTTTATTCCACGAAAAGTTTAATAATTATAATTAAATTAATTAAATTAAATTAAATTAAATTAATTAATGGTACCACAATATTATAAATGTTAGGTGGCTGTTAGCACGATAGGACTGAATAATATCTCACTTCTATAGCTTTACTCACTACATCTCCGATATTTTATTTCTTTTCTATTTATCTTTAAGTTTTCTATTTTTGTTTTTTTTATTAAGTTGACACGTAATATCAATGCTACGACTCTCAATCTCCACCTATTAGCCTCGAGCACAGCCGGCATTAAAGGTGGCACTAACCATCTAGTTCGTAACACATTAAAGAAATTTATGAGCCAACATGTTGTGATTGCAGCAGATCAATAATTTTTTAGCGATGAGTTCAACTGCTCACACTAGTAGCAGTGTTAGTGAACAGACCACTGCTACATTACAAATGCGAAAATGTGTGAAATTCATCAGAACATTGAGAGTACCGCCTCTGAATATCAGTGTGAGTAATGATTTTGGCATGTACCTACTTTCATCTAGCATCTGCTCATAAGATGAGAGTGCTTCCTCGGAGCCTGTGCAACTTAACCAGAACTATGACCATTGCCCCTTTTACTACATTCGATATTGAATGAAGTTTAAAAATATTTTCATAAGACTTAATTTTTTTTTTTTCAGGCAATGAATTAGGCATTCACTACTATTACTAGGTGTCACCTTAGGTAAGGGATAGAGGTAGAGAAGATAGGTGGTGAAAGAAGAGATAGAGAAAAGCTTAATTATTTTACAACTCTGCTTTTTTGCACGTTTTTAATAACGCTCTATTGCAGCGCCTCTGGTGTCAATCAGGCGCATTAAATTTCGATGATGTGCTTAGTTTCCATTTGATTAGCCGATGATTCTGCTACACAATGCCGATGAAGGAGGGCGCTCTGATATTACATTAGGGTAAAAATCTGCTGAAGCCGGTGTAATTCAGTGACCAGTGCATATCAGTTGAACTTTTCTACAACAACTGATACAAAGGGGCACTAATGCACATTAAAAAATGTGTGGTTTTGTTATTTGAATAACTATCGGAGAACGGGCTCGACCCCAGGATCTTTGGTTTTGTAGTCAACGTGTAGTACTTCCGCCAGAAATATTTTGAAATTTTGTTCATTACCGCATGTCGTAATTGACCACCCAGCTACATCCTTAGGCAACATTTTAACAAAAACAGAAATCACATTAATTTAATTACTGAACACAATTTCAAATCCTACAGCAAATTTCTATAAGTCACTGCAAGATTTCTCAAATTGTAAAAAAAAAATATATGCGGTTATCAAAGGGTTAAGTTGCGATTGCACTTAATATCAGTTTATGGTCGTATTTTACATCTTAAATGCTTCTTAAAGCTGGCTTACACAACTAATTTGTTTTTCCACTTAATTTAATTAATTAACGCCAAGTTAATGGGAGTGTATTCTCTTTTAACGAGGCGCCAGGTGGTGTATATTTTGTTGGGAATCTTTTAGGTGTCGCTGTTTATACAAGGAAAGTACACATCGTTACCTTAATATAGAAAAGCCCTAACTCATTATTTTTATTTTGTAATCGAGTTTTTTGAATATTTGCATAGAAGAACTAATAATATCTAATGTATCGAAAAATGCAAAAATCTCGATTTCAAAAAGAAAAAAAATAATCAGTTGGGGCCTTTCTGTATTAAGGTTATGATATGTGCTTTTTTTCTTGCTGCCTCTAAAACTTATAAAAAATTTTGGTGATTATTAAAATACTATTGACAGGCTAAATGCAAGTTTATAACAAATAAAAAGTAATTGCAGGGTTATTTGTTTTATTAATTAATTAACTAAAGAATTTGTTTTGTTGGTAAATTGTTTGTTTGGTTTGTAGCTTAATATGTACATACATAAATTTTCTCATATATTTCTAATGACAATGAGATGAGAATATGATACTAAAGATGAAATGCATGTATATGAAAGAAAGTTTATAACTCTTTCTATTCGTCTTTACCCTTTTCACCAGCAATTGTTTCACCTTATGGACGGGGAATAAGTACAAACGACATGCTATAGCTGTTCCTTAGCCCACAACACCACAACAAAGGAAAATTCTTCAATTTACTAATTAAGTTAAATATTAAGCTGGGAAAAAAGCACGTTACAAACTTAAACTAAATAAGAATTGTTTTGTTTTCAAAATTTAATTTACGATAATTTGTAGCTAAAGGTTACACTTTATTAACCTAAATGAATGCTTATTGCGCCTCTTTATAACAATATACCATATCCATTTAACACTTATTGACATAAAAACTGTAAGCCCTGCAGCATTTTTTTTTTCAACAGAAATTAGCTTTTTAAGCCGCGTTAAGTGATAGAAATCCAGAAAAGCCCAAAAAACATGTTAAAAGAACAGTTATAATTCTACTGAAAACTGAAACAATCAAATATGATGTCAAATGGCAATCAAATAAAATCAAAAATCTTACACTAACACTCACACTTGCGCATGCGTACACAATGTGCCAGCCCACCAAACGCAACAAAATAAAACTCATGCTACGATCAGTATAATAAAAAAAGAACATTAATGTTCAAACGTACAAGAAAAAAGTTTTTTTTTTTTTTTTAAATAAGCTCACACACATTTGATAGGCATACATGAGTAGAAAAATAAAATAGCATCAAAGTGACATAATGGATGAAAAGTGAATGCGTACAAAAGTATTCGATCAAATAAAAATGAAGTAAATTGAACGGATAATTTTGTTAGACAAGCGCAAGAAATAATTGAATCTTAAAAGGGTGTGCTTATTTGTAAAGACCACTACAGCAGAACAATAGACAAAAGAAAATAATCTAAATAATTTTTTCTCCATTCAAACGAACTCTATTCTCTGTTACTGGTCAACCTAGGCGATTGAAACACTTTGCTAATGGCAGCCGAAAAAAGTACAAAATAAATAAAAAGTACTCCGATTGACCGTGATGAATTTTAAATGCTCTGAACAATGACTGGTTGGAAGTTTTTTTTTTTAATACCAAAAGATATGTTTTTGCTTGAAATGAAGGCTGCAGCTTACAAGTTTAAATAAACTTATTTGGGGAATATGCCTAATTTCATGGAGCTTTAGAAAAAGTAAATTTTTGTGCTTAATAGTTGTACATAACCCTGCAATTTTCTTTTTTACTGAAATTTAAATTTTATTTAATTTATTTCAGATCGGAGACATCAACTGCATAAAAAGCTAGTAAATTTAATGGCAGCGAAGGACAAAATTGCCTGTGGACCAAATTCAATTAAAAAAAAATAAACTTTATTTTTGTGCTAAAATTATGAATAGACACAAACAGAAAATATCACCTCCGGCGCGACAGGATTATTTCGCCCACAAATAACTCCTTGCTTAGCCTCTTGCTTTTATTTTGGTGTTTCAGTCCCCGTATTCTGTAACTCACTAAAGTTAAAGCTAAATTCGATCGCTAAAATACTGAACAAATACAAAGAAAACATTAAAATTTCGGCGGATTAGATTTCTACGCCATTGTCTAATTTAGCAATACACTTTTTAAAATTGTATATATAGATTTTTAGCGATAGAGATTTAGCTTTAGCGAGTTACAGAATACGGGGGCAATACTTAACTTATTCACCCGCATTGCGTGTGTCGAGTCGAACATTCATCTACAAGAGTTTTGTGCTCGATTAAATAAATCTCTTACACGTTTCTTCTAATCTAGTACAAAACTCTCGTAGAATAATATTCGACTCGACGTACATACGCAATACGGATGATTATTTATTTTAATTAAAATTTCCAAAATATTTGATTATTAGTAATACTCTCGGAAACCGCAAATATGCCATTGCATATTTTTTCTTGTGTGACGTATTAATGCGGGGAGAAGATATTTATCCGTTTCAGAACATTTTATGAGTTTTGGCATCGATTTGTTAATGCGTATTTTACCCTTTGAAGCATGTTTTTGCATATATCAGTCTTACACGCATATTTTAGCATATTTTCGAATTTTTAGAGCATAATTTATGCTTTTAGGGCATATTTTGATCTTTTATAGAATTTTTTTATTTTATTGTGCTTACAGCTTATGTGTTGGTTAAATTTTTATTTTGTATTTTTCGCCATCTAAATCTCAATTCCAATGTTCCATGTAGTGTATATATTTTTCTTATGTAAAGGGTCTTTCAACTAGTGCTTATTTCGTGAATGGTAACAATTCGCTCATGTCTGATTTGACAGACAATTAGTTTTATCCTTCCGCTGAACGAATATGGTTGTGTACACGCTTGAACAATGCTTCGCTAAGTGGGCCTGCGATCGACTTACAGAAGATGCCGATTTTGCCAAAAAAATCATCTTTTCAGATGAAGCTCATTTTGATCTTGGCGCGTATGTAAACAAGCAAAATTGTCACATTTGGGGCACAGAAAACCCGCACGCATACATTGAAAAGCCGACGTACCCAAAACGAGTCACTGTTTGGTGCGGATTTTGGTCCAGAGGCATAATTGGGCCATTTTTCGAAAATGAGCAAGGAGTGGCCGTTACAGTCAATGGCGATCGTTATCGGGCCATGTTGAACGAATTTTTGTTCACAAAAATTGAAGAAGAGGATATTGGCAACATTTGGTTTCAACAGGACGGCGCTACGTGCCACACAGCCGAAGCTACACTCGATGTTTTGCGCCTTGTTTTTGAAGATCGCATTATCATCCGCAGAGCTGATGTCATTTGGCCACCTCGGAGCTGCGATTTGACACCGTTGGACTATTTTTTGTGGGGTGCCGTCAAAGATAAGTGTTACGCCGACAAGCCAGAGACAACTGACGTTTTAAAGGACAATATTCGTGAAGCCATTAGTGAAATACAGCTGCACACAATCGATAATGTGCTTAAAAATTAGACCGATCGTGTAGGCTACTGCATGGCCAGCCGAGGCAGCCATTTGAATGAAATTATTTTTCATTATTAACCGCAAGGATTGTACTTTCAAATAAAAAAAGAAATTTGAGAAAATATTCAGTAGTTTTTTTGTTATAGCATTTTCAAAAAAAAAAATATCTGACGGACCCTTTACATATTACGCAGTTTTTACGGACGTTAGTTTCAATAAGAATTCGGTTTTGTTATTTGTGACGGACGTTTTGTCCCAAGAAGACGTTGAAGGAACATTGTTAATGTAAAAAAGGTCTTTTTAGATGTGAAAGCAACGATTTTTATTTGAAAATCTAAACCAATATTTTGTTGTTTGTTGCAATAAAAATTATGAATAAAAATCTTGTCTGATTTAACCAAAAAACACTAAGTAATGTTCCAAAGGTTTAAGTCTGATATCGTGCTCTCATTTGAAATACGAGAGTGTCCAAAAAAGATTGATTTGCTTTACTTGCTTTAGTCAAAATTTGTATGGCAATTTTGTGTTAACGTGCACTTCAAACCCAAATTATTGTTTTTAATACGGCAATTATTCTTTTTTATATATATTTTTTATTTATTTATTTTTTTTTGTCTTGTTTTGTATGCAAATGTTGTTAAATTTTTGAATTAAAAATATATTTTCATTTACAAATAAGCGAACTTTTTTTATTTCTAAGAGCATATTTTTTGAGTTTTTAGTGTATATTTTCAAGTTTTTAGTGCATAAAATACTTTTTTTAAAGCATATTTCTGGTTTCCCTGGTAATAATTTATTCCATTTTAGTTTTGATTGTTCAATGTTGAATGATTTTTTTGCAATAAATTTAAGTTTTTGCTAATTTTTTTGTTCGTATTTTACACATAGAGACTTAATTCACGTAGAGGCCTCTCTAGATCTGTCCTCCGATCACTCTCCCACAATAGTTACAATTTTCAACCCACTAAGGAGTGATTTAACTAACTCATATGTGAAAATGATTAATGGGGTCAACTGGCTAGGATTCAAAAAATATCTTAGTAGTCACTGCGTATAAAGCATTCAGCTAAGATCATCTGATGATATTGAATTTAACATTGCCAATCTTAACGAAAATATTAAACAGGCTGCTGAACATGCCACTACCTCCTATCCGCAGACTGGCTTTAATAGAATTTATTCTACGGAAATTGAACGTCTTGTATGTGAAAAAAGGAGAGCTAGAAGAGAATGGCAACAACACAGATCACCCCTAAATAAAATCAGACTTAAAGAATGTACTAAACGACTCAAAGAGCTGCTATCGTCGGGAAAAACTGCATTACTGGAAAAGTATTTAGAAGGTCTTGATGTAACGTCAGCATTTAATTACTCTTTATGGCGCGCTACTAGAAATCTTAAGAGACCCGTTGACCTTAAATCACCACTGCGTACTTCGACCGGAGAATGGGCGAGAAGCGATAGTGAGAAAGGTAATTTATTTTCTGAGCATTTAAAATCTGTATTTACTCCCAATTCATGCACAGGTGCTGCCGAATTACCGAGTGTAGTTTCTCTACCCCCTCGTCCCTTAAGGTTTAAGTTGCGTGAACTACAAAAAATAATTTCTGAACTCGACCCGAAGAAAGCTCCAGGTATTGATGGCATTAGCAACAAGATGCTGATGAACTTGGCTCATATTGCGATAAGAATCTTGCTATTTATTTTTAATGCTATTTTACGAATGCAGTATTCTCCAAATAACTGGAAACTTGCCAAAATAAAAATGATTCCAAAGCCGGGCACAGATCTTACCAAGGCTGAGTCATATAGGCCTATAAGCTTACTATCAACAATCTCAAAGCTTTTCGAAAAGCTGCTCATGACTAAATTGTCCAAAATTTTAGCTGATAATGGGTGCATCCCGGACCATCAATTTGGTTTTAGAAGTCAGCATAGCACCATTGAACAAACGCATAGATTGGTCCAAGTTGTAAGAAGAACATTTGAAGAAAAGAAGTATTGTTCTGCTCTCTTTATTGATGTTTCTCAGGCATTTGATAAAGTATGGCACGAAGGCCTAGTTTTAAAATTAAAGACGTACCTACCAATAAACATACAAAAGCTTTTGGAAAGTTATATTATTGATAGGAAGTTCACTGTTGTGGAAGGAGAGTTCACGAGTGTGCCCGAATCTATATCTTCCGGTGTGCCACAGGGCAGTATTCTGGGGCCAGTCTTGTATCTAATATATACTTGTGATATGCCTGGGAGCAATAACATCCTAACTTCTACATTTGCCGATGATACAGCCTGTATGAGTATACACAAAAACCCTGATGAGGCATCCCGCAATCTCCAAGAACACATTAACCAGCTTGAAATATGGTTGAACTTATGGAGAATTAAAGTAAATGAACAAAAGTGTGTCCACATAACGTTTACCCTAAGAAGAGATACTTGCTCTCCCATTCGAATCAACAATCAAAGTGTTCCTCATTATCGAAGGCTTACATGGAAATATCACATTGACTCTAAGTTAACTCAAATGAAACTTAAATTAACTCAAATATATTGGTTAATTGGCAGAAATTCAACACTCAGCCTAGACTGCAAACTTTTGATATACAAGTCGCTTTTGAAGCCAATATGGTGCTATGGAATTCAGCTATCGAGCACTGCTTCAGCTTCAAGTGTTGAGAAAATCCAACGAAGGCAAAACAAAATTTTACGTTTGATAACATCGGCTCCATGGTACATCAAAAATTCAAATATACATCGCGATTTAAATATGCCAGCCACTAGTGACTGAAGAAATTGCAAAATACGCAGGCAAATATTTAACAAAACTCGAGACACATCCTAATCCGCTCGCTCGTAATATCTTGAACTTTACTGGACATATCCGCTTAAAAAAGAGGGACACAAGAGCTCTTATTCTCAACACTCCAGATGGGACTTCTTGAAAATACGTTTATTTTTTTTTTCCTTTTTGATTATCACTACTTATGTATTATTTATAACTATCACTAAGTTTATGTCCGACACTGGTCGGGCCTAATAATTATATTTAGATTTAAGATTTGATTACTTATTGTTAGTTCATTTTTGAAGATACAATAAATAAATATATGAAAAAAAAAAAAATAAAAATTTTACACATTTGACAGCAAAGCAACTAATTACAATAATATGTTATCTTCTTCTTTTTGTTTCGATTCAGTTTATTTGCAAAATACGTTTTTTCGATGCGTGCGTAACTCTTAACTGAAGCGCAGAGTAGACCTGAATAGCAGTGTGACAATTATTGGCACCGACATGTATGACAGCAATAAAAAAAGGTAAAATGTAGGCGGATTATTGCTGCAATTGAACTTTTTGTTTGTTTTCCACTTCCGATGTTATAGCAGAGTGGTGTTCTCTGTCAAAAGTATCAGAAAAAAATGGAGGTAGTGAATTTGGGAATGCAACGCCTCAATTATTTTATTTTACAAGATTTTCTAATGAAAACAAACTACAAAAAATTTATACTTTTGTAGTGTGAATGCAGTATTTCAAGGAATTGTAAATTTAATTGATATTTTTCCTTAAGTGTGCTTTTTATTACATGCCTGTAAAAAGAAATGTCTCCCTGCTGGAAAATTACAAGAAAATGGCAATATTTTTATGACGAGTATTCAAATTGCTTGCATTTAAAAAAAAAACAAAACAAGGCACTCTAAATGCGTGCAACCTGCCGATGACCCTAAATGATATGGGGCTTAATCAGAGATAGAGGCAGCAACTAGTTGTAGTTTAAAAAAAGCAAGAACAATGGCCAAGAAACAAATTGCGTTCGAAAAAAAAACATTTCATACTTCTTTTCTAAACAAACTCACAATACTAATAGACAATAATAAGAAGACGAGGCAGCAACATCATTTTAACATTTATTAACATGAAAATCTACTCATACTCAAGACTCATATTCATATTCTACTCTGCAGCAAGCAGCCAACATGAAGCAATTGAAAATACTGCAAGTACTCGTACCACACACACACACACTCCACTACAATGAGGGTTCATATTAAAGCATTTCTTTTTGCTGGGAACTTAATATATTTTGTACATACTGGCATAAATTTAACTTCACAAACATTAAATGAATGAATGAATGGTTAAATAAAAAGCAAACTAATACCCAAGAAAAACAAACACTATTGAAAATTGAAAAAGAGAAGAAGGTTAAAAGCTTTGGCTGAACACGTTATAACAATTGTTGACCAAGTTAAATTTGAAAAAAAATAAGCCAAATAGAGGATATGACGGTTTGAAGTTGGAAGGCTGACTAAAAAAATTAATTTAACAAATTTTTATGTAATTTGCTGGTTGGAATGAAAAAAAATATGTATGAAGTACTTAAAACTGTTTGTGAGATGTTCAGTGCAGGGTAAATGATGTGAAATATGAGTGGCCATAAAGAATAATTATTTCTTTATAAGACACAAAAAAAAACTCAAAAACAAGAAAAAAATATTAAACAGTTTTAACGAAAGTGTTAAAATGCTGCTTTAACAAAATAATAAACAAAAAATACTCGTAGTATATGAAAAAGTGCTTTATTTTTCGTTTGAATGGGAAAAAAGCTGATCTGTTGGTGTATGTTTCCTAAATCTTTCATCATGCAAGTGTGAGTAAGTGTTTGTGTGTGTGAGTTTGGTTTAAAGATCATCTCTTCAGTCTTTTGTTATAACTGCTTTTACGTTTTTATTGTTTTTTGTAATCTTTTAATTAATTGTAAGTAATTTTAATCCGAAGCTGAGCTTTTGAAAATCCACTAATTGATGCTGATAAATCATTTCCAATGTTTGTTTTTTATTTGTTTATATTTTTGGAAATGTGATACTTTTTGTTTGTTTGTTTTCATATTTTACAGAAAAAGTTTGAAAGTAATTTTAAAATAAAACTAAAACAAGTGTTATCGAATTTGTTAGAGAAACATTTTTTAGATTTCTGTCTGTAATCTATTTATTGAATAAAAAAAATTATTAGAATACAATTTAGAAAAATATTATTTTGATTATAGCTGATAATAACTTTCAAGTTTTATACGATTATTTATGGAATCAACAATTTTGCTCTTATGATAATATTATTAATAAAATTTTGAATTAAAAGTAAAGTCTCTTCAGCAGACTTCGATCCAAGAAATCCTGGAAAAAAGCTAAAAAATGCATATGCCAGGATAAAACTCGGCCTTTGCACGCATTGTGTATACAAAATGTTTTTACACCAGTAGTTGGAACCGGAGGAGGGCGGAGCCACAACTATAGACTTCAGAAATAAAACTAAATTTATAGCGCATAAATCGAGCGATTTTATTAAATATAAGAAACACCGAAGTAAATTTATTTGACATAAAGTCTTTATTTCATTTGAAATTTTCGCTGCTCTGTTTTGCTAAGCATTGAACTTATTATGTTTGTATATTATGATTCTCAATAACATATTAAGAGTCTTACTATAAATATACGAAGTCCATTAGCTAAATTCAAAATCTTTTGGCTTGAAGTCTACTAATGAGTTCCATAAGCGGGAACGAAAAACAAGCAATAATTTCAAATTTTATTAAAGTTTTGAATACAAATTCCACTTTAAAATATCGCTTAAAAAAGTATGAGTGATTACGTCCACAAAATTTTAGCCTTGTGTTTCATGTACTTCGGCTTAGTGGACTTACTCGTACATCTATTACACTGTTCTGCAAAAAAAATAAAAAAAGCCGGGAGGAAGAACTTTATTATGTGATTTTAATGGACTTTTGTGTGCTGAATCAAAATATGTTCTGAGATTGTTTCCACCACGTCTGGTTTTTGAGCGGATTTTCATTTAAATAAAATACTGATATTGGAGTTTAAAATACGTATTTATTATGATAAAAGTAAAAAATGCGAAATTTTTTTTAATTTAATTGAACTAGAATGATTTTTAATCAGGAATAATTTCTTAATCGTGCTTAAGTTCAGTATTTTCAATTATTGTCGAATGAAATAGTTTTTATTAATTAATATGATTTTCTAAAGAAGAAGAAGAAAGTAAATTAATATTTGTACAAGTATATACAATTTAATCATTTCTCATATTCCATTTCATTGAAAATTTGCAGATGTTAATGACAATCTCCAGCCCAGTAGATAGACATGGGTGCTGATGAAGTGCCTGGCTGCATAGAAAAATATGGGTATTTCCAACAGCTAATCAAGTCTAGTTCAATTTTTCTTCTCTTCTTTAGAAAATCACATTAATTAATAACAAATATTTCATTCGATAAGAGTTGAAAAAAACTGAAATTAAGCCCGATTAAGATATTATTCCTGATTAAAAAGTAAAAAATCCTAAACATAAAGGGCTTCTATGATATAAATTAAAATCGTAAATGAAATTAAACACTAGTATAACATAAAAAGTCAACTATCTTCAGTGACGGAGTTCTTTTTGGCTCAATGGGTTCGTCAACAAGCAATGGTGAAAATCCACATGAGCTTTATGAATTTTCATTCACTTCATTCACAAAACTTAACTGTTTGGTCCGGTTTGCATCAGCGGCGTCATTGGGCCATATTTTTTCGTCGACAATAACGATTGTCAAGTTACTGTGAATGCGATCATTATCGCGCCCTGATTACCGATTATTTTTGGCCCGAATTGGAAAACATGGACTTGGACGACATGTAGTTTCAACAAGACGGTGCCACAAGCCGCACAGCATACGTTACAATCGATTTATTGAAGAGTAAAGGCTGAATTAGTTTTTACTTTCTGTTCTGTTACGAATCAGCTGACTCTTTTTTCTTTATAGAAATCTAATACAAGGCGTTAGTTTTTCTGTTTTGGTTCAACCTGTGAAAATCAAAAAATTGTTAAGTAATTGTAAGTGACAGCATAAATTAAATAAAAACATTATAAAATAAATTGTGATTGTGCGTTTAGAATTTAAGAAATTATATTTTTAAAAGGAAAACATAAAATTATATTGAAACATAATAATGGACGAAGCAAAACTCACCACTTTAGTGGAAAGCTGCGACCCTTCTGGTCAGAAACAGCTGGTAAGTTGCTAAAAATAAAAAAATATAAATGTGAAAAAAAGACAACTACCTATCCAACATTTTAGCCATCAAAAGTATTGGGATCAAAACTTGGACCAAGTTCTTGTTCCGTACAATAGCTTTTATTACAGTATGCTATGCAATATATAAATTTGTTATCGTCAAGTTGTTATCTAATTTCGTTTCGTAACGATGTTTCGGTTTGCCATTATCAGGGTTTGAGGAAAAAGGCATGTACTTGCACGAAACCTCTGTACTTGCTTATTACACATAAGGGCTAACAAGAATTCTTTACCCTGGATGCCCAATGCGAGTCGTTTCGAAATTTCTTTCTTTTACAACTTTTTTTTTACCATTTTGTATAATTCTCAGCTTTCGTGTTAAGAAAGCTAGATATATTGCTAAGTTAATGGGTATAAATATGACAGTATTGTGTCATTCATTAAAGTGGTATGCATGTGTTTTTAAAAAGCACCTAGTCGAAGTGATTAAAATTGGTTTTAGTGTAACATTTTCTTTTCTAAAAAAAAAAATGGTTGCAACTAGAGTAACTGGCGATGAATTTGAAATTATATTGGCTATATCCTATGTATATGTTATTATTTTCAAATGAAAAAGCCTCACATCATCCTATGAAGGTTCAACGAGAACTCGAAACGAAACAGCTGATGTAAGAAAGTTCACTGGAAAATATTATAGATAGTGAAAGCAATGAAAACGATCTGGAAGAAAGTAATTAAGAAAATAGCAAAAATTTTTTCAGCCGATGCACGAAAATACTATACCGTTTTCAAGAAATAAAATACACGGAAAAAATTGACAAAATCCATGTGCACGACATGGGAGAAGTATTGGCGTCGAGCACAAAGTTGACCTTTGTGGCTTTTGTACTAAACATTAATTTATAAACTTTTTTTATCGTTTTCTAATAAACAGTGATGATGCTTAACTTTATAAGGGTAAATAGATTTTTAAGTTCTTGAGCTCTTCTTTTTTTATAGTATTATTTTTTATCACTATGATTTTTTACCAAGGCTCACATCAAGAGGAAGTTGATAACTTAAAAACTAAATCTAAAACAAACCATATCATAGATGGTTTTTTTATTTTTATTAATATATAATTATTTTATTTTATTTTTTTGTCAAGTTTTAAGAATTATGTCCACCGAAATTTTCACAGGATCGATTCTAAAGGCGTGTTAGTCGAATCGACTAACATTAGTCATAACGTATTAAAATTGTGCAAAATACGTCTGAAGTCAGCAGAATGGCATTATTCCTACAGAATAATTTCAAAGCTTTTCGCTAGCTTGATGTATAATTCTGTATTATTATAAATATTCCACATGCTCTTATTCAATGCGCTGCAAATATTTATTTTTTATGACATTTTTTTTTTTTAAAATAAGCTTTATCACCTCTAATACTGTTATGTGTTTCTAATATAATTGAAAGTTATTAAATTCAATACAGCAAGACTTCATGCACACTTCTTTGGGTTTGAAAAAGAATTATGTGACTAATGGTGTTGCCTCAAGCCATCGTTCTTTTCTTTCTTTTTATTTTTAATAATTGACAATTTTTGAACTTGCAACCCATAAAACAACTTATTTTTAAATGTCAATAATAAACACATTTTCTTTAAAAGATAAAAAAGTGTTAATCTTTCTCAATTTATGTTAATTAAAGTGTAACAAATGCACTAAAGTCTTGTACAGTATGCGCTCGATATGTGCTCACTCATTAAGTTTAATACTGAGTTACATAATTAATAAGTGTTTTAAGGAAGTTTGTAAGTATTATTTTTAACTCACTGCGTTTGTCGTAAAATGTATAAATACCTAAGAGTCAAACCAATATTAGAGCGTCAAGCGAATCAGGGAGTATGTATTTTCAGTACATTCAAATAATATTTTATACATTAAATGTATTGTAAATACGTACGTACGTAATTTAGGTTTGGCTGTAAACAACATTTTTATTCACTATACATTCTTGGTGCTACTACACAATTCTCTCCATCATGTATTGTAAATTTGTTGGCAATAGATGATATATTATCTGCTTATGGGAAGTATAACTGAGTGTTATCGGATGCGTCACAACAGGTTGCAGATAGTGATACATTCTGATAAACGGAGTATAGCGCATACTCATGCAGTTGCGATCAGTCAGCGACCTCAAGAGGAAAATCTCGGAGGGTCTTTCGAGTTCCCACAAACTTCGAGCATCCAATGATCCTTGAAAGGTCTGGATATTTTAATCGGACGCAATCGAATAATTCTCGGTTGATGTTAAACAAATTTTATTATGTACGTGCAATGAACCCCAGGAAAATATATACACAACTCTTTAGCATTCCTTGTGCCACCTACTTTTCGCTTTTGTAGAAATTAAAGCCATCACTCACGAAACGTTAAAGTGTAGTTTGTACATTACAAACGGTTGTATTCTCCAAAAAATTTATGGCATGTTTCTATATTACAAGTAACTAAAAAATTTTGTTCACATGAGTACAAAAGTTGGCTTTGGGGTTCCATAAAACAAGTGTCAACTTTTTCTGTATAAAAAACGTAATACTTTTTTAGTTAATTTTAATTAATATTGTTCGAACTTCATTTGTTTCATCAGCGTTCTTTGTGTTTGGTCCACTGTGTGTGGTGTCAGTTGATGTAGATTTCAGCTTTTATTGCAAATAGAATATGTGAATTGTTTTGATTCATTGTATTACAATTTGCTGAAAGCTCTTTTGTAATGAAAGCTCATTTTTAAAATCTCTAAATTTACAAAAGTCTTGCCGTTGTCGTTTGTTCTTTACTAATTATGCACATGTTATTTAATTTGCTTACTTTTGTTCTACTTAAGACAAACTTTTTGGTTTGATACTATAAGTATATTTTTATTTAGTTTTTTTGCCACAGGGCCTTGGCTATTAATTTTAGTTAATTTTAATTAATATTGTTCGAACTTCATTTGCTTCTATATTTATGATTTGATCAGGCTAAAGTTCGTATCGCTTTCTAAGCCAAAGCGTGTTTGTCAGAATATTTACAACTAACTTTGTTCATTAATAATTATCACATGTAATTTGGCTTACAAAGTGATACGAACTTTAGCCTGATCAAATCATAAGTAATACTTTTTTATTTGGTTGTTTCTACATAAAAATTCCACTCGTATTAATGTCACACCCCTGTGCCCCTGTGGCTGAGTGGTAGCGATGCTAGCCTCTCAGTCGAGAGGTCGTGGGTTCGATTCCTGCCATAGACCTTGGTTGTTTTCTGCAGACAAGCTAGTGCTTTGCGTGTTGTGTTTGTTTAAAAAAAATATAAAAAACAGACAATCACAGAATGGAAATTAAAATAGGTTTTTATTCATTAAAGAAGAAATCTAATGTCCACACAATCGTCTAATTGAACCATTTTGGAAACTGTAAGCATAAATGCAAACATTCTTACATTATATATCATATATTTTCATCACAATTTTATATTCAATTTTGGTCACATAAATTTGTTGTAGAAAAATAATAATAGGTTTGTTCGAATACCTGAAACTTTTTACTGCGCTTCGTTGTGTTATATTAAATTTCTTTTGTTTATACAAAATCTTGAGAGAGTAATTTGAGTCTGAGTAATTGCAAGTTCTTACTGAATAAATGTTAAAAAAACAGTGTATATTGGTTTTATGTATATGAAATATATTTTTTATGTCTCTAATACATATTTCCCCATTTCAAACATATTGAAAGATATTAAACCCTAAAGTTTACTCATATCTATAATTTTCAAGTTAACTAAGTACTGCCCCTTATTGTGCTGGGCGACTTTGCCGCGAAAGTCAGGCGTATTGTTTTCTTTAATCAACTACAAATAGACGAATTTGAAGTCGAAAAACGCCAACCACGATATGGACCATTATTTTGTTTGATGTATAAATTGCTGTGCTTTGAAAGTTCACCCATAACAAATAAAGATTAGCCTCGTGCCTCCCGCTCCATTCACCATAGTTTTACACACTCCTTTCACCTTCTTTTTCTTGGAAAATCATTTGCACTTTGAAATCAGTCTAGCAAAATTATTTCAATATATTCAGCATTGCTAGAATCTAAATTTTCGACAGCCAGTTCAGTTACATCCGCAATTTCTACAATAATTTCTTTCTCATGAATTGTTATCTGAATTGCTTATTTAGCATATTAATTGTACATTTCCCAATCTAAGAATCAGTTATTTTATGGCAAGACTGCTACAAATGAATGACGAATAAAAAGTATTGATCAAATAAACATCAAAAAGTCCCTTGACTACTGCGACAAAATAGTCTTTATGTAAATGTGCTTGGATTTAAGAAGCGGATCCAAAAGAGAACGTTAGCGTTGCCTTTCATCTAAATGGGGTAAAAGCGTTTATACTGAATAAGAGGGTTTAAATTGAGGTCTCTCTCATCCAAACACAGAAAAGAGCAAGCTGGCTTCAGAAATCTTAGTCTAATCAAATCCATGTACGACTGTCGCGTGTTTCAGAAAATGTAAATTCGCACGGGTGTTAGATTGCGGTTCGTCTTGATCCCTCTTCTTTTAATAATGTTGTGTTGGATACAACTTTCATATCTGCAACTCTGCATTATGACTGCTAATATTCATGAGTAATATTAAATAAAATAATAAATAACATGCAAATTTTAATAATTATAGGGAAGCAACAGAAACTATTTGGGGGGCAATGTACCACCCAGAATGGACTTTCTGCGCCTATGTCTATAGGATCTTGGATACTCCAATGACATATTGCACTTCTTCCGCTACAGGTGCTCAACTCAAAATTTTGCAATTTTTTACTTTGTGCAGGAAAACAATATGCAGCGGTCACGTCTACCAACTGTATAAATCTTACATCATTTTCTTTACTATTTCGTCAAAAACAGAAATAGATTTGTAACCCTCTTTGGCCCTCTTTGTGACATTAAAGTAAATTAAAAAAAAAACAGTTTTTTGCTTCTATTGGAAATTTGTAACAAGTTTTTTTAAGCTCACCATTGGTCTTTACAAAATATCGTTATTTATTTCAACTGATGTTATTAATTATAAGTTTTCACTTATTGGGAGACAACTGTAGATTCAATGAAATAAGAAACTACGAATCAACTAACTTATGCCAAAAAAAGCTTTAATAACACACACAGGCACACACACACACTCACACATATATACACATCCCAGTTGGCCAAATCGTCGCAGACGACATTGTCTTCGACGATTAATGTACGACATGTCGCCTGTCGATTAGGTTTTCTAATCGACAATTTAAAGGAAATCGTCATTCATGACTATCTGAGCGACAATGACACACGTTTTGTCTTCAATAAAACTTTGTTGCGGACAATCTGAGTGACAATGTCCCTCATTTTGTTCTCAAGAAAGCCATGTTGACGACAGTCTGAGCGACAGTTTCGCTCTTCTCGTCTTGTCTGATCTCGCCGCCATTTGTATGAAAATTTTATCTACGATTTGTATGGAGATGTCTTCAATATGTCTTCTACGAATTAGTGCCATTTCACACTATGCTTTTTTAGTCTGCCTGGTTTTGACAATTTTCTTTTAAGCCCCCTACGAAAAGCCACGCACATTTACATTAAGACTTTTTTCTTCATGCTTTTTTGACAATTACATACACGTTCTGTGTTGAGAGTACGAAAAAGCAAAGAGAAAATCCCCTCGAATTTTCATTACATGCCTTTTATTTTACCCCGCAAGCTTTTCACCCCCTCTCATCAACAAACTAAAAAGCCTGCCTGCACAGGCAAGCAGAAAAGGCACAGTGTAAATTGCGTCTAACAATTGCCTTGTACCCGTCATCAAAGATGTCTCCAAGACGTGGCCAACTGGGATATAAAAATAAATTGAAAGAGGAAAATAGAATCACCCTAAGCGCACATGCAAACGTAAAAGTATGCAACACACTGTAAGTCCCATTAAGGCGTCTATGGATTAAACTGCACAATCATCCATTAAACGGAGTTAACGACAAAAGCAACAAAAAAGCATACAAAATCCAAAAACTGCACATCATGATTTTTTGTTCATTTTTTCTTATATATTTTTTTTGTTTGGTTTAACTTTACATTTAATAGTGTCTAAATCAGTGGGCTGGCAGGCTAACCAGCAATCCGGTCAGTCGACTTGTTTGCGGACTGACCGACCAACATACAAACACACTGACTTAGCAGCCTGACCAAAACGACAAGAAAAACCAGACACTCTCGCACATACAACTTTACTTGTTTTTAAGCAAAAAAAAAAGCAAAGATTCTAAAGCTAACGATGTTAAATGGGTGATAGTAATGGTTACCCTTTTAAAAGTGAAATAAAAGCAAGTAAATATTGTATATTTACCCAGATAAAGTACCCAACGCCCTACTTGTCTGGTAAGTACTAACGAAAAATTTTGGTTGCATTAGAGCAAATACCCAAGCATATTTCCCTCTACTTTGTTAGTGGATATTTTAAGCGTTCAAGTACAAAAAGTGCGCTATACTCCTCATTTTGATGTTGTGCTCATCTGAGACATTCTTCATGCTGGTTCCTTAAACCTTCTCTTCAATTGTGAATTTAAAGCCGGCATAAAATATATCTTATTGAGTTATCTAACGCCTTTGAAAATTTCAGCATTTTGAAACGAAGCATATCGTACAAAAAATAATGTACCAAGATAACGAATCCGAAAAATGAATTTCGCATAGTGGATAGTTTGACGTGGTAGGCACGATATGTACAGTATAAACTTCAACCCCTTTTATTTGAGATAAGAATGGTGCATATTCAGAAATGATAACTAAGTGTTAACTTTTTTAAGTACCTATTTAAAATATTCATAGTTGATTACTTTCAGCAGTAAAAGTTTGCACTTAATTATGGGTCAAGCTGTAACCAAATGCCAACTAACTAATACATTCAAAGAACAGCTGATTGCTTTCATTTACAATTTATTTTAAAAATACAATCAATTTGTGGTTCTCTAAAACGCACAAAACAACAAATACTCTTTATTTCCTAACAACTTTCTATATATATAATAAACTTATCTTATTATATTTACTTCATGCAATCATTTCTATTGCGTCAAAAAAAAACAGCCATATCAAGCAATAAAAATAAATTAGAGATGTGTTCTTGGTGAACAAAATTCTATTAAATAACTTTACTTTTACAGGCCCTTAATTTAATTGATTTATATACAGAATATAATCAACAAATTACTTTTTTAGAGTTTGTATAAATTTGTTAAGAGAAAAACTGTTTTCAATATCTTCACAAGCTTTTTAATTAATTACAGAATTTATCGTTCAAAATATTATCGATATTTTATATTCTCTGTTGTAGTTGACCAATTTTAAGAGCCCTTCGTATACCCACAATAACAAATACTTTTGTCTAGTGTAAATACGAACTTGATACATTTATTATGAATTAATGTACGCTTTAAAAAACTATAAAATTACAGAAATTATAAGAAATTTCAATAAAAATGTATGTAAAGTAGTAAAAATGCTCACCTTGGTCTTTCTAGGCTATCGGTTAAATTCAAATGTGGCTTGTATAGGTATAAACGAATTCAATAGACAAAACGAAAGATAAAATAAAGATAAAAGATAAAGATAACAATATTGCCACTGTTCTTCAACATACAATAAACCATAGTTGCCAGAGACCAAAGTGTAAATTCAAACATTAAATTTAGGAGTAAAAATGGGGTGATGGATTGTTAATAGTGATGACCTATTTTTCGAAACCTGTTACTTTGTCACAGCGATTGAAAATCACTAATCACAACTGTGACTGAATTTATCAAATAACAGATTTTGCAAATGTAGTTCTTTCATTCAAACTCTGAATGCTCTTGCATGCTTATTTTACAGTAAATAAAGCTACCACATGAATTTATTTTGTATACGTTCACCGTTTGTCGAGAAAAAATCGTCTAATCGTGTCAAATCGTCTTTTCTGGCAACTATGTATAGCTCTCACATTTTTGTATTTGCAATTTTACCAGCGATGCCAACTTTTTATAACCTAAACGCGCTGTTCCCCTTGGCAAAACGCGCTAAGTTATAGCATCGTCAACTATTTATAGCCAAAACGCGCTATTTTCCTACGCGCTAAATTAAATTTTAATAAAAGTCGATGTACATGTGTATTAGTAAATACAATTAATTTTTTTTAGTAGCTCTTTTCAGACTTTATAATATTATTTCTTCGAAATTATATCCTAAATAAATAAAATCACTTAATACAGAATCAGAATTGCCTTCCAAATAATCGATATAATTATTAATTTTTATTTTTATTTTATTTTTCAAACTTTGTAACAACTTATATAAATTGTCGAATAGTTTTGCGATTCAAATGCTTTTTGTACTTCAGCTAGATGCTTAATCAGTTAAATAAACTTTTTTGGTCACGAAAACGAGTAGATATTTTTAGTTGTGAAATTTACAGTATTAAAATGCGTTTTTAAGTCTAGCCACAGTCAAGGGAATTTTATTTGCGACAGCTGAATCATTAACCAATTTAAAAAATTTTATGAGTTGTGTGAGCAAAAAAATGGGGGGGGGGGGGGGGAATATTGAACTGATATGATGACTTTATTTAAAACGCGCTAATTTAGCGCTTTTTTTAATAAACGCGCTAATTTCACAAATTTCACAAATTTCACAACTTCTCTTCTTATTAGATTTTGTCAAAATAACAGAACTGCTACAAACAAAATACTGCTAAACTGTGATCACAACCGCAGTTTAAAAGAACAGCGATTTAGAAATCACGTTCACAAGGAGCAACATTATTAAAAAAATTACAGTTTCGCTCAACACTAATTGTTAACATTCTCTACACACCAATATGCAAGGTTGCATTTCGTTTATCAGTTGAAAGCAGTTGGTTCGCTATTTATGATTTATGAATAAGAGGTAAAACTATCTATGAACTATTTTTTAGTTTCTGTTTTATTAGTTTCAACTTTGATTACGATTTCTGAATATGCGCCAATATTTTTTTGCCAAAAATATTAATTTCCATTCGCTATTTTGTTTTTTTAATCACCTAGAACTGATTTATTTCAAGTACTGAGGTTGGATTTCAATTATTGTTGCAAGAATATACCCAATGAATTTTAAATTTAAGATGAATTCACCCATGAATTTTTTTATGTACGTATGTAGTTTTACATTTCTCTTCTTAAAAGAGACATAGCTTAACAAAATCAGCAAGTGTTGTGTTTTGTGATGCTAAAGCTGGAACAATGGGTGATTGTTTCCGAACAGAATTTGTGTCCGGATAAAATTTTTTTTATATGTGGTTTGACGTCTCTCTTTTTGAGAGAGAGAAAACATTTTTACGAACAACTCTCAGCTTGAATTAGTTTAAATTAATTTAGTTTTAATGAGCTGCCAACTGTTTTAATTTTTCAGCCAAAGTTAAACTGAATCATCATTTTATATTGAACGAAAGAATTGCATTTAAAACAAGTAAGAGTGCTATATTCGGCTGTTCCGAATCTTATATACCCTTCACTAACATACGTACATATATGGAATATGTACATACGTAAATACATATTTGTTTTGTGAAAAAAATGTACCTATCATGTATTTTTGCGCTAGTGCAATCTATAATGAGTGATTGGCATTTTTCGACAAAAGAAGGATCAAAGATTTTATTTTCGACATGAGCAATAGTTGAATATTTTATTCTGCACTTTATATTTAAGAATTTCTTACATTATTAATATTTTCTCTTTTTAAATGATCAGCACTTTCCTACAATTTATTCACCCACATCTACGACGACTTGAATCTGCTTATGTATATCAACATAAGTGAAAGATTTTGCCATATTGCCACCGATATCGAAAACTGAATTAAGTATCCACAATGGCACTAAAACATATTTATCTTTTAAGACATCTGCAAGCAACCAAAATTTTTTTTACACACCTTCATTTGTGTGTCCCGTGTCATGTATTTAAAGACTCCTCTCAATTTTTTGGCAGCAAATTTTTCGAAAACACGTCATAGTGCGAAATTCGACATTCATTTGATGCTAAACAACAAGAACTAAAGAATGTAAAGTTTGACTTTTTTCAAGTATAGTTTTCTCAAAAATGAGAAAGTTGATACAATCGTATTTTTTATTTTTTTTTTTGATAACATATGATGTTCAAAAACTGTTCTACTATTGGATAATCCTAAAACAATCCTAGTAGTGCGCCTCCATACCAACTATGCTAGGTTATTTTATATTTGCCAGTATTTAATAAGACTTAACATCACAAAACTTTGTAGTGTCTGAATTTAAACATCACATTAACAATGTTGCACGTTCACTCATATAAACTATTTATTCATTAAGAATTTTTAGATTTTTTTCAGCAGAAAGGATCACGCTCTGGGAAAGGAACTGACTGAAATTACTGTTCTTTAGCGATACATTGTATGCTACCTCCATTTAAAAACTAATAAAAAATCGTTGCTGAAAGCATAATTAATACCATATGGCAAAGATTTGTAAGACTAATGCTTAAGGGTAAATTAGATTTTCATATCAAAGTTGAATAAATATAAGACAAAATCGTTTTAAATCTTTAAGATCCTCCTAAAATATAATACATGTTTATTTAAAACGAAAAAAATCTAACTTAATTTACTCATTTTACCTAAAAAATTAAAATTTTCCAGTCCTAGAACTAAATTAAATTAAATTAAGTTACTGTTATATACAAAAACTAAGCTTAAGTTTTCCAGCTCTGGAGCTGTATTTTTAATTTTTCTAATTTTGTATGCCAAACTATTTATTTCTAAAATATAAAATTTATTTAACTTATAAAGCAAGAGAAAAAAATAATTAGATCTATATATCACAAACATTCGCAATTTTCCAACCCTGCTATCATTCTTTTAGATTTTTCTAATTTTTTATACCAATATATTTCTTTTAAAATATAAATACATATGTGTAATTAATTCAAGAGATTTATTATTCGACATATTGTGTAATTAATAGTAAAAAGAAAAATTTTATTTTAATAGGTTACTTGTATAATAAAAAATTAAAAATAAAATTATCCAATACTGCAGCATTTTTCTTTTATTTTTTGGGATTTTCAGATTTTCAATACTAATTTTAGTCTTACTGAAATATAAAATAGGTTTATTTAACAAAAATACAAAAAATATTTTTTGCTAGTTACTTTTATATGGCAAAATAAAGTTTAAGCTTTCCAGCTCTGAAACTACATTCTACGTTTTTACAATTAAGCCATGAAAAAAGAAATAAATTGCTTCTGACAAATTAGGCAGTTTTTTTTAGCTCTTATTTTTACTCAGTTTGGGTTTTTTCAGGGGTTATCTGGCGGAAAGTTGCTACAACATTTTGGCAACACTGTTCTTGCAACATTCAATTTAAAATTGTTTATAATTTCACTAACGAAAATATTATAGAAAGTGTCACTCTTGTCGCCTTATTTGAACTTAGAGGCCATTTGTTCGAGCATGTATTCAATGATCTGTTTGAGCTGTCTGCAACAAGTCCTCCACGCCTTAACACTGTAGTGCATCCGTCTTGAAAGATGTCTGAACGAATTGGCCAACTGGGTATGTTAGGGTCTGCTATCTTCTAATTTGAAATCCGGAAATTTCCATACATATAAACGTAGAACAAAAAAATAAAATAAAATAAATGTTCAAAATTGTTACAGTTTTCAAAAAGTTTGATTCGATAACGGTGATTAATACACAACATTTGAAGAATAACTTGGAAGCAAAACTTTTACAGCAAGTCCTGTTCCAAACGTGCAATTTTTGTTGCAGGAACTTTTTATGTTTTAGTAAGGAAGAGAGAGAGAGAGAGAATACAAAATGTATATATGCATTTCTATTTCAACACTCTCCTAAATATTCAAGAATTGCTGCAACAAAAATTGCAAGTCTGAACCGGGTCCAAATATTTGTATAAAACAGGCTGTTTCAAGTAATAAATGAAAGAAAAAATAAACGCTAACCTTCATATTCATAAAAAAATAGAATGTACTTGAAATCAATTTTGCAAAATTTTGTATGAAAAATTTTAAATAAAATACATTGCAAACTCATTTTAAAAATAATGAATATGGTGGTATTTGACGCATATTTTATTAACAAAATGATAACTAAAGGCTGGGCAATAAAGTATGACTTTTCCGGTCGACAATTTTTTTTTCGAGGAATGATGACAAAAAAGAGGACAGTGTCCGGGAAAAAGAGAACGGGTAACAACCCTACGGTATGCACAAAAATATGCGAAACTTTTAGACAAAAGATATTTCCAAGAGAACATACACACGTATATATGAACCTATACTTATGTATGTACATATGTAAATGTGTATGTATATAATATTCGAACCATCTTAATATTACAGCCCTGCAGAAAACATGGGGTTAAGTGACCCCAAGTCACCACTTTTATCGACTATATTGGTGACATTGTCAAAGGAGCGTCGACATATTAATATTGTTTTTGATGCGTAAAAAACATTTTGTCAGATACACACAACTATGCTTCTTCTTAATGTTTTATTGGTTTGTTGAAAATACATGTGGCTTAAAGCAAATTCAAATTTTAAAAAAATTAGTTTACAAAATCAATATAAAAGGCAAATAAAAAAAAATTTAAAATGAAATAATTGTGGAAATTTTTATAATCCTACAGGCCTACAGATTTTGTGGGATCAGTTAAAAATTTGTTGTTAGTCCAGATTCATACGTAAGTGTTGATTTTAATAATTCGACGAAACCTTGAATTTTTCATTTATATATAATACAAGCAGCAAACTAAATCCTTATTTGCTGAACGAATGTTCCCTTTTTTATGTATTTTTTTTTATTAAAACAAAAATTTTTAATAAAATATTCAGTTTTATTATCATTAGAATTACTAAAATGTACTATTGACTATCTGTTTCCAATGTCTCGATACGGTCCCAAAAGAAATAAATACTCAGTAGTACCAACGTCAGTAGTTGCTTTTCAATGACACGCACATGCTAAATGTCTATAGCAAAAAGCATTGTAAGGGGTATAATTTGTCAGTAGTACTGGTGACAAAGTCACTAGTAAATCACTACAATTTCACTATTCGCATTTTCTGCAGGGTAATATTCGAACCATCTTAATATTACTTACTATTATTTATTTCTTCTTCTTATTTTTGCTTTAAAAGTGCGTATAAAAATTCTGATTGTATTTTAAAAACAACAACAAATGCAACAACAATATTGAAATAGGTACGAAAGAAATATTTACCTCCAAAAAAACAATAAAGTCACCCGAAAATTTTTTGGTGAGAGCACTGTTATAATGCGTTTGCTTCGTTGGTTTTTGGTGGTAGTTGTTGTTGTGTTTGTTGCTGTTGTAAACTTGTAGACACAAAAACAAAGGAGAAGAAAAGCAATAACAAACAGCAACAAATAGCCTCATTTAATAGTTTCAAGAAGTTTGTAGGTATGTGGTCTTCATCGAAGTAGAGTGTTATTGATGTTTGTACCTGTAAAGATGTTGGGGTTGGTGGAATTGTAATTGAGTTACAGGAAAAAAATCTATTAAACATAATGCGAAATTGGGTATCAGAAAAATTTAAATATATGTACATATGAGAATAGGTAGAGCTGTGCTAAATCGTTCATTTAAGTGACCGCTCAGTTTCGTTCATTTTGTAAAAAAGAACGAGTTCGTTCATTTCGTTCATCCGCTCTTTCCAAGAAAAAGAACCAAATGAAAAAACAAACAGTTGATTCGGTCAATAAAAAGAGACAAATGCAATGTTTTTGTTATTTTTTGGCAAAATGATCAAAACAAACAAAATAACACAAAGGAAAAATCAGCAAGTACATTTTTTTTGCAATATTAAAGTATTTTTTTGTGTGACATAAAATAAGGAATTTGGAAAATATTAATAGCATTAAGAAATGTTCAAGATGTGTTTTTATTTTGCCACAATTAAGTCTCTGCTGGTAAATAAATCTATGGCCAATGAATAAAAGTCGAAAAGCGGGAGCGAAATTAACTTAATTACGTATGTGAGAAGATAAAGCAGTTTAAAAAATTCATAATGGTAACGCTGTTACTAAAAGTAGATAAAAAGGCAAATGAAAACGAGAAAATGACAAAAAAAATCCCACATGAACGATGAAAAAGCAAAACAAAACAAGAAAAAGAGCCAAGTGCGCTCGGTCATTGGTCGTTCAATTTATTTTTATGTGTCAGTACTACTGAACCAAAACAGCTCAGTAAAATGACCGGCTCACTTCGTTCATTTGAGTGATTCGTTCAATTTTACGCGTTCGTTCATGAACGACACAGCCCTAAGAATAGGGCATCAGGGTTGCGCGATGAGGAAAAAAAATATATTTTGAACTATGGAGTCATGAAAATTTTTTTTATTGTTAAAGCTTTTATTTTATGCATTCAATTATGTACGTATTCATAAATATATACGTATAATCTTTGTTATTATCATAGCTGTGTCTCGTTTCTGTGACTTGTAAGAAGTTTTCGCATCGATAAAAGTTAAATATGTATGTAATTATGTAAGCATGTATATATGTATGTATATTGGTTATCCTATTTTACACCCGAGTTATTCATATAAAAACTTAAATAAAGTTACAAAAATGTTAATAAATACAGTTTTTTTCTTACTCACTCTGTGTTTTACAGGTTGATAATATTTTTTGGGACTCGAAAATTTCTAACATAGGTACGTTGCCAAAAAATTTACTGAAAAATGTGTGTTGAAATCTTAAGTCTATAGTACACGGCATGTAAAAAACCACATGCGCATGTGGTTCTTACGTAATTTTGACGTCATCACGAAGGTACATTTGCTACATTCCGTCCACTAGTAACATATTTACAAGTAGACATTCACATGCTTACAGATGTGCCGCCTCAGAAAATGTGTTTGTTTCGGCTAAATGTGCCACATTTATATTTCGTAACAAAAATACTATACAAATTTTACGGCATGTAGCCACTACTGGTAATTTTAAGACTGAAAACTCCCGTGACGTCATCGACACATACGCATATGGCTTTTTACATGCCGTGTACTGTTGGCTTTAGGGATATTGAAATCAGAGCGCCGCAAATAGTCAGCTGTGAAATTGAGACCGCCTACTATGTATTCGCCTTGATGTAGCTGTTTTGAAACAGCATATATTCCGTTAATATAAATTTGTGACTTCAAAACGTTCAGACATACCCCTTAATTGCGCAATTAGGACATTTCTTTCAATTAAGGTCTTAATTGAACACAATTTACCATACAATAAGTCAATTAATAAATAGAGCATTTACTAGTTAATTGTATCACTAATTGCGTAAAACTCGAAATTCAACCCTGTTCATAAGTATTTTTTAGTAAGAACTGTGTTCAGCGAGTAGAATAATTTCCTAAAATGGCGATCCAAATGTCAAAAAATACACATACATATAAACAAAACAAACTGAAAAGACTGAACTCCAATAAACAAATAAACAAATAAACAAAAAAGAAATGGCTGGTGAATTCCCAGAATACGGATTGGCGATTCTATGAATTAAAAAATGTTACGGATGTAAACAAATTTATTCCAGTTGCACTCACCAACGTCCAGAGTGACCTTTGAGTTGCATTTTGCTGGAATAATGTAAGGAGCAATAGCTGCTGCTTTCAGAAAACTTTGTAAAATTGTCAAGTTTTTCTTTTTCTTTTTTTTAAGCACTGATAATTTTGAATCAAAAATCGATCGCACTGACACTGACAAGAGTACCATATTGCTATTATATGCAAGTAAAATTTCTTTTAAACCAAAATTTGCATAATTTTGAAAATTTACAAACACGAATATACACGAAACAAATAAAAACAATGTTTCTTTTCAGCTGTCAAATGATAATTGAGTCAGCTAAATTGAGTGTGTGAACACTAGATTTAATTGCTCAATTAAAACTAAATTGACTCAATTAAAAATTCATGTTTGAACTAGGGATGCAACCGATACCGATACCGATATATCGTCGATACTGCTGGTTTTCCGATATATCGATATCGGCGATATTTTACTGTCGATACGCCGATACTTCTTATATTTTTCTTTAGTGTTTTTAAGTCTTATTAATATCAATTTTAAATCTTGAGCCAATCTAAACTGAATGCCATCGTTTATTTTGTAAAATCATAAATATTGCAGACGTTTTGCAGTTTGAATCTTAGAAACTGAAATGTATTGAAAATTTTGATGATTTGAATGGCTCATTAATAAACACTTATTTTGTATAATAGAAGAATTACTCTACTTGAGTTTTTTTAATTTTTTACTTGAGCTCAATTTCAATATGCGTATCGGTATCGGAATCGGTATCGGCGATATTTATTTTTGAATATCGGTATCGGTATCGGATCGGCGAAATGGCGTATCTTTACATCCCTAGTCTGAACACCGTATAAGTCTCTAGGGTTTTAAAATTACTTTACCACTTTTATTACTATTATATGCCGAACGTTATAATCAATTATTTTAACAAATGACTCAAAAGTTATTTATTAATTTTGTTTAACAATTACAGTAATGTCAGATTTATTTTCAGCCTCCTCGCCAAGACTTCTCTAATATATATTGTTTAAAAAAATTAAGAAAAGTGTTTACATTAACATATAAATACTGGCGTATAAAGTTACTTAACAATAACATATTCCAAAAGATCAGACTAAATAGGATAAATTGAACCTGAACACCAAAATCAGAATTATTATTTAAACTGAAATAACGTTAACTTAAATGTGTGTTTAAGTACAAATATCATATTCTTGAATTGTTAAGTACCAGCAGCATCGTTGTTAAGCGTTAACTCGTGCAGGCTTTTTGGTGCTTCATTATCAAAATGTTGATTCCAATTTATAAACGGTCGTTTTCTCCACCAAATAAGATTGTGTGGTCCATAATTTTGTTTTTACACTTTTCGAATTTCAGAAAATTTTGTTTAAGATAAAGGGTTACAAAATTAAGAATCTTGTGCACGAAATATTTTATTTTGTAGAAAAAATTCCTTAAACAAAAAATTTCTCATTTTTAATATTATTCTATTTGATTGAAATCGTAAGAATATAGCCAGCCAAAAATATCGCCAAAGAGTTCAAATATCGCCAAGTAAATCGCCAATCGCCAATCGCCGTTTCAAAAATTTCATCGCCAAAAACAAATGTTTGTCGCCTCCTTTATCGAGATATCGCCATGTCCGACAACACTGGTCAAAACATGCAATCAGCTGTGAAAAATTAAGAGTTTTTCAGCCTAACAGTAAAAAAAAGTTGGAAATAATTTTAAAGATTTACATATTTAGCGGCAATTTTACCAACTCTATTTAAATAGCAATTCATATTTAAATGTCGATTTTCATTAATTTTTTTATGGAAAAATGACTTTAAAAAATTAATTGATATTTAAACAAGTTGGTGAAATTGGCGCTTAGTGTTACCAAAAATCTTTTTTCAATATCAGTATGCGGATAACTATTAGAAAAGCGTAAAAAGAGTAAAAATTGATATTAGTCATACAAAAATTTTGTAATTCCGTTATAATTTTAGAATATACTCACAAAGCTTTATAAAAAATACATTATTTGACGAAATCTATGAGCTAATTTTCAGTTAGAAATTTTTGACAATTTACTGAAATTTACATAAAAACAATTTTTGCGTTTAAATTTTTATAAAAAGAAAGGAGTTGCGAAAATGAGCAATTTTTGACTATTTTCCCCAAAGCATTATTGAACGCAAGTCAATACAATACCAAATCATTAGGACTTGTCTACTGTTGTCGTGGCTCATATTATATTCTACACCAGTGCTTCTCAACTTTTTGTTGCGGTACACTTTAAACGATTTCCAAATTTTGCGGTACACAAAGAAAAATATAAGTTTAAAAATTACTTACTTGCCTTTAACAAACTTAAATCAAATAGTTTATGATAATAATTTTTAATGTGTGAAATAAAATAATGTGTACTACAAAAATAAATAAAAGTAATAAATAATAAAGGATTAATAAGAATACTTTTAATGCGAAATTAGAGCTTGAAATTTTTCGATAATTTTATATAGATGTATATTTAGCTGTAAATATCACAATGCTACTCTCACATCGTCTTTAACATTTAACAATCTTGAATTTGGTTGATGCTAAAAATTTTAATTCACACAAATAAGATGTATGTCTTGCTTGAGTACGCTGCGCGTAACATCGGCATATCGAACGGTGTCGGCAGCCGCTGTCTTCATAATAGCTGGAATGATACCAATCGACCTTCACGCAACAGAATGCTCTAAGGTTTTCACTGCAAGGAGAACAATAGCCGCAGACACACTATCCCTACCAGACGTCAGACTTGAAACCATCGAGGAGTGGCAGTCTCAATGGAACGAAGACAGAAACGGTAGGTGGACGGCCAAACTTATTCCCAATATATAAAAATGGATATCTAGAAAACATGGAGAGGTGAATTATTACCAGACACAATTTCTCTCCGTACACGGCTATTTCAGGAGCTATCTGTACAAAATTATAAAATGTAGTACTCCGTTCTGTCTGTATGAAGAAGCAGAAGTAGTCGACGACGCAGAGCATACGTTCTTGTTTTGCCAGCGTTGGTCCACAAACCCCGAACAGCTAGAAGTGCAGATTGGTATAGTCACGGTAGATAATGTTGTCGTCAAAATGACAACACTTAGAAGTCTGGAAAGCGGTAGCCAAATACAGTGAACAAGTGCTGCGCTCAAAGAAAAAAGACTTAGATAGAGCGCAAAGCCCACCCGAATATAATAACAGCCGACAAAGTGACAACAACAATAACAGTGGGGGCCTGGACGCAGTCGAACAGAAGAGGAGAGCAGATCTTAAGATCCTAGAGGGGCAACACATCCAAATGTGTGAGGTGGGTTTTTAGCCGGTATACGTTATACCACGGCAGTTCGGCATACGGTGTGGATGACGATCCTCGCATCATGAATAAATCATTCTCCCAACTTACACCAAAACAAAAAAAATTGATGTTTTTATAGAAGACATTATATTAGGATTGTTCGTGTACATTTTCGTAATAGTATGAGCATAATATATATCTTAAATTTAGCGGCAAACAAAAATTCAGCGGCACAGTGGTTGAGAACCACTATTCTAGACATTAGGGAACAGAAATAGACTGTTGGCGAGTAGACAAGCCCCATTTTTTTTTTGGTATTTTATTGACGTGACATCGATGTTGACTACTGGAATAAGGTTACATAATTTTTAGAATTTTTATGAAAGAAAGACAAAAACAGATTTAAAAATATTGTTTTTTTTCATGATTCAGGCAATTACGCTGTTAATGTTCAGGCCATTTTCAATGTTTCTTATCCGTAGTTGATTTTATGATACTCTGCGAATTATTTGATTGCTGTGAACGAAACCTAGCAAGCAACTTTGATTCTTGTAATTACACAATTTTAAAGTTGAAACAATGGGCTGGGCTACATCCATAAAAAATTATTGTTATATTTCACGTGGTTCTACTTAATCGATTTTTACAAAACTTAACACTCACCCTGAGCTCTTAAAAACGCAAGATCTTGCATTTAAAAAAATGGGCGGAGGTACGCCCATTAAAATTTAATTTTATATAACATGACAGAATTGTTTTAATAATTTTTCAAGTTATAGACTATAAAAACAAACGAATTTGTGTGCCATCAACAAAATTTTTCTACACAGTTCTGGACAATTATTTTTCTGTGTAGAAATATATAAATCCAAGCTTTAAGCACTAAATCTTTTCCAGTTATAATTCAGAAAGAGTGATTTGTAATTTAGATTAGTCAATTTCAATTAAGAAAGCCTCAATTGTAATTCAGAAAATAAAAAATGTTATAGATAAAGAAAAATCACTAAATCGGTTCAAAATATTTGCTAAAATGATGTCGACAAGTAAAAATAAAAATGAAAATTTGCGTTAAATAGCTGATGTTAATAACAATATCTACGCCAGTAGATAGACTTGGGTGCTGATGAAGTGTGTGGCTGCACAGAAAAATATCGGTATTTCCCCAGCTAATAAAGTCTATTTTAATTTTTCTTCTATTCTTTAGAAACTCACATTAATTAATAAAAATATTTCATTCAACAAGAATTGAAATTACTGAACTTAAGCCTGCCTAAGAAATTATTTCTGGCTAAAAATAAAATGTCAGTTATTTAATTGCTAACCTATGTAGGCTTTTTATCAGTTTTTTTTTAACTTTAATAATTTTTTACAAAGGAAAATATAGGGTGTTTTTTATTGAGGTATAGAACTTTAAGTTGGCATCACTTTTTTAACTGGCGGCCATTTTGTCAGCTGTCAAGTGATTAATACTTAGTTTGGTTTGCCATTTCATCATGAACAGGTTGACAAAAGAACAACGCTTGCAAATCGTGCAAATTTATTTCGAAAATAATGGTTCAGTTCGCGAAGTTTACCGCAAGCTCCGTCCATTTTATGGTCGACATAATCGTCCATCAGAGCAATTAATTCGGTTAACCGGTCAATTGGCCACCAAGATCGTGTGATTTGACACCATTGGATTATTTTCTTTGGGGATATGTGAAGTCGCTCGTCTACGCCAACAAACCAGAAATGTTAGGGGACTTGGAAGCCAACATTCGTGGCGTTATTGCCAACATACGGCCCCATATGCTCGAAAAAGTGGTTGAAAATTGGACCTGTAGAATTGGCTTTATTCGAGCCAGCCGCGGCGGCCACATGCCCGATATCATATTTAAACGTTAATGGCATAAAATTATCCTTCCAATAAAGCCAAATTGATGGACATTAAAACGAGTTTCTTGTGTTTTATTTCAATTCGAAGTTCTATACCTCTAAAAAAACACCCTATACTAAATGTAGCAGTGGAAATGCTAAAATAGCAACAATAATCAGTACCGGTCTTAAGCAAAGAAAAAATCAAAATAATAAAATTTGTTGTTAAAATGAGAATGATGCGTTTTCAATACGAAAATATTGGGCTTTCCACACAAGAATAATTGTTGCCAAAATGAGATCAAGATGCTGTTAAAATCTTAAGATCATCCGGTTATAAAATTGAAGCCAAATGGACTTAGTTCAGCTTTGACAACGTATGATGCCAATTTCAGTGCCTTGCAATCGGTTTTCGACTCTGTATAAAATAATATACGCCAAAACACAATTCTTTGCCTGAGTATATTTGTTCAACGCGAGTTCGAGGGAAGTCAGAAATTTATGTTAAGTAATCGGTTTATCTAGCATATGTATGTGTCATATAATGTCATGAACAAAACCACACCAAGCATACATTTTAGAACTACTCTCCTATCAAAAGTATGTTCATGCTTAGTCGAAATATGAAACAAATGCTTATAGCGTATATCATAAGGTCGACTCGATCTTTGATATTTTTTTTTACTTCTGGTAGGACGGACACAGTATAAAATTGCGTTCACATACCGTTACGTGTTTGCCTGCCTGGTGTATGTCTATAAAATATTTTACGCTGTTGTAGCCCTAACTAAATACATAAGTATGCGAGTACGTATCGTAACTAACTTACAAAGCAAGTCGATGTTTGTTTGTATTTCTTTCTGCTGTTGTTTATATTATTAAATTTGGTTTTGCTTTTGTTAATGATCATTTTACATCCACCACACTTGGCTGATTTTTGGACGAATGAAAAAAAAAAATACCGAAAAAAGATATCTGGCTTGCGGTTGTGTTTACTTTAATTTAGTTTCTGATTTTTACATTTTTACAAGACTCACTTTAGTCAGGAACAATTTTCGGCAGAAAATGAAAACACCAAAAAATACAACTCAACGAAAAAAAGCTTTAACTTCATTGTGCAATTTCAGCAAATTTATAAATGTTGTTGTTGTTTATTTAGGCTTTTGTGTTGCTTGCTTTATGCATACAAAAAAACTATACAAAATTGATTTAAAAATTAAAGTATTTTTTTTTATAAAAATAAATAAATATAATTTTTTCTATGTTCATTAATTTTAATATTGTTTAAAAGGAAAGAATGTAATTTGTTGTTTATAATAGAAATCATAAATCGAAAGACTTAAGCAAGCCCACATAAATAAAGGGTGTTTTTTTATTGAGGTATAGAACTTTAAGTTGGCATCACTTTTTTAACTGGCGGCCATTTTGTCAGCTGTTAAGTGATTAATATTTAGTTTGGTTTGCCATTTCATCATGAACAGGTTGACAAAAGAACAACGCTTGCAAATCGTGCAAATTTATTTCGAAAATAATGGTTCAGTTCGCGAAGTTTACCGCAAGCTCCGTCCATTTTATGGTCGACAGAGCAATTAATTCGGTTAAATATGGATCGTTTTCGCACTACGTTTACTCTATGTGATAATACGCATCCGCTGAAGTCGCTCGTCTACGCCAACAAACCAGAAACGTTAGGGGACTTGGAAGCCAACATTCGTGGCGTTATTGCCAACATACGGCCCATATGCTCCAAAAAGTGGTTGAAAATTGGACCTGTAGAATTGGCTTTATTCGAGCCAGCCGCGGCGGCCACATGCCCGAAATCATATTTAAACGTTAATGGCATAAAATTATCCTTCCAATAAAGCCAAATTGATGGACATTAAAACGATTTTCTTGTGTTTTATTTCAATTCGAAGTTCTATACCTCTAAAAAAACACCCTATATGTACTTGTTTGTAACATCTGTGGCAATGAGGAAAAAGTGCTGAAGTCATATTTGACTGTTTTGCAGGAGAGCAATTTTAAGCGTTCAAGTCGATTTTCAGAAATTTATTTCTTTTACAGGTATAGTGGGAAATTCTCTGTTAACCTGTACTTTTTTAAGCAAACATCGTTCTACACACTGTAAGTAATACATTCAAGTTAAAATATACTAAAGTATAATCTAAATTAAGCTATTATTCCAAATGAGATTACAAGTCTAAAAAAGGTAAGTCTCAAGTCATTGTGCTATAACTTTTTTAAAAATCGCTCAAATGAATTGAGATTTTGCCCAAGGGTACTTTAACGTATGCAAATTACGGAGGTATCCTTAGCTCAAAATCAGCTTATCTCTACTTAAGCGCTTTTTCCGTTTTGCCACAGATATTTAACAACATTAGCAGTAGCATTAGCCTGAGAGCCATTTCAGCCAAATTTCACTCATACGTACTCAGATCAGAGATTCCCAGGATTCTTTCATATACGAGGGCTGAACCAAAAATAACCGTAATTTTCAAATTTCGTGAGTTACGTTTGTTCGATTTTCGCATTTTTTTTCTGTTATGTTGGTGCACATGTCTGTTATATATGTTGGCAATATCAGCCATTTTGGATTGTCAGTTTGTTTTTGACAGATAAAAAGGTTAGTCGTGTTTTGGTGAGCTCTTCGATTTTTTACTAAATTTTGAGCAAAAACAAAGTCGCATGGACATGGGTCAGGAGCTGTTGAACATCGTCAACGACGATTCAGATTTGCTCAAAAAGGTCATAACTGGTGACGAATTATGGGTGTATGGCAATGACTTTGAAACCAAAGCCCAATCATCCCAATGGAAGCGTCCAGAAGAGCCAAGACCGAAAAAAACACGTCAAGTTCGGTCAAATGTGAAGGTTTTGCTCACTGTTTTCTTCGACGGCAATGGCGTGGTGCATCATGAATTGTTGCCACAAGGTGGTACGGTCAATAAGGAATACTACCTTGAAGTTATGCGTCGTTTGCGCGAAGCAATTCGTCAGAAACGCACAGAATTGTGCAAAAACCAATCATGGATTTTGCATGCCGCAACCATCGTATTCAGGAAATCTGGATCGTTGTTGACGATGTTCAAAAGCTCCTGAGAGATATATAAAAGACATGTGTACCAACATAACAGAACAAAAAATGCGAAAATCAAACATAAGTAACTCACGAAATTTTAAAATAACGGTTATTTTTTGTTCAGACCTCGTACATATGTATATGCACGCATACATATATTTATGTATGTTTGTGCACGTGAACGATTTAAGAAAGTGGTTGGAGCCACGCCCATTAAAATTTAATATCATATGTTATGTGATTTAACTTAACCGATTAAAATGAAACTTAGCACTCGTAACTATTATTCGATATTAGAAAAGAGACTCAATATGTGATGTCATATTAAAATATATCAACAGCGCTGATAGATTTTATTTTAAGCTATTTTAATAAGTTCATTCAAAGCTAACATGTATTTAAAAGAGATGGAAATAAAGCTTTACATTATGAAACGGACTTCAACAACAGACACTATGACGTTAAAAATAATTTAAGTTCAGTTAAGCAATATCGAGCTAAACCGCAAAAAAGGCTTAACCGACACATATTTTGTACCTGTTTTTTTTTTTTTTTTTTACGAAAATCGATTAGTAGCGATCGTGAAGTATCGATTTTGGTCAAATAATTGACTTCGAATATTATGTCGCTTAAGCTTTTTTGGCGGTTATAGCACGATTTATTTAGTAGGTAACACAAAGAATAATGAAAATTTGCTTGTTTTTATGGTTTAGCAATTGTCTATATGCATTTCGTTCCTGCTTTTGGAACTCGTCAGTAGACTTCAACCCAAACTTTTTCAAATTAAATAAATAACGACTTTATGTCAAATAAATATAATTCGGTATTTCAAACAAATAATAATGTTTTATGAAACTAAATTTAAGTTATTTTTAGCGTTTTAGTGCCCATTGTTGACATAGATATATATATTTTAGAAAATTTTTTTGACAACGTTACCACAATTTCAAAAATTTACAAAAGTTTACTATGTACTCAAAAAAAGTAAAACCAACTATAGAAAGCAAAAACAATGTAACATAATATGCACTGCAATAATACTCACATGTATGTACTGACGGAACATCGAGTAAAAATAATTAATCGTAAAAAATAAGCAAGAATAGTTAAACATACTTAGGTAGAGTGATATAACTTCGTCCTAACCTGAATAGAAAATGAAAAAGTGGAAAAACAGAAAATTAATAGTATGTACACAAAATTCACAAAAAGTTCTTGTATGTGCAAAGAAAGTGATTGTTTGGCGAATCTACTATAATAAACATTCAGGGCAATGATGAATAAAATTCCGCGTGTAATTTTTCCCAGGGAACAATTTCAACAAATAGCCAGTAATAGGGAAAACAAAAAATTCTAATTGGAAAAGGGAGAAATTTCACGCGGAATTTTATTCATGATTGCCCTGATTATTCCTAAGTTGCAAGTTTCACTACTTTTTTTAAAATTTTATTTACGACGTCGTTGACACAAGTAACATTTACTTTGCAAAGTCTTGAGTTTTCTGGAAAGAAGGTAGAAGAGCTCCCATTCTCTTTTCCCTTCTCTTCAACAATCTCAAGACTTTGCAAATTAAGTTTTGCGTGTGTTAAAACCGTCTGCTTATTTGAAGAAACTTTTTGCTTATTCGGTCTTCTTCACGATTATGGAATCTATTAACAAATATATATTCAGCGCTGGCTAAAGTAGTTAGCATGTTGACTACAAAACCGAAGCTCCTGGGTTCGAGCCCAGTTCCAACAGTAAAAAAAAATAACAACACCATGCATTTTTCTGATGTACATTAGTGTCCCTTTGTATCAGTTGTTGTAGGAAAGTTCAAGTGATGAAGGTATAGACGTTGGTCACTGAACTACACCGGCTTCAGCGGATACTTATCATAATGTAACATCAGAGCGTCCTCCTTCGTCGAAACACATCTTCATTTACAGCCTCTGGTGGTGGCAACATTATTTAAAAACAACGTGCAAAAAAGCCGAGTTGTAAAAGAATGAAGCTTTCCTCTATCTCTTCCTTCACCACTTCTCTTCTCTATCGCTATCACTTTACTAAAAGAAGATAACACGTAGTAATACTAGTAAGCATTCATTGCCTGAGTGTTACTTCTCTATATTAAAAAAAAAACACTTGCTTATAACACATTCACTTATTCAAAAGTTCTCAATATAAAGAGGGTCTAGGTCTTTGCTAATAATTAGCTGCTTGATTAAAAAAATTAAACAAAATATACTTGCGCAAAAAGCTCAAGTTGTCGTACATTCTAAAGCAATAAGCATTATAATAATGATTATTAAATTTTTATTGAGGATGAGAATCGAAAGAGAAAAAAATAATGTTTGCCGCGGATTGTAAAAAATATGCATACATAAAAAATTATAATTTGAATAACAATGATGAGTTCTTTTTAATATAATTTTCTATAGTTAAACATTAATCATGCAAGAAGAAAGGGAAACAATTAAGGTTTGGTCTCTGCAAAACGTGGATCTTTTACACAAATGTTTCTTATTAATTTTCTCAACAACATTTCAAAAGCCAAATAGATGTGTTTATAATTTAGCTGAATGTTCGAGATTTTTTTGCATCAAAAAAGAACTGATATTCATAAAAAAATATAAAATAGTGCTAAAAGGAAGATAAATATTGAATATTTAAAAAATATATGCATGTGTGTATTTTTAATTTTGCACTAACAGT
The DNA here is from genome assembly GCA_936439885.1 of Nowickia ferox. NCBI lineage: Eukaryota > Metazoa > Arthropoda > Insecta > Diptera > Tachinidae > Nowickia > Nowickia ferox. The sequence continues at coordinate 31,990,279 of OW387023.1, forward strand.
GAAATATTTGTTAGATATGTGTGAATATATAAACAAGCTTTCATTTTCATAGCAGTACCGTTATAAACAAATAAAATACAGTGGGACTGAAAACTGTTAATTGTTCACTAATCCTCGTATGACAGAATATGAAGCAAATAAAAAGTTCATTCATCATCATTCGGTAACGACTGGCGTAATTGTGTACCCAATCATTTATTGCCATGAAAAAATCCTCCGGGGAATACGCAAATACAGAAGAGGGAAAAATTTGTAACAGCTGTTTACGTTTTATTCTGCACTAGTACAAGACTTCAGTAATTGAAATTAAATAAAAATTTTATGTTCTCATTTCATTTCATCATTAAGATTATGTGCTAATTTAAAACTCTAATTTTGCATAAACAAAAAATAAACAGAAGTGAAGCGAAACCTGATGTGCAGATGTAAAAGGATTAAATTCCGAATAATTTTGTATACAAAAAAAAAAATTAAATGTTATAAAGTTTTTTTTTATGTGAACTTAAACGAAACTTACAAAATTTAGCGTGTTTTAGTATTTTTTTCTAAAGGAAGGACGTAGTTCTTGTTTTGAAGTGCATGTTTTGTTTTGTTTTGTTCTAAATAATTACAACATTTTTACTTTGATTTTTAAATTTTTGGAGACAAAATGCTCCCTCCCCCTTATAATCAGAATACTTACTTTTTCCTGAGTGATTTTTTCCCAGGGAAATTATAATTCATAATAGGGGAAAAGGGAAAGCAATTCCCGTGGAATTGTTACTCGTAATAGGGAATAAAAAAATTAAGTAAAGTACGACTTAGACTCGCACACGAAGGATTCCGTACACAGAAGATATACGAGTACAGAGGTGACACGAAACGAAAGATAATTGTGTATGCGGACAGCAACTCTCACACAGTCATCAAATCCTCTTTACTCTTTCTTTCGCCTATAATTATTTTAATGTAATTTTATTTAATACTTCGTGGTCTCATTCGCTGTGCGATTTTTGTAAGTAAAAAGTATAAATTAATATTTGTGAATTAAAATGCTTCAAACGAAGTCTGTGATCATATGCAAACAAATTTTAACCACTTTTTCAATACTAATAATCTGTTTACAGATTGAATTTTTTAGTTCATCATTAAAAAAATCGTTTATTTAATTTGTTTTAAATGTTCACTAGTTCATTTCACTAAGTAGACATTTTTAGCGACGCAAACCGGGGTATTGGTGTATACCATAATTGTTTTTTTTTTTTTGCTAGATTATTATGTACATACATACATACATATTTTCAGATTGTACTATAGAAAACCACCAAAATAATCTGGATAGAAAAAATCTCCATTTTATAAAATAACAGCCCAGCTAGCATTTGGGTGATAATTGTTTTTTGCAAAAATCTCTTATATGATTCTCATCAGATCACTTTTGATGATTAGAAACTGATTTATTACTTGGGTGATTGAAAAAGGACTCACTTACGATTCATCTATATGATAAAATAATTATTTCTTGAAAATAGAGGAACAAGAAAATTGCTCAACAATGAATCAGCAAACCGTATCATAAATGATTTTCTGGGATGATTCATCTGTTGGGTACCATTTTCTCACAACGGAAGTATCATTTGTGATCGAAAAATGAACTCATATGCGATTATTTTCCCCGTCAAGCTGATTCGGAAACGATTCGATTATGATACAAAATGCTAACTGGGAGACTGTAATAAAACTATATTTGTATGTATGTACATATATTTATATATATGTATCTACATATGTAGATATGTAAGTATAAAATAAAAAAATAAATGCGAATACCTACATATCTATTAAATTAAAAAATAAGCAACATTAATACCAACCGTAGAGTCAGAAGCAGCAACAACAATGTAATTAAAGCCTAAACATAAGTATTGGGTGTTTTTTATTGAGGTATAGAACTTTAAGTTGGCATCACTTTTTTAACTGGCGGCCATTTTGTCAGCTGTCAAGTGATTAATATTTAGTTTGGTTTGCCATTTCATCATGAACAGGTTGACAAAAGAACAACGCTTGCAAATCGTGCAAATTTATTTCGAAAATAATGGTTCAGTTCGCGAAGTTTACCGCAAGCTCCGTCCATTTTATGGTCGACATAATCGTCCATCAGAGCAATTAATTCGGTTAACCATGGATCGTTTTCGCACTACGTTTACTCTATGTGATAATACGCATCCGCAGAGACGTCGAACAGTGCGCACCGAAGAAACAATTGCCGCTGTAGAGCAAAGTGTTGAAGAGGACCCGAATGAATCGATTCGTCACCGTGCACAGCAGTTGGAGCTTTGTCCATCAACTTTATGGAAGATTTTGCGCAAAGATCTTGGCTTGAGACCTTACAAGATCCAGCTTGTGCAAGAATTAAAGCCGCGAGACCATGCAATGCGTCGTGATTTTGGTGTATGGGCCGAAAATGAGATTGATCTCGATGCTGATTTTCATCGCAAAATTTTGTTCAGTGATGAGGCTCATTTTTGGTTGAATGGCTACGTCAACAAGCAAAATTGCCGCATTTGGAGTGAAGAGAATCCACATGAGACCCTTGAGACGCCATTACATCCACAAAAACTGACTGTTTGGTGTGCTCTATGGGCTGGTGGAGTCATTGGGCCATACTTCTTCCGAAATAATGCTGGAGAGTCAGTTACCGTTAATGGAGACCGGTATAGAGCCATGATAACCGACTATTTTGTTCCCGAATTGGATGGCATGAATGTGGATGAGTTGTGGTTCCAACAAGACGGCGCTACATGCCACACAGCGCACGTCACAATCGATTTATTGAAGGAAACATTCGATGAGCGCATAATTTCGCGGAATGGACCTGTCAATTGGCCACCAAGATCGTGTGATTTGACACTATTGGATTACTTTCTTTGGGGATATGTGAAGTCGCTCGTCTATGCCAACAAACCAGAAACGTTAGGGGACTTGGAAGCCAACATTCGTGGCGTTATTGCCAACATACGGCCCCATATGCTCGAAAAAGTGGTTGAAAATTGGACCTGTAGAATTGGCTTTATTCGAGCCAGCCGCGGCGGCCACATGCCCGAAATCATATTTAAACGTTAATGGCATAAAATTATCCTTCCAATAAAGCCAAATTGATGGACATTAAAACGATTTTCTTGTGTTTTATTTCAATTCGAAGTTCTATACCTCTAAAAAAACACCCTGTATATAAATATACATATGTACATACATACATATCGTCATATAAACTCAAAAAGTGCGTAGCTTACAAAACCTTCAAAATCGCCTTTTTGATTGATTATGACATAATTATATAAAATCCATCTACCCACAACATTTTTATCCGAGTAGGTAGGTATGCTCAAAATTATTAAATTTATTAACGAAATTCAAAAAACTGCTGAGAACTAAATGTGCTAAATGTAATGTGTATTAATTCTTCTGTAAAATATTTTAAATGTAACTTACGCCTTTTTTGAATTTATGTGACTATATGTACATAGTATAAGTATATGTAGGTATTTATGTATCTATTTTTGAATAAGTTTGAATCAAAATTCTTTTTTAATTTAATTTATTATTGTTGTTTTTTAATGAAAGACACAGAAGCTTATTTACCGTACATACACCAATACACATGTACATATGTAAGTACATATGTATGTATGTACATGCTTATTTATTTCTCATATAAACATGCATCGCGTGTTCAAAATTCATACAATACAAACTTATTCACTTGCAATAACAACAGCACCCGAAAAAAGCCACAACAACAAGTGCAGTCAGTCAGTCATACAAAAAAAGAAATAAAAAGCAGTGAATAATTTACTTTAAAAAAAATAAAACAAAAAAGGCAACAAAAACTTTAGTTTTGAAAATATACAAAATCTAAATTCAAACAGCAACCCCAATAAAACGTTGTCTAGTGCCGACTTATTGAAATTAAAAAAAAATTATCACATTTCTTAATATTCTTTTATTTCTTTCTTCATTTTTTCTTTTTTATTTTTAATTCAACACCATGAACCATCATCGTTGATCATGATTAATGTCATGCAACATTGTTCAATGTTTGTTGCTGTTTTATTCAAAACTATAATTATTATTCTTTCTTTATAATCACTTAATGTTGCTGCAACATAGCGACAACGGTAAATTATTGTTTACAAGGCGAAATAACAGGAAAAATGTTTTTTAGGTCAAGTTGCTAACAAAAATAAATGAGCGAATCTTCATTAATTTATTCACTCACACAGAGGCAAATAAACATTGGCTCACTCTCTCTCTCTCTCTTTCTCTACGTAACAGAAAAAAACAAGCACAAAAGAGTTAAAGTTTGGAATCCAGTAATTTTTACTAACTTGTTTGCTTCTTGGCACAGCCAGTGCTGCCAGAATTTATTTGTTGCTGCTTATTTTGGGAATGGTTGCATGGTTCAAATTTAATTGTAGTCTTCAAATTATTTGATGCAATCTATAGATAAGTTAAAGTCAATTACTTGCATTGATAAAGTTTTTTTTAACCATAACGTAAATTAAATGTAAATTAAAAAAGAAAAGAAGGACACGGCGTTATAGCTCTGCTGCTGAGCTATATAAACCAAACTTAATGTGTTAAATAACAATGCAATAAAATTATATTATATGATGATGTCAAGTTCGCCGTTTTCAAAACGTTTCCATTTATTTCCCATTAGTCTCTTTTCTAGCGGCGTACGATTAAATAAATGTATTGTTTGTGGCCAGCGGCGGCTGTTTGCAGGCTTACAGCCGATTGGCTGTGTTCCCTGGTTAGTGATCATGTGCAAAAACAATACAAAAACAAATTGAGAAATCCTTCTCATTGTTTTTGTTTCACTCACTTTAAAGAACGAAACAAAACAATTTGTTTCGTTTATTTTCGTACTTTGCTTTTAAGTACAAAGAAATTAAAACAAAAATAAATGTATAACTGTAATAGTGTCGATTATTTTGGTTACGAAAATCACGTCCTAGCTCCTATGTCGTGACATAAATAGCGTAGCTATAATAAAAAAGTCATTAATATAAAATTAATTTGGTTATTAAATTCTACTTATATTTTACATAAATATTAAAAAAGGACTGTTTTAGTTTTTCTTCAATTGAATGCAGCAAAATCGTGTTTATTAAGGGTGTGGAGAATTTTTAATTTTGAACTCTTAACTACATACATACATACATACATATATGTTGGGTCATAAGTTCAGGTCGAATCAAATATACTAAGTTCGACACTAAAATTAACACAACTGAACTGAACGTGAGTATTTAAAATACACAATGTGTGAGCGTACATGGGTAAATTTTTTTTGGTTTCGTGGTTCGAATGTTCTAATTTGCCATTACAAATTTAATTAGAAAATACATATAAAAGAAGTGCAGAAAATACAAATAAACGAAGTGCAATACTGGCAACAAGTTTGTATAAAAAATGTTTATAAGTTTTGATATTAAATATATAGAAATGATTCCTTTAGTTTTATATTTTCCTTTACTAACTCGTGACCATGAATTTTTGTAATCGTGGATAATATTTAATTCTAGTCACGGGAGCGTATTTACATACATTTGAAAATAAAGCAAATCCGTCTATTAGTAATATTTTTATAATTACCAGATTTCTAGATCAAAATAACTGATTGGATAGCTGTTATATATGTAGAAGAGGGATTGCTCTTTGCAATTAATTTATTTGCTCATTTCGTTAATTTTCCAAGAATTCTCAGATTTCTTATATCACTTACGTTATTCTTGCGGTCATAAAACTAAATGGATGTCGCTTACGTTAAAAAGGAGAGGTTTGTATTATTGTAACTATTATTTTTTTTTATTAAATATTTTAGCAAATGATGCGTTAAGAGCTGTAAAATAATTCTACAACATAAAATCAATTGTCAAAATATGTCAGTTACATTATTTTTGCTGTTAGGGATGGATATGTACGTGGAAATAAGTCACAAAACCAGAGCGTGCATAAAATAATATTATCAAGTCTTATTCATTGCCTGCAATTGAATGAAAAGTTGCAATGTCATAATTATTACAATATACATATTTCACTTGTTGCCAGAAATTACTCTCTTTCTTAAAATTTACGAATTCTTTGTAGAGGCAGAAAGAAGTATACAACTTCTTTTTGGGAAAAGAATAGAGAAACTGAAGTCACATTTCCGCAGAAGGTAGATGGGACCAGTGTATATCATTTGCTTGAAAAAAGTTAATATTGCAGAACTTTGAGTTGACCACCTTTAGTGGATAACTTTGAAGAAAAAAATTTCTGGCAACGCTAAATGTAGTAGAGAGAAGATCATATTACTTCGTGCTTAATTGGGAGATTCTTTCGAGAGCAACATTCATTGTACTGATATTGATAACAGGTATGGGAATTGGTGATTTGAATTGGTACCGATGTGAACTGAGAAGGTTGTTTGCTTTCTGAATCCCCATAAATACACGAAAAAATTTCAAACATGCATTTGTTCGAAATAAAATTTTGTTTCAATAAATATATTTTACTGTTCCAATAAATTGTTATTTTAGAGTGACAAATTCAAGTTCCTACAATTAATTTAAAGTAACTATTTGTTACAAGATTGCTTAGAGAAGATTTCTGTTCCAATACAGAAATGTTACACTGTACAGATTAAATATTTATTAGATTTGTTTTTTAATTTCATTGAAAGATATTTTTAATGAAACAATAAACTAATTGAAAAAATCATGTTTTTTCAGACAAATTATTACAAGTACTTGCATTTCGTCGTTGCTCTGACGTGATCGGTTATGTGCAGACTTTTGAAATTTTATTACTTCACCATGTGTCATACATTCACCCACCAAATCGTTTAAAGATATCTAAATTGGTTCAGAAGTTAGCAAATGTAGACTTTACATATTTATCAAAAAATATTTAAAAAAAAGCAGTTGTGTGTTAAAATAAAAAAAAAATATTTTATTAGAAACGCTCTTGGAGCTGAACAACAAAATCAGTTATGTGTAGTTTTTGAGGCAATTCCACTATACCTACCAAATCTATAATTATTAAAGATTAGTTTTACGATATACTTACATATGTATATAAATGCTAAATATGTTTCAATATAGCGTAGCAGTTTGCAAAAATATTGAAAGGTTTCAAAATAAAATAGTTTTTTTTACTCTCCTGAAAACTTGGTAAAAAACACATGACTGACTTTGTCGGAGCAACGACGATTTGAATTTAAAAATTTTTTTGTAGGGCCTAGATTGAACAAAATAGTACTTGCTTCAGATAATTTTGTGTTTGAATTAGAAAGTGAATATTTTCTGTGGTCTAAGTTATATGCATTCTTGCTTCGAAATAGTAAATAAATCAAAAAAAAACTTCAATAAATATAAAATAAACTAATTTATACTAATCGAGACTAGTACAACTTTAATTTAAAATTAAAATATATAAATATATTTCGTTTTGTTCAAATGTAATCTACTAAATATCACTACCAAAGAAATATATGACTTAGACCGCTTTCATAATTAAGGGCACATAAAACAATAGTGGATATTAGTGATTTTACATTAAACAATTTTGCATGAAATGAAATGACATAAAGTTTGTTGCAAGAAAATTGTTTATTTTCTACTATAGAAGAAAGTGAAGCAGAATAAATTGAGATGTATGAATTTCGGAAGCATTTTTGTCAACTTAGCTCCAGAGAAACAAGTCGATAAAAAATGTCGGCGGCGGCGGCTTAGCATAATAATTGTCGGCGGCGACTAAAAGTCGGCTAGAGCCGCCTTTCGGCTTTCAGCCGCTGACTTAATTTTTTTTCCAAGAAATGCACCAAAAACGTAGATATATTTTAGAATTTCTATGTGATTTTTTAAACGTTATATACATACATATGTAAATATGTTTATTTTATTTAAAAAATATTACTTTTGCATTAATTAAAGGTGTGGTTAAATTTTTTTTGTTTTCATGAACGAACAACTGCTTTTTTGCGGTAGTTGGATTCAAAGGACTTCTTTTTCTATATATACAGGATTCCGGAATCGGAAAAGATCCGCTCAGATGAAGCAGACTTTGCTGGAATTCCAACAACTTCGATTTTGCACTAGTCAGTTTTTTGAAGGCAATATGAGCTTATGGACAGAGAACAAATTTTGTAAACAATTAGTTCCTTTATGGCAACAATGCTGCGAAAAAAAAGTCCTCTGGGGTCTAATCGTCGCTTTCGATAACGAGCTGATTCGATCACGTTTTTTCAGTTTGAGATTATGTCATTCGATATCGACATTGTTCGGTAGCAAATGCTATAATGTTAAACTGAAAAAACGTCTTCATGTTATCTCGCGTGGATTTCAGATGGGACTCTAAAAGAGAACGTAAGCTTTGTCGCAGCTACGTCAATCTTCATCTAAAAGGGCTCTAAGCAGTGTTTGAATGTCTTTATAGCCAGAGCTCCCAAGTGCGTAGATTTATCGCTGTTGTATGACGTGCAGTAACGATTTTCTTGGTATTTATTATATTAATTTGGTATTTTAAAGTATATTTAACATTCGTTTCTAATTAAAAAACCTACAATCATTATAATATATTTCAATTATAATTTCATCAGCTAACATTTGTGAGCCGAAACAAGCCGGTCGCCTCGGCGGCGGCTAGGCTGCCAACAAATTATCGGCGGCAGCTCAAAGTCGACTTTTAGCCGACTTGTAGCCGATCGACTTGTTTCTCTGCTTAGCTCTTTCGATTTGCTTTTATTTACAAAAAAAAAGTATCAATTAATTTCATAAGAAACTTCATAATGTTAAAAGATTTTTTTTTTATATGAAAGCTATTTCTTTTTAATAATAAAGACATAAAAAGACATCCCAGGACTTAAAAAAAAACTTGAACTGCGGGACTTTCGGGAACGGAGTTTCCCGTCTAGCGTCTTTATGCTAGCTTGATTTTAAATTGAATTCTAAATAACATGTTTTAGCAAAATATTTCCATCCCTGATCATAAGCATGAGTTTTCGTTGAATCTGTGTGAATTTCTAGGTGTGCGTGCTCAAAACAATATTCGTATACATTCAAATGTATGTAATTCGTGCCGTATTTAATACAATATACACATAAATTATTAATTTTTTTTAAATTAATTATTTTAACTTGCTTTTTTGCTGAACTATTTCACAAAGTATTAGTTCATAGCAAATGCAAAGAAAATTATTGAATTACAATGATTTACATTTATACATACTGTACATATGCACAAACGTATGTATGTACATATACATATATACGCATATACTACATATCTAAGTATATGCATACACGTATGTATGACTTAAATCACCCTGCAGTCGGCGTAGCTAGCGAATGTCCAGCTATTTCGTTATCTACCAATCGTTACCATTAACTACCAGGCTAACTACTTGACGGTAGTCAATTGCCACCATCTCCATAATCCTTCGTCAGTGATTTCGCTAATCAATAAAACTAATTTTTCTATTGATAAAACAATGAATTATTCACCATTATCGGGAATAAAAGGCTAACATTTTGCTCACGTGAAATATTTTCCGTGAACAAAATTAAAGAATAGTATACTGGCACATTGGCGATCACAATTTTAAAGAACTTTTATTCCCTATAAGACTGATTAATACATTTTTCAATTAATTGTTTTTTTTTCTTTTTTTATGCAACGTTTTAATTGACTTCTGCTGCTCATTTTAACTTATTAAAAGAAAAACACCTTTTTCACTAAAAATTACACATTCACTGACCACGAACTTCCAATTGTAACTGACCCCAACACAAAATCAATAAATTATGTACTTAAAATAATTTTTTTCTTGTTGATTTTCTTTGGAATAAAGCACTGTTTTTTCCACTCACAAAAATTTTTTTTTGAGGTTAAAGGCATTAACATATCCATGGGTGAGAGAGTCAAAAGACGAACTCTTGCATTACTTGTGGCTAGTATAGTAGATAGTCGATTTTGCGTTAGAGAAATATCTAACGATTTTGAGTCAGTTTCTACTTTTAAAACTGAAGGGAATTGATAAAATCCAGCTAGAACTTTCAGTCATGGAAGAGTGTACTGAGAATCTCATGAATCTCATATTTTTAATCGCAAATGATTCTTTTGTAAACCTCCTCTACAAAGCAGCGAATGACGCTTACATTAGTCTAGTTTAATATTTAAAAGTTGTTCGTGTGAAATAACTTAGAGAAATTAAATATCAATTGTAAATCACTCTCACATCTTAATTCAAGATTAAGGATTTTCCAAAATTTATTTAATTATTAGGAAGAGGGTATTTTAGTAATATCATAATAATATAAAAAATATCAGTCAAATACCCGCCAAGCCATTGCTACGCTTGCAGGACCATACTATTTTCCTGAAATTATCCATCACCAATTCACACATTTGCGGCAATATGTCCTCAAAAAATTTACGAATTCCATCTTTGAAGTTTTGATTAACACCCAAACAAAAAAAACTTTTAGAGTTGTTGAATCGCTAGATTGCGGTGGCCGATTGTGACTGGCTCTTCCAGAAATCACACTGTCAGGAAACTTTTCATGCAAAAAAGCAATGACATTGTTACTTGTGTGACACGTAGTGCCGTTTCGTTGAAAATAAACGTCATCCGCAACAATATCTTGCCAGTCCAGCCATTCAAAATCATTTATCATCGTTCGATAGCGCAATTCATTTTCCGTAACAGCTGCTCCAGACTGAATTTTTAAGGTTCCATGCCTCCATCAGACCAAAAGCTTCATCAACTAGCCAGACTTTGAAGAAATTTTCATGATATCAATATCGATCGATTTTGAATAACATAAATATCGATCAATTTTCATAAATGATGCAGTTTTATTTGTCATCTGTCAGGTAGTTAGAGGTTGAGCCATGACAACTGTTAAAATGACGGGCTATTGAAAATGAAACGTCCTATTGAAACACCCTGCTTCAGTGAATATAATTTATAGTTACACGTATGTCAAAAGTTAAAATTTGCAGAGGATAAGAATAGCTGAGCTAAGGCTAAGACGACAGTTCCAAAGTATTTTACTGATAACCTTGTGAAATATGCGAACTTCTTTTGATTTATTTGGTTGGCGATTCTGCAATATGCAATTCAATGTAATATAAGCTTCAAAGTTTACAAAAAACTGTTGGACTTTTATTTCTTAAAACTGATGTAAATATAATGCTTAAAATGTATTGAAGTTCATTGATGCTCTAGCTAGAGTGAAATATTAATAAAGTTTTGCAATTAATTATAAAAGGGCGCATATTTTTATGGTAATAGAACTGTGGTTTTTATTCTTGTGCTACATAATACACCTACACATTGAGGCACATTTATATGTATGTACTTCTATAGTCGATCTGTATTCTCTTACGTGAGCACTAACAAGATACATAATGGTTTTCCATATCCCATAGGTTTACTATAAGAAACTCATTTTCATGCTTAAATGTAAATATGTATGTACATATAATCAAGTAAAGCCCTTTTTATAATTTATAGTCAATCGTCTAGTAAAACAGTTTATCTTTTAACACACAAGGGAAAACGAAAGACTCAAGAGGCAAACGCCATTATCAATACAAACACATTTAAAACTGTCGTTCATTTATTTCTTCACAATTTGGTACATATTTATTTTCTTACTTTACACTCCTTGCCAGGGGACTGGAGGGGGAAATCCACAAAGAAAAAGAAGAAGAAAATATACTAAAATCTATGCCACATTGATCACGTCTTAACAAAAAAAAAACAAAACAATGCAACTTACAGCAGACAATTTATAACTTTTTTTATTTTTTTTAAATTACTTTTTTAAATAAGCACTCTCCGCAGACATTATTAATAAATGTGTGTGTGTGTGTGCTTATAAAGAGAGCATTTTACAAGTAAGATAAATGAGTGTAGAAAAGAAGCAGAAACAAGTAGAAAAAAATCAAAACAAATGTGTCCCTGACTTTGACCAAATTGAAGGTAAAAATTTTGTATAGTTTACCTGCAAGGCTGCTTCAACATGTTGCTTAAACATTTTTGCTTTTACAGAGAAAAAAGTCAGCCAGAAACTTGAAGTGAGTAGATACATGGTTGAGAGTGTGTGCGCATATGTATGTGTTTGTGTATCTGTGTTTTATGACTTGTTTTCCAGTTCTTCATTTACCATTCTTAAGCAGAGAGCATTACGGTCTTGCTAAAGTTGTATGGCTTTCCGTTATATTGGTGTAAATATATATGCACGTTTGTATGTACATACATACATACGCACATACGTGTTTGTAAGTGGGTTTGTTGTTTTGTTAGTTGGTTGCTAGTGGCTGCCAACAAGCAGCAGCATCGTTTGAATTTCTTTTTCATAACCGAGCGCCTGCGCACAGTTGGCTTTCTACCGTTGGCGTATACGGATTTGTTTGAAACATTCAAACGCGTCGCTGAAGAAATCAAAATCGAAAAAGAAGAAAAAGAATTTACAACAAAAAGCAAAATGATAAAATAATGCGTATAAAATATGAGAAGATACATACATTTACTACGAAAAAAATATTTCTTTTGTAACGGATCGATTTGAAAAATAAAAGTGGAATCGAACCAAAAGCGTAGTGAAAAGTCAAAAGTTCGGTTTTCTACATATCACACGCATAGAATGAAAATGTACTCCAAAAAAATTGTTTTATAATAAAAGATAATAAACAAAATAATTATAAGAAAAAGATTATTAAAAATAAATTTTAAACAAAAAATTAAAAAAAAGTGTAAACAAGTGCAATTTAAGATAAATTAAACAGAAAACAACAAAACACATAAATTTTAATAAAGAATAAAGGAAATACAAAAGTTGCAATATAATTTTGAAAAAAGGAATATTTTTTTCAATATATAATCCACCTACATATTTCTTTAAAAATATATTATCAAAAATTAAGACCTAAAAAAATTTTATTTTTAACAAAACGTTTCAATAAAAATCAAAACATAAAACTGTTGTAAATATTTTCATTCAACAAAAATAAGAAATATATATTAACCGTCCACACCTCTTGATGAACATAGAAAAAAAAAAACACTTACATAAAAAAGAAGCCACCCACCCACGAAGCCCTTTTATTTCCAACTTAAAATTTAAAAAATAAAAAACCAATTAAATTCCTTTCAACTAAAAACACAAGTTGTAAATAAATCGACCCCCTCTTTCAGGCTAAACAGAAACCAGGCGACAAACGATTTGGCTTAAAACAAAAAGAAAAAAATTATACCTCAAACTACTTTAATTAGCATCTACATACATACTCGTATATTTCCCCGTCATCCTAAAAACTTATTTAATATATTTACAATATTTTATGATTTCGTTTTGTTTGTTTTTCTTTTTACTTTAAACAATTAACTTCCCAATAAAAAAAACAAACAAACTTCTCTGTGTGTGTACTATTGTTTTGTGAGTACCTTCCCTTTGGCTTTTATTGAGACATTTTCTGCAAAAAACACAAAATTCTTTTACAGGCCTGCCTCCTGCATGCTTTTTTCACTAACATTTTATAACTAAAGTTGCTTTAGTTGTTATTGTAAATAATTTCCTTACTCCTATTTCAGTCTACTTAAATAATTTTGCTTACTTTTGGCTTTTATACTACTTACATACATATTTCATATTCACATTTCATTTTAATTTTCTTTTACCATGGCTTAGTTTTTCCTCAATTTCCTTTTGTTTTAAGCTTAAGCATTTATGGCAGTGTGTTTCTTTTCTTTTTCTCATTTAATTTTCTTTACTACATGTAAAACATTCTATTGAAAAATACATATATGAAAATGAAAAACGAATTCAAACAAATAAACCACGCCCCTTTCCACAAAACTAAAACAATAAACTGTGTGCCCAAGGAATAAATATACTAAAATAAACAAACAAACGAACAAACAAACAAACGAACGAACGGATTTATTTGTGGATTACTTTGATTTATCTCTACTGCAACTACACAGCTCAGCCTTTAAAAATGGATTATCATTATCAGCAATAATGTGATTTAACATTTTTTAAATTAAATAAATGTAAGTATTACAATAACTCAAGATACGAGTATTAATTATTGTATTTGCCTTAAAAGCTTTAGATTTCCACACTAAAAAAATTTAAATTTTGTTGTCATATTTTGTCTCAAAAAGTTGAGTTCTTTTCTATATGATTTTCTAGGTAAGCTACTTATTCGGTTTATGTCAATTTCTACTTTAATTCTTATACCGCGCCATAACCGCCAAAAAAGCTTAACCGACCTCTTTTTTTTTTGACGAAAATCTATTACTGACGATCGGAATGATCGATTTTCGTCAAAAAATTAAGTTCGAAAGTTATGTCGCTTAAGCTTTTTTGGCGGTTAGGGCACGATATTTCAGCTTTTATTGCGTATAATACAAAAAAAAGCTTATTATATCTTAAAGCTATTACATTATATCGTACATCACTTTTTACATTTTATTATATTGCTCATTGACTTTAAAAACATCAAAGTTCAAAAAAAAAATAGAACTAGCACACCACACGTTTAGAAAATTTGAGTGAAAGTCACAAAAATGAGTGATTTTCATATAAATTTTCTACTTAAGTCGATCGTCCGTGTTGTGCAAACAGAGGGCAAGTTTGCAGAAAACGAGCGGTAAAGTTTTCAATTTACACACAAATTAATATGAAAAGGAAATTTTATTTTTCTCTCAAGAGTTGAGTGCACAGAATATTTGTTAAAAATGTGAATAATTCTGCATGATTAACTCAAAAATCAAATTTTTGTAATTATGACGTTCTTCAAGTTAATGATGGATATGTGTTTATATTTTTAATAAACCCCTGTTTCTACAGTACAGACGGTCGACTTGAGTATACAATTTATATGAAAAGCACTAATTTTTCTGAGTCATTTTCATACAAATTTTCTAGACGAGTCAGGTAGACCTGACTTGTGGAAACTGCACATAAATAAATTTTTCTCATTAGTGTAGTTTTTATTCGAACTATTTTGTTATTTAAATAATAGTTATTTAGTTGCGTTGTCAGTGAGTCGATTCTGATGATGGACATGTCGAAAGATGTAAGACATAGATATCACAATTAGTTTCGGTAGATATCGAAAATAAAATTTTCACTAAATTCTTTTTTAAAAAAATTTTAGATTACTAAGCCGGTCGAGCTCTTAAACTAAAAAAGATAAATTTTACTTACCCCCTGTTTCTATAACCGAGACGAGCGGCTTGAGTATAAAATTTATATGAAAAGTGCTCATATTTTTGAGTGATTTTCATAGAAATTTTCTAGACGAGTCGTTCGTCTCATTTGTAGAAATAGAGGGTTAAATCGATTGATTCGTTCTAAAGATATCGTTAACTAAAAATTTAAAATATAAGTGAAACAATTTTAAATGTTTAGTTGAACTATAGTGAATTTTAATCAGTAATTTCAATTCTTATTGAATGAAATATTTTTTATTAATTAATGTGAGTTTCTAGAGAAGAGAAGAAAAATTAAATTAGACTATAAGCTGGGGGAAATACCGATATTTTTCTGTGCAGCAACGCACTTCATCAGCACCCAAGTCTATCTACTGGGGTAGAGATTGTTATTAACATCAGCTATTTAACGCAAATTTTTAATGAAATGGAATATAAGAAATATTGTGTATACAATTATTGATTTACCTTTGGTAAACACATTTGTAAGTATCACTATTCATTTTCTGTTTATCCGTTTTTTTTATTTTTATATTCAGGTTAGCACGAAGTTATGTCACTCTACCTAAGTATGTTTAACTATTCTTGCTTATCTTTTACGATCATCACATTAATTATTTTTACTTATTCGATGTACCGTCGGTACATACCTGTAAGTATTATTGTAGTGGATATTATGTTTACATTGTTTTAATTAATAAAAAATATTTCATTCAATAAGAATTGAAATTACTGAACTTAAGCCTGACTAAGAAATTATTTCTGATTAAAATTTAAAAAATAAATCATTTTTATTTCTGAAAACTTCAAAATCTTTCGTCAAATCGATTTTAGATATTCAATAATTTTTATATACTTTAAAAATTAAATTTGACCAAAATCCGTAGCTTAGCGGCAAGTTTCAGGTATGGCCTGCAAGGTAAGATAAAGTTAAATGTGCAATGAAATTTTATCTTCAATTCTCGCACTCATGAAGATTTTGTGGTGGTTTAAAATCTTGAAATTTTGTTGAAGTTTTAGGTAGTCTCCTTAATCGGAAACAATTTCCACAACATATTTTAAAAATGTTATTGCTTTATTTTGTAATTGCAAATTTCGATGAAATAAAAAAAACATTCAAATTACTGTCGCTTTTAAGTCTGAACATTCAAGACCTTAAAGGTTGGCTACTTCAAAAATATTGTTATCTTAAAAATATTGCTGCAAGATCTAGTAAATGAACCTCTTAACGTGTTTCGGGTGTTTGAGTTCACTTTTGTGTTCTGATGTGTTCCAAAACTTACAGTAAAATTTTATGGCAAATATTTTTTGCAACAGTTTGAACTGCTTAAAAAAAATGGTTATAAAGTCCAATACGGAGAAGAGCTACAATGTCAATATATTGCACAAACATGTTCTTTATAATAAACGGTGATTTTTTTTAAGAGCTTTCGGATTTGATTTATAAAAAACACATAAAATTTAGAGAAATATACGAAACCTTTATGAGTCGGTAGAACCATCCATATAATACAATGTTTAAAGATGATTTCATGCAAATGTCGACCGCGGCTACGCCTGAAATAGTGCAACCGTTGCTTGTCCCTATAGTCATGAGCCTTAACATTGTCCCATAAAAACAAGTCTAAAGGCGTTAAATCGCACGATCGAGGCGGTCAATTGTTCGCCCTCAAACGTCAAATAAACTGTTTACCACAGTCGCCTCTCAATTCGGCCATTGTTTCACGTACTGTGTGACATTTGGTAGCGTCTTGCTGAAACCACTTGTCAACCAAGTCCACCTCTTCCATTTTAAGCTAAAAGTAAAGTAACAGAGGGACTTTTTCTGCGAATGGTGCCGAACCGATTATTCACGGTCATCAACAACACTAGCGGATACAGTTGCGATATTTTCCTCTGTTCGCACTCTACATTTGCGTGTTGGTGGTTTAATATTCAATAATGTAATTTTGGTGCAGAAGTTAGTTACAAAATACCGAATAGCCGCCTCAGAAGGTCGCCCAAACTCACCATAAAATGGAAGAAGTGCACGGATACACTTTCTTAATCGAACATGAATTTTGATAATAAAATTTAATAATCTGCAAAAAATTGCTGTTTTGTAAGTTGATTCTTGGTTAAATTATAGACCAAACTGAACGTGTTTAAAGTAACACAAAACAGTGTTGCCAAAAGGAAAGTTGCTAAAAAATCAGCGTTTATTTTTCACAAAACCTCCCTACTCGACCTATACCTAAAATGTAAATACGTATGAATGTTATTACGTACTCTTGACGGCCCAACTTTGACACTCTAGTTTCAGTATATCATTTCAGCGTTAAATTTAAGGGATTGAAAAATCTAGCTTAACGCGCTTATTTAGTTTAGATTGTTAAGCGGCTATAAAGTTTTGACTTATTCTAAAGCTTAAGCTAAATTTAAATCTTTTTTTAATAAAATTGTATATTCATTATCTACACGTTTCACGGTAATTACTTTATTTTTTGCTTGAGCGACCAAACATGCTCAATGCGGAGATAAACTAAAATGTTCCACAAAAATTTTCCATTTATATAAAATTCAAGCGAGATTAATTACGCAGGAAACAGTAAACTTTTTTTAAATTTGTTACCAACTTCTGATGTTAAAGTTTATTTTCACGCTTTCGAGTACGCAAAAAGTTATATAAAATATTCTTGTAGAATATTTGAACTTTAAGAATGCTTGTTTATCTCTTTTTTAATTACCTTAAAAATCAAGATTAAAATATTTCATAAAATTTTTAACGTAAAATTTTATATAAAACTGGTCAGCACATATTGTACCGAAAGTGCAAAAGTAGCATGGCTTCCAATGCCGATTCATCACAACAGTTTTCAATAATAATTTAAATAAGATCCATCCGAAAAGAATTTGTCATTTGCCATTGGAGCTTTTCCTGCATTGTACTTGTCTTATTATAAATTATTTGATCGCTTCTATGAAGTATTTTTGGTATCTGCTTTACTTCACAACTCAAGGAAACAAGCTTAAACCAGTGTTGTCAGATATGGCCATATCTCGCCAAACGTGGCGACAAAAATTTGTTTTTGGCGATGAAAATTTTGATATTTGATATTTGAAATTCTTGGCGATATTTTTACAATTTCAGTAAAATAGAATAAAATTAAAAACATGAAAATTTCGTGCAAAAGATAATAAATGTTGTAACTCTTTATCTCAAAAAAAACTTTCTGAAATTCAAGCAGTTTTAAAGAAAATAATAGACCACAAAATCTCACTTGGTTTTTATGAACACAGTAGGGAATACTTCCTTTTATAAATTGGAACCAACATTTTGATAATGAAGCACAAAAAGCCTGCACGAGTTCTCAGCTAAAATGCATTATTACGACGATGATACTGCCCTTCAGTTTTATCACAAGATTTGAATGAAACAATTTTTAAATGTTTAGTTGAAAAAATTAAAATTTGCGTTAAATAGCTGATGTTAATAAAAATCTCTACCCCAGTAGCTAGACTTGGGTGCTGATGAAGTGCGTTGCTGCACATAAAAATATCGATATTTCCCCCAGCTTATAGTCTAATTTAATTTTTCTTCTCTTCTTTAGAAACTCACAATAATTAATAAAAAATATTTCATTCAATAAGAATTGAAATTACTGAACTTAAGCCCGACTAAGAAATTATTACAAGACTTGAATATTAATGTTGATTTTGGTGTTTAAGTTCAATTTATCCTATTTATATTGATCTTTTGGAATAAGTTATTTTTAAGTATTTTTTAAACACCAGTATTTATATACTAATGTAAACATTTCTTAATTTCTCTTAAACAATATAAGTTTTCTGTTCTACGAAAATAAATCTGACAACACTGGTTTTAACGAAAACGAATTTAGCTGCCAGTTTATGCAAGACAAGTATAATTTCTTGCCTGCCTATTATTTATATTGATGAAAACAAAGATAAAGCACCCATATTTGTTTTTGTTTTCAAAACAAATAGGCAGACGAGAATTTTACGTGTCTTCTATAAACTAGAACTACGTGAAATTACCAAAATGGTATTAAACTGTTAGCGTAAAAACAAAAATCGCTAAACATTTGCATTCTTAATATTTGTTCACACCAAAATAGATACTGCACGGCAAGCAAAGTTCTGTTCGATCGATAAATCGTTGCTTTGCCAGCTTATAATACATACGAATGTGTTCAATAGCCAGTGAAGAACGAAAACAGATTGTAAAGTATTTATATATAAGAAATGGTTTACTTGTCCTGTATGAACTGGATGCCTAAAAAGTTACATACGATGTCGACAAAAAACGTTCGATCGACAACTTGTACAGAAAAAAAAAGAATGAAATAAGAACATTTATTTCCGTTTTCAATATAAGTAATCGATTGAACGTTTTCTGTCGAAATCGTTTGAAAGGTCGTTAGATAATACTTTTGTTTATCAGACATATGAAAGAAACACCCCAGTCAGTAATTGAAAGATTATTTCTAAGAATTTTATCAAAATGAGTCTCTTAAGACAACCATAAATGATCAAAAACTGATAAATCAGTAGTGCGTATTATAAAAAGACTACAAAAATATGCATTAGAAAGCCTAGAAACAAAATTTGTAAAACGTGCGGAATCGTGACGATGACTGTTTTAAAAATTCTTTGGCAGTTATATTTCACGCAGGGAACCCCATATATACAAAAGATTTTTCAGAAAAGTCGCGGCTAGGGTAACATTTCATACCGACAAATAGAATTTTAACTGTGTGCTTAAAAGTCGAAAAAGTCTCGAATTTTATTAAAAATAAAAAAAATGCTGACTGAGACATAGACTACAGATGAGCAAAACTTACGACCTGTCTCACAATGTCGAAACAAAACGTTCGGTCGATTACTTACATTCAAAACAATCAAACTAATTTGTTTATTTTATTGTTTTTTTTTTAATACAAGTTGCCGATCGAACGTTTTCTCTCTTGACATTGTGGGACAGTCCGTCAAACTGCGAATATGTGTTAAAGCATTTTAGTATTAGTGATACGAAAGAGCTACCCAGCAAACACAAAGTCAAACGTTTGAAATATGATGCTGGATTATGTATCGAAAAGTGATACTTTATTAAATTTTTTTTTAAATACATTGCTTGACTAAAGAAAAGCAGTACTGTAGCTTTAAGAAACCAAAAAAATATAGAAAAGAGACTAACAACATGCGTATATTGTTGTGAATGGAATCTTTTATTTAAATAATTTTTTTTTTTTTACTCACGTACTGGAATCAATTTCTAAGGGCTGGAAAAATCCTTCAGTTGTTTTCTGTCTCTGGCCAGTATAACCCCTCCATTATCATAATGAAAATAAATTTTTTATACACATTTAGATAAAAAAAATTTTATCACAACATTTTATCTTTTACCACAAGTATTTCAAAATTGTTTAATAAAAACTTATACAAGGTGGGCCAAAAGAAGTCATCCGATGTTGTTTGGCTCTCATTTTTTTTTCTATGTAAATGAAAAACTTCGATTCTGTTTTTTTATGTTTATTTGAACCTTTAGAATTTTATTGGTCAAGTCGAGATAATGATATCGGCCAAATGGGCGCCATCTCTATTGATTGCTATACGGTCTCGTTTTATGGCATTTTTCATCACTTCGGCGAGAACTTCGGGCGACAGATTCTCGCACTCGTGTCGAATGTTGTCCTTGAGGCCTTCCAGGGTCTCGGGCTTGTTCACGTAAACACGGGACTTCAGAAAACCCCACAAAAAAGTCTACAACGGTTAAATCAGGCGATCTTGCGGGCCAGTGTAGATCGCCAAAACGAGAGATGAGGCGACCCGGGAACGCCACGATACGATTATTCCGACTTTTTTGGGGAGTGTATCATGGCTTGTTCACTTGTATTCTACATCTGTCTAGTTCACAAATGTCAAAACGGATTTGACATTGGCCGCCATTTGCAAAAATAAGAGCATCTTCCAAAAGGCTGATATCTTTTGCCCCACCTTGTATGAAAACAATTAGATACCATAATATTTTTTACAAAAATCTAGAGACAAAATACATGGAACTCAAGCACAAATAAACACTTATGTAATTGGCTTCAAAAAAAATTGTAGTTTTAAAAAAATTATGCAAAAGCATAAACTCTTTTGTATTCAATTTAATTTCATCTCTACTTCTTAATGATCATTTCATTTCCCAACGAAAAACTTAAAAAAATTTTAACCAAAGAACCGTTAAGGCCAAAATGACGTAAAGCTTACAACAAATCATGAAATTCATACAAATGATTCAAAAATAGAATAAGAAAAAACACGCAAAAAAAGAACAACAAAAACCTCTTGGCAACAACAAGAACAATTACCAAAATAAACAAAGTTTTAGAATTTAAAGTAAAATGATAATAAAGAATAGCTGAGAGTGATTTGGAGGAAAGATATCAACCGTTTAACAAAAAACAAACTCCATTAATAATTGCTTTTAGTCAAAATGATATTTGAATAGTGTTCTAACTTCACAAAAAATATAACAAACAGTAAAGAGCAATTAGGAATTTCGGGCTTAATTTTTTTTTAATATTTAGATATTATTTTATTTCTATTCAAAACTCAGTGAATTTGTATTTCAGTAATGATTTCCTAATCATGCTCAAGTTTATTATTTTTTTAGTTCTCCTCTTATTAGAAATGAATATGTATTTATTTTATTATTAATTAATGTGTTTTTTTGAAGAGTTTGAAAAAAAGCATTTGCTTAAAAAAAAGGAACATACATATTTGGGGTTTTACAAAAAAATTTTAAGTAAGAAGCAAATGCTTTTTTTTATTCACGATACCCAATGTCAGGCAAATGCTTAACAATTATTTTTAATACCTTATTTCCACTAGTCAGGCAGGCGACTCATCTAGAAAATTTGTTTGCATATTACTCAAGGAAATGAGTGCTTTTCATATACATTTTCTACTCAAGTCAACCTTGTGTGTTATGGAAACAGAGGGTAAATCGAAGTTTTTTTTATGTATTTAATTGTGGTACGTATTTTTATTTTTAATTAATAAATAATTTAATTAATTATACCACATGATATGTTATTTATAAATTCTTCATATAGTATTCTAAATTAATTAATTAATATTAAAACCCTGATAGGAGACAAGTATTGGACCAAGCACCTTCTGACTGATAGGCAATCACTCTAACCAATTGACTTATAGGAAGGACAGCCTGAATAAGCATTGAAATTATTGAGTTTTAAAATTTTATTTTATTTACAAAAAAATATATTTCAAGATAAAATATTCCTCGGATATATGAAAAAATTACTTAGTTATTTTTGCTAAACGCAAATAAATAATAAATTCTATAATTCAATGAAAAAATACTTCAAACTTGTAAATATTTTTCTAAAATTTAGAATAACTTTTCACATCTTTTAAGTAAGTCAAATTTTATGAACTAATCTGGACTAAGTTATTTCCTAAAATTTATTTTTTGATTTACAACGAAATTGACTAGTTCTTATTTTCTAAGCTTAAAACCATTTTCTTATTTTTGGTAAATATTTCCTTTAAGTCAGTAAACATTCTCTTAAATGTAAGAAATTTTTTCTGATTATTTTCGATCTCTTTGATCTATTTACATATAATTAAGACCGGCAATTACAAGTTTATACCCACACTATTTGCAAATAAAAGTATTTACCAATAAATTATCCAATCGTTTATACGGCATTGTAAATGTATAAAAAACTTGGTATCACTTCTATAGAAATGTTACTTATGTTTACAAAAAAATTGTGTAAATGTATAAAATAACTAATAATAATTTGTTTTTATTGTCATTGTCTTGTTCTATCAAAGTTTTTTGTGCAATATTTATCAATTTATTGTTTTTTATTAGGAAACAGTTGTAAATGTGGCAACCTCAAGCATTTTATTTCCAAATAGTGCGTAAATCGTGAATAGTTTTCTGAATTAGTAAGTCGCAATAAAAAAAATGTAATGTAATGTAACTGTAATGTAGAAACAGCTGATCGATATTTTTATATGAAAAGTAGGTTACGTTACATTATATATCTATAACCATTTCCATTACTTTTCACATAACAATATCGATCAGCTGTTACCTACTGTTGCAATGTAATTACATTATATTACAGTCGGCTAACTGAGCCTTAAGCCGTGCGTATAAACGTAGTAAATGTTCACGTTAATTGTTCACCTGTTCGGTTTGCAACTTTTGTATCCACCAGTGCTTCCAAGTTAAAATGACCGGAAGCAGCTGATAATGTTTATGCCAGTGAGCAAGAATAGATACCGATTGAAACATTTTCAACTTAAAAATGGATGCAGCAGCAATAATTATCAAATAAAATGCTGTAAAATATAATCTTTTTTTTAGGACGGAAAACAACGGAAATATTTTCATTGACCTCTGGGAAGTGAAAATAGATGACATGACTCACTTCCATCTGCCGATAAAAAAGTTTTATTTTGTAATGCATTTGTGCAAGTTTTTACAATAACTTGATTTCCAAGCACTTCTTCACTTTCCATAAGTAGTTCCATAATTTTAAAATGTTTTTCAAACAAACCTTTGTTTGTACAGTTTGTCAAATAAGTGTTATAAAAAGCAGCAACAAGTACACCTACATATTTCTACAGGAGATTTTTTTTATTTTGAACAAATTTATTAGACACTCTGTGAGTTAAAACCGGAATTTATCAAACTTGCAGTCTGAACGCAAAATCAGTTGTTTATGGTTTTAATGTTAAAGCCAGTTTTTAATTACAGGTTTAAAAACACTATAACGTGCCTTTTCACAATGTATGGTTAAGAGTTAACGTGAACTTTAACTGCAAACTCTTCATACAAAACTTGTCGATAAAGTCCCTGTGAAATTTTAATCGTACATTGATTGTGAAAAGGGCAGTAAGACGTCTTAAATTTTTTGCCTATCCAATCACTAAAAGTGATTCTAAGAATCACAAGTGATTGAAAAGGCAAGAAAGTGATGCTCTGAAATTTTGCTTTATGAGAACACATTTAACTACACAATCTTATTTCGCGATAATAAAATACTAAATGAAATTAATGTAAAAAAGTGACTCCCGTAACTAACAAAATGGGAATATTAATGTGTAACTTTTAGTTACAGAGCTTTCTCTCTAATTTTGTAAATCGTTTAGGGTAGTCAATTACACAAATAAATATACATAGGTACATACTTACAGACTTATGAAATAGGATTTCCGAAACTAACGAACACAGAATTTCAACGTTTAATTTTTTTATTTTTTTGCTTAATCGCATTGCTTTTTGTTGTTATGTTATCTTTTTTTATTAATAAAATATTAAAGTAATGCACAATTTATGTATTTTTAGTTGTCGAAATTAATAAATTTATGAAAATTGCCTTTAATTAGTTAACCGATTAATCCGAAATTAACCTATTATTACGTTTAACGTATTACAACAAAAATCCGATTAATTGTATACCCTAATCACAATACATATATGTATAGGGTAAGTGTACCAGTAGTCGGCAGTTTAAGACATTTGTTTTTTTTTAAACTACCGCCCTTGAGTGTGTGAATTTTCTATTATATTGCTGGCTACTTATTACAATTCATTAATTTGTATTGTTTTCGATTCGTTAAGTAAAATTTAAATACTTTTTCATTACAAATGAAAAAATTACAGATTTTTTGGAAAAGAGCACTTTTGCCTATAGTCGGCACCAATTTTCCAGTTTTCGGCATGTTATGATCCTATGGTCGGCATATTATATTTGAGTGAAGAAAATAAAAAATCGAGAAAGAATTCAAAATGTTTTTATATGTCTAATGAGATAATGTAACTATAAAATATTATTTAATATGTAATAAAAAGCAAAATAACAAACGGTCTTCCAATAAGAGGTTTTCTTTTGATATGTAAAAAACGAGTACTAGTATTTTTAAGCGAAATCATCGGATATTTATTTAATTGGAAAGAAGAGGGTATGTCTTTAATGAAAAACGATATTAGTAAAATGGCCGCCACACCTACACTTGTAGGTCCAAATTCTTTTCATGATACTTTCTATCAGAAAATCGCGAATTTGCGGCATATATTTTGTATTTATTCACATTTATAGCATTATTAAGACTGTTTTCTAACTTTAGAAACCTTTCCCCATTAAGAAAAGACTTAATTTACTGCAATTACTTAGTTAACAAAGTTGGCTTCGCCACTAATTTTCCACTAAGAAAAGCTATCAATGCCGAGCGTATGGAAAGGCAGTCACCCAATAGAGGCAAACATCGCCAAACTTACTCATTTAATTAAAATTTTTCTTTACATATAGAGAGTTGAGAGTATATATAAGGCTTATTTGGTCTTATTTTAATACATAGTTGCCGTTAGCCTTATTTATTTGATATTAAATAAAAAAACTTTCGACTACTGGTACATGCCGAACTTAGGAGCACTTACCCTACATAAGTATCTTCCTACTTTTTTAGGTTCTTAAAGTTTCTATAGATAATGTTTTCATTTATTAGTCTTCTAGTTTTGTCACTCACTGTTGGCTAGAAATAATCTTTTTTATTACAAAAGTCTTAAATATTATAATGCCTTAATTACATAAAAAATACTGACAAATTTATGAATACAAATCACATGAACATTTAAAGTAATATCGAACATCATCCTTTACCAAAAAAAAATTCGTAGGTATATAAAAGCAAAAAAATAAATAAATCAATCAAAATTACTTACATACATACATATATATATATATATATATATATTTATTTATGTATGTATGTATTTCCAATAGACATGCGGTATTAATTTCTATAAAATAAACAAATCAAACCGTATATTTTTACTGGTTTTGCCTTTTTTCAAGCCAAAAAGTTCAGTGACCCAAAGTCGTTTTGTTTTATTTTTATTTCGACTATTAAAGCTCTGAGATATGCATGTAAGCTGCTTTTTTAAATACTCATACATACGTATGGCTGTGTGTATGTACGAGTATGTACATACAAGCGTTAGTGTGTGTGCTTGAAAAAAGTATAAATCTGTGCGATGAAATTAAAAAAAAACAACACATAAAACTTCTTCGCAGCCCGTATAGATGACCGAAAAAAAATTATAAATTTTAACATGCCAAAATTATGCGCACAGACATTGAAATCAAAGCAGAGAGCCATGGGATATATTTACTTGTATTTATCTGCAACTGTATGAGTGAGTGTGAGGTTTTTTTTTTGTGGACAAAGACGAGGTGAATTGAACGTTAAAGTTTTAAAAAGCTTTTCATAATTTCATATCCAATCTTGTAACTTTATATCCATGACTAACGGCCAAATATGTAAAATTTGAAGTCTATAAATAATAAAAAATAAAGCTAAAAACAAAATAAAAGAAATATTATATTTTATGAAGATAGTATATATTATTAATTGTGGTTTTGCTACTTCAATTGCATTGGAGTAAAAAATTTATGTTATTTGGAAGGGCCAAATGTTGTCTTTAATCCCAAATAAAAATAACTTCCAAATTAATTTGGAATATTCAGATCTTGAGATCATTTCCAATGATTCCCAATATACAATTGTCATTAGGGGCTGACCACATAACAGATCGTAACAAGCCATACGGTCGCTTTCACTAGTGTCTATAAGTGAAGTCATCGTGTATTTCAGAGAGCTTGAAGATGACTCCGTTTGGCCATCTTCAAATAAATCTAAAATTGCGTGAAACTAAAAAAAATGTATGGATCCATAAAGGTTGCCGTGGTGCAAAATATTTCATTTTCTAAAAGAAAAAAACTGTTTTAACCACTGCACTTAACGAGAGGTCTTCAAACATACACATTGTTGGGGTGTTTTGAGAGATCAAACGACTCTAAATGATGTCCATTCCGAAAGATATGTAATTTTTCTTTTCTTAATTTGCATCCCTTCTACAACAAAACATTTTCAATACATAATATTTACCCATTTAAAAAATATTCCTTAAAAATACCTTAAAATTAGTCTAGTTCCTAGACGCATTTCATACGTCTATGTATGAAAGTTTCCATTAATACATCTCTCAAAACTTAAACATTGTAGCCCCAAGTTGACCAACAAATATTTTACAACTTAATAATTTGATATATGGAAGAATATATTTTTTGAAAGGAACCTTTTTTTTGTCCATGAGAATTGGAAGAAATGTTTTCCTAAACTTCTGCCTGCTATGTATTTGGTGGATTTAATGCTAATATATGTATGTTTCAGTTTGATATGAAAAAAAGTTTTTATGTACATACATATATTAAGAATATTTAAAAATGTAAATGTATAAAGATGAGGATTTGAGAACCATGTAATCAGTTTGGCTACAACTTATTTAATTTATTATAAAAATTTTGTATCATTTTCAAATGTTATTAAACAACCATTAAATTTTTGGGTACTTTTTATAAACTTTAATGTACACGGACAGGAGTATGAAGTTCTTTTCCATAAAAATTTTTTAATTTAATTTTGCAGAAAACGTGCAACAGTTAAACGAATTATCGATCGATTTGTGTATAAAAACAAAAAATCAGATGTAGCAAAAATGGTGAGTGCCTGTCTGGAATGTCAACGAACAAAGGTCAGTAGACATAATAAAAGCATTCTATAGCACAGTTTAAGGTTCCAGCAAGTTAATGTTGATATCATAGTGTCAATGCCCCTATCTCAAGATTTTAAGTATTGTTTAACCTGTGTCGACCGTTTTACTCGTTGACCAGCTGTCATTCCAATCAACGATATAATAGCGAAAAGTATGGCGCGAGCATTTGTAAACGGTTGGGTAGCACAGTATGGGATGCCTTACGCTACAACGACAGACCAGAGCCGAAAATTTGCGTCCAAATTGTTTAATTAACCAATTAAACAATTTGGACGCAATTTGGGTTCAAACATCTGCTCACAACCACACACCTTCTCTAGACAAACACCCTAGTCGAGCGAATGCATCGCACACTAAAGTGTGCAATCAATTGCCATACATCCTCGAATTGGATGGAAAAAATATGTGGAAAGCGATTTTGTAAAAAATCTTCGCAGCGTAATTTCTAAGCTCAGACCAGTTCCAACGTCTGACCATTCGTCTTCAAAAGCTTATACAGACATTAGTCAAAGTTCGTCGAGAAGATGTCAGCATAAAATTAATTTTTATGTTAACTCTGTGCCGTTTATATTTTATATGGCGCGATAGCAAAGTGATAAGTATGATGGCTGACAAACAAAGTGATCACGGCTCGATACCCTTTTCTAGTTTCTTAAAAAGTAATTTTAAATTGTGTAAGCTTTAAGTTAAATCATAATTAACTAAAAAAAATACTTTATTTTATATATTTTTTTTTTTTTTATTTGGCACAAACTAACTCATAATGACTGCGGCCACTCAATGCTAAAACTGATCACTTTTAACATGGGGAATGAGTGCGAATTTTAACCATCTCTAACTAATTTTTGGCTGAGAAGCAAAAAAAATTAACCTATTATTTTAGGGTCTCTGAACACAAATATGGCGTTTATTTATTTGTCTTAAGAAGCTATTTCAAAATATTCGCGAAAATCGTTTTTTTTTTTGCAGTTGACAAAGATATTTTCAAAAATCTTGAGAACTGTTTATTAAAATTGAGCAAATTTTACACCGTCAAAAAATATATATATATATATATAATATTGCACTTCTAGTCGTTACAAGAAGCCACCTTTCTCGCAACAAAATCTAGACGTGCTTAAGCAACACCAAGCTAATTTTTTTAATTTGTCGGAATTTTATATCTGATTTTTTTTTATATATGAAAAAGTGAAAAATTATAGCCCATAAATTTTATCTGGAAAATGGACACTGGCCAAATCCTACCAAATAAAAACAGAGTGCTATATTCGGCTATGCCGAATCTCTACACCCTTCACCGAAGCACGTGTGTATAGTAAAGTATATACATACATACATGCATACATTATTATTAGTATACCCATAAATATTTGTTTTGTGAAAACAATACATCATTTATTTTTTGCTCTTGTGCACTTTATAGTAAGTAACCTATGGGTACTTTTCGACTAAAGAATTTTATTCAAAGATTTCATTTTCGATATTAGCAAGAGTTGAATATTTTATTCCGCACTTTGTATTAATATTTTTTTTTACATTAATTAATATTTTCCCTTTTTAAAGTGAATGAGGAGAAATTAATTAGAGAGGGCTCTAAGAGAGATCAGCACTTTGTAATGGCAACTTATTAACCAATTACATAAGTTAAAGATTTTGCCAGCCTTTACTATATTGATCCGGACACTGAAAACTGTTAATGGTTAAATTAGATTATCATATAACAATTCCTAATATATAAAATATCTTTAATTAAAAGTTTTATTTAGATACTTCTTTTTACAAAAAAAAATAATAATTTTCCAACCCTGGAGCAATATTTTTGCTTTTTCCAATTTTTAATTCTAAGTTTATAAGAAAAAAATTTAGTTTTATTGAGTTACTCTTATATACCATAAAAAGTTTAAGTTTTCCAGCCCTGGTGATGAGTTTTTATATTTTTAATTTTTTATACCAAACTTTTCTTTCCAAAACATCAATTATTCAATTTCTAAAGGAAAAGACTTGGTTTCTTTTATATAAAAAAGATTTATTTTCGAACACTGCAATCACCACTTATATTTTTCTTCTACCAATATTTGTCTCTCGTAATTACAAAATATGTTTAATTTATAGAGAAAAATGAAAAATTAGTTGTGGTATGCTACTTTTATATACCAAAAAAAAAAGTTGCAGTTTTCCAACCCTGGAATCTTCTTTTTGATTTCTTTTTATATTTTTAATACCAATTTAATTCTGATTGAAATATAAAAAAACTTTTATTTAACAAAACAAAACAAGAATTAGTTTTAGCTAGTTACTTTCATATTGCAAAAAAGTTAAAATTTTCCAGCTCTGAAACCGTTTTTTCGATTTTGCTGATTTTCAATACCAATCTATTTCGGGCGAAGGCGCTAGCATTTCTTACAGACAGACGGACGAACAGATGGACAGAGGGACATCGCTCATTCGTCTTGCCTATTCATATTTTAGAAATTACACATTGCATATTAATATTGTAGAAATTACACACGGAATGACAAACTTATATATACCCTTGACCATTTTTGGTGAAGGGTATAAAAAAATTAGTTTTATTTAGTTAGCCATTGAGCTGTGGTTTTTATTTTTATAATAAAATACATATATGTATATAATTTATAAAGAAAAAGAAAATAATTATTTAGACATAGTTACTTTTACACATATATCACAAATAGTGTAAGTTTCCCAGCCCTGGAATCATTCTTTTAGATTTTGCTTTTTTTCTTACATCAATCTCTTTCCTTTCATATTATAATATATGTTTAATTTATACAGGAAAAGGAAAAATTAATTTTGGTAGGTTACTTTTATATAACAAAAAAGTTAAAGTTTTAAAACCCTGGAAACGTCTTTTTTATTTTTTTTATTTTTTTTTATTTTTAATACAAATTATATTCTTACTGAATTATAAAATAAGTTTATTTAATAACAAAAAACAATTTGATTTCGGTGGTTACTTATATATGGCAAAATAAAGTTTAAGTTTTCCAGCTCTGAAACCATCTGTTCGATTTTGCTGATTTTCAGTACCAATCTTTTTCCGACCATTTCTGACACACCGGTTCAAAACCGAAGTCTCTAGCTTTTCTTGGGCTTGGGAAAGCCGATTTCACGTACAGGCAGACGGACATGGCTTATTCGTCTTCCCAATGCATAAGGATCCAGAATATATATAATTTATGGGTCGCTTATTAATATTTGTGGAAATTACACACAGAATGACAAACCTATATATACCCTTTACCATTTTTGGTGAAGGGTATAAAAATGGTTTGAAAAATGCTTCAATGGGCCAAAATTTTCATACTCGCAAGACTAGGTTAGGTTAGCAGGCTGTTGGTAAGAAGGGAGAAATTTAGAGTCCAGCTCACTTGGGTGCAATACAATGACCCCTTTGTGCTACCTGTGAGTTTAAGAGAAGATAGTGAGAGAGAGTGATAGGGAACGGGTAGTGATAGTGAAGTCTGAAGTTGAAGTAAGAGATAAAGGAAGGCTTCATTCAAATTGAAAGACAATTGAAATTATGTTGACAAACACTAGCAAAACGGAACAATATGCTATTTTCGAAGACCGCGCTCACGTTTTTGGTCGGCTGTGTTTGGCGTTAGCCTTATATAATAAATAATAAATTTTTCAAATTTACCATCACCAATTTACCTTGCTATTCTCATTTTTTTTGTGTTTTACAAAGATTTGACTGATAACATTTTCCTTATGCCCTTCAAACATTTATTTAATATTATTAAAGAATTTTGGATAAATAAAATTTGTTCCTAAGAGTTTTAAAGTAGAAATATTAAAAATCTGTTCATATCTCTTTGAGTAAAGGAAATAGAAGCACAACATATCACAAGATTAAGTTGTGTAATTTACAATGCCGGCACCTCTACATTATCAGCTAAACCCTTAGAACTACAGTAATAAAAACAAAACGTCAAAAGACATATAGATATATGTACATGTTGTTACAAAAGAAAAAGACTTCAATAGATTTAATGAAAATTAAAAAAAAAAAAAACTGAAAAGACACACAAAACTTGACCAAGACCGAGAAGTTTCCAACATCAGAGAAAAAAATCCAAGAACAAAAATACAACAACTTAGAATTTTTATTCAAAGTTAGTTTTTTATTCTTCAAACTTTTTCTAATGCAATTCTTCTTTAGCTTGTGGCAAATAAGTCTGGGCATTATTATGTTTAGTTGGCACATTCATGCCACATAATTCTGCTGCAACCAACACATGCAAACATTGAGGTCAGTTTACGAAGGCTAATGTTGTTGTTGCTTCTGCTGTTGTTATCGCTTTTGATGATGTTGAGGTTTTTTCCTCAATGCAGAGAGAAGCTGAAACAAAATGCAAAAAAAAAACTGACGTTGCACATTTCAAAGAATGGGGAAAAACATTAGTGAATTGTATAATAAAAGAAAAATAAAGCAACTATTTACTGCCACATAAAATGAAAATAGAAACGAAAAAGAAAAATAAAAAAGACCAAGGCAAGTGATCGCACGTGCCACTTGCGCGGACCAGGCAGCAGCTACAGACAAAAATTATATGAAAAGAAAAACTTATTGCCATTTGTGGCAATGAAAATTGAACAACAACGAAAAAAAGAACCATAAACTTAACAATAAAAGAAAAACTTGGTCATCAATTTGCTGCAACCAACAGCAACATTCATTTTTGCTGTTGCCATTTAATATGTTTTTAGTACAACCGACAACTACCGACCAACAGACCTGCCGACCAGCTGTTAATGTTTTAAAGCTTCTTGTTTTACGTTTTCTGCCAAATGTGGTTTAAAGATACGAATTGAAATAAAAGAAACAATCATGGAATATTTACATTAGACCACTATAATCTCGATTTTTTTTGTTTCCATGTTTTTATGCCATCCCATAAACACGTACATTTTAAATTCGTGGTATTTCATATCCGTAGTTAGATGACTGTTTCTCTATTTTTTTTTCTATGCTTCTATACTGATTTCATAAAACCAACAACAGCAGCCACCATGTACCACAAAAATGTCAGCACAGACAATGGCCAATTTAATGAGAACCAGATATTCCCGCGCTGTGCTGCCCGCTCGCAATTAATGTTAGACTTACTAACCTGCGGTAAATTGAACTGTCCGTCTGTCTGTACGTGAAATCGGTTTTCCGAAGCTAGAGACTTCGGTCTTGAACTGGTGTGTCAGAAATGGTCGGGAAAAGATTGGTATTGAAAATCAGCAAAATCGAACAGATGGTTTCAGAGCTGGAAAACTTAAACTTTATTTTGCCATATATAAGTAACTACCGAAATCAAATTGATTTTTGTTATTAAATAAAATTATTTTATTTTTAGTTAATTTTTAATTAATATTGTTCGAACTTTTTTTGCTTCTATATTTATGATTTGATCAGGCTAAAGTTCGTATCGCTTTGTAAGCAATACGAACATGTTCTCACTCATATTTCAAAACTATAAATAAATACCAGTTAAGCTAAACTTAATATCTAAATATAGTTACGCTTCGGGGTCCAAATTGACTTGGCGGTCGTATTAAGGGAAGAATTAACACTATATTTATACTAATTGATGGTCATGTGACCATTTATAAAGATATGTCTCTTTTCCTACAAATAGTATCAGAAGAGTGATCACTTTTTCATTTGCCAGCGTCAGAAGCCTGAAAACAAAAATACTTTATATTTAAAATTTAATCAGGCTAAAGTTCGTATCGCTTCATAAGCCAAATTACATGTGATAATTAATAATGAACATATAGCACCAAAGTTAGTTGTAAATATTCTGACAAACACGTAGTAGAACGGAACACGACTGTTGTAAATTTAGAGATGGTAAAAATGAGCTTTCATTACAAAAAAAGCTTTCAGCAAACTGTAATTCGATGAATCAAAACAATCCACATATTCCATTTGCAGTAAAAGTTACGTATATAAAGCAGAAAATCTACATCAACTGGCACCACACACACTGGACCAAACACAAAGAACGCTGATGATGCAGGTGTAGTGGCCTTCAAAAACAGCCGGTTGTTCCATTCTACTACGTGTTTGTCAGAATATTTACAACTAACTTTGGTGTTATTTGTTCATTAATAATTATCACATGTAATTTGGTTTACAAAGCGATACGAACTTTATCCTGATCAAATCATAAATATAGAAACAAATGAAGTTCGAACAATAATAATTAAAATTAACTAAAATTACTTTACTTAAATTAAAATATTGTGAAAACCTATTGGAATTCAAATTGAATAAAACGAATATTATACGCCCACCAAAAAAAAATCCGAACTAGTTACAAGGGCTTAGCACTTTCGCTGCATATCAACCACTACAGGTACTGAATTTAATATTCTAATGCTGTTGTTGATATAAAAATTGTTCTAGACAATCTTTTAAGCTCATGCAATTCAGTTATTTGGATCATTAGTTACAGCACTGATAAACTCAGCTCCAAGTAGTTCCATTTCTGGTGAATCATCAATGAATTTAACACATGGTTTTCATAGGACGGAAGTGATCCAAATAACTGAATGGTATGAGCTTGAAAGATTGTCTAGAAGGACTTTTGATATAAACAACAGCCTTAGAATATTAAATTCAGTACCTGTAGTGGTTGGTATGCAGTGAAAGTGGTAAACCCTTGTAACGTTTTTTTTTTTTTTTTTTTTTTTTTTTTTACTGGATGATTTATGCTGCATTTTGTGCTATTCGTTGTTTCACTTAAGGAAGTTCTTGTGATTTCTTGGCTCAGCTTTCAAGTGTTTGGTTACAATTTTAGTTTGTGTTCCCCTCTCTATCCCTCAATTATGCATTTTACATATTATTTGTTAATACTTTCAGATTATAAAAGTTCCAAGTTAAGCTGCAGAGATTCGTGTAGTATTCCGTAACGTAACCCTTTGGTTTGAAGCAGATATTATTTTATATTAATATTTATTTTTTATATTTTTTTTCATCTAAAGACTTACAAATACGAATTTTCTCGACTGTTTGAGTATTTTTCCACATATCGTACAGCTTAGATCAAAAGATATTTCCAGTCTGTTCTCAAGAAGGAAAGCAGAAATTATTCATGATAAAACAGAGAGTTTAGTCTGAGTTTCGAAGAAAAATGGGATTAAAAGCAGATAACCTCAAAGCTGGATAAAGTGGCTTCTCTAACGAAATACAGCCGGAAAATTTTTCAACAACTCTGATATGTCTGCTGAAATTACAGACCTCGATGAAGACTTGCTTACTAGATGCCCAATATTATTGCAAGCTATGGCTTCAGGCTACGAGATTAATCCTGCGAAATTTGAAAATAAATATCCATAGTGCCATATCTTCCACCATCTATTCATAAAATCTCACTTCACGCTCCCAATATCACAAAAAATAGTTTAGTATTGATCTTTCTGAGGAAGCTGCCGAGTCAGCAAATACACACAACTGCCAGTTCGCACTATGCAAGTCTTATTGCTAAGCTGATTAGTTAGAATGAGAGAGACGAAGGCATTGTGAAGACGCCAATGAAAGTTCAAAGAAGAAAAGGTGATATGATTAGCAATAAGACCGTGTAAATCGGGACCAGGTGTTTAGGGTCCAGCATATAGAGTAGGCCATTTTAAATTTGAATCGGTACTGATTATTTTTTCAAATTTCTGGCGTTATTGGAAAGGTTGAACTTTGTCATTGACCATCCGATCAACCGAATTATTCAGAATATTCCCGATTGTTTCGGCTCGAATCTCTTCAATGGCTTTAGTTGTCTCTGAATGGTTTGTGTAACATTTATCATTAACGTTTCCTTGCTCATTTTTGAAGAAAATGGCCCAATGATGCCGCCAGGCCTAAATCCACACCAAACATTGGTTTATCAGTAGTACTTGTGGACTCTCTGAATTCCATTTGCGTCAATTTTGCTTATTGACATAGCCACCGAGTTGAAAATGAGAATCATCTGAAAACATGGGTTTTCGATCAAATTCTCCATCTCCTGCTAAACAATCTTCAGCCCATCGGATGGGGTACTGCTTAGTCAGTCGTGGTAGTCATATGAATGATAATGTGTTCCATTCCTAAATGACAAAGTTCAACCTTTCCAATAAAACCAGAAATTTGGAAAAATAATCGAAACTTTTTTATAGCCGATTCAAATTTAAAATCCTATCCCTTTATTACAGCTCGAAGAAAATTGCCATGGAATGCATCTATATAAATGATTGTTTTTTCTCTTTTTTTGTGAGTTTCGCCTATTGGCTAATGTTTTATTTGTCTATGCATCTCTTTATTATATTTCCACTTTTCATGTATTGTGGGCTACGCCCACTTTTACGCATAATTCTTGCTCTCAAGATACATCACACAAAATATTAAGCCGAAGTCATTATTATATTTTATCTTTCTTTTTTGGAGGAAAAGCTCGGCGTGAACGTATTCGACCACGCCCCTTTTTACATATAACAGTTGTTATCCTTAACCGATATCACAGTAAAAGTTGTATGCCTATATTGCTACTAAAAATATTTTTGGCCGCTCTGCCCAAATAAATTCAAACAACTGTGTATTATCGACATTTATTTTCAATCTTGCTTTATCTGAATATCGCTGTTAACAAGTAGAAATGCACTAACTCGATTTTCACGAAAGTGAGTTATCAGTTATTCCAATATATATCACACAAATACACCTCGTCACAATAATGTATTGCAATAGTTTAAAAAATAACGCTTTTACAAGCAGTTTTACAAAGCAGTTGTACAAACACTTGTACTATTTATTACTATGTTTTTACCTTCTCCTGTAAAGTTACAGTTATTTGAGTTAGGACCTTTTTACTTGTTAACAACGATATGCGTGGGCACCATAACAATTTGCAAAGCAAGCAAATATTATCAGCGAAATAAAGGTCGAGCAAGCTTCTTTGCACTCCCCAGCGCATTCCGCAGGAATTTATCATTGTGTTGTTCATTATTACGCCCAAAACTGTGCATGTACGAGTATATTGAAAAGCAGAAGAGAGAGCACACAGCCTTGCCATAGTGAATCAGGAATGGTAATTTTATCACACAAGTAAGCTTTGTGCAAAATTCTGCATGAAACTATGACACAATAATACAGTTAACCTCGAAGCGCCAGCTGATGGAGTTTGTTTGTGATGTGATCTGTCAATTGTTGTTTACGTTTTACCTATATAGTGCCTGTTAAACTGTAAGAGTTCCTATTAAACTGTACTAATACAACCCAGCTTTGCATATACAAGAAACATGCAATCAAATCACGCGCACGGTGCCTATTAAAACTGTACTAATACAAATAAAGCTTTGCAAAGACACAAGAAAACGGAAGTACGTCTCTTGTTTTCTGTTGGTTTTTTGACAGTTGTCATCACAAAACAGCAATAAAAAGTCCTGTTGTTTTATTTATTGTAAATTTGTTGTAGATTTGCGGCTACTTGTATTATTGTAGCATGCATGAAACCTTAACGCAGAATTAGTTTGTACGTGCTGTTCCGTTCTGAATCAGCTGTTTTCTTTCTGTTCAATTGAAAGTCTGTTCTGTTGCAGACAAATCTGTAGAAAATAGGATTCAACGTTAAGTGACAGCCAAAAGTTTGTATGTGTTAGTTTGTTGTGATATTTTGTATACAACTTAAATCAGTTCTATAGGTTGCCAGCTGATTCCTTAAACAGGAAAAGTAATTGCTAAATATTTTATACAGAAAAGAAGGGCACATAACGACAACGAAAAGTAAAAACTAATGAGGCCTTTAATACATAATAAATTCAGTAAAGTGCGACGGATACTACATATGTAATACTATGTGAACTTTAGCTTATATAATGGATTATCTTATCTCATGTAGACATTTGTTTTTTTTACTATTTTTCCGGTTTTTTGCGATTTATTTTAGTTTTAGCAATCTTTTTAGTTTTGGTGCTTTTTTTCGTTTAGGCATTTTTTTTTAAATTTAAGAGCCAATTTCATCAACTCTGTTTAAATATCAATTCATATTTAAATGTCCATTTTCATTAATTTTTGTATGGAAAAATTACTTTTAAATATGAATTGATATTTAAATAAGTTGGTGAAATTGGCTCTACGATTTCCAAGTAGTCAAAATAACATTCACTGATAGAATATCTTTTAATTTTGATTTTTCTAAATTTCAGTGTTAATTATTTTTGATATCATCAAAATTGGCTGAATACTTTCGGAGCGGCAGAAATCACCCACTTTGCCTACGCCTGGGTACTAGTTTTTAAACAATGTATAGCCTAGATGTTTTTTTCTTAAACGCAGATGTATCTTTGTTTTGAATTTCATAAAAATCTTTTGAATACGTTTGGAGGGCAGATGTTGCCCCCTGCCATCCTCTTTGTCCTACTTTAAAAAAAATATACATATATGAATTCTCAATGGGTTCAAGCGTTTACTCGATAAAGCGTAAAAAACTGTCTAACCTACTTTTTCATTCAGACAGTGGACGGACTTAGCTTAAGGATTAATATCGCACTCATTGAAATTTTTGTTTAAGGCATAGGGTGTGTTCGGCAGTCTTATGTAGAATCCTACGTGGAACATTTTTATTCAATATTCTTCAAATTCTTCTCTATATGGGTATTATCTGTCCAATTGTAAAGCGGGGTCAAATAAATAACCTTGAATGGTTAATGGGTTAAATATTCTACTACACTAATATTCAATCATAAAATTATGTTATGGGTCTCTTCAATACAAAATGCCTGACATCGAAGTGAGCTCTTAGTCTTTATCAGCCAACGCATTGGAATGAACAAAACTCACTACAAAAAGGGGAGAAATTTTCCGGTCTCTGTTCGCAAAACTAAAACTTTTTCTGTCACCGTGAAGCACCTTCTCTGCCAGCAATTGTGAAACTGAAATTTCAACTGATCCGACAATTTGAAGATGTGAAGAATGGAATTCGAGCACATCGCTCAAAAACAACTGCTAATATTGCTAGAGACCGTCAAGAACGTAATGTCTTTGCTAGTTGGGTCCTTGAAATGCGTAAAACTTATCCGGAATGTCATAAAAAGAAATCATCTTGCGACCCATGTTCATCTCGAACACTACGTTTGCAAGCATCATTTTCGCATTTTGGTTTAGAAAAACCCAGAGACTATTGATTAAAAGCCTCTTCATATTCAACATCTGAATGGTTGGTGTGGTTTTATGTCTGGATAAGTCATTGGGGTTTACTTTTCGAAATTGAGACTGGAACAACTGTTGCGGTGAATGGGTTGCACTACCGAACGATGATTAATGATTTTGTATGGCCGGAATCGAGTTATTGATGAGGACGCCGTTCATTTTCGAAATGCACTACAAACCACACAACTAAGGATACTTTCGCTCTTTTGCGTGATAAGTTTGCTGACCGTATGATTTCTACAATTAGCCACCGAGATCTTGTGATTTAACACGTTTAGCAATTTTTATTTACATGAAAGGTATGGTCTATACCAATGGCTTATAATCAATCTAGGACCTCACTAAAGGAATTCATGAAGTTATCGATGACATATGGACACAAATATGCGATTTGGAGATTGAAAATTTCATGAAAATAATATGGTCCTGCGAGCGTAGTCGTAGTGACCATTTGTCTGATATTGTTTTCCATTATTATTGGCATACCCTCTGTTTGACGATTAAAAATATTTGTCTTATTTCATATATACTAAAATGAAACCTTTTATTGGAATACCCTTTGGCAAATCATTCAACAGATACCGTGCGAATTGATTCACTAACGCAAATTAATTAAGCAGAAGCTGCTGTCTGAGAAAATATCAAAATTTTATTTCATTTATTTATTTTATTTATTTTTTATTTTTTAAGTGGCCACTTCCTGTGACTCCGTGCTCGTATTCTATGACAATTTGTTAAGTCTTTTGTTAAATGTATCATTTTACTTTTTTCTTTACTTTTCAAGATCATTTTTTCCTCTACAAGATTTTAGTTGAGATTAATGTTAAAAGTAATAAATGAATTTCTTTTTAATAATGATAAATCTCTAATTAATGTTGATACATTTAGATTTCTTTCTTAAAAATTTTTAAACTCTCCTTCTTCTTCTTCTTCTTTGTTCCTGAATGCTGTTGCAGCTGATATTAATCTGTGGAATTTTTATTTGCGTTTTGAACATTCGACGTGTGCCACAGCCACTAGTGTTGACATGTAATTTTACAACAGTTGTCTTGTGGTATTACAGAAGATGCTTTTGCCCGATAAATCTAGGTAATAAACATGATGCGAGTAATGTGGGTAAAAGTTAATGAAATTATATGCACACACACATACATACATATGTAAGTACATATGTATGTATGTATGTATGTACATATGTACGTGCACATGAGCTGGTGATGACAGTTAAGAAACTTTTTTTTTTTCAATAAAAGTTGATGAAAAATAAAAGCGGATGTGAAGTAAACATAAAATTAATTGCTTCGAATCTTGATTAATACACAATATAAAATGAGTTTTGTAAATCTTTTTTTTTAACAGACACAACCCCCGAAGCGATTAGCTAGTCTGCAGAAAACACCCAGAGTCTATGGCGGGAATCGAACCCACGACCTCTGGATTGAGAGGATAGCATCGCTACCACTCAGCGACTCAGGACACCCATATGCATTTAAAAAAAAAAAAATTTATATCTATTGATACCGGCTTCAATAAGAATAACTTTAAAATTATTACCTAAGAAATTATAATTTGATTGAAATCAATAGCATAATTCTGACAAAATGTGTGAAAACTTCCTTTCCATTAAATGGTTCCGCCCATCCCTACATGCCAGTTATCGAGGTTGGCCAAAGTCCTTTGCATAGTTTCGTAGGAACAATAAAAAATATTTGACATATAGGATTATAATTTTTTGGTTTAAATAAAACTCACATAAGGCCATTGATTTCGATTTTTGGAACTTATCACTACGTGCAAAATATAATATCATTTAAATGACCGCCTCTAGATTGGTTACAGCAGTTTATGATTTAAGATCGTTTTCGACCAATTTTTCACACAATTCGGGCAGTATCTCGACGATAACTTGACCAATGTTCGTTTTCAAAGGTTAAGGCCGAGTCACATAAAATCATTCATACGTTATACTTGATTTTTTGAACTGACATTAACTCAACGACGCACAGTGCTTTGTTCCGTAGACAAAAATACAAAAAATAATTATGTCTTATATTGTAATAAAAGTTTGAACAAATTTTTAACAGCCTGGCCCACGATGTCAATAAGAAAGTTTCTTTCGCTTACTTACATTGAAAACAAAAACAAATTCTCTTACTTACATTGAAAACAAAAACAAATTCTCTTGTTTTGTTTTTGTTTTCAATGTAAGTAAGCGAAAGAAACTTTCTCGTCGACATCGTGGGCCAGGCTGTAAGTCTTAGCTCATAGTGAACCCACCAGAGAGGGTAAAAAGTCAGTGAATGTTTTGCCTCAAATACTAAGAAAGAAGTTTAGTTTTGATCGTTTCATTCAAACAATTCTATTAATTTCAGTTTTTTGAGTAGAAGATTAAAGTTTAGATTTTCTGATAGCTAAGAGTTTAAAAAGTAATATGTTGTAACCAGTTTTGGGGAAAAAAATGTTTAACTGATAGTTTTTTTGCATAAAATAATTCATATTATTCAACTTAAAACTAAAAAGACGTTCAAGTTTAATGGGGTATTACAAAAAAAAAAACAAAAAATATGCTTTTCTGGTTTTGTCTGTTTTTGTTTACTTGTTAGGTTTTCTAAAATATTTGTAAAAAAAATTTTTTAAATTTTACCACAACTTTGAAAAATGTGTACCTTTTTTACAAGCCCAAAATATCGATTTTGGTTCGAATTTCTCCACTCTTCAAAGAGATTTAAGTAAAAAAAACTAAAACCATTTGAAAAAATAAAATGATTTAACTGTTTGCAACAACATGTAATAAATAAAAAATTTTAATGGAAAATAAATTGTCTTCTCCCCATTTTTTACGCTAACAGAGGGCGCTGAAGTCACATATGAGGTAGTTTTTTATTGTTTTAGAAAATTAATTGGAAAAAAAATTTCAAACAAGAATAAAAATTTTTTATTTTTTTTTATAGCGTAGTATATTCCAAAAAAAGGCATATACATTTTTTATTAAAAAGTTGCATTCCAATAATTTTACATTGCTTTAAAATTCGCATGTAATTGATTTATAGTGAAAAAAATTCTAAAATTTTATTAAATTTATAAAAAAAAAGAAGAAAAATACGGCCTTCTGGTTGTTTCCTGTTTTTGAAGTTTAATAGTGTCTTCTATTAATTTGGAAAAAAAAATTATGAAATTCGAGCCACAATTTCAAAAAACAAATCAATTCACAAATTGTATATTTTGCTTTTTTGCCCACTTTCCAGTAGCTTACCACTACACCTTAACAAATTATGAAATAAAAATACATTTTAGTACGCTTAAAAGAGGAAAATAATTTTAAAGCAAAAAATTGTAAAAAAGTTAATTTGTTGTATTCTGAAGCTAAAAGGGGGCGGTAAAGTCATATATTCAAGATGCAAATATACGCCAGAAAGTAAAATTGTTCCACCTGTATCTGTGCATGAAAATTTATCAGAAATGAACTTAAAATCTTTAACGAGTAGTATCCCGGAAAGTATCAACTCTGGAATACATCCGAGAAGGTGAATAATCTCATATTAACATGCCATTCATGGATGGCAGCTATGGCCAGGGCAGTATAAGCAGAAATTTGAAAGTGAAATTCTTTCAGATGTGTTTATGATTTTTACTGCATTTATGCCATTAAGGCAATATTATGAAATATTTATGCATCAAAGTTTGTAAAAGTAAAGCGAGAATCAAAATATTATAAGAAAGATTTTTAATGAATATGATTACTAAGGAAAGGATTTTCATGTAAATACATGTTTTCTGTCGTTGGTCGTAGTTCATCGCAAATATAATATCTTTGAGAATCAACAAATTTGTGACAAAATGGCATCGATTTGTTAGTGCATATTTTTGCATATTTTAAAATAAATACATATTTTTGCATATTTCATTATAAATGTATAGTTTAAATAATTTTTTTTTTTAATTTTTTCATGCTATAAAACAAATTTTGTTGTATTTTTGCAATTCTTACAACTGTGTAAGAACAAAAAAGAGGAAAACGAAAACAATTTCAACTGGGATGAGAAGTCAATTCATTTGAAAAATTAAACATAAGAAAAAAAAATGTAATAGCATGGGATAAAAGCCCTTTTAAACCCAAAAATATTTGTGTAGTTTCCACAAACGAACAAGCAGCATTTAAATATGCACCAATAATTTGTGCTGACGTGGAATGTTAATTTTTAAAATAAAAATGTTTTTTCAGATAAAATAGTCAAAAATTTACCTTTGACAATTTACAAAAATACTTATTCATTTACGTAAATAAAAGCTCTTCTTAACTGTATTTTGTATATGGAATACAAATGTTTGTTAAGAAATTTTTTTAATTTTTTAATGTTGAAAAAAGAGTTAATAAATGCATATTTTATTAGTTTTTAATACATATTTTTATATTTTTATTGTATATTTTATGTACATAAAACGTGATTTTAAATGCATGGAAATCCCTTCCCTAGTGATTACATACGAAATACATTGTACAATGGTAGATGGTGCGGTTGCTAATATCTGAAGCAATACATATTCTGCAAGCGTGTGTTTTAATTTTAAGGCAGTTCCCACGAAAATGAATAACTTTAACTTCTCCAAAGTTCCAAATACGGATGCTTATAAATACCGTCTCTGAGTATCTCACTGCTTAGTCCATATTTACACTATGCAAGTCTTATTGCTAAGCTGTTTAGTTTAACGGAGAGATAGACGAGGGGAACAGTAACGTTTCTTTTCCCCTCGTCTCTCTTTCCTAACAAACTAATCAGCTTAGCAATAAGACTTGCATACTGTAAATTAGGACTTAATAACATATTTCGAATGCTTATTGCACATTTCTTACCGAATTCCCTATAAAATCTGGCGAATTGATAAGAATAATCAGGAAATGTTTTTTAGAAAAATTCTGAAAAAAATTAAGAACATCCTTAATAAATTCATATATTCAATATACCTATACCTAGATTACAAAAAATCATGAAAAAAAGTAATGCCCGTAACTTTTGCTTTAGCTCTAATGCGAGGGTTTTCACTATGCTTTTCTCAACGTGCGTCGTGGAGCAGGCCGTAAATGTTTGCAATGCAACAATTTAATTGGAAAAAATTCTGCAAACACCTAAGCAATTATGTAGGTATGTTAGTGTTGTCATTCGAACAAAAATTATTCGAATATTCGAACAACTTTTTTTCAGTTTTGTTCGAATGAACAAAAACTTTCAATTTAGAATAAAAAATTATTTTTTTTTAAATGTTTAGTTTACTTAAATCATCATGGGCACGTGACAAATATATGTTCACTTGGCAATCACAGTTTCATATGCTGGAAAGTAAAATCAACTGTAGAAAGCAAAAACAATGGAAACGT
This sequence comes from Nowickia ferox, assembly GCA_936439885.1. Classification (NCBI taxonomy): domain Eukaryota; kingdom Metazoa; phylum Arthropoda; class Insecta; order Diptera; family Tachinidae; genus Nowickia; species Nowickia ferox. The sequence goes on from OW387023.1 coordinate 32,034,758, forward strand.
AATATCCACTACAATAATACTTACAGGTATGTACCGACGGTACATCGAATAAGTAAAAATAATTAATGTGATGATCGTAAAAGATAAGCAAGAATAGTTAAACATACTTAGGTAGAGTGACATAACTTCGTGCTAACCTGAATATAAAAATGAAAAAACGGATAAAACAGAAAATGAATAGTGATACTTACAAATGTGTTTACCAAAGGTAAATCAATAATTGTATACACAATATTTCTCATATTCCATTTCATTAAAAATTTGTGCTAAATAGCTAATGTTAATAACAATCTCTACCCCAGTAGATAGACTTGAGTGCTGATGAAGTGCGTTGCTGCACAGAAAAATATCGGTATTTCCCCCAGCTAATAAAGTATAATTTAATTTTTCTTCTCTTCTTTAGAAACTCACATTAATTAATAAAAAATATTTCATTCAATAAGAATTGAAATTACTGAACTTAAGCCCGACTAAGAAATTATTTCTGATTAAAAAATTATTCGAATATTTTTTGGCGAATATTCGAATATTCGAACAATTTCGGCAATTACTTTGTATAAAAAGTATATTATATTTCATAACTTTTTAATTTGTTAACAATAGGATGTTAAGTAATCAAATTACTCCAAATTATAAGTACTTCTGTAAGCTTGTTTGTAGATATGTATATATTCGCTAAACGCATATTTGTTTTTTTTTTTGCTTTCAACAGATAATGTCACTTTAATGAAATCAGAAGGTGTCATACTATTCCCGGTAAAGAGTTTAAAAAATAATGCTTTTCTACAGATCTAATCAAACGAATTATGGGTTCGGTTGGTTATTGTTATAAATAAAAAAGTAAAAAATTTTTAAAATATGCCACAAAAGAGTACGCAAATACTTTGATTTCACGATTATTTTGTAATAAAAATTTCGCAAATAGTCTCAAGTACGATGAAGTATAAGATGAAATTTCTGAAGTAACTCACAATGTTTTATTAGCTGATCTAAAAAATTTTATCAATAAAGTAAGAAATTGGACTAATATAAAAATCGTCAACAATTTTGGGGTTAATTTACATACTTTATTTAGAAATATCAAAGAAAAAATATGCTTTTTAATCCTTTTTAACGGTATCACTAACATCAACAATTTTCGAAAGATATTTTTCTACTTGTTCTTTTGCAAAAGTAAAAAAAGCCGTCTACAAGCTGAAAAGTGGGTTCATCTATCTGCTGTTTTTGAATGACTATTTTAAAAGAAATCAATAATATCCCAGCAAAAAAGTTTGCCTCTTAGAATGCAAAAAAATGTATGTACTCTCGAGTCGTAAGTACTTACAATTTGACTGAAGAACCCATTATTTCTGTTTAAGAAGTTCAAAAAGTATGCGGTACCCTATACTTTTTGACAAGAAATATCCAAATGTTAATAGATTACTGATTGCCTAAAAGTATTCAAAATTTAATGGGTTATTTTTTGCTTACAAATATGTATGCAAAATTTTGTACATTGCTTTTTGCTTAAATTATTGAAAAGTTAATTGTAAATTTTTTCTAATAAAAATAATACATTTTGCTTAAAATTATTCAAAAGTTAATTGGAAATTTTTTTAATAAAAATAAAACGAATTTTGTAACAAAATATAAAACTAGTGTAAAGGTTGAAGCATCTGTTTTATTTGGCAGGATCGCCATGTAAAGGTTGAACTATCGTGTCCTAGCGTGTGTCATGTCGTGGTGGATTTGCCCTATTGCCCCTTGCTTAGTTTATACAGCTGTCAGGGAGACCAGCTCAATCAGTAGGCGCTCAAAAGAGGTGCCAAAAGATTAGAGAATTTAATTAAAAAACAATTTATTGAATATTTTACTCTACTTATTTACTATTTTACCTTTTATTATTTTTGTGCTCCTTTATGTCTTTACTTTTGCTGACCACCTATAATAACAAAATTTTGTAATGAAAACAAAAGTTTGTCATTTCAATTTTATAAAGCAAGAGTTCTGTTAATTATTACAATGAACTGTGCTACAATGTAATTATATTACAATACAGTGTATTACAGTAAGTGAGGTACACTACACTAGTACCTTTTTTTTGGCATTGTCAAAAATCATAATTTGAATTGTAGTAAACCAAAGTTATTTTATTGTTTTCGAAACTTATTTTCACGATCAATAAATTTTTCTCTACGTATATTTCATTATTAACCGGAAAGTACTACAATAACTACTTTCACGTAATGATATAAATAAGTTGTTATATTCATTACAGCACAGTCATTATTAGACACATAAAATAATTAGATACATAAGTAGCATTCATTGCTTTGTAAGCCATTACAAAATCTTGAAAATCTTTTGCTGAGATATTAAAATTTTATTAAACTTTTTTAAGTAACTTCCTTTCGGGTTTTAATAATATTTCTAAGTTTGTTATTAAAACTATTTGTATTTCTTGTGTAATGAATTATTTTTTGTTTGTTAATAAAAAAAATTAAACTCATACACATGCGTGTCGTTTTTTGCAAGCATTTTTAAAATTATTCGAATAAATTTTTTTATTCTTTCTTCGTTCGAGTATTCGAACAAAAGTTCAAAATTATTCGTCCGTTCGAACAAGAAAAAATCATGAAGTTTTATTCGAACAAATATAAAACACGAATAATTAACAACACTAGGGTATGTACATACATATGTATGTACCTACTAGTATACTAATTAAAATTTAACACAAACAAAATATTATTCATGGTCTAAAAAACGAAAATGGATTACAATAAAGCATTAAAATCACATATTTATATGACTGAAAAAATATTCATACATACATACATACATACATATGTACGAGTATGTACTTATGTACATATGAAAACTTTTTACTCCTCTAGCGCTTTCAATGCAAGACAACACCAAATAAAAACATTGAACTTGATATTCATTTACAGCAACTAATAAAAAGTTCAAATAATCATAAAAATATTAACAACCTCTAACTCTCTGGTTCAACTATAATTTTTCTAAACAAATTTAAATGTTACCAAAAAAAAAAAAATGGAAAACAACCGTTAAATTCACACTTAGAGTTGTTAAACAAAAGGCAAAAAAAAAACAATAAATTGTGGGCTACATATCCCCCTACAACATTTTTAACAACAACAATATCTATCAATTGTCAAAACAAAAGCTCCACAGCCGAAAAAACGTGTCGTTATTGGCACAAAAAATTTTAATATGTATGAATATAAATATGTACGAGTATGTATTTATGTAAATAGTTTATGATAATTGAACACACAAAAAGCGAATAATACTCGTAGTTTGCTGTCTGCTTTACTGGCAAAAAAAACACCCACCAAACAGCAAAAAAAAATATACCGAAAACAAAAGCCGTAAAATTATTTAAAAAAAAACAATGGTTTACAGAAAACCAGTTAAAAATATTATTTAAATGTAAAATACAAATCATCTTCTTGAACATAGAAATGTATGTATGTATTAGGATGGCTCGTTAATGTATGGAATAAAATTGAGTTTATTTTTTAAATCTAATGACCATAGATTGAAACTTATTAAGCCTATACTATACGGCATGTCAAACACTACATGCGCATGTGGTTCTGACGTAATTTTGACGTCATCACAAAGCTACATTTGCTACATGCCGTGTACTAGTAACATATGTACATGTAGTTATTCACATGCTTAGAGATATGCTGCCTCAGAAAATGTGTTCGATTCGGCTACATGTGCCACATTTGTGTCTTAAGGTAGAGGTCCATAGCCCGCTTTTTGGGCGTTATGCTTTACACGCGTTTCATCCTCTTGTTTCATTCTATACTTTGTTCGCGTTGAGTTACATGCACTGCTTTTCATGCGCCATTTTATTTTTGTTTTGATCAGCTGTGTGCGTTTGTTTATAAATACTTATAAAGAAAAAATGGAGAGTGAAATCGAGTTTTTAAAAGAATTTGTGGAGTTAGTCGTAAAAGTAATCGATAACTAATATGCAAAATTTGTTACTGAGAAAAGTGTGGTGAAAAGTTAATTAAAATACATCGCGTTAATGAAAATATTCACATATTTTATTAAACGAGTTTTTTTTACTAAGAAATTTTTTTTATTGAAAAAAAAAGAAAAAAATTATCCACGGCATAATAATATTTATCGATAACGTAAGAAATAAAGTATTATTAAACATCTTTAGCATTCAAGAACAGCTGACTTTCTTTCATGGTGCTTGTAAGGCGTACAAAAGTAGAAAGTAGACCTACTTTTTGCTTTGAACGCGCCTACGCGTTCTGCGCTTTTTGCAATGTAACTTGTCACATACTATTACATTGATTCTACTTTTTTGACAGATGCATAGAAAGCGTAACGCGCAAAAAGCGAGCTATGGACCTCTACCTTTAGAGCAAAAATACTATCAAAATTTTACGGCCTGTGGCCACTACTAGTAATTTTAAAAAATGCAACCAACATGCTGAAAATTCCCGTGACGCCATCGCCGCATACACATTTGGCTTTTTATATGCCGTGTGTTATAGACTTTAAAAATAAAAGCTGACATGACAGTCGGCAAATCGAATTCATTGGACGAACGACAAAATTTGGTCCACGGCACACCAACGACTAATAAGTAACAGATCTTGTAATTGGATAATTCATCGAAGTAAGAAATAGCAATAAATCTATCGCAGAGTTCGTCACACACGACGAATTTCGTGCAACGGCGGCGTTGTGTTAATTTTCATATGAACAAATGTGTTTTATTTTCTATGACAAAAGTTCGCAAGGAAAAATTCCTTGTTCGTCCCAGTTGCGTTCCCATCATTCCCAGTTTGATTCGTGAGTTTCAGTGCAAAATATGTATGTATGTGATGTATGAGGAATACAGAGGCTGTAACAATTCCCCTCAAATTATCTTTTTCTTTTCATAATTATCACGACCTTTAATTTACAGATGTAAAATGTAAGAAAATATTTTTTTTTTTGCCGATTTTTATATATTAAAGATTTTAATTTACACAAAATTTCGTACACAGAAAAAATTATTGTTGAATTTTTTTCAATTAAGTGATTGCTTAGAAAAAATAATATTTTTGATTAATATTTTAATTGAATATATGTTTATATTAATTGAATTTACTGCTTTATCAAAAAAGTGTCATCAACAGAGCTTAACTCAGAATAGTATGAAATGGTTAACAATTATTACATATTAATTGTATATAAATAATGTAACTTTTGTTTTTATATGTGAAAACCGAGCTGTTTTTTATAGTATGCCTTGTTTTGAGAAAATATTTTCAATTAAAATACCCAATTAATATTTTAATTGGATTTAATATTTTGTATGCGAGAAAAGAAACTACTCAGCTTAAATTTTTTTTTTGATTCGTAGTAATTTAGAAATGCGTTAAATAAAAATAAAATATTAAAATACAAAAAAAACAAAAATTCATTTTGTTCCCTTTTGTTGAGAAATAACAAGCAAATAATAATGAGAAATACAAGCTTATAGACCAAATGTGGATGGTAAAGCAAATGGTCTTGCGTAAATACTTATGGAAAATATCGTAGCCTTTCTTTAACATACAATCACAAAATACAAACACAATTCAAAGAAAAGCTACGATATTCTGCAAGAATATCAAACACCGAATACGGTCATTGTACTCTTTGCACCATTCGAACGTCAAAAGCCATACGATACATCAGTTAGGCTTTTGGCACAAAAAACAAATTTTTCCATTTTTGGACATTTTTTATATATACATAACATCATATTTTATATGTTTACACTATTAGATTTTTTCTATATTTCAATTATCATTTTAATTGAATCTTTAAAAAAATTTTAATTAGTTTTTTAATTGAATCTTAAAAAATATTTCAATTAACTTTTTAATTGAATCTTTGAAAATATTTCAATTAAATTTTAATTGAATCTTTAAAAAACCATCAATTAAACTTTTAGTTAATGTAATATTTTTTTAATTAAAAAAATAAAAAAAATTTTCAATTAAAATGGATGAGTTAATACTACAATTTCCGTGATTGGTTGAAAACTAATTAAATGTTTAACTCAATCGTTGTTTTTTTTTTAATTGAATCTTGTTTTTACTCTTTTCTGTATATATAACACAAAATTGATTTTCATGATTCACGAATTTATTTCGTAATATACACATTGCTTTTCGTAAATTTACGAACAAAAAATTGTAAAAATACAAAACTGTGTTATTTGCAGACAAAAAGTATTTCGTAAAATACACAAATACTATTTCTACTATTTACGAAGCATTTCGTATTGTAAAAACAACGAATATTTTCGTAAAATAAACCACATTTTTCGTTTATTTTACCTATGAAATATTTTGAGTATAATCATGGCACAAAAGCAGTGTTGCACAAATCGTTTTGATTACTTTAGTAGCAAACCTATTTTTTGGGTAATTTTGCTCAGATGAAAAATGTATATGGTTGTGCGTAAAACTAGACTTTTCGTTCAAAACTCGTACATCGTTCGAAGGCAATTTGTGCTGTTGAGCTTGACGTACTATGTACCCAGAGTTGTATTTTTTTTACGTTACAATGCATGCCACACTGGACATTCTGTACAAGCGATTTAATGGGCTCGTCGCCACACGCATATGTGATATAAACTGTACAGTTTAGCGTTGATAAGCCATTCAAACGAATAACAAATTTCGGTGATATCTCACACACACTTTGTTTTATCTAAATTTTAAGATAGGAAGTGCTTAATGAAAGACCCAGTAGTGAATCTAAGAAGAAAATATTTTAGTCAATCCTTTTATAACTACTACCCTATTAGAGATGTCAAACTATCGATTCCAAACTAGCAAACATAAAAAACTTTAAATGTGTATTTCGATAGTTCAGAAAATAGCGAAACAATAACAGCATTACGCTTAACGAAAAACTGGCATGAAGTTAGCATAAGTGACAAAATTGAGCTTGGATTTAACGAGTTCCTGCATAGAATTTGATATTCAATCGTATGCGCTGATTTTGTAGTTTTAGTCCACCATTAAATCATAGCGTGATATTTAATGTAAAATTGTGTGGCAAAACTCGTTAAGAACATGTTCAATTTTACTACTTCTGCTAAATTGATGCCAATTTTTCATTATACATAAGGCTTAAAATAAATATTGATACAAGCCCCCTTGCACATTTGTAAAAAAAGGGGAAAAGACCGATGAAGATGTAAAGTGTGTAGGATATGACCGCCTACACCGGATATTTTTTTGTTTCTCTTTTCTACTCTTCACAATTTTCTACTTCATATAATTTCATATTATTTTTATCACTACTTTGAGGCATTCATCGGAGTCAAATCCTTCTATCATTAACTCTGTACAAATCATTAATATATAGACACTTTTGCTGAAATTCATTTATACTTAAAGGCCATGACTCACTATCATACAAAGTCGTACGATCTACGAAAAAGTACAACCTGGTTTCTTAAACTCCATCATATCAGGCTTGTATTTTTTCGTAGATCGCACGACTTTGTATGATAGTGTATCAGGGCCTTAAATATTTAAAAAAAATCAATTATTATTATAATTTAATGAATTGAAGTGATAATTATTAATGAACAAATAACATCAAAGTTAGTTGTAAATATTCTGACAACACATAGTTGAACGCAACAGCCAGCCGTTTTCGAAGGCCACTAAACCTTCATCATCAGCGTTTTTCTGTGTTTGGTCCACTGTGTGTGGTGTCAGTTGATGTAGATTTCTGCCGTATATACGAAACTTTCTTGCAAATGGAATATGTGAATTGGTTTGAATCATCGTATTTCAATTTGCTGAAATGTGTTTTGTAATGAAGGCCCAAATTTACCATCTCTAAATTTACAACAGTCTTACCATTGTCGTTTTTTTCATTACTAATTATGCACATGTTAGTTAATTTGCTTATTTTTGTTCTACTTAAATTTATCAATTATTATTAATTTACATTTCTTTACCTGAATAAACTAAAATTTTCATCATCTCAAGTAAAAAATAAGCAATTAAATGAAAAGGAAATTAAAAAATTTCTGTCTGTCTATTAATTTCTCAAATATAAAAGACTTAGACAAGATCAAACGGGAAGATGGAGAAAAATGTCTGCTCTTCGATTTCTCATATGTGAAAGCGGACCAAAGTGACTTGACTTGTGTAATATACCTTAAAATATTGTGAACAAAAATCAAGCCGAATCCGTATCAGCTGGTCTCAACTACCCAGATGATAATATCGTACACATTTATGAAAATGTCTTGAAAATATCATTTTTCAATTATCTAATGATTTAAATTTTTTTAATATATGTGTATAGAAGGTAGCACGCTTTAATTCACGAGCATTATCAATACTTAATATCTAAGAAGAAAAAAACCCATCGTTATTCAGAATTAAGAACTTTGGATAATGCAATAGGTATCTTGACTATCTCGTACTTGTTGAATCTGTAAACCTTACTTTCGATCGCCACTGTTATTAAATAAATGAAAAATTAATGAGCTTAAGTTCCTCCTATTTAATATAAATAAGCTTATTGTTTATTGTTTAGTTATATATATGAAATAAGCTACTTTAAAGCTTCCCATTAAAAAAGAGCTCATCTGAGTAATTTTCTCAGCTGTTCCCAAACCAATGAATATGCCATTTGATTGCGCAGAGCTCCCAGATATCTCTTCGAATCATACCTCCAAACTATATGGATATGCAACCTTAAAAAAGGCAATTGAAATTCTTTTAAGTATAGACCATTGATGTCAGTTTCATAAAACAATTTTGCTAGCTAAAATCACACACATTCTTATTCTCTTTCATTTAGTCGTCAATGAGACAGCGACGATCACACATGCGTAGCGGGTGTATTAAATTCTTTATAAATACAGTGAAATAAAAATTTGGTATGCGGAAAATATTCTATGATCACCACTGCTTTTCGCGACATTCAATGTGTTTTATGTTACAAAACTTTTAAGAAGAGAAATGAATATGTATTTAAAAGACATTTTGATATTTTTTGAGTAGTTTCACTAAACTATATTTTCTATCAAAATTTTAAAGACCAATAACTGGAGAAATATGGGTCGCAGCCAATTTTTGTATTTAAGTTTTTCTTCTTATATTTCACGTTTCTATCAGATAACCTATTTAAAACTTATTTTTTTGGTGATTATTCACAGTTTTCTACGAAAAGTTCAGAGCCCCATGACTCGGAAAATATGGGTATCTGTTTCAAATATTTATTTTTTTCTATGTACTTCAGATACGAATGAGACAACTTTTCTCACACACACAACTATAGTTTTATTTTTGACATCACTGGTATGGACATACATACATAAATATGTTTCCACCATATTCACAAAATAATGTTTTTGGCTTAAAGCAATTTTATTAAACAAACTTTCAGACAGATGAGGCGGATAACTTGATATTTCTATTAAATTTAAGTGGGATGATAGAGATGACTAACACAAACCTATTATAATGTATGTGTGTGTAGAGCGATTCAATCAGCCGTGTTCTCTAAACTGAAAAGGAATATAGCAGATAATTACAATTACTCCGACGTACTTGTAATTATGGTTTATATGAAGATTGTCAAAACCCATGGAATAAAAATGGCACTTATATTAGTGAAATTCAGTTCAGCAGTTATAAAAAAAAGAATGAAGTTTTTGTTAAGTTAGTTACACAATTTAATTTTGATAAGCAGCGGTTTGAAACATTTTGTAGATTTGTAACAAAACATGAAGTTGGCACATTATTTGTAGCAAGTACTTAATTCAAATGTATTATTTTTAAATATATTTAATTCAAAATATAAACTAGTAAATAATTTTATCTAAATACTTGATACTTGAATTTTATTATGGTCCAAACCATGTTTGGACATAAAGCATTTGTATAAGTTTTAAAACTAATATGTACATTAGATAGTGATGTAACGAATGTCAACTTTTAATATTCACGAATACGAATATGAATACGAATATTTGAAATGATATTCGCGAATACGAATAGGAATACGAATATCATAGGTATGTGAAACTTAAAGACATTAAATTGGGTTTCTATTTACGCCTGCAATATGAAATATTAAAAAATTGTTATGAAAAAGAACTTCATACTCCTGTTGGCGTACTTTAAAGTTAATAAAAACTACCCAAAATTTTAATTATCGTCATTAAATAATATCTATTTGAAAATAATACGAAGTACAAATTTCTATAAAAAAAATTAATGGATTCGTACAAATTAATATTTTTAGCCATTTATTTAAATTTCGTTGTTTTCTTATATTCAGAAGCTTCAATAATAGAAAAATGATGTATCTATTAAAATGAAAAAAAATTAAACGCAAAGCTAATATTCCCGAAAATCCCATTTCCGGGACAAATCCCCTAAAACCCTGGCAGCACTGCATGTACCCACATCTTCACATATTTACGCTCATGCAAATGTGTTTTTCACTACCCATTTAACACAAAACCCAAATACAAACACAAAACCGTACTGAGTTATACATACACCACACGCATTCGTTATTTTTTCATTGTTGTTTTTTTACTTCTTTCTTAACGAAGATCACGGAAGTGTGTCAGCAGGTCTTTTCGTATAACGGTACATTTGTTATGTGGTAGTAGAAAAATTTTGTTATTGTTTTTTCCATTCTATACGTGGTTATATCTGATGATGCAGCTGTAGTAGTAACCGGCCACCACCATCAACTAGCTTAACGTTAATAAGTTTTAACCACGAATGAGTTGAAACGATACGAACAAGCAGAGAATGTAATACATCAGGCAGGGATGGCAAAACCAGCACTATTGTAATAATTTCTGAACTTTTTTATCTAAGAAGTGAGCGTACAGCAATAACTGCAAGATAAAAAAATATTTAATACAAAAATCACTTAAAATTTTAAATAATAACAGACATACGAGGGCGGGTCTAAAAGTCCGCTAATTTCTTAATAAAATTCAGATTATTGGATAAAAAATCACTTTATTTTTGAGCTACACTTTGTGCAACCTTTTTACAATTTGTTTTCCCTTCTAACCTATTCCAATTTCTTCAGATTTAGTAAGAAGAAATAGTAGATCGTTGCTACATCTGTAGAAAAGGGCGATGGAGGAGCAATTCGAAGCCAAACTCATTTATTTATGGTAAATGCACTTGAGTGCACCAGAGAAAGACAAGAGTATCGTTTTAAATAGTCTTTCAGTATTGGCCGTCAAACTACTGTACATGCGCACTAATTTTAAACCAAATACGAATAGCTATAAATATCCAACTACTATGTTTATACACATTTATTAAATTACGCAGCACAAACGACAATCACACGCATGAATATGAAAATACTCTGACTATTAATCGACTACATATGCGTGTATTTACACACACATAAAGCATGTTTCCAAACAGCCGCACACACACCCACACATTTTCCATTCCACTTTAAACACAAAAATGACTGTATATGGTGAGAAATTATGAATAAATACCCCGAGTGTCACCGTATTTTTTTTCGATTAAGCATCCATAACCTGCGTATAGTAAACATACTCAGACTGAAAGTAGGAGAGAGTCAGTGCGTTTAATACGCATGCACCTTTTTATTTTTAGTTGTAGCGTATTTTAGTTTTTCCCATAAACGGAATAGAGATGCTATTGTATATTGGAATCGGCTTTAGTCATAGTTGCTTGAGAGAAAATATTTGAGCGTACAAATGGTTTGCACTAAAATTAGGATTATGCGTAGTTACTAAAATTAAGACTAAAAATTTACCCAAGTATATATTTTTTGTACTCATTGTCACTCTCTGGTATGCACCCTTGCATTCTCATTGTAGAAAATAACTCCTCATTAAATCGACCCATTTTTTAAGGTAGTCGATGTGGATTATACCTCGTGCATTTTAAAAAACAGTTTGCCTTGCTTTCATTGGCTGACAAACTCACCATAATCTGCTTTAAGCCGATTCACCCCAAGGAAACCCGCTGTTTTGACTGCTTTTTCGTCTTTGGTGTGTTGTAGTAGATCCATGTTGCTTCCACGATTACAAAACAGCGCAAAAAGTCGTGCATATTACAGTTTAACAACGTCAAACACTCTTGCAAGTGATTGTTAACAAACGCAGCACCCATCTTTCGAAAATCTTTCTCACATCCAAGTGTTCATTGATAATTGAAACCACCAAGCCATTTGAGATGCTTTTGGCTTCCACAATCGTTCTTACTTTCAATCTCCTATCGGCCAAGTACGTTGTGAATTTTATACTCTTTTGACATCTTCCGTGCTTGTACGGCCACAATGAAATTCAGGAAATCGCTTTCTTACCATTGAAATTGATGCTGAAGAGTCCCAATAGTATTTGACCGATGGTTTTTTTCCGCAAAAAATAATACTTAAGGCCATGATTCACTATCCTACACAATCGCGCGATCTACGAAAAAATACAACCCTGATCTGATGAATTGTTTTTGTCTTTTGAAAATGTTCATAGAGTCCATCATACCAGGGCTGTATTTTCTCAAAAATCGCACGATCGTGTAGGCTAGTGTATCGCGGCCTTTAATGAGCACGAGAATCTCATTTTTATCCACTTTATTCTCAAATCATGCTGTAGTCTGCTACCAATGGCTGTCAAGCACAAACTAAACAATTCTGCTTACTCCAATGTTGTCATGAGTCAATTGATAGTTGAAAATTGGTATGAAATTGATTACGGTATTGTTCGCGTTCAATGTCGATCTTATGTCGTGTTAAAATTTTAAGCAGGACGCAAATCAGCTGTTTGTCTTTGAAAAGTTAATGCAAGAGATAACGATCAACATCGCGGACAAGGCTATTAATCAAAACGGCCTTAAAAGGACCTTCTTTCTCGTCGTTAAAAAAAATTTAAATTAAGTGAGAAATACTGAACATTTTACTGTTTGGAATGTTTCTAAAAGAACATTTAAATTCCAAATGCCTTAGAGTCAATTTCAAAAAAATTATTTAAATATCAATTCATATTTAAAAGTAATTTGTCCATAAAAAAACTAATGAAAATCGACATTTAAATACGAATTGATATTTAAATAGAGTTGGTGAAATTGGCCCTTAGATCTGTAGACAATAAAAAAAGAAGATAAAAATATCTCTATTCCAGACTATTCAAACAATAACTTCCATCGACTTGTATTCAAAGAGAATACTTTTCAAATTAAAGTTCAGTGTCATTTGAAAGTTTTCATTTTCCATGCCTGCAATTAAACTTGGTAAATTGTCAGTGAAAAATAGAGAAGAATACAAATTTAGCTTTTCTTCATGGGTTGCCAGCGACAGGGAAAACTGATGAAAATGTAGGAATTTTAGAGGTGAAAAAAATAAAAAATTTTTAATTAAATACTAGAGGTATCAATACGTTGCAATATTATTGTGCAATAATTTATATTATACTATAAAATTGCCTGTGTGTGTATAATAATAATGTATAAGTAAGTGGCACAATATATTGGATAAAATCAAATGCCTTAAAAGTAGCAAAACTATATTTTTGCCTCACTCCCAAACTTAACAAATGATCAAAATCAATTGAATTCATTCATACATTGCATCTACATTAACATTTTGGCGCAACCATCCTTCTTCTTTCCGACGTTGAACACACTTTTAGACCCATTGTCTTTTTATTTTTTCTGTATTTTCCTCATCGTCTAAAATTGATCGGGAGGATCCTCCACGACATACCACAATAAAATTTTCGTTTGCTCAATTCACTGGCCTTGTTGTATCGTTTAAATGAAATAAAAATGGAAGAACAGATTTTATGAAAACGTTTTCCCAGTGTGAGCGTACATGATACATACCTCACTGCAAAATAATAAAGTAATTTTATTTTATTTATAACTCTAAAGCGAAATTGGACAATTTTTTAATATAAATCTAATAGCGGAATCGAACAACATGCTCTCGAACGTGCAACTTACTATTTTTCCCCTCTGTGGTGATTTTTCCATATTGTCTTTCTTTTTTATTTTTATTAAGGTTTTTTTTTTCTTATTTTAGTGCTATTTGACCTTTGGCAATTTTTTTTTAATTTTAGAACGTTTTTAAGTTTGGTGAGTTTTTATTTTTGCTTTTACACTTTCAGCTTTGGTGATTTTTTATCCTTCAGGGAATGCTTTTTTCGTGTATGATATTTTTTAAACATGTTTTTGGCAATATTTATGCTGTTTTTGGTATATTTGCGTTTCGGAGAACTTTTTCTGTATTAAGAACTTTTAAATCGTGGCGCTATTTCTGTTTAAGTGATTTTTTTCCTTATAGGATGTTCACACGGTACCTGCTTCGCTCTCTATTCATGCATCACATCAAAGTTATGAGAGCGAATCAAGTAGATTCAATATGAATGAATATTTTGCAAAGTAAACTTTGCGTGTGGAAAAGGGGGTAGTAGGAATGCCAATCCTGAAAAAGCCCGGAATCGGGGAAAATGCGGGGAATACCGAAATATTTAAATTAGGGATTTTAAGTAAAATTCTTTCTTACACAAAAAACTCGTAATGGAAAGCAACAATATTTTATGAATTTAAATTTAATAGCCACACAGCAACAACATGTTATTACTCTTTTGCTTTACAACTACATTAGTTTTGTTGGTAATGTGCGACTACTTTGTATAATGAACATAAAGTAATAATCAAAAAAAAAGTGTTCAATAATATTTTGATGAATATTTTATAACTCTTGTCTACAAATAAAAAATAAATTGAAGTAATGTGAATAAAAACAAAATAATAAAATGACAAAATAATATTTGTACAAAATTTATTGAATTGTTTGCAAATAAATTTTACTAGTCGAAAGTAAAATAGCAAGTGCTTGATTTTCACATTGCGTTCGTTTTTTTTTGGAACTCATTCAAATTGGTGGTATGAAAATTTGTATGAAAACACTTACTCTGTACGTTTTCTTGCGATCTGTCGTTTGAGTCAAAGTTGATACAGAAGTAAGATAGAGATTTATGCGCATTCTTTAGCTTAGAATGCGCATTAAGAAATGCTTTTGAGACATTTTTTGCATGCTAAATCCTTCAACTATTTTATGGGTTTAATATCGGCTGATTGGAACTGAATGAAGATTTTTCATTCAGTGATTTGAATTATCGTCTTGAGAGAAATACCAAACAACAACTTGTCTGCCAACCCATATTTGCTTCTACAAATTGCAGTTTGGCAACTTTATTTATAGCTCACAGTCACAATAAAGTATCTCCTATATGCAGTAATTGGTTTGTCTAGCGCCGAAATTTCGGGTTGCCGCCACTATCAAATAAATCGAAGCTGCAGAAAACACTACGCAACAAATTTTTGCCTTTTTGCCATAACCTCAAAAATGAGATATTTTCTTAGCTAATTTATGGTCGCTGAACACGAATATGGCATTAATTTTTTTTAAGAAGCGTTTTCAAGATATTCGTAAAAAATTTGTTTTTTTTTTGCAGTTTACAAAGATATTTCCAAAAATCTTGAGAACCAGTCAAGTTATTAAAACTTGTGCATTAAACACATCCTGTTGTCAGCAGGATACATGGCTACACGACTACAAGTGCCGCTGGCAACAAATGTTGCCTGGTAGCCAGCTACTTAATTATTTTGAGAAGGGCAGCAGCACCATAAGAAAATGATATTGAAGTATAAATATATATTTCAGTGGTGCCGCTTTCAAATATTTCACATTTGTAGAAATTTATTATTTGACATATTGTCAGAGGTATGCATACATGAACTGAAATTTATTTTCTGGTGTTTATTTATCTCATTGGCGCTTCAACCAAATCATCAGTAGACTTCAACCATAAATTTTGAACAGTCACAAACCTCTTATTTTATGCACAGACTTTCAAAAACTATTTAAGGATGTAGAAAAATAAAATGAGTTCACCTGAATATAAATTATTTGTTTGGCTTTGTATCAGTTTCAAAGCCTACTGAACTTATTTTTTCTTTTGTCATTTTCAAAAATATTATTATTTGTGAATTAGCAAATAGTTTTTGAAAGTTTGTGCATAAACCCATCAAAAATTTTTCAAGATTTTGTAATGAGTGGTACTTATTTATCTAATTATTTTATGCTTATAAGCAGGAAAACCGCAAATATGCAATTGTATGTTTTTTCCTGTGTGATGTATTAATGCGGATATAAGATACTTATCCGTTTCAAAACTTTTTATGAATTTTGGCATTGATTTGTTAGTGCATATTTTTACATATTTTACCGTTTAAAGCATATTTCAGTCATACACGCATATTTTTCAATTTTGTGAGCATATTTGACGATTTCACACTTTATAGATTTTTGTTTATTTTATTTTAGTATGCTTGGTCAAATATGTTAGTCAAAATTTTTACATTTATTTTTCCTCGTCTAAATCTCATTTATAATTTCTATGGATGTAGTGCATAGTATAAATATCTATACTACGCCATACATAAACACAGTTGATTTGAATAAAACCAATCACTCCACAATTATCCAACTTTTGACGATTCGATAAAAATATTGGACGTTAATTTCAATAAAAATTTGGGTTTTGCTATTTGTGACGGACGTTGCCCCAATTACATCAGTAGAGGTTGCAAGAAAATGTTCAATGTATAAAAGATTATTTAGATGTGACAGGCAACGATTTTTATTTGAAAATCTAAGTGAAAATACAGTTCCCAAACTTTTAATACTGATATAGGGATGTATTTTGAAGTTGAAGTTAAATTTTATTTCTTTTGGAGATTTCGAATCAATTTTAGGGCTTGCTTCCGATTTTGAAACTTCTCGCGAATTTTTGCAAACTGTTTTGCCGTTTTTTAACAATATTAAAATTTGTTATCACCTCGCTGTTAGTAAGTTTTTGCGAGTTTAAGCCGTTTTCACTGTTTTCATCTATAACTTGCATTCCTCACAGTTTTGGTAATTTTTTATCGATATTATGGCTTGTTTACAATTTTTCAACTTCTCGAAATTTTTTGCAAAGTTTTCGATAAAAGCGACTTTTTGCATGTTTTTCGTTTCTAAAAGTTTTGGCGATTTTTAAACTATATTAGAATTTGTTATCACCTCGCTGTTAGTAACTTTATGCGAATTTCCGTCATTTGCGCACATTTTTGGCTTTCCTTACAGTTTTAGCGAATCTTAATCAATATTATGGTTTTTTTAAATTTTGTAACTTTTCGCGAATTTAAATTTTTAATTTTTGCTTTATAAAAATATAACTATTTTTGTAATTAGCATTAAAATTGTGTAACTTTCTTTTATATTTTGTAATAAAAAGTTTTCTAAGCACCAATTTGATTTACATATTTTGCTATATTGTCAACACTGTTTTTAGTTTGTAGCCATCAAAAATGGAAATTAGTTTAATTTGACTGCAACGACAAATGTAGCACGGAAAACAACCTGCAACCTGATGCCTTGTTGCCGTCAAAATAATCATTCTCAAATAAACATGTATTCTATCCTTGACATTTTGTAGTCGGTAGCTTGCTGTGGTGAATGTATTTAAACTTAAAACTCGTTACAGCTGCGAAGACGATTTTGCCTATCTACTCGTAAATATTTATTTTTGCGCTATTACCATCTTCATTAAATAGTACGATTGTCACATCGTTCTAAAATATATTTAGAAACAGAAATAATGCCAGTATTACCAAATTATTTAATGTCAAAATCCACGATTAATTTGTATCCTAATACATGCAAATTAAACTCATTAAGCTAATACTATTTTTAAATAATCTGTAAAATTAGAAGAAACCCCATAAAACATAAATATTGTATTGAGATAAAATATAAGAAATACCGATCGATGTTAAAGCTCAAAATGAAATATCCCCAAATCCCTCCCCACGAAATTCCGTCCCCAAATGAGAGGTGAAATCCCCATTTTGGGGACAAATCCCCTAATCTGGCTACACTGCGTCTAACTATGCTGGCGTATTTCATATTTAAATACTTATTTATTTAATATCAACAAAGATTGATAGTTACATATGTAGTCATTTTGTAGTTTTACCCGGAAAGTGATCCAGGAGTTTAGCAAATAGGTTATTTTTATAGATTTTGATATGGGATTGCCGGGGAATCTGGTCACTGTCAGAATCAGCAGAAAAATCTACCAAAAAATCAATTTCGACTTATCTTCGTATTATAATTGTCGGCAGAAGTGTTTTGTCATTTGCATTTTTATTTAAATTTTGATTAAATTTCTCTCAAATATTCACTAGGTTTTACTATAAATTTATCGAATTACTTCCCTGTTAAAGTTAAAAATGCTTTTGAACAGCAGGTTTTATAATTTTAATAGGAGTTTCATCGAAAATTAGTTTCCATATCCACCTTTTTCGTTGGCATCAATTGAAGTTTCAACATATATTCATATACGATACATTAATTAAATCGACATGGTTTTATAAGTATTGACTGATATCAGAATCAAGAATCATTTCAAATAAGCGAAAATTCAGGATTTTCCAAAATGTCATTTGATTGATTTTTTCCCATTATATTCTGCAATTGTATAAGTATTTGACCTGGCAACTCTTATGTTCAATCAATTGAGCTTGAGTTAAACAGATACAAAAGTACGTGAAATCATTTCTCTAACATAAAAATTCCGCAGGGCTCTCTTGAGAAATGCTTAGCTTCTTTTGTTGCACTGCAACATGAAGCTGGAAATGCAAAAAAAAGTCCATTTTTATTAGTGCATTTAATTATGTTGTCTCTTTTCATTTCTTTTACTTTTTTCTTTTGGGGGGGGGGGGGTTATTAATGTTATTCTTGTGTTTTTTGTTTCGTGTGACGTCGTTTTTGGTTCGTTTTTGTGTATGTGTTTGTTGTGTGTTTAATGTCCGCAAACCTGTTGAAAGCGAAATTTATATGGACTTTTTTTATTTAGTTTTATTGCCGTTGTAGTTGTTGTATCTATAATTGCGGTTATTATATTGTTGTGTTTGTTGTACGGTTTTTGGTAACCTCAATTCTGAATTTTTTTTCTAAATTTTTTAACCTGTACAATAGCTTTCTTTCTTAACTTGATGGTTTTTTGAAATTTCGATTTTTTTTTCTGTTGTCATTGTTGTTTTATTTCAACAAAGTGCGTGAGCGTTTTTCTAAATATTTTTTTAATGTTATAAAATTGTTTAAAAGTTTTTTTCAATACCTCTGGCATTAACTGTTCTTACACGTTTGCTATAAATAAATGGAATTTAAAATGTCATATCTTAGTCTTTTAGGCCTCTTTTAGTTTCAAATTTGAGCTCAAAAACTAAAGGAGGAAATAAAAATTTACGTTCTCATTTCTTGGAATTGATAAGTATTAATACGTTGCGAAAGTATGTGCGTATGTATTTTTAAGCGTGTGATTTTAATTTTTTTTTTGTCATGTCTTACTTACACCTGCTTTTTATATAAGCCTAATTTTATATTGATGATAATCGATCATTACGATTCTATTGGTAAGGAATTGAGCGCAATATTGAACAGCAACACCACTGAGCAATGAGACACATTTATGCATGGATTTGTACACACACATACATATGTATATACTCGCATACAGTATGCTGTAAATGCACGTGTATACTCGCACATATGTATGTAAGTATGTAAATATTTGAATATGTTTACGTTAATTAAAATGCTTTTGTAAGCTCGCCTAATAAGAATATGCAAGCAACAACAATAATAATAATTTATATGCTAATTTTTTATGTTCATATTAAATTCTTCATAATTTTATTGGTTTTTTTTTGTATATGGGTTATTAAAGTTTTTGACCCAAATACCGGTCGACTTCTGCTGTGTTTGCTGAGTGTGCATGGACATACATGCATACATTTGTATGTATGTAAGTGTGTATGTAAATATATCTATATGTGTAGTATGGCGTTTGAGTTTATTTGAAAAGTCATCGCTTAAAGATCCGATATCATCATACATGCGTTATCATATGATATCATGTGGTGCTTTGTTCTATTACGTACTTATTTATTTAGAATGTTAGATTATTTTTTCTTTGTTTTTTTTGCTAGCAATCGTTCTCTTCTTTCCCCTCATCAGTTCTTAAATTTAAGAAAACCTTGTTTACATTTTTAAAGATCTTATCTAACACTTATTTGATTTCATATGTACATACTTTAGTGCTATTTTCATAGCATATTTCATTCGTCAGTGAAATTATTATATAATCAAACTTGGTATGTGCATCCATTTTATAATCACTTTCAGTAGTAAAATATTTTTGCCTGAACTTGTAAAAGGCAGTCCAATTAGACCTAAATAAGCTTATGAATAGAGTTGAGGAAACCAAATGACACAAAAGTTCTTACTGAAATGATATAAGTCTTGCAAAAATTAATGTTTATAAATTAAAATATTCGATATAAGAAATCACAGCTTTGGTTGACTTTAGTTTAAAACATCGTTGCGCTTTTTAAATACAAGTAGTTAAATTTTTCTTATTTCGAAAGGCACAAGTATAAAAATCTCTTATTTAGCTGAAGTGTTACATTGAAACTTACTATATTTCTAAGCAGTCATATACGAATATTTTTGTTTATTTAAAAAAAAAATCAAAGGTTTGTAATCTCAAAAAATTTTATTACCCATATACATACAGGCAAATCTCGGTATAACGAATCTCGCTTTAACGAAAATCCGATAAAACGAACGTACAGATTTTTTATATTAATATTATATAGCGAATAATATCCTAATTTTATACTTGATATAACGAATGAGGAAAAAAAATTGCAAAATAAAAAACAAAAACTTGCTAGAAACATATTTCTAACATTTAGTTCTTCTTTATATAGCGAATATTTTGATAAATATGTGCTCTGTATAACGAAAGGAAAAAAAATGTTAAACAAAATCTACATCAGCAGTGTAAATGCAAAAAAAAAGTGATACCTTTATTGTGTATTCGGTTGCTTATTTTAAAACAAATTGCCCTCATTCTTTTTATTATATTATATCATGTCTAAAATAATAATAAATAAAATAACACTTGAAAAAAACTTTTGATTTAACGAATTTTTCGGCATAACGAATGGGCCTGATATTATATCGTTCGTTATATCAACTAAATTCAAAAAATTTTTTCGGTTGAAGTCTACTGACGATTTCCAAAAGAAGGAACGAAATGCATATAGACAATTGCTAAACCATAAAAACAAGCAAATTTTCAAATTAAATAAATAAAGATTTTATGTCAAATAAATATACTTCGGTATTCCAAATAATTTAATATATGCATACATATATACATACATATACACCCAGAGAAAAAACAGCTTAAAATCAATAAAAACCATATGGAATTAATAAGAAACATTAACGAAGTGAAATTTCTTATTTTAATATGTAAAAATATTAATTTATAGTACTTATTTATTAATTTTATTTATTTTTAAGTATTTCAATATAACTTTTTCTATTATATTGAAAAATATTGAATTAATGTGAAGCGTACTTATTTTTAAGTTGCAGCTTTTCCCTGAGTGTAGAATTGCCTTAATAATATGTTATGCTTGTGTTACTAACTTTTAATAGGTCTTCTCGTTAAATAAATTTTAGCTTTTTGGCTAAAAAATAAATCAATATTTGTGTAATTTTTGATAATAACACCGCATACATATACATATAATTCATTCAAAAATCTTCAGGTCGATAAAAAAAATCGTCATATCGCTCATTTACTGCAATAGTGTCACAACTTAAGAACAAAACTAGTTTTGCAGAAAAAGCATTTAAAGTTTTCCATTTGCATACAACTCAATGAAGAATTGAAAAAATATTCTTTTCTTACGAGGTGGTAGTAAAAGCTATTTACATGAAATTTTTAAACAAGATAAAATACAAAATGCCGAATTATTTTGCATTATTAACTCAAAAAACAAATTTTTGAGTTATGACACTATGGAAGTAAATGAGCGATATGTACTTGATTTTATTGAAGTCAAATTCAGATCAAATTTATTTCGTTTCCAGTGAAATAACAAAAAATATTTACTGCATAGAATATGTGCAGGATTATTATGAATCAAATCAAGTCTTATTTTTAGCTAAGAAATCTTTTTGGTATATTCAACATGTCGAAAAACTTCCAAGATATGATAAATCTTCAGATATGGAGCAGTGACTGTAATAAAATTGTTTTTCTTATTTTTTTCATTATTTTACTCTCACTCTCTTTGCAAGCTTAATATATATAAAAGACTTAGGAACCGAACGCTGTCAGTATTTTAATAATTATTAAAGACTTAAGACACATACTTGTAATAGTCTGCAATCCAGAGTGGCAATTCTATTACCAAAAGTTTTTGTCTTAAGTCTTTTGTTTAAAAGTGATGCACACGCTCACTGGGTATGCAAACGGGGGAAATTCCTTAAGTCTCGTGATTTTGGGATAGTATTATGTCGAATCTCGGGATTCCGGAATCTTGGGAAACAACTAGTAAGTAATTATATGCAGCTCACAAGTGCCTACTTCCTTGGGGTATTAAGTGTTTCCTCTTGCTGCGACTCAGGCTTAATTTTTTTTTCACTATGGAAACAGTAAAAACAACGTTTATTTTAAGGTTAGTTTTCAGCTCACGTAGGTCCAAATAACAGGTCTGTTGGGGTAGTAAAGGTATAGTGCAAGTACATATGGTGAAGTGACAGATAGATATGGAGACGAGAAGCTTAATTTATTTTTGTAATTTTTACAACTGGTCTATTGTGCGTTTTTTTGATTTTTATAGCATCGTTGCGACGCCTCTGGTGCTAAGTAGGCATATATTACTTTAAGTTATGTAGCCATTTTATTAGTTGTTTTACTTCGCCGACGATTAGTTGCTAGAAATGTTCACGAAGGAGTATGCTTTAAATTAGCATAGACACTAACGCATATCAGAAAAATCTATGATGTTAATATGGCTGGATCTGCCCAGGATTTGAACTCTCGCTCTCGAGCACCGTCATCTCTAACAAGACCTAACCTCTAGGGGCCTCTAACCTCTACTTTTAAACTTAATAATTTAGTACGTAATTAGCTAATATTTATTTAAAATTAAATTGTATTTAAATACAATTTCATTCTTTCAGTGGTTAGTTAATTAAAGTTCTTATTAAATTACGTTGAAAGTACGGTAGCACTGCAAAATTTCCCAGCATTATGGAAGGCTTTTAAAACAACAGCTGTTTAACACAAATAAGAAAGATAGGTTATCAAAATGCAGAAAATTAAAAATGCATAAAAATACATTTTATGAAACCAAAGGAACATCAGAATGCATTTTTCTATTTATTTATTCCATGATATAAAACTACGAAGTGTATATATTATATATTTATGAAAATTAAATGAAATTCTTTCTAATACGACCATATGATGTTTTCAATACGAGCACATGATGTTCATGTGTATGTTTTCAATAAACACATACACGCATAAAAACATATGGTGCGCTCATGAAACCTGAATAGTATTTAATTACACAAGGTTGAGCATTTAATTTCACACACAATTTCGTATTTAATTAGAATTTAAAAATAATTACAATTTTATTACCAACTCAAAAAATGGGCATAAGGCGTAAATTTTTGCTGATTTATTAGCATTAAACAGTGACCTTACGTGCCTTCACCAGGAAATAAATGAGATGTTTCAACAAAAACCACGAATTTGGAGGCCAATTGGAAATCCATTCCTTGAAATGAACTTATCGCCAAATTTTGATTTGAATAAGTTGATGATTGTGATCCTGCTGAAACCACATTTAGCCCGGATTAATGTCAACCATATTTTAAAACAAACCATCATTAATCATGATGCAGTAACGATCTATATTGACCGCAACTCAAGCTAAGGCTTAATCTTTTAAGAAGTAAGACCAAATGAGGCCACCAGCGCACAAACCGTACCAAACGGCAGAATCTTCTGCATATAATGTAACTGAAGTGAAATTCCAACTGTAATATTAAAAATTAAAGAAATTCTGTGATATTTTAATTTAGTTTGTTTATATTTGCATTTGTGATACTTTTGTAATTTTAAAGGAAGAAAAATGAAAACTAAGTACTTACAATCTAGAGTGACACCAAGCTGATTGTTTTAATGTTTGCTTTAAGTGACAAGCAGACGTGGAAAACTTCGTATTGACAAGTACCATTCCACTCGTTCAAATCAATTTACGAAAGCTTAAATTACCTGCTGGAACCCAAAGAGTAGTACTAGACTTTTGCTAATGCTGTTGAATGGCAAAATGACTTCTGGCGCATTGGAGCCATTCATGGTAGAATCAATTTAACTAGCTACTCATGGTCTTGCACTAATTAACTAGAATTAAGTAAATGGTGCCAAAAATTCTACCCGGCAATAAACAAAAATTTCCTTTTTCTATTATGCATTTGTTCTTACATTTCTTTGCCCCATCTGCTTTTCTTATGGCTACTATTTTAGCATCAAACTCATTTATGTTTTCAGGTAGATTGAATGGGTCCTATGATGCCATCTGTGAATACTTCAGACCCAATGCAGCAGATCATTGCGCATACATTAATTATTATTATTATTATTATTATCTAGATTATGTTCAAACATTCAAAATATTTCATAGGAAAAATAAATGAAAAATGAGTTTCATTTACGAAAATATTCGTTGCTTTTACGGTACGAAATGCTTCATATATAGTAAAATTAATAATCATTGTTTATTTTGCAAAATACTTTTTGTCTGTAAATAACAAAATATTTTATTTTTAAAAATTTTTTTTTTTCGTAAATATACTAAAAACAATGTTTGTATTACAAACAAGAAAAGTTTGACAAACAAGAAAAGTTTGACAAACAAGAAAAGTTTGACAAACAAGAAAAGTTTGACAATACAATACAAAATAAATTCGTGAATCTTGAAAAAGAAATTTTGTGTTACATACGAAACTTTGTGTAAAATTTAAATCTTTAAAATATAAAAGTCTGCAAAAATATTATATTTTATTTGAAAAATAATTTTGTTGAATCGATTGTTGCAATATTTATGAAAAGAAAATGATAATTTAAGGTTCATTTATTCGGAAAAATTTACAAAATTTTTCGTTTATGACACAAAAATCAAATTACGAAAAAGTTTTGCGTATTTTTAAGCATGAAATATTTTGAGTATACAAAAATCAATGTAATTGTGAAATCAACTTTAAGAAAATATTTAATGAAAAATTTTAAATAAAATACATTTCAAACTTATTTAAACTTTTATGAACATGAGAATATAGTTCTAGATGAATTCATATTAGCTGGTCTCAACTGCTCAGGTGACTTTTATCGCATTAATTATTCAAAGCGAATTGGCCCGAGTCTACCTTATACGAATGTGCCTCGGTCTGGTTTTATAGTCGTCTACTCAAGGCAATTTCATATCAGGTATACTCAGCTCAATTCGCTTTGAGAAATTTATACTTTAAATGTCAAAGAAAATGTACTGAAAAATGTGTGTTGACATCCAACGTATATTCAAATTACAAGGGACGAAAATAGTCACCTGATCCCTTGCAACCACCTACTGTTTTGCCTACCTTCAACTTTCTCTTGGATGAAAAAATTACAATGTAATGGCTGTCAAAGTCCGTTTCTATGCAATTGTATTTTCGTTAATCGAAAGCTATTTTTATATTTTATTTCGTATAAGATTTTTATAACAAACACACAATAAAGGCCATTTTCACAACGAATAAAAGCATACTTTAAAGTTTTAAAACTAGTATTTCAATACATAATACTGATTTTAAATTCTTAAAGTTTACTTTTGAATCGTTGTGAAAATGGTCCTTAAAATAGTTTAAAAAAAAATACTTGAACAGCTTTCTGACACATTAAAAAAATTTTAAGTTTTTTCCTGGAATTTCAAGGTTTTCCAAGCATTGAGAACTAACAGAGCATTATTAAAAAAAATTTGCGTTTTCTTTTTAAATTTGTTGTGTTCTTGTAAATCATTTTTAAAACTGAAACGTTTCCCATAATATTAATATATAACATTGCCATTTTTATAACGAAGCAGTTTTAAAACAAAAATGTGAGGTTTTATGTTAAAAATGATATATTTAAAATAACACAAAATGAGATTGTATCTTATTAATTTTTAATCTTTTTTGAGCAGCCATAACCTAGAATTTTCCAGAAATTTGATAAAAGAGTTATTTAAACTAAAACTTATTTAAACTTTACAAGAATAAACATAAGACCGCACTCTCGCTGAGTGATTTAATGTAGTGATGTAAGAAAATATTATTTGCATTAAATTCAATGTCAAATATCGCACTAAGCGGCAACTGAACGAGGTGACGCTACACATCACTATAGACTTGAGTTGAACTCATTCATTCGGTCGTTATTGACACAAAACTATGATCAAACCAAATTTGATATACTCTAAACTAGAAACACTTTATTCTGGATATTTTTATAAATATATTATTACTTTATATTCCAGTTTGCTCAACAATATTTTTCTAATCGATGGATTGTCTTCTTTTCCATTGCAGGTAAAAATGCATCTACGACACATAAAATCTACAAAAATATTTAAAATAACAACAGCAAACACAAACATAAACTTAAGACAAATCTACAATCGGAATAGCTAAAAAGCAAACACACTTAAACAACCAAAAAAAAAGTGAAATTCCCCAACTATTTATTCCATTATAATTAATTTTCCTTTTATATATGCAAAATATTTTCAACTAACAATATCACTGAAATAAAAGCAACAAGAACACAATCAAAAACTTAATCTTAAAACTTCGTACAGACCATGAAGTTTTGCAGTATGAACGGACCAACAGAATCTGAAGTTGAAAGCCTATTAATGAGTCCATGCTGGGGCCCCCCACAAAATGGCAGCCAAGATCAATATTTGCTAGATGGCCATAAATTATTGCTAGAACATGATCTTGAATCGCTGCCGAGTGATACGGAACAGAAGAACTCTCTCGATGTTTTGGATAATTTGCTAATGAACTCTTCCTCACTAAATGCACTGTCGGACTTGAAACCTTTACCACCCTTTACAGGCTACACCGGACATTTGTCGATAAATGGCATATCGGGACATCACTACCATGCCATTGCACAGAGGCTACCCGACGAAAGCAATAACAACTACATACAGTCTGCTTATCATACGGGCGCGACGAACTCGAATCCTACGTCGACGGGTATACTGGGAGGTGCCACCATACAGTTGGCGGCCTCTTCAACGGGTACATCACCGAATGGTGGTGGGGGAGGTGGTATGAGTTTATCCAGTAGTCATAATTCATCAGCCGACCACAATATCGTTTCCTCTTCCACCTGCCTACCTGAAAGTGTTTTAAGTTCGGATGCCGATGCCTGCCTAAACGATGTTAAACTCTTTGCCGATAGTCAATTAGATAGTAAGCTTTATTCTTTGGCCGATAGCTGTGTTATGTCCAATCCTTCCAACAACAGTACAAGCTCTGCAGTGTTAAATGGGGGCCAGAATCCCGACTCCGGTGGCGTGAGAATTTACGCAGATGCTAAGGATCTAACGGAGTATGTGGACATGAATTCCATAGATGACATAGCGGCAATAATTGGCAGTGCAATAGCCGATACTACGGTACCTAATCAGCTGGACAAGGATGATGGCAATGACACAAGAGACTCTTGGATAGATTTGGATGCTTGGATAGAAGGTAATTGTATACAACAGGAGGGTAAATTGGTGGTGTCACAGCAGGATTCCTTGAGTGAGTTCATATTACCGCAATCGCCTGTCCATCCCAGTAGTTCCACCTTGCAAAGTCTGCTGACTCACGGCTATATGCCTCTGTTGCAAAACCGTCTTCAAAATGGTCCACCCACGGGCAATATCAAGAGCGAAACGCCCAGTTCTACCTCATTTTGTAATGAACTTACGACGGCGACCTCAACATCAGCCAGCCCCCCTGGTTCGGTTGTATCAACGACAGATAATCTCATGATAAATCCCCGTTATCTTACCAATCCCGCACAATATCAGCTTTCCATGAAGTCCGATGGCATCTGCAGTCCGGATATGATGGGCAATTATCCACACACGACGACCATCACACCCACCGGCACACCAAAAACGAAAAGATCTAGATCACAGAAAAAATCATCAGCCTCCATCTCCGCCTCCGCTTCATCCTCACTTGGCAATGGCCAACACAACAGCTCGCAACCGCCACAAATGAACTCGATATCATCACCTTCCTCGGTTAACTTCAGCACCAATGATCTGACGGGTCTCTTGGGCAAAGAGAAGCCCGTACACCGTTGCAGTATCTGTAATCGCGGCTTCCTCAACAAAAGCAACATTAAGGTACACTTACGAACGCACACCGGAGAGAAACCATTTCGTTGTGAAGTGTGCGCTAAAGCCTTTCGACAAAAGGCTCATTTGCTCAAACATCAACAGATACATAAGAGAATTGGGCGTGACTGACATCAAAATCAAGCCTCGCCAAGAACTCCTTCTAGCTACCATTCAATACTAATGGACAATGAAGAGTTTCGTTTCAAACCGATCATACTACAAAAGCCCAAAGTGTTTCTACTTCCCTAAATTGTTCGAGTGTTGCGTTTGTAGTATGATTTGCGTTGCATGAAAGAAAAACTTGTTGTTGTTGTTGTTGTTGAAGATTTTTGCAAATAATGGTTAAAGTAAAAATATAATTTTTACTTCAATACTAAATATTTCCAAAATGTTTTCCAACTGCGTGTGATTTGGTTTTATTCCTCAGTGATCTTGTTCGCTCTAAGGCGGCTCAAAGTACACCAACATATTGAACGGATGCAGCACTTAACAAACTGGAAAGTTTCTAATTTTCTCCGTAGTTGAAGGGAATATAAAACTTTCTTATTTTGTTTTTATTTTATTTCTATTCAAATTATCTCACCCCTCTTTTTGGAGTGGGGTGAGGTAGACAAAGTGCTTTGTACGATCAATTGGGAAATTTGGTTTCATCTTTGATTGCTACAGTTTTTGGTTATAAAGCCTGAATAAAACCACTTTACATGCCACATAAAAATGATACAAAGAAAACAAATATCAATTGTTATTCGTTGTTGTTGATTGCTTTTGATCTCTTAGTTATACTCTTTTATGGAAACAAAGTAGAAAATTTATCAAAAAAAAAAAAAGAAGGAAAACAAGCAACTTTAAAGCCATTTCCTTAAATCAAGCAAGAAATATTAAATTAAGATGAAATATTTTTTGGGATATTCTTTTAGTCTGCTAAACGACTCTTATATCTCTTAAACTCTGAAATATAAGGTATATGTAGTTAAAGAGGTAAACGAGCATTTGGCAAAATAAACGGATACTCGTCTTAAAGCAATTCGGTTCAAATTTGTATTTTGTAAGGAACATTTCTTGATATATTATGGTTTTTGAATAGAATCAATCAGTGGCAAAAATGACTGAGGAAAATCCGAAACTTGTTTTGCTCTTTTGCTGCTTTAAGTCGAATTCAGGAAGAGAGAGAGAGAGAGAGAGAGAGAGAGAAGGGGAGAAATTGTGATATTTCAACTAGAAATGCAGTAATAAAAACAATTGTCTTGATTTATCTTCATGCCGCAGTTTTTTGAACTGTTTTCGATTTAAGAAATCAGCTCTTTTTTAAGTTATCAGTTTTTCCAGTAAGTACAGAGAATAGGGCAGATGAGGGAGCCCAAAATACAGTCGCCATGACTTTATTGTCTCTCATCGGCACCTCGTGGTGAGACTGATGTTTTGCCTCTGGTGTATTGTGGTTGATCCACTTTCCGTCTACGGCTATAAAACGGCGCAAAAGCTCATCCATATTATGATTGAACAACACCAAACACTCCCGCAAAGTTATCACACGATTGGGTTTGTGGTCAATAGGGATAAAACGCCGCAAAAAGTTTTCTCATACCCAAGTGATCATTCAAAATCGAAACTGCTGAGCCTTGTCTAACGCTTGTAGCCTCCACAATCTCTCTCCTTTTCAATTCACCATCAGCCAACACTTTCAATTGTTTCGGGTAAAGGGATATTAACTGGACATCCAAAACGTTCGGCTTCTTCGGTGCTTGTACTGTTTTTGATTGAAATTGGTAGAGAAGAGTTTCCCATAGTATTTTTTAAATTTGGCCTTGGCTAATTTATGAGCATGCAAAATTCACATTTTTTCCATTTTATTCTCAAACAACGCGCTAGTCTGATATTAATGGCCATCAAGCACAAATTTTCAGGTTTCATTAATCTTGGCTTAATGTAAGATGAGTAGCTAATTGGGCTTCTGTATCCGATCTTGGACCTGGGAAAGCCAGTACGTCTGTCTACAGGAAGACATGGTCGATCGTCAGAGCCTCGTCAGCTAACAACAGGTAGACAATTGACAGTGGAGTTACATGGTCGATCGTCAGAGCCTCGTCAGCTAACAACAGGTTACGCCTCGTATAGTAGAACTTGACAGTTGTGTAGGAAAGGCTGTAGGGGCGCATCACTACACCTTTAGCACCCTATGCTCCTTATAAGGAGCCAAAGGAACGAATATATATAGTATATATACATATATATTCACAAACTAAGTGACGAAGGTGGCTCGAATCTTGGCAAAAGTAACCTGTCAGTTGTTTGTTGAGAGCAGCAGTATTGTTATTTTAGTTAAGAGGGTGGAAAGACTGAAGTTTGTATTGTATTGCGCGGAAGCCATATTAAATGTGATCATTTTTGAGAAACAAAAAAAAGACAAATATAAATATTCTGATAAAAACTAGTAGAAAGAAACAACATAATATTTTGGAAGGGCGCCATACCTTCATCAACAGCGTTCTTCTGTTTGGTCCACTGTGCGTCAGTTAATGCAAACTTCAACCTTATATGTGTACATTCTTTTTAGTGCTAATAAAATATTTGAATTATTTTAGTATGTTTCTTAGACTTAACGGAATGCAGGAACGAGTCAATTCTTGATATGTGCCCTTGTTGCCCTCGAAAGCAGCGGATCAACACTCTTGGCAGACTTATAGTATGTTTCCACTATACGTGCTTCGCTCTCTATTCATGCTTCACACCCCAGTCATGAGCGAAGCAACTTGCTTCGCCATACAAAAATTATTAGAGCGAATCAAATAGATTCAATATGAATCTACTTGCGAAGACGTGCTTCGCAAGTAGGGGTCTTCTCTAACTTTTATAGCAGCCTATCGCCAGTTTATCCGAACTAGCTATCAAAACAAAATAGGTATATGTGTGGGTGAACAAACAAGACCAAACCAAACGCACGTGCGTATTAAACGTATGTATGTGTGAATTACAATTTGTTTTATAACAGTATTGCCATTCTTATTTATTCTTTACTAATTGTGAACTTGCCTGAAGGTACGGTCACACTAGACAAACATTTGCCCCAAAAAGCGTAATCACTAAGTATTAATGAAAACTCTTTTGATACAGACACTTGTTTATTAAGTTAAACAGTTTTACACATAATGCAAATTCTATTAAAGATTCACGTTGATGCTGGTCAAGGACATAAATCAAATCCCTCGAAAGAAGGTAAGAGTACCTGATAGGGCACCTACTGTTGCTCATTGTCCATAGTAAAGTTCTTAGGAAATTAGCAAAAATTAAAACAGATATTTTAAGAAGAATCTTAAATAATAATGAACTGTCAAAATTATTTTACGGATTATTATCGGATATATTGAATTATTTATACTCTCAATTACAATGCACTACTAAAGAGGGAATAAAATCTTCGATTTTTACCTTCAATAATTCAAGGAAATTTTTACCAAAAGTACTTTTTTTTCGGTCATTAACGATGAATTTATTGGGCCAGTAGATCAAAATCTGTAAAGCTTTCCGGCGAGTACAAATTCATGATATCAATTCAACTTTTACAACTGAATAAATTCAAACAAATAATAATTTAATTGGATACATAAAATATTTAAATATACATATTTTTTATGTAATACAGCCTAATTCTAAATATTGCCCGGAATATAGTTTCCAAGGAATTTTTTTTTTTCGAAAATAAAATGCTTGTATTGTAAACGGATGCGAGTGGAATAAAAAGTGGCAGAGATTTGAGAATTTTCCAAGTCAGCCATTTTGTTTCCAGTTTATACATTTTTTACCTGAAAGACTCCAAATGATTTTGTACAATAGGGGAACAAGTAATAGGAATTTAACAAAATATCTTTAAAAGGTGTTCTTTAGCAAAAAAAAAATTAACAATAATTTCAAACGTATCAAAGAGAGCACAAGCAATGTAAGAACAACGAAGCGTCCAATTGTCTTTTTGCAACTGTTGTTCCGTTTTGATGCAACTCTGTGAGTCTTCACTGAAAAGGTAAAAGTGTGCACACTCACTTTATAAAAGTTTTTTCAAATACACTGTAAAAAATTATATCTCACACAAAAAACACTCTCAAGTATAACTAAATAAAATTTTGTAAATTAAAGCAAGTGAAATTAAAACAAAAAACTTAAATGCGTAGAAAAGTACCTCAAATATAATTAGAATACACATACACATAACAAAAGCAAATGTTTGTCAAATAAACTATAAATAAATAAAAATAAGCTTAAAGTAATTTAAATAAAATTTATACCTACAGGCACATATTAAAAACATTGTACAAATATAACGAAAAAAGGTTTTGGCAACATTTTTTTTTTATTTAAAACATATTTTACTATTTAGTTTTTGTATGAAACATGATAAATTTTTGAATAAATAAATATATAATAATTGTTATTAATTTTTACTGTTTTAATTTATTATAAATAAATATATTTTCTGCTTGTTTGAATAAACAAATAAAAATGCAATGGAAATTCCTTAAAAAATTAATAATTTTAATAACTCTAAAAGTTGTTGCTTGTAAATTTTTTCATTAATTATTTATATATAAATACTTTTTTTTAATAATTAAAACTCTTTTATAAATACTTTTAATTAATCATTATGTATTTATTTGTTAATTTTAAGTTATTTTTTATATAAAAATTTTACAAAAAAAACTTTTTAGCTTTGAAATTAAAATTTACCGCCTGTTTACACAACCCAGGCGATCGATTTGAGTAGAAGATTTTGTATAAAAATAACTCTTTTAGTTTTTGAGTCGTTTTCATAAAAATTTTGTAGATCAGTCGACTGCCTGGTATATGTAAACAAGGGATATTTATGGAAAATGTTTTTTATTTAAATGTGTAAAATCTTAATTGTAATTTAATTACCGTGCAATTATTTATGTAAACCTATTTAAATTTTTCAATTAGCTTTTCTATCGTTCAAAAGTTCTTGTAAATATTTCTTATTATTAAAAGACTATATTTAAGTTAAATTGTTCTTATATTTTTACAAAAACTTAAAAAAAAATTAATAAAAATTGTTTATAACTTTATTCTTGAAAAAAATTAAAAATTTCAATGAATTTTCAATAAAAAAAATAAACAAAAAAATATATGGCAAACCGTTGACCTTGCAGGCCATTCCTGACACTTGGCTCGCGTTGTTAAACTTGAAAAACAGTTTTTAAATTTGTGGCGTCCACTACACTCTTTAGTTCTATAAAAATCAATGAGATATTCCCTGATTTCACGAACACTTTTGCAATTATTAGAAGAAGAAAAAAAACAATTTTTTCAAAACAAATCACCCGATTGTAGTATAATTGGCAGCAATCGATGTGCCTTTTTGATTGAAGGAGATAACTAAATTTTGAACTTAATCGGCTTAGTGAAGGCAAATCCCAATACAATAAAAATAATGGCAGCAATTTGTTTTCATATAAGCTATATGATATACATACTAATGCTGAGTACACATCTGACATATCGTTGTGATTATGATTTCATTTTGTGGAGTCATTTTCAAAATGAGTGCAACGCCGTTCGCATTATGTTTTTTATATGGAAAGCAATGACACACAACGAAAAATATCGAAAATGATAAACGTTGCCACTAGTACACACTATTGCGATGTCACAAAATGGCATAATCTGTACTCGGTATTCGTTATATAAGGTGGTTAATGGAAAAAATTTTGACAAAATTCGTTATACCGAGATTTGCCTGCACTTCAAAATTTGTTAAAAAAATTATTTGTGCGAATTTTCGAAAACTACCGAACCGAATCTATTCACTATCTTACGACTTATAAGTGAGCTTAACATCTTTCCAATACGGCTAATTTGTTTACACACACACACGCACACACACGCATACATACATCCATGTGGACATCATTGCAAAAATAATCAGACCTCAAAATGAAGAAATATAATGAAAACTCGAGTTTCAAAAATCGAGGTAAAATCAGTACTTCAATGTGGTAAATGGAACGTGGCCGGCCTCCTAGTATTAGGGACCAGTGCTAGTTCTAACACTTCCTATGGAGCGGACCAGTCCCTTGTACATGGGGATGACCTAAGAAGGGGTTAATTAATACTTTTTATACACCTTGTGACTTATCACTGAACTATCGTGTAGGTACCTAATCGGTGTAGAATAGTATTAATTATAATTATATACAAATGTCATTCCGACATTTAACTGTAAGTTAACTGTAATAACACTGTCGAACACACACAAAAATAGCAATGTTCTGTCAACTGACTCTTGTAGAGAGGGCAATAAAAAAGATATCGGCATTTCAAAAGTTTACATCTGAAACTCATTTTACAGCATATTTAAGGTTGTACCCTTGTGTAGTAAAAAATCTTGTGTGATATATATAAGTTTTTGGTGCATAGTGTATTAAGACCATTTATTCAAAACATTAAAAGTAAACATTTTTAGGCATACATTAACGGCTGTACGAATTATCGCTCAAGTTACTATCGCCCGAAACAGCTCAGTGAAGGAACGCTCAAAATTGTTGGGTAATTATTCGTTGTGAAGAAATACCCAAAAAACAGTGCCCGATCGCCCAAAAAAAATCAAGAAAAACCCAGCAACATTTTTGTTTTTCGGGCGATAGTAACTTGGGCGATAATTCGTACAGAATACATTAACCCTCTAAGTCTTCTGGAACTGGATATTTTTTCTTTAGAAAAAAAGCAAAAAAAAATCACCTTAGACTCTTTTGGGCCACTGTTATACCATGGAGACTATGCTTAGGCAAAGTGCCCACCGTCGAACCAGCTAGAGCTCAATATAAGGCTACAAGCCCGTTGTAGTTCAACTTTGGCAACGTCAGTCAAAAAGCTCCCTTATCTCAAAAGTGCCCATGGTGCTCATTCTTTACCGTGCTAGTCCAGGATATTGACAAAAAATGTTTTACGTTTTCCTCATCAGTCAAAGTCATTGCATTCGACCCCCCCTGAGCATACATGCCTATAAAACAGTGTCCGGTCAACAAGTACCCTAGAACCGATATTTGTTTCCTATTTCTTTAAATCAAAGAAACCATATTTTTCTTATCTAGATGAGTCCATAGCCGCCTGGAGATCATGCAGTCGTATCTTGTGGCCTATCTTCTATTTGTTTTTTCCTCAGTCTTACACTGCACCTAAGTCTAAGCTTGTACAAGAGCACATGCAAGCCTACATATTCCAGTTTTTGAAAGTAGCGTTCGAATTTCCTTCTATAAGAACGAAGTTACCCGGTCTACTAAAAATTCTATAAACATTTCATATTCAGGTGACGTATAATCCATTACATTATGTGATTTTGAAAATAAAATCTTCATTGGATCAATGAATTTCATAATTAATAACGAGCTAACGTAAGAATTCATTGTATTGATCAATAACAATTTGTTGAGTTTTATATATATATATGTATTATGAAATTTCATGCATGTAACGAACAATTTCAATAAGCTAATGAAATATTACATTCATACGCTGAGTAATTATTAATAATGCTACAATGAATAAGTGAAACTTATTTGCTGGTGGTTAAGCGATGTCTATATGCATTTCATTGTTGCTTTAACAAATCGTCAGTAGACTTCAACCACACATTTTGAACAGTCACAAACCTCTTATCTTATGCACAGACTTTCATAAACTATTTGAGAATTCACAAATATTAATATTTTTGAAAATCACAAAAGAAAAATAAGCATAGTAGGCTTAGTAACTCATACAAAACCCAGCAAATAATTTTTATTCGATATGAATCTATTTTATTTTTCTACACCTTATAATTAGGACAATATTTCGAATAATAAATCTCTTGAATCTCTGCAATGAATGGTTTTTCTCTTAGTGTACAATTGGACAAACTTTCAATGTCAGACATTAATTTAAATAGGGATATTAGAGGCGCGCATATAGCTATCTTTTCTGATAGTCAGGCAGCTTTTAAGTTCCTCCTTTCATAGGAATTCCATTGCAGACTGGTTTAAGAGTACTTTGACAAAAGCTATCCATATGGAACAAAGCTTCCATTTACTGGATACCTGGCCACAGCGGTCATCCGGGGAAGCAGATGAACTGTTCCGTTCCGTTCTGTTCCGTTTATGGGCCCAGATCTGTTTTGTGGCGTAAGTCGGGCGACTGTAGCATTCCTGATCAAAGGAGATGACACTTCGACCGCTAAAGATATGTGGCTGACTTCTTCTGGTCTAAGGCAGGCCAAAGCATTGATGGAACCATTTTCATATAATGGCATCCTGAACCTCAACAGGAATAATTTACGCCTTGTTAATGGTTTCCTCTCTGGTCACTTTGGACTTAACTATCATCTGTGGAAAGTAACCAAGTTCGTTCATCCTTGTGTAGTTTATGCTTAGAAGATGTCGAGACAACGGCACACATTCTCTGCGAATGCATCGTCTTATGTAACAGTAGAAGACGTGTTTTTCATTCTGCGTTTCTATGTTCAGATGATATTAGGTGGGCTTCTCCAATATCTGTGCTGACTTTCATAAAGAGAATCCTACAGAGGTTATTTAACTTAATTTACAGATTTATGGCACAAAAGATCCATCAGGTGTCGCAGTGCGGTCTTTGGACTGAGATGAGGTTGGTTATGAAAAATTTAACTGGTTCGCAATCCAAGAGCTCTTTTCATAAATTTTCAAGTTAAAACATTTGTCTAGACTCAATCAATTATCATTAGTTCTCAAAAAAGTATATACAAATGTATTATATAAAATATGCTTTAATTAAAAATGCTTACATCATTGAAAAGCTTTGAAAACTTATTCCTGGCTCGTTATGGATGACGACTGAACTTTAGTTGCTTTGCCAGTTGCCGAAATGATACTACTTATGGCAACTGACAACTAACAGCTGTTAACTTCAGTTGCCAAATTGCAATATAATTGGCAACTACAAATTTTTATAGCATGTTCACACGGATAGAAATTATCGAGGTTCTATCTCTCTCATTCACGGTTCGCGATCGAATCTTGATTGAATCAACATGGTTCGCCATACAAATTCTTGAGAGCGAACCATCTTGGTTCAGTTTGAACCTTGCTGCGAACCATGAAGAAATTGCTATCATCTCTATTTTTTATAACAAATTACCGCTAATTTATGCGAACTTAATTTGTTTATGTATTGTAAAAAAACAAATAACACAGAATATAAATCTCGTGCCAACTATTCACGTGGGTATGCAATTTCTTTTTAGGACCTATTTCAGGTTTTTATTTGAAAGAGGCTGTCATTTAACCAGTTGTCATAAGTCCACCTGTAACTTCTGTTAAGTAGTAGACAAGTAAAAACCATACCATTATTAAAAATAGAAGAATATATGATTCAGCAATGCATTGAAATTATTAAAATTCACAAAAAAAATGGTCGCGATCGTAGTTCGCAAAACTAAAGAGTTTTTGAGTCGCCGTGAAGCACCTTCTCGGCCAGCAATTTGTCGAAAAATATAAACTGTTCAGATTCGTGCACCTTGCTTAAGCACAGCTGTGAATATTGTTGTTATTGTTGTTGTTGTTGTAAGTCCATTTCCCGTTTGTCTTTAAAATTGGGTATTCTACAAGCGATTTTGTGTGCTCGAAGTTGTAAGATATTGATTTGGACAAAATTTTTTTTTCAGCACAAGTAACGGTACCTGACTGTGTTATGGTGTAATTAGTCGATTCGTATCGTGTTACTTTTGAATTTTCGTTTAAATCTGAATGTTAGTTGGTAAATATGTGAAGCTGCCAGCGAACGTGTCAGCTGTTATTGTATTTCTTTTTGTTTTATACATGTGTGTGTACTCATATGTATGTGAGAGAGAAGTTAACGTTTGCTCCGTAAAAATCTATTTTCTGTAGATTTCTACCTCACATACGTTACGATACATCTTAATATATATAAAAATCAAAAACACGTTTATTTGTTAGGGGTGAACTCTTCAATGCCCCAAAAGATTTTCGCCTTCCACCCCACAAAATGTTTGTAAAAGACCGGTAAATGCTACGCCCCTTTCAGAAATAGTGATTTTAATAATAAATATAAGTTAATCTATAATATAAAAATAAATCGCTGAATGTGTTGCTAAGCGCAAATCTTGAGAACAGCTGGAACGATTTCGCCAATTCTTTTTTTATAATATTTCTTGAAGTACGAGGAGGGTTCTTACAGAGAGAAAATTTTAAAACTAGGACCAGGACCGCGATAGGGGGAAATTTCTGCCCCTCTGAAACGTCCAAACCGAGTTTAATGAAATTTAGAACATAGATAGATCTCCGTCCAAAAAGTCACATAAGCCATGTACATTTTTAAAATTAGGACCAGGAGGGCGATAGGGGGAAATTTCTGTCCCTCCAAAAAGTTCAAACCGATTTTAATGAAGTTTAGAACATAGATAGATTTCCATCTAAAAATTCGCATGGTCTATGTACATTTTTCGAACAAGTACCAGTAGGGCGAAGGGGGCGGGATTGCAGTCCCTCCGAAACATTCGAACCGATTTTAATGAAATTTAGAACATAGATAGATCTGCGTCAAGAGGGCGATAGAGGGAAATTTCTCCCCCTCCGAAACGTTAAAAATCAATCAAATTAATGAAAATTAATTAAATATTTGTGTAATGTCTTTCCTTCAAATTTATTTTAGTTGTTGGCGTAGCAACGCGCGCAGGGTGCAGCTAATTCTACCATTATTCGTGTAAAAGGTGACCACGAGATCGAAATCGGAAATCGAGATCTTGTTTATTTTATTTATTTACTTATTCATAATTATATAATTATGACAATATGTCGAGTAATAAAATTCTTCAATGAT
This sequence comes from Nowickia ferox, assembly GCA_936439885.1. NCBI lineage: Eukaryota > Metazoa > Arthropoda > Insecta > Diptera > Tachinidae > Nowickia > Nowickia ferox. The sequence goes on from OW387023.1 coordinate 32,074,033, forward strand.
TTATTTATTCAACATAAAATGGTGTTTAAAGTGTTATTATTAAGGTATTCATTTAATCGGGCTTTTGCTTTAAGAGGTTAATAGCTCGATTAATTAATCGAGATTTCGGCTTAATCGGTTGATTTCGGTATTAACCGGTTAACCGATTAATAAAGTTCTTTCATAAATAAGGTAATTTCAACACATAAAAGTGCATAAATTATTTATTAATTTTTAAATATCAGCAAGTTTTTGAGGTCATTATATTAGTTACTTTCAGAAAAATAATTTGGTTTAAATGTTTAGGGTTTAAGGGATTCTCTTCTCTCTTTTGATAAAACTTGGCTTGGAATAAAACACTGTTCCTAGAAGGAAATATTTCAGAGTGTAAGTATAAAATAATTGAATTCGTCTCTCATTAAATCAATCCTTAATTAAATCGTTGTCAAGCAACAGTACTATTGGCTTTTATTAAATTATTAAATAAAAACTTAATAAATCCCTACAGATCAATTAGAGTATTTACTAAAATCTTTTAAAACCACGTCCAAAAACTCAGAAGTTTCATTGAAAATACTTCTTTGTTTGTGTGATAAATGATTTGTAAACACATACCTTTTGTATGTGAGACGACAAAAAAATACGTTATAATACTACAAAATATGAAAAATTTCTTTTACGTCGATTAATCGACTGAAATTAACCGGTTTAATTCTAAATTAACCGATCAGTCGATTGGGTAGAAATTAACCGGTTAACCGAATGTAAGAGTACATTCATTCGATATGTATGCACACAAGTATACTAATATATGTTGGTACTTACCATTCTAAAGCAAGGCCAACAATATTTGTTTTTACTTTCAACGGTGCAAATAAAAATTACTTCTATAGTCATCTTTATTTCCTTAATTGTTAAAAAAATATTTTTTAGTTTTTAAAAACTTAAATAAGCAGTTTTGCATACTACCAAAATATAGCCAATGAATTTTTTTGTATGTATTTTTAACTTTGAATATTTGTATAAATAGTTTTTATACAGACAACTTCACAGTTGTAAAGAATTTATAACAAAAATGAGGCGACTAAAGATTAAACTAAATGTCTTTTAGAGGCAACAAAAAAAAAGCAGTATTTTTAAAACTTGTAGAGCCACAATAAAAAAAAGAGTAGCAGTCTGTCCCACGATGTCGACAGAAAACATTCCATCGATTACTTATACTGAAAACAAAAACAGTTTTTTTATTTTATGCTTGTTTTCAATACAAGTTGCCGATCGAACGTTTTCGGTCGACATCGATGGCCAGGCCCAGTTGGAAATAATAAAAAGAAATAACAATTAACTTGCTAAACAAAATATGTAATATTGTTGCTTCCCAAAACTTCCAATGAACACGCTGATGTTGACAAAAAGTCAAACTGTCATAAAAAGCCATTCAATGTTTAATGTCATGCAAAAGGAACAAGAATCTTAAATCAAATTCAAACCTCGCTTACAGCAAAACATTCAATTTCCAGTTGGAAAAATTCGAAAAACTAAAATAAAATATACTCAAGCAAGAGCAAAGAATTATTATTGACCACGTTTGCTACAAAGAAAGCAACAGCAGCAGCAATGGCAATAACTACGGCTGTATATATATAGTGTATGTGCATTGGTAGAAAAAGCAGAAAAGAAAGATAAATAGATACATACATACATAATACCACTGAACCAACAACAACAAAAAATATTCCAACACACACACACACGCACACACAGATTCACACATCTATATGTATGTGCTTACTTACCAACAGTCATTAGTAATGTCCCACTGACCCACATTCTCATACCAAGCCATTTATAATTCCACAAACAGACAAACTCCGGCTTAAAATATTTTGAAAAAAAATTTATTCAGATACTTGCACACACAGCCATATACATACATACAAGCACGAAATACAAAATGTACGAGTACATTCATTGAAACCAACCAACACTCTGGTACTCGTATTGCGGCAAAGTCATGGCTTTGGCATACAATGCCAGCAGTATTTTTGCAGATACTTTTTCATAACAACAACAACAATAAAAGACAGCGATAGCGATAGCAAAGACCAGTATCAAAATCGCTATATTCATTCCCCATGTACTCGTCATACATAACAACAATAACATGGGCATACAAACAACCAGCAGCAACAGCAACAGCAACAGCTTTAACAATTTCAACAACTTTACAACGTAAGAGTGTGTATGCATGCATGTATGAGTATTTGTCTATATTGTAAAAGTATACGTTTGTGTAAAACGAATGCGAATCTCACTGATACAAAAACATTATAAATCACTTCTCTTCTATTGCCGCTACACCGCTTTCTTCGTCAAGCCCACAGCCTATTGAGTGAATAATAATTTTGTGGAACAGACATGGAAAATAAAGATTTCAACATTATACTCAAATTCAAGTTTAAAAGTACTCTTTTTTAAGGCTAAATAACTCTCAACGAAAGCGGACCTAAAGAAAATTATATACATACCAACAAAATTTAAGGAAATAAGTTTAAAAAAAAATTCACTCAGTCCCAAAAGTCGGATAGTCCCAATATTTAAGAGCTATTTCATAATGAAGTAACTCCCATGCGAAGAGATGAAATAAGTCCCAGTGAAATAACAACCAAAAAAATAGCGGAAATCACTCTTCATTGCAAGCTGCTGGTGCAAATATTCCAGATGTAGCAAATCTAGGAATAATGCTAAATTTTTCGATATCACAACCAAAAATAATATCCCAGTGAAAAATTTTGGAAGTACATAATTATTCAGGAACAACTTTTTTTCTACTTCCAAAATATTACTTTTCAGGAATGTACTATTAACAACATCCAGAGAATTAATTAAGAAGCTATTTCACTTATGAAAAATTGAAATCCATTTGTCGTTTTCGCTAATACTTACCATATGTCATGAATTATTTGGTTTTTATTTATAAAAAATATATTAATTTAAAAGAAATTTAGGAAGAGAAAAAAAGAACATATGAAAAACCAGATTTACTCAACATCATGAACATGACTTCGGATTCAATGAATATTGATTAAAAAACAGGGCTTCTTGCAATGACAACTGTATGTAAAAATAATTAGAAATTATTCACATTTGCACTACATCCGGATAACACTTTCAGGATCTTATTGACTTCCTTTCTTGGGATTAAATTGAAATTTCCGATACTAATTCATATACATACATATGTATGCATCACAAAAAATAATTGCAGACTGAGAAGTGCAAATGTATGCAACTCGTTAGTTCCCAGCAGACTGTCAAATAAGCTCATCAATCACTTAGTTGTGTGCGTGAAATCGTATTTTTGATTGATGAAAACCAAAGAGTTTTAGTATTTTTTTATTTGAGCCCTGATTACTTGATTGTCTCCAAGTTTTTATTAACGAAAACATTGGCTTTTGCTTTATGACGCCATGGAGAAGTGCGTGGACGAAAGAAAGTTTATTTTGCAATTTATCAGAAATTGCTGTTGCTTCTCAGCTTTATTTAATTTCAATTCATATAAAAAATATTTGCTTGCAAAACTGTTCTTTTTTAAACCAAGATTTCGTCCAGAAAATAAGAAATATTCATACGAACGTTACGAAGTCAAAATACAAATCGTGATTGACGTCTTTATTTGTACGTCTCCATTATAAGTGAAATTTATTTGCTGGTAGTTAAGCATTGTCTATATTATGCATTTCATTGTCGCTTTAACAAATCGTTAGTGGACGTCAACCACACATTCTGAACATTCACAAACCGCTTATCTTATGAATAGATTTTCAAAAACCATTTGAGAAATCACAAATAATAACAAAATGAAATTTATTATGTAAGGTCACAGGATTCGTAGTAAATTTTTATACACTTGATACTGGGTGTCAATGCCTACAGATTAGGTTTTTTGAATTTGTTTCCGTTGTAAAGAAATAAGAGGATGCTGCATCACTTCGATTAAATAAAAAATACAAAGAAGGATAGGCAATAAATTGACCTTTAAATTACGCGCGCATTAATTTTTTAACAGTCTTACGGTCTGGCCCACGATGTCGACAAGAAAGTTTCTTTCGCTTACTTACATTGAAAACAAAAACAAATTCTCTTGTTTTGTTTTTGTTTTCAATATAAATAAGCGAAAGAAACTTTCTTGTCGACATCGTGGGCCAGACCCTTATAGTTTCGGAGATATTCAGAAAGTAAAAAAAATACATTTTTTTTCAAAAAAACTTAAAATTCGTGTTTCAAAAGACTCATTAAAACTTTTAACTGAAGAAAATTTTAAATTTTATTCTTAATTATGATACCTTCATATGATACAAATCAAATGAATCAAATTTATTAAAATCGTTCCATTAATTCTGATTTTATTCACAACTGAGTGGTGGCACATATTTTACAGATTTTTTTAATTTTATAAATTTTAAATTGATTTACAAAAATTTAAAAAATGTTGTTAAGAAAATCGTTTTGTACGGGATTTCCTATTATACTGGTATTTTAATTCTGGTCAATCTCTTTGTAAGCCCCAGCAGAAGTCTGCCATCATATGGCGATCCTTGATATCTTTTCTCCATGGTTTTGAAATCTTGGTAGAATCGTTCGCCTTGTTCCTCACTACAATCGCCTAAATCCTCAGAAAATTCATCTAAAAGACTGTGCAAATAATGCAATTTGACACTCATATTTGCTCCTACTTGTTGCAAATCTTGAAGCATTTCCCCTATTATTTCACGCTATTCCTTTGCTTTGCCGATAAAATTCCTTTTAACTGATACAAAGCTTGTCCATGCTTGAAATTCCAATCGATTCACATACTTTGTGAATTCTGCCTTGTTTATAAGTTTACGAATTTGTGGTCCATCGAAAATGCCTCCTTTCAACTTTGCTATACTGAGACCAGAGAAAAATTTGCACATATATTTGAAGCAATCTCCGTTCGTATTTATAGCTTTCACAAACTGTTTAATGAGTCCAAGTTAAATATGTAGTGGTGAAAGGATAATTTTTTCTCGACTTATCAGAGGTTCATGAACGATGTTGTTTCCTTTTCCTACAGTCATATTTATCCTTAATGGCCACTCTTTTCTATTCAAAGAAAGCAGTGATATTTAGTATATCCATGTTATTGAACCAGTATAACTGGCCGTAACTCAGTGAATTTTTATCCGATCAACACACTATACGAGTAAATATGGGGAGATAAAAGAAAAACATATATTTTCAGCAGTGTAAAGTTTGCGTAATTTAAATAAAAAGTTCCCAAGAGTTTTGGAAATATCTTTGTAAATAAATGATTGCACTATTCGTGTTCAGCCACCCTAAATTAGCTAAGAAAATAGCTCATTTTTGAGGTTATGGCAAAACGGCAACAATTTGTTGCATAGTGTAATTAGTCAATACCTTTTACCTACCCTGCTAATAAGCATGTCCTTAATTATTTCGGCCTTGAATTATTCCAGTATACATATATACTTATTTCCCCATTCTAAAACGTGAAACGTACTTATCGTTGAAATTCAAAGTAAACGTTATCTAATATTTTCCAGAGAAAATAGTAATGGGAAAGGACATTTTTAGAGAGTGATTTTTTTCTTATTTTCAAATTATCAATAAAAGCATGTTTTCAATTTTCTAAGATTCATATTAACAGCTTTCATATCGCTCATTTACTCAAACAACGTCATAACTCAAAAAAACAGTATGCGAGAAAATGCGTTTACACACAACTTTATGGAAAAAATAAAATTTTGTTTAGCTTTCAAGAGTGGAGTAAACGAGATATTTGTAAGAACGACATGAGAATTAATTTTGCTACATTATATCAAAAATTTCATTTATTGAGTTATGACGTCCTTTGAGTAAATGAGCGATATGTTCAAATATTGCTCACATTTGCCCCATCTGACCTTAATTTAATTATACTTGTACAATCACACATAAGCCTGTTAATATAAAATTAATAGTTTCAAATCACCTCAAAAACAGAGAAATTGAATCAACAGAAACAAGGTGAAATTATAACATGATTTAATTTAATGACGGGCTTAAACATAAAATATAATAAAAGAGTCATTTATACATACCTCCCAAGAAATCAATCTCAAATACAACAGCAGTGCACACTAGACGTATACGATTAAATGGAAGAATAAATGCTTTGTGACTTAAGAAACAGAAACTCGAAAGATGAGGTTAGTTGTGTTTCTGAATGGTGGTTGCCAGTTTGGGCGACTTGTTTATGGTTACTTTGGCGATTTTTCTTTAATTATAATTTAAAGATAGATTAAAACTGAAAAGGGATTTGAAATTACGACATTAATCTCCCTATATAACACACCTTTTTTATTTAAAACCAATTTTTTGCATAACAGTGTTGTTATCTGCTTTTATCAATATTCAAGAAAGTAGGCTTGCAAATTTCTAAGTATGTACTTCCATCCTGAAGTACATTGTGAGTCCCTTCTGGCAAAAATAATCTCATTCTTCGAACAAAATGAAAGTCTAAGTAATGCAGGAGACCATCCAGTGGGATTTGGATGTCAATAACACTATTTTGCGAGCACTGAATTTCAAAAATCGACTGATACGGTTTTGTGTAAAAATTTTATTTTATTTTCAAACATATAAGTAAGGTCCAAGCATAGGTGGTAAGCAGCAAATGACTTATATTTTGACGAAATTCAGTGGTCCATATACATTTGTATAATTTTCTTGAAAATTCCATTTGCCTTTAATATATTTGAGAAATATAACATTCCTTCATAAATCAAAGAATCATCGATTATCATAAATTCGTAAAAAGATATACCCAAAGCTATAAGCTTCTAAGAATAAACTTATTAGAGCTATGCTATTTATGCCACGACACAGGAGCTGGGACGTGATTTTCGTAATAAAAATAATCGACACTATTACCGTTATAAATTTATTTTGGTTTTGATTTCTTTGTATTTTAAAATATATACATATATATATATATATATATATATATATATATATATATATATATGTGTGTGTGTTCCTTTAATTTCCACTGGAGCATAGGGCGCCAATGGAAAAGTGATGCGAATACAAAATTTGACTTGTCGATTTGTATACACAGCCTACTCTTTTCAGTTGTCAACCTCACCCTTATGGACAATAAAGGATTTGCTGTCTCCTGTTTTCACAAACGAGGCTCTGGCGATCTATTTTAGGCAGTACAACCTTCAGAACTGCACAGAAGAAACTCTGTCGCAAATTCCGAGTCTGTAAAGGAGGATGGATGGAGTGTCGGTGCACCCTGAATAGCCTAAGAGCGTCTCAGGAACTATGAGGAATGTGAACACTGAATTCTCTGAAACTTTGGCTCCAAAATTACAGCACGCTTGAGTGCTCAGATAGCAGCCCTATCATCAAACTTGGAAACAAATGTTAGCAACCTACAAATAATAATGATAATAATAAACCCAACTATCCGTTAACAACTTTTGGCTATCGTATATGGACTATGATTGTATTCTGGAATGTAAGATTGCTCAGAGACCATGATAATATTAATCCAAATATGAACTCCAGGTTTCTGCAAGCTGAACGTGAAATGCTCCGATATCGCAAATCTATACTGGGACTCAGCGAAATTGCTACTTTGAAAGCAAGCACGAAAATAAACGAAACAAAATGTTTATTTTTGCTTTGTTTCGTTCTTTGAAGGGAGTGAAACAAAAACAAAATAAAAACAATAAGAACGGTTGATCAATTTTTTATTTTTTTTTGCACATGTACAAGAGCACAAACAATACATTAAAATAAAATAGTGGAAAATAAATGGAAACGTTTTAAAATATATTTGCGGCGAATTTGATATCAAATAATATAATTTTATTGCATTGTTATTTACACATGAAATTTGTTTTATATAGCCAAGCAGCATAGCTCTAACCGGGTGTCCTAAGACCTCTCTTTTTTTGTGTTTCAATGGAGTAAATGTTTTGTAGCCTCATTTTTCCCGAGCCTATTCTTTCGATAAAGTTAAAGGTGAAAATGTCTGCTTTTGATTGGAAAGCAAAATAATTCTCGGAAATTTCCGAAAAATACCATCATGGATGCAGCATTTCTTCCTATTGATATACTAAGTAAAGAAGCAGAATAAGCAAGAAATATGCACTACAGGAAGTATAGGGTTTCGGCGAACACTGACATTTTTCGTCGCTTACTGATTTCATCCGACCCTTTTATAACCCACTTAAGATATGAGCCATTAAAACAGGATTTGGAATGTGACGATGTTGTCAAAGAAAAACAAAGTTCATTGTCGAATGATAAACAAAATATTTTAAAAAAATTTATCTATATCGGTTTGCAACTTTCTTTTATTCTAGAGAGTATACGCACCGAATTTGAAGACTTATGCTTGAATAGGAAAAAATTTATGCCAAAAAAATGATTTGGGCAGTGAGTGGGCGGTGGGTTTGTGCAATTTTGATAAAGATAAATTTTTTCTTAATTTGATCAATATAATACTCGGTGCAAATGATCTAATGATTCAGGAACACTGGCGAATTGGCTTGGGAGTAAATGATTTCTGTCGGTTTTTGAAAATATAGGGTGATTTTTATTGAGGTATAGAACTTTAAGTAGGCATCACTTTTTTAACTGGCGGCCATTTTGTCAGCTGTCAAGTGATTAATATTTAGTTTGGTTTGCCAATTCATCATGAACAGGTTGACAAAAGAACAACGCTTGCAAAACGTGCAAATTTATTTCGAAAATAATGGTTCAGTTCGCGAAGTTTACCGCAAGCTCCGTCCATTTTATGGTCGACATAATCGTCCATCAGAGCAATTAATTCGGTTAACCATGGATTGGCCACCAAGATCGTGTGATTTGACACCATTGGATTATTTTCTTTGGGGATATGTGAAGTCGCTCGTCTACGCCAACAAACCAGAAACGTTAGGGGACTTGGAAGCCAACATTCGTGGCGTTATTGCCAACATACGGCCCCATATGCTCGAAAAAGTGGTTGAAAATTGGACCTGTAGAATTGGCTTTATTCGAGCCAGCCGCGGCGGCCACATGCCCGAAATCATATTTAAACGTTAATGGCATAAAATTATCCTTCCAATAAAGCCAAATTGATGGACATTAAAACGATTTTCTTGTGTTTTATTTCAATTCGAAGTTCTATACCTCTAAAAAAAACACCCTATACTATCTGGTATAGTTCCTAGAAATGAGATAACACCCTCACGATGAGAAATTTATATAATGCTTAGCAGACTGTAGGGATAGGTATTGGTAAAACTTTTCATCTCACTACTTTTGATGGCCCAAATTTTGGATAAGAACTTGACCTTTCTTCACATTTATATTTTAGCGAGAATTTTATTTAATGCGTGTCAGAATCAATAGGAAATTAAACAAGTTTGTTTGTTCTTTAATAAGCACGTCTAGATGCATTTCGTTGCTGCTTAAGCAACCGTCAGTAGATGTGTTTGACCAACAAAAAGCATTTAAGCAAAAATAAGAAATTACAAAAAAAATGTATGGAAAGTTGTTTTATAAACCTTTTTATGTATAACAAAAAACTTCATGCCACTTAGCATAAGTGACAAAAAGAAAACGTGGTCTTAAGGAGTTCCTCCATACAACTTGACATTAAAAATCGGCGCATAATGTAGTTTTAACCCACTATTAAATCTCAGCGTCATTTTTGATGTAAAATTGTATGGCAGGGATCATTTTTTAATGCTTTTTATATAATGTTGCCTTTGGAAGAACTTCTCTTTTTTCATACCTATTCAGTGAGTCTGAAGTCAGTGAATCTAATTTTTAAATTCAAAGAAACTCAAAACCACTTTTGCCAAATATACCCTGAAAATCATTGTACTATAGAGCTTTAAAACACATTCAGCGTACTTATTGAAAACTTCATGGCATCGATTTTATTTGCCCAAAAAATTAAGAAATAACATTTTAATTAATTATCTGCGTGTTGTTGATAATCACTTCCCGAAAAGTTCAAAATTCACACTTATTCTACATTTACAAGCAGTCAAAGTGTCTACAAAATTTATAAAAAAAATCACTCAATATTTCGCGTGACTTCAGTATGCGAGTATCGTATATTTTTTACACGAGTTGACTGTTTGTAAAATGGAACCAACACTTAAATATACTTACATCTTAAAAGCTCATAAAATTATTATTGCAAATGCTTAGAAAGCCATCAAATATAGTTTACAGTAAATATTACAATGACGATTTTATTTCCAAAAAAATTATCTGGCAGCTCTAGATGTATGGTTGGTTGAATCGGAAACTATAGCTAATTAAGATAGAAAAGAAAAAACTTGTCATGTAATGAAAGAAGAAAGAAAATCACACACACACACACACTAACTCACTAATGTACGAGTATACACACTCGTAACATCATCTTAAAGTGGGTTCAAGTTATTAAAATTATTACTACAAAAAGTGTTATGGAAAATATGCTCGGAAAATGTTAACAGTGATGAGGTGCACAAAAATGATAATTAAATGCAAATTAAAATATTTTTAGAAAAATTTTATTTATGTTTTTCTTAGTACAGGCCAGCGGGAAACTTGTTATTTTTAACTCTAGTCATGCTTTTCTAAATTCCGATACATAGATTTTTCTAATCATTTCCTAACACAGAAAGGAAAATTTGTTGTTTGTTTGTTGTGTTATTTTTCGTTGTGTGGCATTGATTTACATGTAAAAAACATAGTATGAACGGCGTTGCACAAATGTGTACTCAGCATAAGGCAGAAATTTAGAAAATTACTCTCAGAGATGCGAAAAAGTAAATGAACGCTTCACTAGCAAAAACATTTTTAAAAAAACTTTTGTTGCATCACTACTGAATTTAAAGCAGATTTCGACAAAATCTTGTGAAGAAGTGGGTTTTGTATTTTATTAAACGAAAATCTGCTACCCAAAAATCTAACGAAATCTAGTAAGTAAATACTAGACGACTTTGCTTAAATGTAAGCGCACGAAAGCTCTGTGCCTCGTTTCTGTAACGAATGTTAGAACTTTTCGAGTCGAAAAAATGTTTATCAACTTGTGAAATACAGCATGATTGACAAAAGAAAAGAAACTTTATTTTTTCATTGCTTTTGTAAGTTTATTTAAGTTTCTATTTGAATTACCTTGTGTAGAATAGGACTATCAGTCTAATTATTTAATATTTCTCGATGCAAAAACTTCTCACAAGTTACAGGAGCGAGGTAGTGGATTTTTTTTCTGATAAAATTTTAAGTAAAACAATTTTTTGCTTTTAATTAATTAATTTATCCGAATCTAATTCCAGACTTCTTTTATAATTAGGGCGCTTATCAAAATCCTTATAAATGCAAAAGTAAGTTTGTTTGTTTGTTGGGCTTTTACTTCCAAACGGCAAACCCGGTATTGATGAAACATAGAACATAAATACATAGATCTGAGTTCAGAAAGACAATAGGACCAGGAGCGGAGGTAAGAGCCAGCAGCTGCCTCTCCGAAACTATTTAAGCAATTTTTATAAAATTAAAAAAAAGGATCCCTATTTTCATTGTGCACCTTCCGTTTTTTAAAAAGAAGTAGAACCACCAGTGTGTGTAGGGGGAAATTCTCCTTTTTCGAAACCACCTAACCAATTTTAATGAAATATAAGTAGATAGATTTATATTAAAACGGGCACAAGCTTTCAAAAACAGAACCATGTGGTAGTATAAGAAGGAAATTATCTGCCAGTTCATAGAAGCCATGTATATACAAATTCTCGTCTGCATATTTATATTGAAAACAAAAACAAAGCACTCAAAATTTGTTTTTGTTTTCAATGTAAATAGCCAGACGAGAAGTTTAACATTATTTCTATGAATTGGCAGTATGCCTCTCTAAAACTTTCTAACCAATTTTATTAAAATTTAAGTCATTTTTAGACAAAATCATGTTATTTGAAAAGGTTTGGTTTGCTTGCATCTAAGAGTCCAACCTAAATTCGAGCGTCAAGCGTTGCGTTAGCAGCAGGGTACGTATTTTCAGTACATTCAAATATTATTTTATACGTTTGAATGTACTGAAAATACGTACCATACTGCTAACGCAACGCTTGATGCTCAAATTTAGATTCGACAAGCAAAACTTTCAAAAGATTGACTTGCACTCGATTTTCAGCTCTAGAGAGTAAGACGACACGATCATAATTGTTGTAGCTCTCTTATTTCTGTGCCATTGCTGGCCACTGAGAGAAATGTATTCGAGTATAAGAAGCAGATTGAAGATCGACACTCTGGTGCCACTTTGGTCCCTGCTAATGCATATTAGAGCGCTCTCTTTCGTCGTTATTTTTAGCAATGAATCATCGGCGAAGTAAAATAACTAATAAAATAGCTTAAAGTAATTCGAATATTTATCACCAGCAGCGTTACATTAGATTACATTAGAAAAGGGGGAAGATCTGGTCTGGACACCTGATGGATCTGTTGTGCCATAGATCTGTAAATTAAATTAAATCAATCTCTGTATGCATCTCCTAATGAAAGTCAGCACAGATATTGGAGAAGCCCGCCTAATATCATCTGAACACAGAAACTCAGAATGAAAAACACGTCTTCTACTGTTACATAAGACGATACACTCACAAAGAATGTGTGCCGTCGTCTCGTCATCTTCCAAGCACAAACGACACAAAGGTAAACGAACTTTTTTACTTTTCCACAGAGAATAGTTCAGTCCAAAGTGACCAGAAAGAAAACCAGTAACCAGCCGTAAATTATTTCTGTTGAGGTTAATCCTGTGGTATTGTATGTAAATGGCTGCATCAATGCTTTGGCTTGCTTTAAACCAGAAGAGGTCAGCCACATTTCCTTAGCGGTCGAAGTGTCAGCAGCGTTGCAACTATGCTGCAAAAATTTCACCACTTTTACATACGCAAAGTTTACTTTGTAAAGTCTTAACTCAGTCGGGAAAAAGACAGAGGCAGCAATACTTTCTCTTTCTGTCTTTCTCCCAGCTGAGTTAAGGGCTGAATTTTGTAAAACGAAACCCTTAAGCATTGACAAATTTTATATGGAAAAATATAAATTACAAAAACAAAATACAAAAAAAAATTTGACAGTGGGTGGCGTTGGCTGAAGTAGTTAGCACTTTGACTACAAAACTGAAGGTCCTGAGTTTGAGCCCGATATCCGACAGTCATTAAATAACAACAGCACGCATTTTTCTGATGTGCATTAGTGTTCCTCCTTCGTCGGTATTGTGTAGCAGAATCATCAAAATCACCAATAAAATTAAATGGCAACTAACTAAGCATAACTTCAAAAATATAATACGCCTCATTGACAACAGAGGCGCTGCCACTCTGCATAATTAAAAAAACGTGCAAAACGCAGATTTGTAAAAGCAAAAAACTTTCGTCTATGTCTTCCTTCACTACCTATCTTTTCTATCACTACCCCTTTATCAAAGAAGGTAACACCTTTTAGTAGTAGCAGGCATTCAATGCCTGAGTGTTAGTTACTTCTCTTAAAAAAAAGCGATTTGAGTTTAACAAACTAAGACTCCACTTGAACGTTACTTTTTTTTAAATAATCAGTTAATTTCAGTGAAAATATAAGTACATTTGTAAGTAGTACTCCTTACAGTAGTCTAAAAATCAAATTGTAAGTCAAATAGTAGTAGAGAAGCTTTCGCTGAAATATCAGCATCACAAACTATTTATTAAAAGCAAAAATATTAATTCAAAAAATAAAAACAGATATTAAAGCTAAATTAATTTCAGTCCAGCAAATATATTCGTCTACCTGGAAGCAGGTTGGTAAGGGAGGGAGAGCACAACTCTCGCTTCCCAACCTTGTCCACTTGGTAGCTCTCCAGGTATTAGCTTCTGAATGCATCCTGAATGTGCAGAAAGAAGCCCATATTTCATGCCTTTTTCATATGTAAATTATTAAAACATTTGCTCTTTAGATCAGAATTATGTATCTAGTCAAAATAAAAAAGGTAATCTAAACTTTTTTGTTTTTATATTTGTTATATATTAAATACAATATCATATCAAATACTTTTTGCTAGCGCCTTGAATCAGGACTCGTTCCCATATGTTAAGCTAAAACACTACCCGCTGAACTTCCCAAGCGCATATTTATGTTCGCACACAATTCAATTAAAAAATAAAAAACAAAAATTTTATTCGCATCCAAATTTGTATCCAGGTAAAGCTGTCTTACCATCTTATCATGTAAAAGCAAAATGTATCGAGTAGGAGAGAATACGGATGGAAAACTTGACAAGCGGTCGGTAAATGTTTATTTTCTAAACCATTTTAGAAACTTAAGTATTCTCATCACCCCAGAGGTGTATTTCAAAGTAAACATTGGCAGCATTGGTATTTATTGAAGGTGTTGACACTTTTACAAAAACAACCAAAATCAACTCAGGAAATTTTCATGTTGTTTTTGTAAATATTTTACGACTGCAACCATCAGCTACTTAACTGGTACAGCAGAACCAAACAAACAATAAATAAACTTAAAAAAAATTATATTTTGTAGTAAAATTACATTAAAATTATAAAATGTTTTCTCCAATATTTAGTTTTATTAGTACACACATCTTTTTTTGCAATTTTCCAATTTTTGTTATTAACTCAACAGTTTAATATCATTGTTTGCATTTTACTTGTGTAAACATGAAAAATACCTACAACAGACTTTTGTTCTCTTTTTTTAACACGGAGAGAATTTCATAATATTTTGATTCTACAAAGTCGTAATACTTTGTATTACCATGTAAAGACACCTTAAAGGCTCAGTTAGGCGACTGTAATGTAATATAACTGCAACAGTAGGAAACAGCTGATGGATATTGTTATGTGAAAAGTAATGGAAATGGTTATAGAGATGTAATGTAACGCAATCAGCTATTTCCTACATTACAGTTACATTGCATTACAGTCGGCTAACTGAGCCTTAAGCGAGAGTGGATGCTTCATAAAACACTTTGAAAATTTTAATATAAACAGCCGAATAACTTCGTAGTGTTTGTGCTAAATTTCGTCATTCGCTTACGTTATTGCATCCTCGTAAGGCAGAGGGGATGCACTGTGTACTTTTCCGCGCTTTCGAAGCGCATCTTTTTGTCTTAGTGTTTACTTGTACCAAATTTATTTTTGCATTTTGCTACAAAATTAATAAAACGGTCACTTGGATGCCAAATAACATAATATAACTAAAGGCCGTGATACACTATCATACAAAGTCGTGCGATCTACGAAAAAGTACAATCCTTGTGTGATGAATTGTTATTGTCGTTTGAAAATTTTCATAAACTCCATCACACCAGGGTTGTATTTTTTCGTAGATTGCACGATTTTTTATGATAGTGTATCACGGCCTTAATAAACACTGTTTATACATTGTAAGTTTATTATGTTTAAAATTGTATGTTTTTATGGATTTATTTGTGTCTGCCAATTCATATTTTTAAGCATTAGTGCATGCCAATCATACATGTACATGTATTTACAAATACGAGTATATTTCTAATGGTTAAGTTAAAACAAATTGCGTTTTATTATTATTGTTACAACAACAGCAGCAAAGTTGTAGTAAAAAAGACTTAAAAAAATATATACATTAATTACTAGGAAAAGTAATGTACTGAAAATGAAATGATAATAAAGACTACATGCTAAACAACAACAACAACAACGACGACGACGATGACAGCGACAACGACAATAACACCAGCAATAATAGCAACTACATAAATACATATGTACATATGCATGTTTGGCAACAACAGCAACACTATTTCAGCATATAGCAAATATATTAGCCACAACAACACTAATAAATAGTAAGGAAAAAATCACAACTAAATAAAAATGGAGAACAACTTTCACCCAAGGTCATTGTGTCTTTAACTGCGCCATGTTCAGTTGCTGTTATTTTTTTCTTTTTTTTTTGCTGCAGCTGATGTTTTGTTTTCAACTCTAGACGACTTGGCTATCACGACTACAGGCAGCAGTTATTGTTGTATAGAGAAGCAAAGTGTTCAGTTTTATAAATACTAGAAAAATAAGCATTTTATATACTTTTTCAAATACCAATAAAACTAAAAAAAAGAAACAACAACCAACCAAAAATATATATAGAAATAAAATAAGTAAAAATAATCAACTACCTACTAACCTACCAGCATCATAATAATCATGATCATCGCCACCATCATCGTCATGATCATCATCATCATCATCATCATCTGTTGTTTAGTACCCATCCAAAACTAATCAATGACGGACAGAGAAACGGATTTACAACACATCTAATGCAGGCAATATAATGATGAAGCTGCTTAAAGCCTCTGTCGATGTGTTGTGCTGATGATGGTGGGCTTAAAGTGTTTACATTAGGAGGAGGGTATGGCAGGTGTAACATGCAGCAACCACAACAACAATCATGGCTTGTCTGCTGATCGCAAGCACACAGTAGTTCCATCAATAGTCCGTAGCTGTTTTAGGACTAATATGACATTCTTTACCGTTTCATAGGTGCAAGTACATTTTGAAGTAAGGTTGAAGCTATTTTGTGTTTTCTTCTTTTTGCTTCATTCATGTTTGGTTGCAAGTGGCGTTTATTACCCGTATGTTGGTCAGCACGTTCGTTGGCACATTGTTTTGCTGTTTTGCACTTGGTTTGTTTTTGTTTTTTTTTTTTTTTGCTTGATTTTTTGCCTATTGAAAACGAATAGACGACGAAAGTTTGTTGTTTATTTCTTATTGATTTATTTGAAAATACAAATTTCTTTGTACTAGCAGGGGTATACCAAATTAGCTGGAATACAATCAAACTTCTCTATAGTAAACTTCTAAGCACTCAAGCTTTGCCTATTAGGAATTGATTTCAACTTTTTAGTTTCCCTTTCAGAGTTATACAATCTCATCGTAATGAATTTAAACACATTGAATTGAGTTCTTGGATATGAATCTCTCTAAGGAGAAAGGAAAGATAATCTCACACAATCTTTTTAATAAATCAGTCAAATTCTAAGGAATTTCTTAACACAAACCTGCGAATTACTCTTAATCAATTATGTTTTATAAATAAAGCCATAAACGGTATGGTTTCAGTACACAAAATAACTGTCTGAGAACGAATCCAAAGTAGAAAAGTGTCGAAAAAATACCGAAAAAATATATTTGGTGAAAAAATGCAGACATAGTATATCTGAAATTTACTGAAACAAAATATATATGATTCAAAAGGCCTTAGTCTCTTCTTTCTAAATCCGTTTATAAATCGGTTGATATTTAAGTTAGTTAGAGGTTGATAAGTGCATACGGGTACGAAAACCGGGTTTTTACCCGTAACTCAAGATTTTGGAGTTGTTTGGAAATTTTAAAAAACAGATTATTGTTATGCTTGACAATACATACCAGATAAATAGTAACACATCACAGGTATTATTTTTTTTGTCACACTGTGTTATCACTTGCTATTCGGAAAAATGGATAACTGTTTTTACAGAAGTTGTCAAGTTGTCTAATATAGCTTTCTGTCACTGTCTTAGATTCGAAGATTCAAGACGTAAGATGTTCAATTATAGTGATTTAAACAGAATTGAAAAAAAAACTAGCAAACTAATTGGCTGGAGAATAAAGATAGCCCAGATGTCTAAGATAAATTGGTAATTTGACTGACTGGTATCACAACTGGGCCTATTAATTAGACCGAGCTGTGCTTTTGGCTGCCAGTTAACCTAAATTTTACTCTTTCACACACAATAATGCTGGAAAATTCGACTACTTTTCATTACTTACTAATACTCAATACCTTTCATTTGAGACCTCAATACTGCTTGATTCTTTCATCCATTTGCTTTCGAACTTCCAACCTTTAGTGATACATATGTGAAAGTACATTTTTTTATATTTTTTTTAACACGATTGACCCAGTGCTGGGAAAACATTTACTACGCCCTATTTCCCCAAGAATTTTAAAACAAATTCCAATAGTGGACAATCGTGTTGCTCTCAACCCTAACAATCTCAAAGTTGGTACTATGCTGCCTCGCATACTCTGCCTCATCAGCTGCCACATAACCAAGCACCAACAGTAGCTGAACCCACTGGCCCGACTATGGAAATGGAAATAAAATGAAAACATTCATCACTATGATAACAACCCCGCATCGCCCAATTTTGGTTATGGATCTGGTCATAGTAGGTAACCATTATAAAACACCAATGCTCATCAACCCATGGCTCAACTACGCCTACATCTTTACTAACAAATAATCCTCTAACCGCCAATGCAACATCCTTCACAAGTGATCTCAGCTTAACGACAAGCAATTTTGATAATTACCACTCACATTTCGACACCCACTCCAAGTCAAAAGCCACTAACTAGAATGCATAACCCACAACCGCCGCCCTCCTATGAAATTTTTTAAACCAATACAACCT
Organism: Nowickia ferox; assembly: GCA_936439885.1. Taxonomy (NCBI): domain Eukaryota; kingdom Metazoa; phylum Arthropoda; class Insecta; order Diptera; family Tachinidae; genus Nowickia; species Nowickia ferox. Next base: position 32,092,515 of record OW387023.1, read on the forward strand.
CAACACCCGCCTACAATAGCTCAGGACTGCTACTCAAATCTTAAGTGCATCTGAAGCACATCGCTTGATCAATCCAGGTTTATCCTGAACATAATTTATTGATTTTTCAGAGTGCTGGAGATTTTTTGTACGTTTCATAACTGTTGCCCTCTTATTCTATAATGGACTAAAGCTAAAGCTGATGACACAAAGTTAAGGCTGATGAAATAAAACAGTAGAATTTTGGCTGATTACATTTTCAAGCCATTGTCTGATTTAGCAATACAAAAAAAGCGATAAATCGACCTTATAGATTTTTTTCAAGGATGATGAATTGGAGGTATTACTTTAATAAAAATGGCTGTCAAGCTCAAAAATAATTACCAAATTTATCGGCAGTTATTCAAGCAGCAATTTCAAAACGTTTAAAATCAGCAGATCTCATCTAAAAAAACCCTAAATCGGGTTCCACACTGCTTAAGGTCGGAGACGTTGGAAGTTGACTTTGCATGTCCGAAAAGCTGATTGAACGCCATTAAAGGAAATTTATCATGAGTTGTGACGAAAAATGGATCCATTACGACCATTTGAAGTACCGGCCGTATCAACGAATATTTATTACGCCAAGGTTTTGCTCTCTATTGTCGTACTTGCACCGAATCCAATTGTTTCGTTTGAAGCGAGATTTAATCGAAAAACACGCGAAATATGCCATCAGACACATGTTGCAAGACCATTTAAAAACCATTTAGAAACCAGATATTGAAAAGTTTTGCCTCACATTACTGTCATTTGTTTCGATTGATGTAGAATTCGTTCACTGGAATATGCTTCGCTTTAGAACAGGGTGTCTGAAATGGTCGCGATATATTCTTAACCTCAAAAAAATAAGCACTGCTTTTGGCGCGAAATCTATATGTTGTCAGAAAGTTGGGGAAAGACCATAGAAAATACTTTGAATAAATTTATATTATATAAATGGTTCAAAATAAACAGTCAAAATTTTCGAAAATTCCACCAAAAAAATTGGTGATTTCAACTTAAATATTTCATGTCTTGAAAGGCTTAAAATAATTAAATTTCCTTAAAAAAAAAGTAATCAAACGGTTAATGGAAACCTAATCCTATATTTTTTTATGCTTATTTTAACCGCAATTTCAATTTATTTCAATATAAATAAAATGTTTGACTTTAAAACAAAGTCAAAGTTAATTAAATTCATTTCAGTAGCTGTTGCTCTTTTTCTTATTGTTATTATAGCATAACCAATAATTAACCATCCATAAGAATATAAAAAAAAATCTAAACTTATTTATTGCTAGAATGAAAAACAAAACAAATTTGAAGATTTCATAACGATTTGCGATGAGCTCTAGTTATTTTCTCAGTTAATTGAAGTTTATTTAATTTAATAATTTTTTTCATGCATAAATACTCGTAAAAAAATGTTACTCATTTTTTGTTTTATTTAATTTATTTGTTATTTATTATTCTGATTCTTAAATATAACCACGGACAGGGTGTTTTTTACATAAGAGGCTAAAAGGAGGCTTTAAGTGTTTTTTTTTTGTAATAGCCGATGCACAATGGCATGGCTTCATAAAGTTATGGGTAAAAACTATAAGGCGTGCAAGTAGGTCTGGAGAGCCGCGTTTTTTAGCCAAAATTAAAAAAAGCCAAAAATGTAAGCATATTAAAATTAAACACACACAAACCCTGTAGTATCAATTTAATAAATTTTTCTGATAGGCACCAGTATCTGTGCTAATAAATATCACAGCGCCCTTCTTCTTCTATATTTCTAGTAATAAATTGTCGGCAAAGCGAAATAATCAATGAAATATCTCCATAGCTTAAAGTAATGCACCTACTTAACACCAGAGGCGCTGCAACGCTGTTATAAAAACATACAAAATGGACAAAATAGCAGAGTTGTAAAACGAGTTAAGGCTGAGTTAGCCGACTGTAATCGAATGTAACTGTAACGTTAGGAAACAGCTCATCGATATTGTTATGGGAAAAGTAATGTATAGATTCTTACATTCCGGTTACATCTCTATAACCATTTTCATTACTTTTTACATAACAATATCCATCAGCTGTTTCCTTTGCCATTGCAGTTACATTACATTACAGTCAGCTAACTGAGCCTTTAAGCTTAATAACGTTCACTATACCTTTCCCAAAGAAGGTAACACACAATCATACATACGAATAAGCAAGCGTTGCCTATGGTTGGCCTTAAAAATGCTATCGAGCTATTGCATGTGTTGCATAGAGTATTGTGTCGGTCCTCCGACAAATGGCAAGCCCAAGGATAAAACAGAAAATTGAGATTTCAAACTACAATTATTGTACCCGCAATAAAGAATGTAACAGCACGAACTGACAATCACTCAATTTTCTAATCAATTCGAAAGTCTGGGTTATTAAAACAGGGTTTAATAAAAATTACAAACTATCGGTTAGATAGTTTTAAAAATTTTCAACATTCCTACTTTGTGATATGACATTGTCGTTTCGTCCAAGAATATAAGACTTAAGTCGGTATATAAATTTTTGGTTAAAACTTTACATACAAATTTACGACCTTTTTATATTAATTTTACTATCGCGGTCACAAAAGTTTGTTCATTCGCCGATCCAGCGTAAAACTAAAAAGCTTATTGTGCACAGTTTTGTCATATTATTATTATTATTGAAATTATTATAATTTATATTTTTTACCTTTGATGCATAAAATTAGAATTTTGTCTTTGTCTACAATACACAAACAGCTGATTGATAGCAACAAAGCAAACGGACCATTGATTCATGAGTATTGACAGTGAATTATTGACAGTACGAGGGAGGGTCTATAGTGTTTGAGTTTTCAAATGAAACACTGGTTTTTGAATAAACTATAAAATAAGAGGCAGGAAATTCAAAACATCATGGACTTATTTACCCACCCTCGTACATTATTTCTACTGAAGTTGTGTTCATTTCGGAAAGCAAGCAAACAAGTATCAAAAATAATTTCAACCCACAGTTAAGTGATTTACACTGTAAATATTAAAAACATAGTTCTTTTTTGTATCATATTATAGAATAATACAGATTTTGCAATAAATGAAAATTTTGTTTAATAAATATATAATAACATTATTTAAAAAAAAACTAACTAAATTAATAAACAAGGTCTTGTTTAACTAAATTTGTCTATAAGTTTACGTCAAACAACACTTCATCAGTCTGTTAGTAAATCAGTCATAAATGTTGATTTGATGGTTCTAAAGAACAATTTTGTGTTCTCGGTTTTGCCAAGTACGAGTATTATTTTGGCTAATTAGCCAAGTGTGAAAAATTTTATTATTTTTTTCTTTAACATGTACATATTTATTGTTGTATTGTATTGTATTGTATTTTATTAATTATAAAACTATTTAAATATTTAACGCTGTTGCTGTTTTTTCAATTTAAACATAATTTTTTTTTTTTGAAGTTCTGGGTTACGAGCGCACTGCAACTGCAAGATATTGCGACATATGTATTGGCTGGCTGGCGGTGAGTCTCTAAATGAGTTGTTCGTACTTTTTTGTTTTAGGCAAATTAATATTTCCGTTATTGCGCAAAACTTATTTGTTTTTTTTTTAATAATTTAATGGCCAAGAATATTCTAGTGAAACTTAATTTGAGAAGCTCTGCTTGTGCTCGTGCAGGTGCGGTAAATGATTAACGGTAAAAAAAAAATATTGGATCATTTGCAGTTTGAAGGTCAAAATATATATTTGGTTTTAATGTGAAGTTAAGCGTATTTAAATTTTTTTTTTTTGTTATGTATGTTTGTAATTGACCAAAAGTCTAGTGTATTAAAAATATTTTAAACAACCAATTTTTTAACTATTTTTCAAGTGTAAATTTTTACTCACAAACACATATAATTTATCTATATATAATTTCAGTGAGACAATTTTTTTTTTAAATTTTTAGTTGAACTATAGTGAATTTTAATCAGAAATAATTTCTTAGTCGGGCTTAAGTTCAGTAATTTCAAATCTTGTTGAATGAAATATTTTTATTAATAATTGTGAGTTTCTAAAGAAGAGAAGAAAAATTAAATTAGACTTTATTAGCTGGGGGAAATACCTATATTTTTCTGTGCAGCCACACGCTTCATCAGCACCCACCTCTATCTACTGGAGTAGACAGAAAAATATCGGTATTTCCCCCAGCTAATAAAGTCTAATTTAATTATTCTTCTCTTCTTTAGAAACTCACATTAGTTAATAAAAGTATTTCATTCAACAAGATTTGAAATTACTGAACTTAAGCCCGACTAAGAAATTATTTCTGATTATATATAATTTCTTTAAATACATTTTTTAAATAGTTAAATCGAGTTCTATATTCTATTTAATCGTAAGCGACATGTAATAAAAAATTAACTTTTTTATTGATATTAAAATTTTATGGGCCTACCTACACTCTTAAACATTAACTATAATTATAATTATATATAATTCTATAATATTTAATACATAAATGTCGAATAAAGCACAAAAATATTTTCAAAAAGTTTCATATGGAGTGTTGCGTATTAGAGTGGATGTGTCCAGTAAATTTCAAGATGTAACGAGCAAGAGGATTAAGATGGGACTCGAGTTTTGTTAAATATTTGCCTGCGTATTTTGCAATTTCTTCAGTCACTAGTGTTATATTTAAATCACGATGTAAATTTAAATTTTTGTTGTACCATGGAGCCGAACAAAATTCTAAGGTTAATTAACAACCTTAGAATTTTGTTTGCCTACTTTAGATTTTGTCTACATTGGAAGCTGAAGCAGTGCCCCATAGCTAAATTCCGTAGCACCATATGGGTTTCAAAAGCGAATTTTATATTAAAAGTTTACAATCTAGACTGAGGGTTGAATTTCTACCAATCAGCCAATGTTAGGTTATAACAGGCTGCCGATTTATAGTAAACCAGCCCACTTGGGTCCTTAGAGGTCCCGTTGTGCTAATTTTAAATTTATTTGTGTTAGCTTAGAGTCCATGTGGTGCTTCCATGTAAGCCGTCGATCAAGGTGTATACCAAGGTATTTCATATGTGAATGTTGAGCAACAACTTGGTTGTTGATTCAAAGGAGGGAACAAGTATCTCTTCGTGAGGTAAATGTTACCCGAACCCACTTTTGATCGTTTACTTTAATTCTGCAGAAGTTTAACCACAGTTCCAGCTATGTAATATGTTCTTGTAGATATCGGGAAGCCACGTTAGGGGTTTCGTGCATACTAAGCATACAAGCTTCATCATCGGCAAATGTAGATACATAGATATTGCTGCTCAAAGGCATATCACAAGTATAAATCAAATACAAAACTGGCCCCAGTATACTACCCTGTGGCATACCTATGAAGTCTCCTTCCACAACAGTGAACTTCCTGACAAGAATGTAACTTTCCAAAAGATTTAGAATGTTTATTGGTATATATGTCTCCAATTTAAAATTAGGCCTTCATGCCACACTTTATCCAATGCCTGATAAACATCAATAGAGAGGGCAGAACACTACTTCCTTTCATCAAATGTTGTTGTTATAAATTGAACCAATCTATGAGCTTGTTCAATGGTGCTATGCTGACTTCTAAAACCAAATTGATGGTTCGGGATGCATCCATTATTAATTAGAATTGGGGAAAATTTTGTCAAGAGCGGTTTTTCGAAAAGTTTTGACATTGTTGATAGTAGACTTATTGGCCTGTATGACTCAGCCTTGGTAAGATCTTTGCCCGGCTTTGGAATTATTTTGACCTTGGCAAGCTCCTGTAGTTTGCATGATACTCCAAGTCGTAAAATGGCATTAAAAATTAAGGTTTTCTAAATGCAATACGAGGCAACTTCATCAGCGCCTGGTTACTAATTCCATCAATACCCGGAGCTTTCTTCGGGTTGAGTTCAGTAATTAGTTTCTGTACAGCTCGCATCTTAAACTTTAAGGGTCGATGGTAAAGCAACTACACACGGCAGATCAACAACACCAGTACATGTGTTTGGGGTAAATACGTATTTTAAATGATCAGCAAATATTTTACCTTTTTCAGTATCGCTTCTTGCACAAACTCCGGCAGATGTGCGCAGAGGTGGTTTAAACTCAACGGGTGTTTTAAGCTTTCTTGCAGCGCGCCACAAGAAGTAATTAGATGTCGGTGTGACATTGAGATTTTCCAGATAGTTTTTAAGAGATGCAGTTTTTTCCGATACCAGCAAGTCTTGAAGTCGTTTAGTGCACTCTTTAAGTCTGATTTTATGTTGGGGTGATAAGTGCTGTTGCCATTCCCTTTTTTCACGTTCAATATCCCAGTCTGCGGATGGGAGGTAGTGGCATGTTCAGCAGCCTGTTTAATATTTTCATTAAGATTGGCAATGTTAAATTCAATATCATCGGATGTTCTTAGCTTAATATTTTCCGTAAAATGACTACTGAGATATTTTTTGAACCCCAGCCAATTAACACGATTGATCATCTTCACATATGGGTGAGGTAAATCACTTCTTAGTGGGTTACAGGTTGTAACGATTGTGAGATAGTGATCTGAGGAGAGATCTAGAGAAGCTGTAACATGAATTTAATCTTTAGAGAAATTTTTTATGACTCCAAAATCTATAACATCCGGAATTTTTTGTATGTCCGTAGGCCAGTAAGTGGGCTCCCCAGTCGAAATGACGTCCAAGTCCATTTTTGAAGTTATATTGAACAATGCTCTACCTCTAGGTGTAATAAGACGCGAACCCAGAACGTATGTTTTGCATTGTAGTCGCCAACTGCTACAAGTTTAGAATTATGAAAATTTTAAAATTGTTGAAACCTTATCATGAAAACTTTAAGTTTTGTCGGTTACGATTAAATCGAAAATAGGGCCCGAAATAGACACTCTTTCTTAATAAAAATATATAAATAATAATATTTTGCGAAATTTAAACGGGGCTATTCTCGTGTGAGCATCCTTTTATTATCATTTCATCCTTAATTTTTTGTTTCTTTGTATCTTTATCGCAAACTGTGCAATTTTAAATATTATTATCATTATTTTTTTGCAGAGATCGGTATACCAATATAGACGCAAACAGTGTTTTGAGTAGTGGTATTTTCTAACTGAAAATCTAATACCTTATTTTTACTGTATTTCAATCTGTAACGGTATTTTTAAAATACCCTTTGCCAACCTTGCAATTTTACATTAAAATGGTAATACCGTGCTGGGGTAACACGGTACCTTTAAAGTGTAGAGTTGTAGTTTTCATGTTTTCACACCCGATTGTAAATTACTTTTCTTTTTAATATAGTACTTTCAAAAAAGTGTTGCCTAAAAAAATTTGAATTAAGGGTGTCCTATAATAGAGACCTACCAGCCCAACTTTAAGAGTTGATAGCGGCCATGTTGTTTTAACCTTCATCTGTCAAATTGGCTGTTATCTATTCAGTCTGTTTTGCCAAATTGCCATGGACGGGTACTACATTTTACAACACTTGCTAAGCTTGTGGAATGCAAGACACAAAGGACTTTGGTGTCAAAATCTTATTTTTCTACCACTCAATTTCAAAAATCGAATGATGCAGTTTTTTTTTGGAGAAATGTTTAAATAAGAAATATGCATTTATGGGTTTTTAGAAAAAAATTTTACTTTATTTTTAAAAGCTAAGGTTCATGCACAAAATTACTTATATTTTCACGAAATTCTGCGGTCCATTTATGTATAGTTTTCTTGATAATACCCATTAACTTTAATGTATCTGAAAAATATAGTATATCTTCGTATATTAAAAATTTATGGGGATACCACTAACCGTTAAGAAGACAAGACAAAACAATCGTTAACCCTCTATTTTTGATTTTCAATTCAGTAAGAGTTATATATCCAAATTTTCCCCCAATTTATACTTTCAATAAAAAAATAATAATTCTAGGAAATTTCTGAGATTTAATGTTTCCTAGGAAGTGCAATAGAGTTTCTACATTTTTTGTGACTTGCTGATTTCATTAGACCCTTTTATAACCAGAATAAGACATGAGCCATCCAAAAAGGATTTGAAATGCGAAGATGTAATCAAAGAAATGATAGATGAATAATAAATAAAGTTTTTTGTCGAAATAATAACAAATTAAAAAAAAAATTGATTTTGATGAAACTCGTGATGTGTCGTGTTTTTATTGTAGATAGGTATACGAGTATACCAAATTTGAAGACTTCTGCTTGGTTAGGAAAACTCTAATGTAAAAAAACGATTAATATGACATATGCGATGGGTATAAACTTCTTTCATTACAATTTGTGGATATGGCCATAGCTTCCACGCGACATTTCTACGTACCACACAGCTCATACCTTATTAGATACGAGCTCGAGCTATTTGAGTGCCTGGTTATCTCACATAGTATAATTTTTTAATGTACTTTTCAAAAACGCACTTTTATAAATGTAAAAAGTACTTTTGATATTTTTATATCTTTCTAATGAGGTGATATAGAAAACATATTAAAAAAGTAATCTGGAAAATTAAACTTGTTGTTTCCAAAAACCTCACTTACTGCAGTAGTTATTGTTATTGATTTGTATTTTTTCATTAATTTCATTTTAAATTTTAGTACGTATGTGTGTGAGGTATCTCTGAAGTTTTCTTTTTTTAACCAAAGAGTTTTTACAAAATATAAAAATCATGTACTTTATGTTTAAAATTGAAATTTTATTAGATCAACAACACGTGTTGCCTTTAAATTGAGAAAGAAAAACAAAAACTATGAAAACAAACTAACAACGAAAGAAATTATTGAAAAAAAGCATTTGTTGTATGTATACATGCACATGTATGTACAAATGTTCAATAATTTAAATTTAAAGAAATGTTATGGTAATGCATGTTAAAGGGAATGTTTCATTGTAAAAAACTGACTATTGAAAACGGTAGAAATTAAAAAATGATCTTACTAAAACAATATTATATAAAAGCTTTGACAAGTAATAATATCTATAATTATAAAGTGAGAGATTACTTTGGTCAAAAATATAGAAAGAAAACCCAATAGTACCTTCTTAAGTAAAAAATATATATTCTACGCAAATTAATTCTTCTTTCAGAAAATTATTTCCAAAAATAATATAAGTGCATGTGCTCTTAAAAACTGTTCAAGACTGAGCATTATGAAAGAACTAGGAAAAAAAGAAGAGAAGTGTCTTAGGACACCCGGTTATAGCTTTGCTGCTTAGTTATATAAAAGAAACTTAATGTGTTAAATAACAATGCAATAAAATTATATTATATGATGATGTCAAATTCACCGCAAATATTTCAAAATGTTTCCATTTATTTCCCATTCCTTTCTTTTCTAGTGGCGTACGATTAAATTAAGGTATTGTTTGTGGCCGGGGGCGGCTGTTTGCCGGCTTACAGCCGATCGGCTATGTTTTCTGGTTTGTGCTCATGTGCGAAAACAATACAAAGACAAATTGTTTTGTTTCATTTACTTCAAAGAACGCAACAAAGCAAAATTAAACAATTTGTTTCATTTATGTTCGTACTCTGATTTTAAGTACAAAGAAATCAAAACAAAAATAAATTTTTAACTGTAATAGTGTCGATAATTTTTGTTACGAAATCACGTCCTAACTCCTGTGTCGTGAAATAAATAGCATAGCTATAAAAATGTTTTGATAAAGCCGTTTTCAAAAGTAATCACAAAGAAATATTAAAAAAAATCCTGATACAGTGTCTATTGAAGTTTAAGAAAAAAACATATCTAGTTAATTCCAGCATTTCCTGCTTTAATTTATGTTAACTATGCCTCAGAGGTTAATTTTTTTTTTAATAAAACCAATAATTTATTTTCACATAGTATTTTATTGCCAGATGCTCAAGTATTAAAAGCAAAAACATCAAACTCCATACAAAGCGCTTGAGAGAATACTCTTTTTAATACCTTCATTTAGCTTGAAACCCACTGTTTCCTAAGTTACAAGTGTATTGCCATAAAATAACGATGATGGGTAAATCCTGTGTACACATGTACCTTTAAAAAATCTTAAAAAGTATCCGTTGTTTTTCAGGACTACTTTTAATAATTCAAACAGATATTTATTTTAAGTTACATACATGTCTTAAAATCTTTTATTTTCCTAAAATGCAAAGCCTCAAGAAGTAGTTTTTTTTTGAACTTATGTTAAAGCTAGCTGAAAGTTCACTTTCTTTCGTTCTGAACCAGTTTTAAAAGCATCCAGGTCCTTTTTAAATACTTCTTAACTATAAAAGAAGTAAGGCAGCTAATCCAACCGCAACAGCGACAAAACTACATACGTTTACGTGTGCACAAGCGTGTATCATGATGACACCATTTCTTATTCTACCAAAAAATAAAAAACCTCAAACAAACACAACAACAACAATATCAAATTTACACAAGCCCGGGCACGCATTTACAGCTCATTCGTATTAAAGACATCATTTTCAAGTAAATTTTACTCAAGTTTTTGTTTTTGGTTAGAAATGCATAAAATAAAGAGAAATATGTTAATGACATATAGACACAAAAACAACTCCATGCTACATAACAGGTTATTTTGGAACTGTTATAGGCAATTCAAAAAAAGCTAAGACCTAAAAAGTATATAGGCTTCACTGATCAACTTAAAGAACGTGAAAAAAATTTTAGAATAAAGTTTCTAGCTGTTTAAAAAACTATACATTAAAAGCTTTACGTCTTTCAAGTCATATGTTGCATAGTAAGTAGCCAAAAGACCTAAATTTAACTATAATGTCTTTTGTGTATATTTGTACAAGAGGAAAACAAAAAGAAATAAAACATTAAACAAATTTCACTTTTAAACAAAAATTTACCAAGAGAATGTAAAAAAAGAATGTCTTGAATTTGCAAGCAAAATACGTTATTTTTTTATCTATTTCATTATGTATTTTTTTTCATCATAATGTCTTTTTTATTATGTTGTTTTCTATATACATAGTTATTGTCGTCGTTATAGATGACACTGATTTTTCTAATTAATACAATTTAGCAAGTTTTTATCTTAAGTTTTTTGTTTTAATTAATTTTAAATGAAAAACAATAAATAACAATAAAACGAATTGTGTTTCTTAAGTCTTATATTTAATAAAAAAAAAACGCCAACAACAACAACGAAAGCTAAATCACAGCAATAACAACAAGTATGTGCCTTAAGTCTTTTACAGTTGCCATTTTTATATTTCAAACAAACAGTGAAGTGCACCAGCGAAGCTTGTGTCTTAAGTCTTTAATTTTTGAAGCAGATAAAACAATAAAAGTAGTTCTATTTTCATACACAAAAATGTATCATTTTTAAACGGTTGATTTTTGAAAGAAAAATTTTACTTTTAAATTCATTCATATTTAAAATAGCAAAAGAAACAGCAACAACAAGTCAATAAATACAACTCGTGTTTTATATTCGTGTGTGTGTGTGTGTTTGTGCATTATTCTTCAAAGCCAAACATATAATGCACATAAACTTGTACATGTTACCGCGTCTCATATCATTGTATTGAAATCAGTTTTTTATTTCCAGTTTAGTTTGATTGTTGTTGTTGTATATTAAATTCCAACATCTTATTGACAATAACCTCAAACTTCATCATCGTCGGTTGTATATCGTATGTCTTGAAGTCAAGTCAAAGTGTCACTGTCATGGCCCTTTTTACTATAAAAACCGTTGCTTTTTATTTTACTCGTATTATGTTTTGAATTTGTTTTTTCCTTGTATCAGTATGTGTAAGTAATTTGGTTCTCTTTTTAACTTCTTTTCATTCAGAGTCTTAAAATAATGCATTTAGTTAATACGGACTAAAACACAAAGCCTTTATAGTGAGATTTATGGAGACAAAATGCCAAATTTAATCAATAATTTGGGAACATTAATAGTTTTCATGAGAACTCTTAAAATTGCGATTTGTGCAATTGGGCAAACTTGCGAGACTTGTTTCATGAGGCTCCTTTTGAACTTTTACGAAAATAGTTTATGTAAATTTGAAATAAATATCGAAAAGTTCATTTAATAAAAATAAAATAAGAAAATTTCAAGCAATTTTTAATTTAAAAACATATTTATCGGCCATGTCACAGATTTCAATTCCGTTCGGAAAAGGAATTCAATTCACCCCATTTTTGTAGGAGATGGTGTCTAAAAAAGAAAAATAAAATAAGGGAATTTGTCAGGTGTGTCCAAAATGTTGGGGGCGCTGGTATGCTGTGTTGTACTCCGGCTAGGGCTCGACATTTTGAGGTGGATTTAATTCCGCTTCCGAACGAAATTGAACTCTGTGACATGGCCGATAAATATATCTATGAAAATAAAAAAGTGTGTGTGTGTGTATCGAAAAATGCCTAAAGATATCCAAAAAAGCAAGAAGTTGTTATTTACAAAATGCACAATCGAACAGCTTAAATTTACGAGTCAAAATTATTTGGCAAACTTAAGAGGCTTGTGTAAATAAATTTCTATACAATTTTTAAAATTGACGGAAGTGTAAAAATGAACAATTGCACAGTTTGCGAGACTATTGAACATTCTCGTGAAAACCCTTATTATTTATTTTGTGTTTGTTTATTTTAATTATTTATTTATTTAAAATATGTTTATTATATGTTTACGTCTTATTCCACCTAGAGGTCGAGTGTTGTTCAAAAATGGGCTTGGACGTCATTTCGAGCGGCGAGACCACTTACTGTCCTACGGACATACAGAAAAGTCCGGATGTGACAGATTTTCGAGTCATGAAAAATATCTCTCTGTTGAATCTTCTCTAGATCTCACCCCGATCTCTCACGATCGTAACAATCTATAGCCTACTAAGAAGTGACGTGAAGATGTGAAGATGATCCATCGTGTTAATTCGCTGGGGCTCAAAAAATATCTCAGTAGCTATTGTAAGGAAAACATTAAGCTAAAAACCTCTAATGATGTTGAATCTAAAACATTAAACAGACAGCTGAACATGACACTACTTCCCATCCGCAGACTAAGTTTAACAGAACTTATTCTGCTGATATTGAACGTCTCGTATACGAAAAAAAAGATCTAGAAGGGAATGGCAACAGCACAGATCACCCCAACATAAAATCAGATTTAAGGAGTGCACCACAATTGGCACCAATTCTTACTGATAATGGGTGCCTACCGGACCAACAATTTGGTTTTAGAAGTCAGCATAGCACCATTGAACCAACGGACAGATTGGTTACATTTATAAGAAGAACATTTGAAGAAAAAAGTCTTGTTCTGGCCTCTTTATTGATGTTTATCAGTCATTTGATAAAGTGTGGCATGAAGGCTTAATTTTAAAATTGAAGACATATTTATTTACCAATAAACATTTTAAATCTTTTGGAAAGTTACATTCTTGCCATGAAGTTCACTGTTGTGGAAGGAGACTTTATGAGTATGCCCGAAACTATCTTATCAGGTATGCCACAGGGTAGCATCCTGGGGCCAGTTTTGTATTTGATTTATACCTGTGATATGTCAGTGAGCAGTAATATCTACACTTCTACATTTGCCGATGATACAACCTGCCTTATTATGCATGGAAACCCTCATCCCGATAACTTCAGGAACATATTAACATCCTGGAACTATTGTTCAACTCATTGAGAATAAAAGTAAGTAAACAGAAGTGTACTCAGGTATTATTTACCCTACGGAGAGATACTTGTTCCCCATTAGAATCAATAATCAAATTGTTCCTCAACACTCACATGTGAAACAACTTGGTATACACCTGGACCGACGGTTTACATGGAAACACCACATTGACTCTAAGCTAACACAAATGAAGCTAAAATTAACTCAGCTGCTGCGGAATGGGGCACTAGTTCAGCTTCAAAAGGAAATTAATTAAATGTACTCTTAATAAAAATCCAATTCAAGTGAAATAAAGCCTGGAGTTTTTGGGACCTCGAATCCTAGTGAAATCGTAAAAACTTAAAAATGAATAAAAGCCACAAGTTAAAAAAAATGTAATATTTTGTTGGGCTTCATTCTATTTTCCTTTTTTGGGGCTGAATTTCATTCGTTAAAAAAATAAATATCTCCACAATTAAGAAATGAAAATAGATCCCAATAATTATAAGTGCAAGTACACCCCCAAATTTTCGTGTTATTGTTTTCCATGTAAACCTTGGGGCTATTATTTACTTAACAGTTTGGGGCCTCATTTCCTGGGGTCTTATTTCGCACCGCCGTTGTTGATAGTACTGTATAATACATACATAAAATGCAAACTCCTTCCTGTGTGAAATTTTTTGAAGTACTTATTGAAAGTAACAAAACCACTTAATGGGTTTTGCCAGTTTAGCTGCTGTTTTTTGGCCCATAGCTGTCAAATTCAGTAACTTAGTCTTCAGAAAAAGTATTCCTTATTAATACAATTCATAGCAGAACATTTTTCTACAATTTTCAACTGTATTTTGCATCGAAAGTTGGAGAATCGAATGAAAAATGTAGCAAAACGCAAAAAAAATTATCTTAAATTTAAATTTTATCGTCATCGTCCTCCGGGACTTAGGTGTCTGCATCTTTATGCCTCCACCAACAAACTTCTGCAAGCAATGCATCCAGCTTTTTATCATTTGTATAGTTTTTTCTATTGGCATAGTGGCAAGATGGAACCGTTCTCCTTGTTCGTCCGATTTGGTGTGGAATCGGTGTCAGAACTCATCAAGGTGATGATCCATAAAATGTAATTTCAATATATTGGATTTTATAAGAGTAACTGAACATTATTTTCGTCTGGCTGTACATGACTCTTTTCTACAGCTTTTAGTGCATCACGTTCGTGAGTCTTTTATTTTTCATTGATTTTTTTATATTCAACCCATTGAGAAATCATACTCAAAGTGAAAAAGCATTTGCCATCTATGAAAAAAAAATACACGTAATTGATAATTATCTATTATTATTATTAACTTATGAACTAAATTTTCAACTTTCCGATATAAAATACAGCTAAAAATTTAAAAAAAATTGTTTATTTTGAATTGTATTACAATAAAAAATTTTTCTGAAGATTGCGTTACTAAGTTTGGCAGCTATGGGCCAAAAATGGTAAGAAAAAGATATAAAATATTAAAAATTTTCCAAATTTTTAGTTACGAGGCACTAAATTCAGTTAATTAGGGTAAGTTTGCTTTGCAATTTTTTCCCCTAGTCTTTAACTACAATTATTTTGAAGACAAAATAAGTTCCAAGAGGTTATTCGGAAAAATCAAGTTTTAGCCAATATATAAATGAGTCCACAAAATCCGAGCAGCAAAACGGGTATCTAAAAACCTTTTTTTTAATATTTGATAACTATAGTTGTTGTTTAAAACCTAATTATGCAAAAAGCAAAATGACTGAGACCTGAAGAATTTGCAATAAATGTATCCAAGTCGGGTTGATAAGTCTAGTTGTTGATAGACTTTAAACTCGTTGGTTCGGATTTCAAACTATGTGAGCATTGCAATTAAAAACATTCCTTCACATGTAACCAGTAGTCATTTTGAATATTAAAATTAAAAAATTTCATTTGTTAGAATATTTGCACTTCAACCTTTGTGAAATCAATTAATTCCTTTAGACATCTGAAAATTTTTACATGGTATACGCTGCATTTACATTTAGACACAATTGAAGTCAAATGCTTCAAGTGCAAAGTAATTTTAAGGTTTACGAGTATTTTAACAGTTTAAGTGCCATTATTACAACTTGCCGATAGTTAAAGGCAGGATTTTGTCTGCCCGATAAAAAGCTTTGCATTATTACAACTTAAATTTTTGTTTGTTATTATTATAAATAATAATAATATTTATTGGATAAAAAAATAATAAGTGAAGGTTTTATTATGCTAAGCCATTTATCCGGCCGACAAAATCTTGCCTTTAACTATCGGCAAGTTGTAATAATGGCCCTAAATGCATTATATTCAAAAATCCTTTTAACTATTAAAACTACTATACAAAACTAATTTTAAGCAATTTTTAAAACTTTTCTTTATTAGCAATTCTGTCGGTTAATTAATATTCCCTAAAAATTTTACTACCTTTTAGTATGATATATTACAATTTTAACTTCTACTTTTACTTCTTTTAATTCTTCAAATACAAAACACACTTAAAAACCCTGACATCATAAGTACAAATGCGAGGACCAGTCGCAAGATTGATGAGTTCGAGTTCTGTTGCCAGCAAAACATAAAAGATGTACGAGTTACACAAATAATTTATACATACATTTTTATGGAGTCTGTATTTCGTATTCATGATATGAACTTGTTCCAAAAAAGTAAACTTTTTGGAGCATAGTTTTCTGTAGGAAATAAAAAAAATTTTGTATTCTCCATCAATGCAACATTGTATGCACCAAGTTGGACTTATAACAAGTTAACTCGTATTAACGTATTGGAAGACTGATTTAATTGTAAAACAGGAACACGTGTGCTCGATCAAATACCATTAAATATATACAGAAGAACAGGGTTATCAGACGTGACGATTTCATATTCATTGTTATTGTCATTATCAACACCTGAAACTGAATTAACTAATTGCACAATGCATAACATATAACAACATAAACATAAACATAAACATAAACATAAACATAAACATAAACATAAACATAAACATAAACATAAACATAAACATAAACATAAACATAAACATAAACATAAACATAAACATAAACATAAACATAAACATAAACATAAACATAAACATAAACATAAACATAAACATAAACATAAACATAAACATAAACATAAACATAAACATAAACATAAACATAAACATAAACATAAACATAAACATAAACATAAACATAAACATAAACATAAACATAAACATAAACATAAACATAAACATAAACATAAACATAAACATAAACATAAACATAAACATAAACATAAACATAAACATAAACATAAACATAAACATAAACATAAACATAAACATAAACATAAACATAAACATAAACATAAACATAAACATAAACATAAACATAAACATAAACATAAACATAAACATAAACATAAACATAAACATAAACATAAACATAAACATAAACATAAACATAAACATAAACATAAACATAAACATAAACATAAACATAAACATAAACATAAACATAAACATAAACATAAACATAAACATAAACATAAACATAAACATAAACATAAACATAAACATAAACATAAACATAAACATAAACATAAACATAAACATAAACATAAACATAAACATAAACATAAACATAAACATAAACATAAACATAAAAATTGTCCGATGCATGAGCTTGGCACCTCTGACAATAATAAAATCTCTGGCAAATATCTGACAGTAGTTTTACAAAGGCAAATTTCTGACAATTTGTTGTCAGCTGGTAATTCTACAATGGATAATGACTACGTTATCAAAAATTGCAAGTTCACATGGTTTTAAGAAATGTTTAGCATATAATACTGGCAATACTGTAAGCTGTGGCAATCTTATGTACGTAGCTTAGGGCTAATAGATCAGTGCAAGTTAATCTCTATTTTTGGTTTAAAATGTGCTCAAACCAGCAAACCTATAAATCAGTGCAGTACTTAAACCATTTTTAAACGCATAAAATTGGGCGTTTAAACTACCAATGCAGGCCATATGATTTTGTTACTTACATACATATGTTTTGCATTTACTTTTTCTTCAATATGTTCGATCTGTTTTCTTAAATATAGCTTCTTTCTCAGTAAAATTTGGCGACCTTTCATTAAAATTTATTAAATTTTTTGCTTCTTTGATTGTGAAGAGAATTGATAGCCTTCTGTTGAGTTTAAACCACATATAAATTAGAGTTTAGTTCAACTAAACCAGCGTTTAAACTTTAACTGATTTATTAGCCCTTAGTAATTTATGGAAAATTGTAGCTGACTTCAAATAAGGATGATATCGTCGGATGAGAGTGTAAACCTGCTAACTCACTTCCAGCAAATTTTACAGGAGAGACCAAATACTGTTAACGGTTTCTATACAAAGCTTAAGCAAATCGATGAGGCATTAAAATGTCATATGCTATACGAAGTGGATTTACCAGGCTTACACTCTAAGCCGACGATATTATAACTTCGCTTCCGGTTTTACTTCTGCCCAATCAATTCATAATCAACTTTACACAGACATTAGTATCGTGCTAATATAAAATTTTGCGATAAGAAAAGGTATTTTTATATTTATATATCATATAAAAAATATATTGCAATCATCGATAACTTAAACCCGTATTAAAAATGCAACGATTTAAAAAACTGCAACCATTCATATTGATATGGAGACTTATTTTTACATACGGATTTTGCAAATTACATACATATGTATATAAAATATTTTTATATGTATTTATGTACCAAAAAACTTTGTAACTATGTGAAACAGAAATAAGTGTAAGGTTGTGACTTAAACAGTCACCGAACCAAATTTTGAATTTGAATAATATTCATAATAATATTTCTACTTTGGGATCTTTTTTTATTATTTTTTTATCTTCCAAAAAAATTCACATATCTTAAGGCGACACTTTAAACATTATTTAACATGCAAAATTAGTGCTGCCAAGTGCATTGTCGTGCTAAATTTATTAGACTTGTTTTTTTTATAGCTTCGAAATATGAAGGTACTTAAATTGTATTAAGCACATAGACCACAGCAGGCTACACAACAGCACGACTACAAATACTGTTGACTGCTATTGCCCCCCTGTAGTCAGTAAAAATATAAAAACGAATCAATTTATTTCTCTGTATGAATTTTAGGATGTTCTGCTGCTAAATAATATCCAATAATTTTAAGCTATCATTCATTTCAGATATTTTTATTATATTGGCAGGAGCATATTTGTTCATTGTCGCTTAAAAATTTTATATGAGCCTAAGTTGGACATATTGACAAAAGTAGGCGTGTAGCCGCCTAACTATGATGACTTCAAAATAATTGTTTTCATATAAACGTGCATATTTGTTTTATCTTTGACACATTATAGTCAATAGCCTCCGGTGGTAAATTTGTTTAATGCTTCACGTTTTTTTTAGCCTTTGCATTTCAGACTCAAACAGGCTAGCATAATATTAAAATTAGACTTAAAGGACTTATAAGAATATAAAAAACCAAAGTGACTAAAACAAAGGGAATATAAATAATTTTTTCAGTTTTTAGTGCTTTTATTGATAAGTTTGCTATTTTTTTCGAGTCCTGTTGATAAACACATTAACTATTATATACATGTATTTCAGTATTATTAAGATGTTAGTTTTATTGATTTTCAATTGTGAAAAGCTAGAACTAAAAACAATTCAGGTACAAAAACCTCAACATGATTTATTCATACACAAAATAATATATGTATCCGAAAAACTGTAAGTGCTTTAGTTAAAGAACAATTATAATTAACAATAAAAAATAATAACATAAAATTAAAAATGTCTAATTTTCATTACTCTATTATTCGAATGCAATATTTATATTTGAAACTATTAAGTTGTGCCGAAGAAGCCAAGTATACATGAGATGATTTTTTTAACAAGCAAATCGATCGAGGAATATTTTATATGGAAAAAATTTAAATTACTATATAAAAATACATATAAAATTTGTTAACGCTTAGCGTTCGTTGCGTTTAACATATAAGGCACTTGATTTAAAAATGAATGGAACAACAAGCTCTTGGCTTATGGCCATAATTGACACCCTGTCCTTGAACTGTCTAGCAATTTTTAATTTAAATTTTGAAAAAATAACTAATAGTTTGCCAGCAAACGAGTTTAAAGCTTTCAACTTAAACGTAACTTACCTACCATTTACACATGAAACTAATTGCAAGAAAGTAGCAATACAATCACATTTTTTCACCACCACACTCACATTGTTTTTAATTTCCACTCAGATTTCAACGAAATTTTCAAGAAAGTAATTTTTTGAAGTTTTGAGAAAGTAAAATGAAAAAAGGTTTAACAGTGTTACCCACGTTAAAGATTTGTACAAATATACAGGCTTGTTACTAATAGTTATTAAAAATTATGCTTATTTTGTATAAATATTTAAAGAATTATAATATCTTATGTTCAAATATACATGCAGAAGACAATTCATCCCTTTTTAAAATAATAATATTATTAAAATATTAACAAAAATATTTATTCCCAACTTATTGCCCAATAAATTTGTGTAGTTTATGTTATGGGTAGCACTAATTAAGTATTAAACAAAACAATTCGACGACATTTTTATTTCATTAAAATTTTATTCATAATACGTATACAGAAATTTCAAGAAAATACTTTCATGTGTAAATGTAGCGTTAGTGAAAAGAGAAATTTCTGTAAGCCTCTTTATAATTTCTTATTTTGGTGCATCTAGCTTTATCTATACATACTCTTTTTAAGTTCATTTACCATATATACATACATATATTCTGGCAGCACTACACAAAATTAAATGTGTAAAGAAACCAGCGTGACCATTTTAGCATTTTTGCAGTTAAATTTAGCATTTTTTTGTTGATTTAGCTGCAAAATTTTCGATTTAACAGTTAGCAAAAGGTAAATCAATAATTGTATACACAATATTTCTCATATTCCATTTCATTAAAAATTTGCGTTAAATAGCTGATGTTAATAACAATCTCTGTCCCAGTAGATATACTTGGGTGCTGATGACGTGCGTTGCTGCACAGAAAAATATCGGTATTTCCCCCAGATTATAGTCTAATTTAATTTTTCTTCTCTTCTTTAGAAACTCACATTAATTAATAAAAAATATTTCATTCAATAAGAATTGAAATTACTGAACTTAAGCCCGACTAAGAAATTATTTCTGATTAAAATTCACTATAGTTCAACTAAGCATTTAAAATTGTTTCATATAAAGAAATTTAATGATTTTTTTTTATTTGAAAATTTGCTTGTTTTTATGGTTTAGCAATTGTCTATATGCATTTCGTTCCTGCTTTGGAACTCGTCAGTAGACTTCAACCCAAAAAATTTTTCAATTTAGTTAACAAACTTCGTATGTTTATAGTAAGACTCTTAATACTATATTGAGAATCACGAGTTCCAAAAGCAGGAACGAAATGCATATAGACAATTGCTAAACCATAAAAACAAGCAAATTTTCAAATTAAATAAATAAAGACTTTATGTCAAATAAATATACTTCGGTATTTCAAATATGATTTTTTTTATTTTTATTTATTATTTTTTTTTTTTGCTTTGAAACAATTTGCTTAACTTGTTTCTTATTATATTTGTTGTTGTTAGATTCCGCATGCTTTATATCTATTAATTTTAAACGAAATTAAGAAAAACTGAAACTCCACTATTTATGCATGTAAACTTTTTTCCAAGTTGTATTGTATGTTCAGAAATTTGTAATTTATATGTGTGTATATGTATTAATTTACTACGTTCTAAGATTAGACTAATTTTTCAATAAATTTTAACCCAAATTCTAGCTGGGATGCTGTAAACTTTTAATAAATTTATAGTTGCATAAATTTAATAGTTTTGTAATGCTTCAACTGTGAATATATTCCAAACAATATAACTCAATCGATGTTTGAACGATAAACAAAATAACGGAAAGCTGTCAAATCTCATTCACAATTATTATTTAAATGAGCACTGCAGTTCATAATTACTTCAATCACAATAACAAAAGAGCGTTAAAATGTTGCACAAAAAACACAGTTTTACAGAAGACAGCGATGACTGAGGTGCCATAACCATAACCATAAAAAACAGCCGTTCGAACCAAAATAATGGGCAACACTGTATTTGATTATAGGTGACTCACCATAACGCCATAACTCTCACCATAGAAACCAAGGCACATTAAATACAGGTACACGCATTAGGTGCAACTCTGTGCTTCTCACATAGTTTTACAAAGTAATTGTCAAACAATTGTATGCATCAAACAAGGCATAAAAGTAATTGTCATATGAATTCTTCGTTATAAACCTGTAAACAAAAAATCAGCGGATGAGCAATATGCCTGATGCGTGTACGTGTTTGATATGCCTTGATAGAAACCAATTGAATTTTGGTTTGGCTATGGCTATGGCATTATGACTATGTCACGTCTAATTTAAGCTTACTTAGGTCGCATTCATAAGACGTAACTGTTGCGCAACCGTTGACTGTTTGTGTTAGAAACGCATAGTTGAGTAGTTTTGCTCCACTCAACAATTGAGCAATCGCATCCATTTTTTCCACCGTAAATTTTTTTCGCTACCTCTAAGCAACATGTTGTGCTCAGCCTGAACAGCTGGTCGAATATACTTATGCCGTGTATATTATAATGCAACGCCGCTTTGTTAGGTGGCGGCTGCAAATATTTCTTAATTTTTACATTTCAAATGCGATAAAGTAAGGAAATAAAGAAATAAAATTAAATTACTAACTTCATCAAATATATGTATGTTTATTATGCTGTCTATTTATATTATATATTACATATTTAATTCACTATTGCGTTTAAATATTTTTTGAGCAAGTGGCGGCTTAGTGTTTAAATATAAATACTATAGGCGCAGGTCTCTCATTTTATTGCAGTGTTGTGCAAACACAGAATATTTATTTTGTGGAGCAAATTTTAATGTAAAAATTGAAGATTCCTGGGCTGCTGACATCATTATAAATTTTGTAATGTCCCTACTTTTAAGCTCAACTAATTAAATAAGCCAATTTAAATTATTTTCTTTGTTCCTGTTTTATTATTTTTCAATTGCTTACATTCATCAGCTGTTCACTTTGCAGTACATCCATCAAGCCGTTTCTAAGAAGTAACCAAGGCATATCAAACAGGTACATGCATCAGGCAAATTGCTCATCCGCTGATTTTTTGTTTACACGTTTATAACGAAGAATTCATTTGACAATTACTTTTGTGCTTTGTTTGATGCATACAATTTTTTGACAATTACTTTGTAAAACTATGTGAGAAGCACAGAGTTGCCACAGTGTTTTCTCTAATGCGTGTACCTGTAGTAAATGTGCCTTGGAAGTAACTGTTGGGGCCAACAGTTTCACAACAGTTGAGCTCAACAGCTACGTCTTATGAATGCGCCCATAGTGTCCACACCTGATGATTTTATATCATAACTCGTAATATGACGCCGGCAGAGCAACTGTAATTTTAAATTAATAGACGTTGATGATTTTATATCATGATGAATCAAACAAATATTTGAAAAATACTTGCCAAAAATATCTTATTTGCGTGTTGTTTAGTTTTTTAGTCACAAATAATTGTTGTGCCGTCTTTTTTAAAGAAAAATTGTTTAATAAATAAACGTTAAATGTACAGTAACACAAAGTGACATTTGATATGAAGATGAATTTATCAGGCCGTGAGCTCTGATGATTATATCATAACGCTGCTATAATATTAATAAATTGATTCTATACGTGATGAATTTTCATCATGATATCAATTTGACATTCATCATGATATAAATTCATCAGGTGTGGACACTATGTTATGGACAAAAGTCAATTTAAAATTCACTGAATTGTACATAAAATTAGTATATAAGAATTTATTTTCCGCCCAGATGGAGGTACATGTGTATTTTTGTTTAAAATGTGAAAAAATTAAATTCTATATTTTTATAAAACTTACAACAAAAATATCAAACCAAATTGACTTACAGTTACTTACAGCTTTTTTCAATATAAACTCGGTGGGAAGCTTAAAAAATTGTTTACGTAAAATAAATTAAAAGAAAGTATCAATAAAATTTCAACATGAAAAAATTAATTGTCAACAAATTGCAAAACATAAAATAAAAATCAAAAGTATTGTACGATAATATGAAAAATTCTTTAACGTTGGCAATTTTGCTAGTGAGGGCCACCGTGGAAATATTTTTCATCAGTGTGTTTTTCCGATTTCTATGTGTGTTCTTTAACAGCTTCTTAAATTGACCGTAGTGCTCAACTAGATTTTAAATACATCTTATAGACAAAAAAATTCCTTTTCTAAAAAAAGTGTAACATATGTATTTATATATTACAGTACGACCACACAAGCAATTTTTTATGTCTTAACACAAGCAATAACGCCGGCAGAATGATAATGTCAAATTGCTTGTGTTTAACAATGTATCTCGAGATGGCGAACACGTACAATTTGAGGTTTGTTGTTTGTTTGTTTGTTGTTTAAAATTTTATTTTTGTCTTTTTCGTTGAAAAAATATTAATATTATTTGAATTTGACAGCATGTATTAAGACATTATTGCTCAGCAATGTATTTTAACATTCGTTGCTGAATATATATTTGAACACATAGTCATACGGTCTATACGCTGATATCTTGTGTCGGCAATCGAATTTGACAGTTGCCTGGTCAATAATTGCCAAGATTATTGCTCGTGTGGACGGATAGTTACATCTGACTTGGTAACATTTTTAATTGCTCACCTGATTTTTAAAAAGTGTTGGGCAAGCCGATAGCCGCAGATGCTAGTGCTTTATAAAATTTTAATTTATTATAATTTAAATTATGATAAATTTGTAAATAAATAAAAAGTTTTGCATATTTTACGTTTACAAAAGAAAAAGTTTTTGCATAAAACAATAAAGTACTATATATAAGCGCCTTAACTCGTATATTCATTTTTACAAAAATGAATTTGTTTTGATAACATCCAAAGATAGTAATGTACATATAATTAATTTTAAAGTTTGCTTATAATATTTATGACTTAAATAAATATAAAAATGAATTTATATGACATCATTTTCTTTACAATATTCATTAAATATGAAATAAAAATGTTATGTTAATAAATGTTAAATGTTAAAAATGGTCTTTAAAATTTTTTATAAAATGTATCTTTTTGGGAACAAATGTAGCTTTTTGGAAACTAAAATGTATCTTTCTCAAAATTTCACTGGCAACACTGAATGGGACTAACCGATAAAAAATGTTCGTTATTTCATTTTAAAAGTTTTATATCAAATATGTAACTATAAAATAATAAACAAGGTAGATTCGGATTTTCAAGTACTTATATATTTGTATATTCTTTAACGTCATATGACACATGAAAATACTCAACGTCCTTTAAATAAGGTTCATGATAGTGCTCAGGTGATTAACTCTTTTCATGTAAATATTTTGAAATTTTTTACATGTAGCTCTACTTTCCACTAACTTTTCTTTATATTTTTTAAGGCGAATCAACTCTGTAGATGATTATTAGATTAGATAATTACATTAGAAAGAATATAAAATTACAACAATACAAAAATCAACATGGCTTTTTTATTTAGCCAACAAGTCGATTTTCTATAAAAAAATAGAAAATAAACAAGAATATAAAAATATATATTGTATAAAAAAAGAAAATAAAAAATACGTGTGGCACTCGGGGACTGCCGCTCTAAAGCTATTGCTTAGCATTTTTTATCAACTTATGCAATTATAATTATTTATTTATTTTTTATTTATGTAGTATTTTTTTTCTTTGATATTAATTTAAGTTTTTTCTTTGATATTAATTCAAGTTACACTTTTTGAGCGTGGTGACCGATAAGAAAACAAATTTTTTTCTTTTATTGAATAAATTAGAAGTTAATATCGTTTAAAATATTTTTATTATCTTACAA
This sequence comes from Nowickia ferox, assembly GCA_936439885.1. Classification (NCBI taxonomy): domain Eukaryota; kingdom Metazoa; phylum Arthropoda; class Insecta; order Diptera; family Tachinidae; genus Nowickia; species Nowickia ferox. The sequence continues at coordinate 32,118,180 of OW387023.1, forward strand.
TACATGTAGGTTATTCAGGAATTTTTATCAATGAAACTATAGGTTTATGGTAACTGAAATAAAAACATAAGTTTAAGACTTGATATCCTCTAAATATCTGGAAAATACCGCGTCAATGGTGGTCCCATATTTTTTGTGGCTTCTTGTGGATCATTATTCATTTTCAAATTAAATTTTTCCGAAAGAAAAATTGTCAACCGCTCTGAATTTTTATCAGCGAAGTTGGTGTTGAAATCGCCAACCAAGATAAGTGGAAATTTATTACCATTTGTACCAATTATTTTCGACCCTTCTTCAGTTTGTGAATATCATTTTTTGTCAACTACGATTGCTCCTAAGTGTTTTCCTACATGTAAAAATCTGTTCTGGCAATACTGTTTGTTAATGAAATCAATAGCATACTTTAGGGGTTAACATACACTGGGCGATTCAAATACAAATAGTCTTAGGTTTTTTTATTTTCGTTACGGAATTTCTTGATGCGATAAAAGCTATGCAATAGCTTAAAAATTGAAGATCCTAATGGCGTTTTTTTTCTTAGCCTCTTACATTTCTTTGTGTTCTTTTCTGAAAAGTATAAGTTAGTTTAAAAATGTAACGCGCTCTTTTCTCATGATATCACCATTAAAAATAAAGAAAATGATACATGTTCAACACTCATTTTCATTAGAGGGGCATGAGTGCATTATGTTAACAGCTGGTTTTTTTATATTTCTGAAAAAAATAAATAAAATAAAAAAATAAAATGAATTTATAATAAATAAAATAAAAAAATAAAATAAATAAATAAAAAAAGTTTATATAAATTTCCTGAAAATAAAAAAGATGTTCATATTTCCTCAAAAAAAAGATGTTCATATTTGCTGTATATTTTGAGTACAGATTCATTCAAAAGATACAAAAAATTTCGAGATTACACATGGTACCTGAAGTCATCAAAAGATACGAAAAATGTATCTTTCATATCCTAATGGCATCACTGGTCCCATTACGCAATATGCAAGTCTTATAGCTAAGCTGATTAGTTTGTAGGAGAGAGAGAGAGATACGAGGGGAAAAGACACGAGTACTCAGCTTAATGTAATTTCAATTTAATGTTAAAAAATTACATACGAATACACAAAACTATGCATAAGAAACATCTCATCAAAAATCTGATTTGCATTGTGAGGACGCCGATAAAAGTTCAAAGAAGAAATAGTGATAAGTTTAACAATAAGACTTGTGTCGTGTGAATTGGGACTTAGGCTTTTTCTGAGAACATTTTGTAGGTGCCTTCTCCATCTGTATCTCTGGAACTAAATCGAAGATATACCAATCAATATGCTAATTGCAGTAAAAATCTGATAACATTGTAATAAAGCTGAGCCTGGGTTATCCGGGGCTCTATCAATCGGCTACATCTATTAACAGGTATGCTATCATTTTGTTCCTTGCCCTACATTATCCGTGCTACCATATTTTATATATCTATTAACCACGATATACTTTTATTATCCGTGCAAAAAAAAAAAGATTTCTTGTTTTAATACAAATTAAAATTTCCGATTTTATTTCAACATTTTATTTGTTTTAATTTCCTGTTTTTTACCTAAAATGTAAGCGTCAGCTAACCAACTTTTTTTGATAATTACTGCAAAGGTCGGTACCGTGTCATCCGCATAATCGATATTTAACGGTACGTAAGTCATATTTTTGAACTTCATAATCAATTTGTACAAATATAACAAAAGTTTGGGACTTTCTGAGTATTATCTCACCATTGTGAATTTCATAAAAACTTCGAATTATTGTGATTGCCAAGGAAAACACATTTGACACTGTCAACTATTGGGAATGTTGGAAAATCTTTTAACGACAAGAATGACAATTAAAAAGAAGTCATAAAGAAATGGCTGCTGCACTTTTTTCAATACGCGTATTTGTTAAGCGAAATTATTGATAAAAAATAGTGATTAATTATTATTTGTTAAATTAATGTAATAAAAAAAGTGCCAGCAAGGTGTAAAAAAAATTATCTAAAGCAAATAATTCTAATGAAAAGAATTAGTTCAGAGAAAAAATGTTGATATAAAAAATTCATTGAGCAAACGCCATTTAGAATAGAAAATAAAATGCATGAAGAGTGGAAAATCGGTGAAAAAATATGATTAACTAGAATTACAAAGAAGTTAAGAAGTGAAGTTTTTTTTACTAATTTAAAATAGTTGATAGATTGAAAGTCTTAGTAATTATAAATAAATAAACAAATATATTGTAAAAATATATAGAAATAAAAAAGGTAAAATTTTTAAATTAAGATATAGCCAAAGTGTAGAAAATATTAGAAAATTGTATTCCTCATATAAAGAGTAATTCTTGTTAGAATTTTCTGTTGGTGTAAATTTCTGCTAGTTTAAAAACTTTAAACATCCTTGGTGCCATGAGTCTTGTCGAAACTCCTTTTTCCTCTTTTTGCTGTACGCCCCCTCCTTCTTTTTCATTACTTTTTTCAAACAGCTGTCATTGTGTGTTCATTTGGCTGTTGTGTGTGTGTGTGTGTGTCTGTATATAAGTTGGTCGGTGTGAGTGTTGTCAACCCATTTTAAATTGATTTTTCACTATTGCTTTTGAATTTAATATATTCCTGTTGTATTGGAAAACACATATTCAAAATCAATTCCCAAATTAAATTAGATTTAAATTTTAAAATTAATGATAGCAACAAAAAATCACTAAAGTAGCAAACATTTGAATATATGTATATAAAAAAGCACCCACCCACCCACATGACGTTTGTATTCCTCCACCCGCTTTTTCTGAAGTTTGTCATACTTTTGTATCTTACATGCATATACATATATGCAAAAGTTTTTGTTGTTAATACTGCGTGCATGCTTGATAGAGTGTGTGACGGATGACAATGTTTAAGATTCTCCTATTATAATTTACCTGTTTAATGACACCTTTTATATGTTTTCACACATCCGTCTTTAAAAATGTCTGTTATATTTAGTCCGACAATGACGACTTCAAGTTCCGGCAGCACAGTTTTTTTCAATAAGGCAGTACTTAAACAGCAAGGCGGTACTTAAACAGCAAGTTAAAGGCGAAATAAATAAATTGTGCAAATTTTAAGATACCTACAATTAGGTGTCAAACATTTCCGCACAGAGCGAATCAAGATTATGATTTGCTAAATTAATAAAAGAATAAGTAAAAATTGTATTTTTAAACAGTTTGTTAGTCAGCAAACTGATAATGATATATTATCTATTTTGGCCGTGTGAAAAAACTTGTTTTTGTTTCCAATATAAATATTCGATCGAATCTACCGTTCGCATTTAGATGAACAGGCCGGTAAGTGATGAATCGGGAAAGGATTTTCATGTAAATACATGTTTTCTGTCGTTGGTCGTAGTTCAACGTATATAAAATATCTTTGCGAATCAACAAATGTGCGACAAAATGGCATCGATTTGTTAGTGCATATTTTTGCATATTTCAAAGTAAATACATATTTTTACACATTTCATTATAAATGTATATTTTTAAAACAATTTTTTAATTTTTTCATGCTATAAAACAAATGTTGGGGGGTTTTTGATTAGTTGCAAAGTATTTTTGCAATTCTTACGACTGTTGAGAACAAAAAAGGGGAAACTGGGATGAAAACTGAATTCATTTCAAAAATTCAATAACAAAAAAAAAATACAAAAGCATGGAATAAAAGCCCTTTTAAACCCAAAAATTATTGTGTAATTTTTTTTGGCACACTTATCCAGTTCCGTATTAATTTCATGTGGATAGAAAGTGTTTGTTTAAAGTCCAATTGCGTGTTGCAGCCCTTAAAGGAAAATGTTCAGGGATACGAATTCTCCTCATCCTATAGTAACTAGATAGGGAGCGTGGTTGAATGCGGTCGAATACTACATTTATATTATCAAAATTAAAGAAATTTGTGCATCCAGAGAATGGCTTTCGTGTTGACACTGTAGCCCAATTAGATAGTTTTTATTCTTTAACAGCTCAAGTAAAAAAAAAATTGTGCTCTGAAAGACAGAATAAGTGAAGAAATGAAAAATAAATTTGATAAAGTTACACATTTAAATTATGGAAAAATTGCATCAATAACATTTGCTGATGTGGAATGTTAATTTTTACAATAAAAATGTTTTTTCAGAAAAAATATTCAAAGATTTACCTTTGACAATTTACAAATACACTTATTCATTCACGTAAATAAAAGTTCTTCTTAACTGTATTTTGTATATGGAATACAAATGTTCTTTGAGAAAGTAATAAAGCTGATTTTTTTAATGTTATTAAATATTGAAATTCATACGACTCGGTGGGATCAAGTTTATGTTCACGTATAAATAATATAATAAACTTCTCGGTCTTAACAAATTTTCCTATAAACTGTGCAAATTCTTCAGTAATTTTGAGTTGCTAAACCCGATAAATAACTATTAAAACTTTTGGCATTCTAACTTAACTAGGAATCATTAATTAAAATTTATATATATTCCATGTAAAGTTCTAATGAGATAAATTAATGTAGGTATGTATTATGATTAAATAAAAAGTAATGAGCTAAATTAATGTAGGTATGTATTATGATTGCAGCTTAGGCAACTAAACTAGGAGGTCTACTAATAACTTCAACCTAAAATAAAAAGTAGTCATTAAAAATAAATAGGAACAATTTCTGTTATGATTTTAAGTATTTTACTTTGTTTTGTTTGTATACTTGTGGAAAGCACTCGACTCAGCGAGTAACCAGTCCCGTCTAGATTGAATTTTCCCCAAATGGAACTTATGATAACAGGTGCTCTGAGATTCACGCAAACAAAATCGCTCTTAGCTATTTTAGGTTGGCATCCAGTGGACTTAACGGCTAGAAAGCTAGCTCTACGTACTGCCGTAAGACTAAATGCAATAGGCGCATGGAATCACCGATATTGGGGTCATACTAACATTTTAAATGCAGTAGATAACATGCCGGATCTTATCGGCTACTACGCTCCAAAACCCTAGTTTAATAGGAATCCATTGACAGAAATGCAGTAGATAACATACCGGATCTTATCGGTTACTACACTCCAAAGTCCTAGTTTAATAGGAATCCATTGACAGAAGGGCTTTTCCCACCGAATGGAGCGGTACAGGTTTTCACAGACGCATCAAAAATGGGAGAAGAGCGATACACAGGCTAAGGTTCTATCGGATTTCAAATAGCGTTACCCGCTTTACAACTGACATCAAGTCTGCAAAGCCCTGAGTGGACTCGCGCAGCACTCACGTAATATATTAAAGTTGTTGCGTGGACACGGAACTATTTCACGCAACATAGTTGCGCATAACCTGGCAAAGAGAGGAACTCTACTAAGATAACTCGATATCAATAATCTCTGTGGTCTCTCATTCTCATCCTGCTGGAGACGCTTCGATGTTGCCTGTCTTGGATTAGCTGAAGACAGATGGCGCAATGAGCCTACCTGCTCAATAGCGAGAACCCTCTGGCCTCGCCTAAACTCTCACAGATCGAAGCACTTGACGAATGTCGTGGCCACTCTGATCGGTCACTGCCCTTTTGGAACCCATACTAAACGTATTTATCTCCCGTTTAAATACCACTGCTTCAGTTGTAATGATGAGGAAGAGGAGGAAAGTATCATCATCTCCTCTGGTTTTGTCCTGCTCTTGAGGATCTCAGTCCGCACCTCCTTGGCAAAATTTGAGCCTTTATATACAATGGCTGGTATAGACGCTGACTCCCCCTATCCGATTCTCGACCCACTCTCACCTCTTCTATAAAAAGTTTTTTATACACTCTCACTCTCTATCTTCTCTTCAACTCACAGGCGTTACAAAGGACCCAAGTGAGCTGGACTCTAATTTTTCGCTCCTTACCAGCAACCTGCCAATCTTATGATTGCGTCACAATTGCATTAAGTTTCATTCTTCAAAAATTTGTAATTAATTTGTATACCTTTTAAATAATTCGCAGCCTGTCCCACCATGTCGACATGAAAATTTCGATCGACATCTTGTATTGAAAACAACAATAAAATAAGAACATTTGTTTTTGTTTGCAATAGAAGTAAGCGATATAAAGCTTCTTGGGCCAGGCCGTTAAAATCAATTTTTGTGCGTAAATCATTAGGAGTCAGGAGCAAATAAAAAATGTTTCTCTCAACTTATGCAATTATATGAATCCTAATGCAAAAATTAAGCTGTCAAAATCACTGAGCCAGTGCGGTAATATGTGGTGGGTGTATACTGTACTACGCCTTAAACCCGATATAACAATCATTTTGTCCTTAAATAGGTAACACATTTTTTTTCTAAATTTTATATTATTTTCACAATGAGTTAATGAAGAATAATTCTATAAGATATATTTAAGGCCTTAGCGATTAGTCTAATAATCTAGAAGTTAGTATTATTACTTTACAATTTTTTTATTACTTTATTATTTCATAAAATAAAACGAAAATGTTAATCGGGCATTTACGTTGTCGAGAAATCTAGTCCTTACCAGATTTCGAGCTAAATCTTGCTCCATTTTACTAGATTTTCCATACAAAATGAAATCTATTTTGTCAGTAGATTTGGAGGAAATCAAATCAAAATCTAGTATTTTTATTTATTTTTCACTACCCTGTACAACATATTTATAAAAAATAAGAGTGAATTAGCTAAGGTCTACTTAAAAAGGCGTGTGAATTGTCTATATTGCAGTGGTTTGGTTGTAGTTTTGGAAATTCTTCAGTTGGGTTTTGTTTTGGATAAAAATATCTTGATAAATGCCAAAAAAAAGATGGTGTAGATTTTCATAAAGCTTTTAGTTAAAATCTGCTAGATTTTGTGCAGGTGTAAATGCCCTATAAACGTTGACAAATTTTGTATGTATTTTATTTTTGTAATTTATATTTTTCCATATAAAGTTTGTCAACGCTTAATAGAAGAATAGCGGAACAATATTGCTGATTGCTTTACTTATGTTAAGGCTATGGGAAATCGTACCCATAATATGGGAAAGTCAACAAGGAAGGTGCAGAACAAAAATATAATTCACTTGTAAATATATGGTTAATCGAATAAATTTATATTTCTACAAACTTATAACAATACAAATTATTTCACTACACACGTTTTTAATAAACATACAAATGTATATTTTCTCAGTTTCACTAATATTATCTAAATGTCAAACGCAAGACAGAAAAGTCGAACATAAATTAACACCGAGTTTGACGTTTCAAGTTCGCAATAATTGTCAACGAAAAACTTGACAAATATTGCAAGCACTGGCAATGAGCTGTCTCCATTACCTATATCAATATTTTGACATTTGCTGCAATATATGTTAATGAATTTATTGCCATTCTATACGGAGGGTAAAGGAAAATTTAAAAAACTAAAATATATATGTACCCACTGATATTCAAGTGATTTACATCATATATGCATGTTTTTGTTTCGAAATATTAAATAAATATTAATTAGGTTTTCATTAATCAAAACCAATAAAATTTTAAATTTCAATGTTGCATAGGTATTAATCCTTAATTGATTATTGTAATTTGCAGTTAATTAAAAAAATATTTGTTTCTTAAAACAAAGAAAATCATACCTCCGTAATTCCAAATACCAACAGCCTTATGTATAACAAAAAATTATCAACAGTTTATACAAACTTCATGCTAATTCCATATCAATTTTTTTTGCTGTCCTCATGAGGATGCATACATGCATGTGTGGAAATTTCCATTTATGTATAAATATACTTTTTTTTCTGTAAATCACCTTAACTGGGCCTACATTTTTATTCATATATATATATATATATTTTTTATATGTAATTCATTCATTTTGCGTATAAAAAAAAACATGCAATAAAAACGAACATGTGCCACTCAACTTCTTCCGCATGTCTTTCCGTCTCTAAAGTTAAGAAAACTTAAACGACGTACACGTTCTGCAGTGCAGTGCAAACGCAAAATAAGGGACAGAAATAACTACAATAACTGGAATATATTTTTTATTTTTGCTATTTTTAAATTTATTTTAATTGTCTATTTTCCACATTATATTTTCTTGTGTTCGCTTTTTTCTTTTTGCTCTGATCTTTTTGTCCAAAGTTTGTAACACACACGAACGACTAAACCACTCAATATTTAAGACATACAGTGGGAAGAAGAGTAGGTTAAAGACCTTCTCCATGTTGCACTGCTGATAGCGCAAGAATAGGAGAATAAATAAATTTTTATATACATATACTTAAATTTCAAAAAGCGCTCTCTTATGAATTGTGTTAGAAAGTATGTGATTTTAACTCGAAATTTGTACTATGATTAGTTATATTAGTAATATATGTTTGCGTTTCGCAAATAAATAAGAATTTACATTAACCTGTCATTACAGGCCCATCAAAGAAAAATTAAATATTTTCGATTTTGTATCTTACTGGTATTAAATTACAGAAACACAAACTAGTAAATAATAAAGCATTAAAAATATTCACCCCTATCGTGAACATTTTTTACCTCGAAATTTTTTCCCTTTTCACAAAATTGCAATCCTGAATAATTTTCACCCAGAAAATTTTATCTTTTTTGATTTCCCCTTATCATGAATAATATTTTTCACGTGAATTTTTTCACTTTTCCCTTGGTTTTGTTCACTTTACTTTTGCAGGCGAACTGAATTATTGCATCGAATAATTTCGATATTTTCCTTCGAATTATATATTAAAAGTTATAAATATTTATTTTTAGGGCAAGATTATTATTTCTATATACGTATTATGAATAAAATTTTTATGAAATCAATAACTTTCATGAAAATTTCTTGTTCGTTTTCATAGGAAAGTGAAAGTTCATTTTAAAAATGTCTTCGAAACGTAAAGTTGCAAGAAATGGTTTGGTTTAATACTTAATTAGTGTTACCCAGAACATCAACTACACAAATTTATTGGCCAATAGGTTGGGAATAAATATTCTTGTTAGTATTTTAATAATATTGTTATTTTAAAAAGGCATGAATTGTCCTCTGCATGTATATTTGAACATAAGATATTATAATTCTTTAAATATTTATTCAAAATAAGCATAATTTATAATAACTATTTGTCACAATCCTGTATATTTGTAGAAATCTTAAAAGTGGGTAATACTGTTAACCTTTTTTCATTCTACTTTCTGAAAACTTCATAAAATTACTTTCTTGAACATTTTGTTGAAATCTGAACGGAAATTAAAAACAATGTGGGTGTGGTAGTGAAAAAATGTGATTGTATTGCTACTTTCTTGCAATTAGTTTCATGTGTAAATGGTAAGTAAGTAAAGTTTATGATTCTTAACAATAATTCCCTGCAAAACCTTTTTTCATTGAATAGGAATCGCTTAAGTTCACACACAGTAAATTTCATGGTGGTGCACCGCGGTGGTATACTTAAGAACTTTTTCCACTGCATCTAGAATATTTAGAAACACAACTTTTTTTAAGTTAAAAAATAATTAATTTAGGACCTAAAATTTGTGAATTTCTGATTATTAAACTTAAATTTGTATGATTTTCAATTAATTTTTAAGCTTTACAAATCTTATTTCCTTTTTACATTCACTGGGACTTATAGAATGAAAAAAATTTCACGGGAGATTCACGATAGCATTTTTCCCTTCGAGTGGAATAAACATTTCACGTGAACAAAAATTCCACTTGTTATTCACTATAGGGGTGATTATATAAAATAGTGAATAATTTAGTCGTCGCTCTTTCCCACTGTAAATGTGAGAATGGAAAACAATTCGCTGTATGCAGAAGCACCAGCTTTAACAAGAAAACAAAATTCATAAGTGTATCCAAAATATACAACTGTTTTTATGCGTTGTTGCAGTTGCCTTCTTTGTTGTAGGTACATGTTTAGCTTTTTTCCATCTTGCCTGCTGTCCATGCAATGTGGTATGACTTGCTACCTCTGCATGTTTGTCTGCAAATAAAAAACTGTTCATTCGAAATTTGGATGCACAGAAGTAGTCTATTCACCAACGTTCAGCCCTTAACTCTTAAACTTCTACAGCTTTGTGTATAACAAAAAATTTAAATGAAGTTAGCAAGAAGTTTGTTGCTATTTTTTTTTATAAATACATAAGGCTGTTTATATGTACATATGTATGAGTATGTATGTGTGTATATATTTTAGTCGCCTTTTTTGAATATGTAAAAATAATATATGTATTTTTAAAAATTGTAAAGGGTGTTATTTTAAAGTTCTTGATTGTTACGAATTCGAAATATAATTCTTTGTCATTTTTATTTGCATATTATTTGTGGCATATATACTCAACTGACTCGAGTAACTTTTCGCAGTCACATGGTCCTAAAAAATTAGTCCAGCGGTAATTAATAGCAAGATCTTGGAGCCTTCAATAAATCAATTATTATTGTTGAAACAACAACCGCAATAAGATCATTGCATAAAGATGATGTATTAAGCTAAAATTGCCGTGTGCGATGCAGATTAGGCTAAATTCAAAATTCTTCGATACTATACCAGCAACAGCTTCCTCAGTATTCTCAGAGATGACTATTGTACATCAGATGCTTGGTGTTTGTTGTAGACTTAAAGTAGTTGTTCAAATTAAATTGAATTGCGGATTATGCGGGCAGCAAAATGCAAAGTGAATTCCTTAAAAAACCAGCTCAATTTATGTGTGTGAAGATAGCTCTGTCAGTTAGCTTCGTTTTTAGCATCCCTGTGTTACTTTACATATCTCTCGCTCAGAGATCTCTCATTTGATCTCTCATTTGAATCTCTCATTTGAACTCTGTTGACTTAACAGAGTGTATAATTTATAAAATTTTCAAGAAAATATTAATGTGCATATGGGAATTTTTTTTGGTGGTCAAATTATCGGCCAAAACCGAAATGGTGGAGTTATACCGCCAATTATGATCGAAAGCCAAAGCTTCAAATGTTTCAGAACGATGTAGATTCTTTTCAGAAATAATACAGTTTTTGAGATATATGACTTTCAAAAATGTAAAATAAAGCATATTCATATGTATCTATATGGGAACTTTTTTTGGTGGTAAAAATATCGGCCAAAATCGAAATGTTGGGGTTATACCGCCAATTGGGGTCGAAAGATAAGGCTTCAAATATTTCAGAACGATATATATTGTATTCAGAAACAATACAGTGACGTATCGGTAATATCACCGATCTGTCACACATTCCCGCACAACTTCTTGCTAGCTCATCGGCAGTTTCATTTCTCCCAACACTGATGTGGCCAGGAACCCAACATATTCTGACACTATATTTGTCCATAAGCAAGTTGAACGCTCTCCTACAGTCACTAACAAGTTTCGATTTGACATTGTGTCGCTTAAAAGCTTTTAGCGCTGCCTTGCTCTCGACGTAGAAGGTTAACTTCCCACCTTCAGCTACATTCCTGACCACCAGTTCCGTGGCTCTGAGGATGGCCAAGATCTCAGCTTGGAAAACGCTGCATTCATTCGGCAGTCTGAAAGAACTACTAATGTTCGTTCCCAAAATATAGACACCAGCCCTGTACTTTCCCCCATTTTTGGTTCGTCTGTAAAGACTGCACTACCCTCATATAGCTTATCGGATTTGACCCAATAGTCCCTATCCGGAATTACAAGTGAGGGTGTTCTACTAAAATCAAGTTCAGCAACCTTATAGTCCGTGAGCCCAGGGATTACGGATCCCTGATCACTAAAACTGATCTCATTCAAGATTGATGTGTGACCTGTTATTCCCTAAGGAGACTTCTAGTCGCCGTTCTCACCACAAAATCCTCTATAGGAAGTATATGAAGAATGACGTCCAAGGCAGACTGAAGTGTGCTCCCTTGAGCACCTGTGATGCCCACCGAGGCACACTTCTGAACCTTAGCTGGTTTTTTTTATTTAACTTTAATTAAAAAATTATTAATAACACAGTAAATTTATCATTTTGATGAATAGTACTTTCGGTACACCTTTTGAATTAAAATATATTAAAACCTTAATGCGTTCAAATTTTAATTGAACAGTTCTTACGTTGTAGTTTTTTTTTATGTACCAACTCATCTTTTATATTGCATAGTTTCCATTTTATATACATATGTATTATTTTTGTTATATTTTATTATTATTTCTTGTATTATGAACAATCATATCATCCAGAACTACGTATTTTTACTTACTATAGCTTTTTAAATTTTTATTGAAATTGAAAAGAATTAAATCATTTTTAATCAGAAATAATTTCTTAGTCGGGCTTAAGTTCAGTAATTTCAATTCTTATTGAATGAAATATTTTTTATTAATTAATGTGAGTTTCTAAAGAAGAGAAGAAAAATTAAATTAGACTATAAGCTGGGGGAAATACCTTCATCAGCACCCAAGTCTATCTACTGGGGTAGAGATTGTTATTAACATCAGCTATTTAACGCAAATTTTTAATGAAATGGAATATGAGAATTGATTATTTTGTGTATACAATTATTGATTTACCTTTGGTAAACACATTTGTAAGTATCACTTTTCATTTTCTGTTTATCCGTTTTTTCATTTTTATATTCAGGTTAGCACGAAGTTATGTCACTCTACCTAAGTATGTTTAACTATTCTTGCTTATTTTTTTTTTTTTAATTATCATTTATTAGTAATAAAATTTAAAATTAAAAAAAAACCAAATATATCACAACATTTTTAAGGATCAATCTACTTCCATATTTTTGAAATAAGCATGACCTCTCACGGCGCTCTCTTTCTCCCTGATATTACTTTATTTATTCTCCTTTTTGCATCCAATATTTTCTCTCTTCCCACCTTCATCCAATCAAAGTTCGACATCCCGTTTTTCTGTGTCAGGTAACATAATACAACTATCATTATTAGCCATAGACTGAAGTAAATAAATAAATCAGCGACGCACATTGGTTGAAGAGTGGCCGAAATACTTTTTTTTCATGTTCGCCGATTTGGATAATTTTGGGTATTTGTTGTCAGATATCTGAATATTATGATTACGTAATATTAGGCTGATATATTATTGTTTGTATGGACAGACACGCTCGTAGTTCATAAAATGGCATGCAAATTTACTGTATATTCAATCTTTTGATACAATCACAGTAAACTTATCATTTGAGTTTGTTGCATATTTTTGTTAATGACAATTGCCAAAGATGTCAAATTACAGTTTGAAGTCTCAGCTAAAAGTTAAAAAAAAAATTCAGCTGCTCCTACCTGCTCCTTTCCAAAAAAAAAAACAGTAAAAGCTATAAAGTGATAAAGTAACAAAACATGAATTTTCGTTCATGCTTGTTGTTGTTGCCATAATTCTTTACTGTTTAAAGTTATTACATAATATAATATACATACTAGTCAATAGTGTTAATTGCTATATATTTCATTGTTGACTATAAGAAGATCAAGCAAAGTATGGGCACAACAAACGATGGCAATACGGCAAGAAGGTTTTTCGAAAATCCAGACAAAACTGCAGTCGTAATTGTCATAAAAGAAGAGTTAATACATAGATTTAAAATTATTTTGGTCGCAATAAATTGTAATGCAGCGATCGACACTAACAAATTTCATATATATTGCATGGATACTGCCAAGTTGTTTGTTGATCTCTATGGCTTGTACTACATGCCTGTAACTGTGCATAAGATTCTGGTGCATGGTAGCAAAATTATAGCAGAAGCTATTCTCTCTATCTAAAGGCCCTTATTCAATGATTTCATTTTTATTTTTTACATTTTAATTGATTATTTGTATCAGGTATGATGTCCGAGGAAGCATACCTGATACAAATAAATGCATTTCGCTCAAAGCTGCAAATCAAAAAATTGGAGTACGATAATGATGTTAAAAAATTATTAAAAGACTATGCTTAAATTACTTATTTATGTTTTTTCTATTTGATTTTTCTATTTGTTTTTTCTATTTGTTTTTTCTATGGCAGATGGGCGTAAAAGTGGGCGGATCAGATATATATTTTCAGGAGCCCATTCTACAATTATAGTATTTATTTTTTGTGAAAATTTAGTTGATGCATTAAAAATCAAGGGAGTTATGCCACTTTTTCAATACAAGTTGTATGGGAAGTAGGCGTAAAAGTGGGCGGATATTTTTAAAATTTCACACAAATGATTCTGAGTGTTTAAAAATGCTATGTGCCAAAGAATAATGAAGTAGGTCAAAATTTAATTTTCAATTTGTATGGGAGGTGGGCGTAAAAGTGAGCGGATTATTTTGATTTTTCCATTTTTTCTTGATTCAGACAAAAAATGCCTATGTGCCAAGTTTCATTGTGCGTCGACAACTTCTTCTATTTTTAGCCGCTCGTTCTATGAACCTCAACCAATGTGCGACGCCAAGATTTGTCTAATAAAAAGCGTATAAACCTACTCCAACAAGTAGTAATTAAAAAAATCAAAAAACCCGACTGTGACCAACTTTGAACCGTTAAACATCCTAAACGGTCATTCGAAATGAAAAATCATTAGAGAAACCTAAAGATAATTTTAAAATACCTGTCGAATGATACCAATTTTGATATAGTTCGCCGATTTTTTATTATTTTCGTATTTCCAAAATGTCGTCTGTTGGCCGCCATATTGAATTTTTACTACTGTCATATCTTTAGTGACACTCCCGGCATTCAGACAAATCTATTGAAATACACACATGCATACGTATATAGGCGCAGTTGGGTAAAAAAGGTGCTAAATTTCAAGAAAACATGAAAACGATAAATTTGTATGAAAGAAAGCAATTTTTCCACTTATTAAAAAACTATTTCCTAAAAACACTAAAAAAATGTTTGCATGTTGGCTATTCGAAAAGAACTAAAAAAACTTGAGGCAGAAAAAGTCTATATTTTTCCATTAATTTGTTTTTATAAAAATTTTATAAAAAAATAGGTATGTCGTTAAAATTTTAGGTATCGGATGTATTTTTTAAGTAAATTTGTTTAAGAGAAACAATTTTGTAAAAATTTCATTTTCGAAATCTACCGAAGCGAATCTATATTCACTACCTTAAGACATCTAAGTGAGCTCAACATTTTTCGGATGCTGCAAATTTGCTTCCGATGCGTTGACCCATTCTTAAGTTATGAGATTTTTCCATGCATACACACACACACACAAATAAATGCAGACATCATCACGAAAAAATATATATACATATTAACAGTTATTATTACTCGTACCATTCTTAAGAAATTATCAATTTTGTAATGACTTTCACAATTTTTATTTAACCTTTTTTAAAATTTTTGCACTTTTCGTTTGTTTACATTTTGAATCATATGTTGTTATCTTACTTAACCTTACTACGACAAATTTCTGCAGTAAAAATTTGCAAAAATACTCAGCCAAGAACTGTCACTTTACTCTATCAATTTGTGTTCTCATTTACTGTATTTTGGGCAAACGAAAGCAATTTAGTAAAGTTCAGTAAAAATTTTTAAAAACTTTTGCGTACGCGAACGCACTTAATATATCTGAGTTAATTTTAGTTTTATTTGTGTTAGCTTAGAGTCCATGTGGTGATTCCATGTAAGCCGTCGATCAAGGTGTATACCAAGGTATTTCACATGTGAATGTTAAGGAACAACTTGGTTGTTGATTCGAAAGGGTGTAAAAGTATATCTTCGTAAGGTAAATGTTACCTGAACACACTTTTGTTCGTTTACTTTAATTGTACAGAAGTTTAATCATAGTTCCAGCTCGGTAATATGTTCCTGAAAATATCGGGATGCCTCGTAAGGGTTTTCATACATACTAAGGCTGTATCATCGGCAAATGTAGAAGTATGGATATTACTGCTCACAGGCATATCACAGGTATAAATCAAATACAAAACTTTCTCCAGTTTTCTCCCCTGTAGCATACCTGATGAGATAGTTTCGGGCACACTCACGAAGTCTCCTTCCACAACAGTGAACTTCCGGGCAAGAATGTAACTTTCCAAAGGCTTTAAAATTTTTATTGGTAGATATGTCTCCAATTTTAAAATTAGGCCTTCATGCCACACTTCATCAAATGCTTAATAAACATCAATGAAGAGTGCAGAACAATACTTCTGTTCTTCAAATGTTCTTCTTATAAATTGAACCAATCTATGGTGGTATGCTGACTTCTAAAACCAAACTGATGGTCCGGTATGCACCCATTATCAGTTAGAATTGGGGACAAATTTATCATGAGCAGCTTTTTGAAGAGGTTTGACATTGTTGACAGTAGATTTATATGACTCAGCCTTGGTAAGATCTTTGCCCGACTATGGAATCATTTTGACCGTGGCAAGCTTCCTGTGGTGTGGATAATACTCCAGTCTTAAAGCGGCATTAAAAATTAATAAAAGAATTCTAATTGCAATACGAGGCAACTTTATCAGCGCCTGGTTACTAATTCCATCAAAAACCGGAGCTTTTTTCGGGTTGAGTTAAAATTTATGGATCGAGGGTGTAGAGCAACTACACTCAGCAGATCAACAACACCAGTACATGTGTTTTAGGTAAATACGTATTTTAAATGCTCAGCAAATATTTTACATTTTTCAGTATCGCTTCTTGCCCAACCTCCAGTAGATGTGCGCAGGGGTGGTTTAAACTCAGCGGCTGTTTTAAGCTTTATTGCAGCGCGCCACAAGAAGTAATTAGATGCTGGTGTGACATTGAGATTTTCCAGATAGTTTTTCCGATACCAGCAACTCTTAAAGTCGTTTAGTGCACTCTTTAAGTCTGAGTTTATGTAGGAGTGATCTGTGCTGTTGCCATTCCCTTCTAGCTCTTCTTTTTTCACATGCAAGACGTTCAATATCCGTAGAATAAATTCTATCAAACCCGGTCTGCGGATGGTAGGTAGTGGCATGTTCAGCAGTCTGTTTAATATTTTCGTTAAGATTGGCAATGTTAAATTGAAATTCACCTCACTTATTCACCCATAGAAAATGAAAAACGGAAAAACAGACAATGAATAGTGATACAAATGTATTTACCAAAGGTAAATCAATAATTGTATACACAAAATAATCAATTCTCATATTCCATTTCATTGAAAATTTGCGTTAAATAGCTGATGTTAATAAAAATCTCTATCCCAGTAGACAGACTTGGGAGCAGATAAAGTGTGTGGCTGCACAGAAAAATATCAGTATTTCCCCCAGCTAATAAAGTCTAATTTAATTTTTCTTCTCTTCTTTAGAAACTCGCATTAATTAGTAAAAATATTTCATTCAATCCACGAAAATTGAAATTACTGAACTTAAGCCCGACTAAGAAATTATTTCTGATTAAACTTCACCATAGTTCAACTAAAAATTTAAAATTGTCTCAAATAATTAGTTTATTTTAAATACTAATTGAAATCTAAAATTTTCATTCTGAATAAAATATTTGGTACAATTAATAAAAATGCTCTATTAATGCTCTGTTAATTAAATACATACATACATATATAGTATATCTCACATTAAAAACACACACACACACACATCAGTTTAATGCAACCAGAAGAGAATACATGGAATAGTGGAGGGCAGAGCACTTGATGTATAAGTAGCATCTTATAAGTATTTTTATTTTTTTTGCTGATTGTCTTGTTGGTTTTATTTGTGGGATTTTTGTTTGGAGCAGCCACCAGCGCCAACATTAGTTTTATGTTGCCTACAACAATGTTGCTATTGCTGTTGCAGCAATTGTTGTTGGTGTACCTTAATGCATACATACATACTCTCATGTTTGGCTTACCACAATTTCTAAATTTTATGACAACCTATTTTTATATGTACGATATTGTGTGTAAAATTAATGTTTTGTAGTTGCTACCAGCAGTTTCGTTGCTGTTGTCAATGAGTTTGTTGTCGTTATTTTGTTTCATGATGCGTCTGGTATATTTTGGGCACTTAAGCACAGGTATCATTTTGTTGGACTATAGTGTATATGTACATATGTATGTGTATGTACTTATTATTCGGATTCATTATACAGTAAACGTCCACTAATTATAACATATGAAAATTGTAATTAGGACACCCGAAAGTTCTACTGATTCCAAATGAAAATTCGCAGCCACTTGCGAATGTCCAGATTTGCATCTCTCGAGACACAAGTTTTTTAGGCAGTCATGTACTAGACGACCTTTCAGATTTATCTGAGATTGGGTCGAGTGACCTTATTAATGCAAGGGGTTGGAACTAGTACCTATCACCGTACCCGAATACTTAGATACAGTTCTACATAGGTTGACACCGACCGAATGCCTGCGTGAAAAAGGCAACCAAGTAAACCAACCAACCATAGAACTTCAAGTTGGCAGTACAGCTGGTATTTTCACAGTTGTTACTTGTTTTGTGTCATCAAGAACAGATTGAGTCGTAAAGCATCCCTGGGCTGGAGAATAGCTCTCGCGTCATCGTAATTATTTCTTGTTTCTTGCAATCAGGCTTGTGTGTGTTGTTTGGCCTTTGAGAGTTTTGCGTCTCACTTGCAATTGTTAATGGCTACTAGTGTTGTCATTCGAACAAAAATTATTCGAACAACTTTTTATCATTTTTGTTCGAATGAACAAAAATTTTCTATTTAGAATAAAAAATTATTCGAATCCTTTTTGTCGAATATTCGAACAATTTCCTCAATTAATTACTTTGTGTAAAAAGTATTTTTACATTTCATAACTTATTGATTTGTTAACAATAGGATGTTAAGTCATCAAATTAGTCCAAATTATAAATACTCGTGTACGCATGTTTGTATATGTTCGCTAAAAGCATCTTTTGTTTTCTTGCTTGGAAAAGATATTGCTTCCTTAATGGAGTCAAAGTTCAAATATTGCAAAATTCGCCCATTTACCAACAACTCATTAGAAAATCCGCTCATTTTGCACTGATTCTTCTGAAAATCTGCGAGAGTGCTCTTTTGAATATGCCAAATTGTATTCGAATTTTTTTTTTTGTTGGAAGAATTAACCCTTTGCTGTTGTCATGTGTGTCAAACATGCACATTTTTCTTCTAAAATATGTGTATCAAAATAACTTTCTTTTGAAATATTTTTAAAATATTTGGCAAAATTATTGCATAAGTGCCTGATGATCGAAAATAATAACCCCTACACAATTTGCATCAGCAATGATCCAATTTAAAATTTTACAGCTTAAAATTTTGTAAACAAAAATTTTGGTTGTGCTATCTAGGTGCCAAAGTGTAGAATTGCTTTCAAACTTTCTGGAAAAATTAACTTTGAAATATGTGAAAAAGTAAGTGTCATAACTCACAAGGGTTAATTTTCAAAAAATAAAAATAAAGTTCAGGATATAATTTAGGAAATTCATAACAGCACCCTTATCGATTTTCAGAAGAATTTGCTTAAAATTGACGAATTTTCCAATTGAGTGCCGGTAAATCGAATTTGAATGAATTTTGTAAAATTTGAACCTTGAACTCCATGGAGCATGGCTTAGAGTTGTCCGATTTCGCAAAAATGTTTACCATATTAGTTTTATACTAAGGGCCAATTTTTGACTTGATAATCAAATTGTAATTATTTTTAAGTTCTATTTAAATACGAAATTGAGTTTTTCAGTTCATATTTAAATAATACTTAAATGCCCAACCTTGTGGTTGTTGGCAAATAACGCAATTCTTAGGCGTTTTGACAGGAGCGGATGGAAGACAGTTGCATATGCGGATGACGTTGTTTTACTGGTAACGGGAAAGTTTCTTCCCACTATCAGTGAAGTCATGCATGTTGACTGGGAGTCAACCCAGAGAATACCGAGCTAGTACTCTTCACCAGGAGATACAAAGTAGAAAGCTTTTTACTGCCCAGGATGGGAGGGGTGGAGCTGAGACTAGCAGAGGGAGCTAAATACCTGGGTGTTTTCCTAGATAGCAAGCTTTCTTAGAAAATGAACACGCAGGAAAGGTTAAAGAAATGGATCAATGCCTACTACTCATGCAGGAACTCCATAGGAAGAAACTGGGGTCTGAAGAAGATAGTAAACTGCATATACAGATCGGTTGTCAGGCCGGTTATTTCCTATGGTTGTGTGGTATGGTGGGAGGCATTGAGGAAGGAAATTCACAGGAAATTACTAGCTAAGGTTCAGAGATGTACCTCGATGGGCATCACAGGTGCTCAGAGGAGCACACCTCAGGCTGCCTTGGACGTAATTTTTCATCTACCTCTATAGGAACTTTGTGGTGGGAACGGCAACTAGATGTCTCCTTAGACTCGTAGAAACAGGTTTGGTGAGGACAGAAATAACAGGTCACACATCAATCTTAAATGAGATCAGTTTTAGTGATCTGGGATCCGTTTCACTTGGGTTTAAGGACAATAAGGTCGCTGAAATCGACTTTAGTAGAACACCCTCAATGGTAATTTCGGATAGGGACTATTGTGTCAAATCCAATAAGCTATATGAGGGTAGTGCAGTCTTTACAGACGGATAAAAAATGGGGGAAGGCACAGAGGCTGGTGTCTGAGAACGAACATTCGTAGTTCTTTCAGAAGGTGGGAAGGTAACCTTCTACGTCGACAGCAAGGCAGCGCTGAAAGCTTTGAAGGGACACATTGTCAAATCGAAACTTGTTAGTGAATGTAGGAGAGCCCTCAACTTGCTTATGGATAACTATAGTGTCAGACTATGTTGGGTTCCTGGACACAGCAGTGTTGAGGGAAATGAATTGCCGATGAGCTGGTAAAAGTAGGGTCGGCATTAGATGAAGGAATGACAGACAAGTCGGTGAAATTACCGATAGGTCATTACTATAGGGAACTCAGTAATTGGGTAAAAAGCAGGACCGAAGTAGGGAGGATTGTAGACTCAAGGGGCTTGTGGCCAAAACTTGGCTCAAGAAGATCCAAACTGCTACTGGACATGAATAGGAAGGCCATGCGAATTGTGATAGGCGCGTTGACAGGTCACTGCTCGGTCAGAGCAAGAATCAGCATTTGGGAAACTGGCACTCTAGATTTTTATAGGCTGTGCGGGGATGAAGAAGAACCAGAAACCATTGTACATGTTATCTGTCACTGCCCGAAGCTGCAACGTCATAGGCTTAGATGGCTGAGCAGACGTTTCCATGAAAGCATTACTGATATCGGGAAGTGCAAACTAGAGGACATCAGGGGCTTCATCATGGGAATTCGGTGGCTCAAGGACGGGTAATAGGGTCACTTCTGGCTACAAATGGAGGGTAAATATTACTTTTTTTGGCAATCACAATGGACCCAATTGGGTCTCCGAGTAGAGGTGCGGTATAGCTATGGTGACCATAATTTTTAAACTAAAATACAGAACAAGGAAATATTTAACCAACAGCAACTAAAGAACAAACACTCTTACATATATATTTAACATATTGAAGTTCACGGATTTATTAAATTTAAATTTTTTTGACAAACATAAAATAAAAGCAAAATTAACAAAAATAAATAAATTCAAAAAGTAACATAACAATGTAATCACATACGCTAATCTACATATTTATGCACATATGTATGTGTGTATGTGCATACATATGTCAATACAAAAAATTGATAGCTACATACATAGTTTCTTGAGATCATTACAACAAAAGTTATAAAAACTATACAATTAAAACTAATTTTTACTCATTACATATCAAGAGTATTAAAAAAAGTTTTACTGCCAGTTTTTAAATGGCTTCTATAAACTGGAAGTTAGATTAGATGGTAAAATACAAAACTGCTATTTTAATGAGGAATAAATTTGTTTTACCAAGTACTCATTTTCTTTTAAATATTCTTTAAACTCAATACAATTTAAATCATAGTTTAATTTAGTAATTAAAAGGGCTTTGATTGTCTCCATCTGCATTTGAGTTTTTTCACTGGTCCATATATCATTTAAAACAGAAAATACTCTTTCTGTTGGGGCATTGGAACCAGGTAAACATAAACTGAATTCGACAACTTTCAACATATTTTGGAAACTTATGTCTCTTTCTTTAAAATGTTTAAACATTTCTACCCAACGCTCTTCTGCAGATCTTTGATGCTCATTCCACTCCTTTAATTTTTCTAACAAGAGAGCTAATTCATCAAATAATTCGGTGTCATTTAAGTTTAACTCGTTCCTTTTATCCATAATGAAAACAAAACTGGATTCAACATCTTCCCACGTAGGAGTTTCACGTAGAAGAACCCATTTCAATATTCCAGCTTCTTGGTAAGCAGTATCCCATTGATTTAAGTATCCAATGCAATCTGCATAAAATTGGCTTGCATTAGCTTTAAACTCATCCATATCAAAACTTTTTTCTGGCTTAGCTCAATTACGATTTTTTTAACAGCAATAGGCAAAAATATTTCCTGTCTACGTTGTGAGATTTTAAACTTTATTTCATTAATAATGAGAGAGACCTGTCATACATATGTTTTGGGACTCAATTTGCGTTATATAATCATGAAATAAAGTAGCTTGACAATTAACGAAAAAAAGCCAGGCTTCGGAAGCGGGATCGTCAAAAAAAAGGCTTAAGAAAGATGGACACTTTGGCTGGGATAAAAAGTATTATTTTAAAGGCTTAAAAAGCTTTAGGGCCTGGTTCACGATATCGACAAGTAGAACGTTGTCGCACACTTACATTGGAAACAACAACAAAATTTTAGAATTTGTTTTTGTTTTGAATGTAAGTGTGCGACAAGTCGAATGCATTCGATATCGTGAATCAGGCCCTTAATATTCTTTCAATGGATGGTTTAAGAGTTAGCCATCTAGTCTTGCTAAATCCAAGTAACTTTTTATATTATACATCTACTGTGTCACAAATTACTTTAAACTCCTCAACACGAACCGTATAAATATAAAAGGAGGAATAAATTTTGACAATAATAACTATTGGGAGACATTCTGTTGCCGTTTAAAGGCAGTTATTTGAATTATGTGCAGCACAGTTCACACCGATAAGAACATTTCCAGTAGATGAGTGAACTTTTTTAAAAACATTGTTTTTTACTCGCCTCGCCGCTCCACCAAAGTTACAATTTGTGTTATCTGCACATAAAGCAAGTAGTTTTTTGTTTATATTAAATTTATCGAGCAGTTCACAAATATATTTTGTTAAAATATCGGAGGATTACCCAGGCAAGTTATCAACTTCTAATATTTTTACTTGGATACCATGCAATGGCACGGAATAACGAATTAGTATTGGACATATTTTTATGTTACCATGATTTGAACAATCACAAAAAATTGTTATCAAATTAACATTTGCCAAATCATTTTTAATTTCTTTAATGGAATTAGGAGCCAGGATTTTACAAACTATAGCTTCACACTTCGTACGTCCAGAAGAATATCTCTCATCAAAACAACTTCTTATAAGTTTTGAGGTACAATCGTTGGAACGGAAGGAATGGTTATGTTTAACAGTATGAAATGCCCATGTTCCATCCGATATGCTAAGTTTTTTTCTTACTGTTGTTTATATATTTGGGCCCCAAATAGCAGTTTAGGGGTTTGCTAGAAGCGGCTGCAATATCGGCGTCCTTATGCTTATTTGTTCGTAAGTGCTGTTGATTATCAAGTTTGCCGCCATTAGCAATGCTGAAAGTTGCCATGCACTTAGAACATCGTACTTGGCTATCATTATTAGTTTTTTTTAATAAAACTGTATTGCCTTTGCAATTCATTATTAAAAATGCACTTTCGTCTTCGAGGCATGACTACTTAAGATTTCTTTGAAAATCAATTATAAGAAACCACTCTAAAATTTTACAGCATATGAAAAGTAATGCTCACTTTTGACACTTCATATACAGAACACTAAGCCGACCAATTTTATGTTAGCGGCAGCTTCAATTGTTGCCTATTTAATATGCCTTGATACACTAACCCTACACCTCGACTAGCAATAATTATGTTGACATATATTGCAGCAGTTGTCAAAATTATGTTATTGCTAGTGAAGACTGATCATTGCAAGTACTTGCAACATATGTTGCAATAATTGTCAACGCATTTTCGTTAACAATTTTTTGAATGCAGTTTAAGTCATGAAAATACAGAACAAATACTGAACAGTAAATAAAATACAGAACATTTCAACGGTTTTTCCTAATGAATAATTTATACAGAACAGGACTCTCAAATACAGAACTGTTCTGCATAGTACAGAACGGATGGTCACCGTAGGTATAGCACCGCCCTTCCTAACCTAACCTAAATGCCCAAACTTGTGTATTTAAATTCGATATAAGTTTTATAAGCGTACCATATGTTTTTGTGCGCGAACATGCATGAACATCATGTGGTCGTATTAAAAACATCAAAAAGAATTTCGTTTAATTTTTTAAATATACTATAACATATAAAATACATAGTTCCATATCATGGAATAAATAAATAGAAAAATGCATTATGATATTTGTTTGGTTTCGTGAAATGTGTTTTTTATGCAATTTTAATTTTCTACATGTTGATCACCAAACTTATTTGTTTGTTGTTTGTTTAGTTTAGTGTGAATGGTATCCTACATTAGGTGTTTCCTTCGGAAGATGCAGATGACATATACCTTCGCATAGGAAGTATGTAAGAGTCTCCAAGATCCACACCCAGAGTTTTAATGGTTTCCACCAGTGTTGTCAGATATGGCGATATCTCGCCAAACGTGGCGACAAAAATTTGTTTTTGGCGATGAAAATTTCGAAATGGCGACTGGCGATATTTGAACTCGGCGATATTTTGTTTCTACATTTTTACGATTTCATTAAATTAGAAAAATATTAAAAATGAGAAATTTTTTATTTAAGGAATTTTTTCTACAACATAAAATATTTCGTGCATGAAATTATAAATTTTGTGACTCTTTATCTCAAACAAAATTTTCTGAAACTCAAGAAGTTTAAAAAAATATGGCTCAAAAAATCTTATTTGGTGTTTATGAAACACAATGGGGAAAACTTTATTTTATTAATTAGAACCAACATTTTCATACGGAACCACCATAAAGCCTGCAAGAGTTCTCGCCTAGTGTGTATGAATACGACAATGCTGCTGTTACTTACCACTTGTACTTAAATACACATTTAAGTAAATGTTACTTCAGTTTTATCACAAGATTAAAATAATAATATTTATCTTGGTGTTCAAGTTCAATTTCTCCTATTTGGATTGATCTTTTGGAATAAGTTATTTTTAAGTATTTTTTGTACTCTAGTATTTATATGTTAATGTAAAAACTTTTCTTAATTTTTCTTAAATAATATAATTTTTATGTTTTACGATAGACATTAGACTAAAAAAAGTTAACTAAATTTAAGTAAATTTAACTTAACTTGAAGAAATTCGGGAATGATTTGGCTTCAAGGGAAAATGTAACTTAAATCAAGTAACAGTTTTCATAAAAGTTTGTAAAAAAATATTCGTTCAAAATCTAAAAACGAATAACCATTTACTAGAAATTAGTTAAAGTAATTTATTTACTCATCAGTAATTTCTACACATAAGTAAATTTGTTATTACAGTTAATTATTTTTCTCCTCAAAACAAGTAAATTTTTCCTAACATGAAGTATATGGTGTTACTCATACTAATGGAATCTTAACTAAATTCGAGTCTACTATATATTTTATACAAGAAAAGGGCTTTAAATTTTAGTGGTAATTTTAACACAAATTAAGTAAAATATAATTGGAATGAAGCTTACAATTCCAATATTTAAAATTTAACAATATTTGTAATGTAATTACAAAATAAGAAAAATACTTTTGTAGCTATAATTTAATGTTTTATTATATTGGCAATATTCGAAAAGTCATTTGGTGAGAAGGCTCAAAATAAATCTGACAACACTGGTCTCCAAAAGTATACGTCTTATTAAAATCGTTGCACCCGATAATGGAAAATACCACCAAATAACTTTAAGGGATACATACATACTACGTTTATACTTGCACTATTTGCAAATAAAAATATTTGAAAATAAATTAACTCACTGTTTATACGGCATTGTAAATATATAAAAACTTGGTAGGACTTCTGTAGAAATGTTGCTTATGTTTACAAAAAAATTGTGTAAATGTATAAAGTAATAAATAATCATTTGATTTTATTGCCATTATTTTCTTCTATCAATTGTTTTTTGTGCAATATTTATCAATTTTTTGTTTTTTATTAGCAAACATTTGTAAGTGTGGCAACCTCAAACATTTTATTTGCAAAAAGTGCGTTAATCGTGAATAGTTTTCTGAATTAATAAGTCGCAATAAAAACAATAATATTGCAACAATCTACAGTTTTATTTGCAAATAAGCCCTGCGTATAAACGTAGTAACAGTTAGTTGCGGTACCCATTAACAAGGTTCGGGTGAGACGCAAAACTCACGAAGGCCAAACAACACACACAAGCCTGATCGCACTTAAGAAATAATTATGATAACGCATTAATTAATATAAAATAATAATAAAATAATTATGATAACGAATTGTAGGAGTGCAAAAACATGTGTTTTGATACGGTGCATTATAATCAATCGAAAAGTAGATTTTGAATTTTTTGTAACTTGGCCTTTTTTGAAATCATATGACGGTATGTATGTACGCATACATATGTGTAAGTATGTATCTACATGTGTATGTGCACTCACATACATACATAGATTTGCGTTTAGAAGTTTTGTGTATTTTTCAAGTTTTTTTTATTTCTAGTTTACATAAAGGTAATTTTTTTAGTACACACTTTTAATGTCTAATTTATTCCGTTCTGGTTCTCGCTTTTAAGTTAAATGTTGTTGTTTATTGTCAACAAATTTCAAAAGGTATTCTTTATTTTCAATGATTCTTTTTACAAAAACTGAAATGGTGTTTGTTGTGTTTTCAATTGGGAATTAAAAGAAGTAAATGTGTACGAGTATTGAAGGTAACTAATTTTTTTAAATTCGTTCAATTACCTTGTAAAAAAATTATTATTTTCTCTAAATATGTAGTTTCATTGAGAGGGAGATTTCATGTAGTAGAGCTCTTTATCAGCTGCTATACTTCATCTCAGCTTAGTTTGAAGGTGAAATGTTATACATAAGTATGTACATATGTATTTTTAAATTGAAAGCTTCCGTGATCATTCCAACGATCGAAAATCTCTGTTTTGTATGTAGGTATCGGTTAAATAAAATAACATGATATACTTACAATGTTAAATGTTAATGATCGCGCTTCGGCCACTTTTTTTTATCTTATTTTAAAATCGTAAAGTGTTTGCAAAGTTCCGTAAGAGTTGGTTGGGCCGAAGTACATAAAATATCGCTACAAAAGCCTGAGGGGTTGGGAAAAAAAGACATACAGCCTTATGTATAAGGAAAAATTGGCATGAAGTTATGTAGCATAAGTGACGAAATTGAATTAGTTGTTAACGAGTTCCTCCATACAATTTGACATTAAAAATAGGGGCATTACATACATAACTTTAACCCATTACTAAGTCCTAGCGTGATTTTTAATGTGAAGTTTTATGGTAAAACTCTTTAAGATCATGTTCAATATTGCCACTTATGCTAACTTCATGCCAGGTCCTTCATAACAGGTCCCTTTGCGTTACCTGAGAGTAGGAAAGGTATAGCGCAAGTACAGATGGTGAAGCGACAGATGGGTAGAGAGAAGAGAAGCTTAATTCATTTTTTCGTTTTTACAACTCTGCTATAGTGCGTTTTGCTCATTTTTATATCGTCGTTGCAGCCCCTCTTGTGTTAAGAAGGCGTACAACTTTAAGCTATGTTGCCATTTTGCTAGTTATTTAACTTCGCAGACGATTAATTACTACAAATATCGGCGAAGGAGGATAATGAGATATATGTACATTAACACATATCAGAAAAATCTATGATGTTGATATGACTGAGTCTGGCCAGGATCATTGATTTGCAGTTGGCACACTAACTACTTCAGCCAACAGCACCCCTCAATATTAATATCTGTGGCAATAAATAATAATGGCTTAAGTCGAAATTTCTTGTTTTGAGATATTAAGGGTTTTGTCTTTTTTTTGTGTTTAGTTTTTACATAAAATGTTTCCATGTGCAGACCAAACGGCTGGCCGGATTTTGATTTGGTTTTTTCTGTTTGAAAGGTGACTTGATCGAGAGAGCACTTATGTCAACTTAAGCCATTATTATTTATTGCTACAGATATATAATATTGTTATTTCATAAAAGTTTCGTTTTTAAAATGAAATTGTTTCTTCTTGATTTTAAAATTTGTTTTGAGTGTGTAAACCCAAAAGTTCTGCAAAACTTATTTATAACGAGTTTAATTTATTCATGTCCGCTCAATAGTACAGTCGTACTTGTCAAAACTTTCAACCGTCCATGAAGTTACAAACGTACCAGCTCCTCTTGTTACACATTTTGAGAATATAAATTACATGTTCATTTTTAATTTTTATTTTAATACACACTTACACTTACACATAAGTACATACATATATGTATATGTGTGTATGTGTACTTACAAACAAATATACATATATGCAATACATACATATTTACATACATACATATGTACATTTTTACAGCTTCATAATCATCAAAGTATGATGATTCATACATTGTAAAATGTCGTTGATTTGTTGCTGATACTTGAAGGCTGGTGGTTGTATAGATATCCGTAGTGGAATAGTGTGTTGTTGGCTTTGTAAAACATATGGACTTTTTTCTGGTTGAAATATGAACATTTTCTTTAATCTATTTGAATGAAGTACCAAATAGTACGTGCAGCAGCATGAAAATAAATATATGTACATACATACATATTTAAAGAACAATACAACAAAAACTTTACACACTTTATATACATATCGCACACTCAATCAAAAACAGTCAGCAAAAAACTGTTGATGCTCAAGTACTTATCGATGACTTAATACAAGAAAGGTGTAACTCGAATTTTGGATATTTTATAGGAGAAGGAAAACACTGAATAAAAACTAAAGCATTTACATGCAAACATAATTTTTTAAGTGGCCATAAATCCTTTATTTTTAACTGTAACCTATTTAATTTCATAAGGAGGATGTAATTATCTGTTGGCTACCAGAAAATGTTAGAAACGCGATTACGGAAAAAATTGAGATACGCCTTTTTTATATTAAGACATCGTTATGTAACATAAAACCAGACATAACATCAAAGCTCTCGGCTCATATGGGTTTACCTCTGGGTTCCTGGAGACGACGGGGTGGTAAGAAATGAAAATGCTGACAAAATGGCCAAAAGGGGGCCTAGTGCAGACATTATCGGACCAGAACCGCTTTTCGGACTTGGATTGGATAAAATTTGGGAATTTATTTCGATGGGCATCAAGAGTAATAGGGAACACCTCTGGCTCAATCTCCCTGGATTGAGGAATGCAAAGTTAATGATTGGAACGTATAACCAAAATCGTTTCATAGCTCTCATGTTCCTGAGTAAAAACAATATAAGAATGATCACAGGCTTCCTCACAGGCCATTGCAGATTGAGAAAACACCTCGACAGACTTGGCATTGAGAGTAACAGCCTGTGCAGATTCGATGATTACGACGATGAAACTCCAGAGCATGCTCTGAAGGACTGCGAAGCGTTATGCGACAGAAGATATAGCCAATTGGGGAAGCACCTATTGGAGGATTGGGAACTGCCAACACTAGACCCACTGGCGATCTGGAGATTCATCAGGAGAGCAGGTCTAGATGAGGTGCTCTAGTACCTGGCAAGGGGCACAATATATCTACTTTGGTCGCAGTGCCCTGTGTTTCCGGTTTAACTTAATTTATATTGTTAAAGAAGACTTTGTTGTGGTAGCGATGCTGTCCTCTCAGTCCAGAGGTCGTGAGTTCGATTCCCGCCATAGACCCTGGGTGTTTTCTGCAGACAAGGTAATCGCTTTGCGGGTTGTGTTTGTTAAAAACAAACCATTTTGATAATTTTGAATTGTAACTGCTTTGGATTTAGTTTGCGATATGTACCCACCAAACAAATGCTCCGAATTCGTAACGACTGGTCGACAAAATTTTCCGATTTCGAAACCGAAGTGTTATTGATATCGTAACGATTTTTGTACAAAATGGTTGAAACGACTTCGCAACGATATGTAGTTACGAAATAGTAACGAGAAGTCGGTAAGAAATCCTAAGGATATGCTGGCACGATTTCTTTAAGAGATTTCTTAACGAATTCGTTTTTAATAATTGTTTATTTAAATATTATTCTTCATCTTTTTATTTATTCAATTCAATATGATATACTACATACTAAGTACATACATACGTTAACTTATAGTGACAGTTTGGAATCGTCAGACGTATTTCTTTTAGTGACTTTTGCTGTGTTTCCTTTGTGGTATTAAAATATATCTTTCAGTTTTCCTCTACTATTTTGTAGTTTGTCTTGCTATAATTGTTGATGCACATATCTGAAAAAACGTGGAAAATTTAGAATTTGCTATTTTCTTTTATTTTGAGACTATAACGTACCTTTAACTTGAAGTCAGCTTCAAGTACATAGTTCAATTTCTGGTAAAACATCAATGAATTTAACACATAGTTGGTATAGTCAGAAAGTCATCCAAATAACTGAATGGTATTCGCTTTTAATGTTGTCTAGAACCATTTTTGTCACAAAGGCAGCCTTGGAATATTAAATTCAGTACCTGTAGTGATTGGTATGCAATGAAAGTTGTAAACCTTTGGAAATAGTTCCGACTTATGTTTTTTTATGGAATTCTTAATATATTTAAAATTCTTCACAGCCATGTTCTTGTTGATGGTGGTCCATCACAACTAATTCGCACAAACTCAACTTAAATATGTAAATGTATCCACAATAAACTTGATCAGACAAACTACCGAAATGTTTTTACGAATCGTCTGACTTCAGACAAACTAACGAAATCGTTACGATAAGTTTGACTTCAGAAAAAGCCGAAACATTTGGTTTGCGGAATATGTACGTATGTATAAATAATTCACATAATAAGACATTTACATTGTCTCAAAATCTAGTACTTCGCGATTTCGAGATAAATCTGCCTACTTTTTACTAGATTTCCCATACAAAAGGATATATTTTGTTATCAGTAGATTTGTAGGAAATCTACTCAAAATCTAATTTTCTTATTTTATTTTTACTACCCTGTATAACATATTTATATAAAAGATGATTGAATTAGATACGGTCTGCTTAAAAAGGTGTGTGAATTGGCTAACTTTTGCAATTGTTCGGTTGAAGTTTTGGAAATTTTTCAGTTAATATGTTTTGTTTTGGATAAAAAAGTCTTGATAAATGTAAAAAAAAACTTGGTGTAAACGGTGTAGATTTTCATAAAGATTTTAATTAAAAACGCTAAACTTTGTGCAGGTGTAAAGGCCCTATAAATATTATGTATAGAAAGAAAGTGTTGTCTACTATAAGAATCACCAAGAAAGTAAACATCGATTTTGTTCGATGCATAAGTCCCTTTTAACCTTCCCTATAGCGAAGTATTGAAAAATTGGAGTCATTCTTGATAAGTTACTTCCTTTTCCTATAAACTCGAGCATTAGCGGGGCTATGTGGTCGTTTAAAAATCTATGAATATGAAAAGAATTTATTTCAGACAGAAATCTATGTACATATGTACTTCCAAAAAGCGATGGACGCACGACTAACACGAACAGGAACACGTGACATAAAATCTGATTTCGTGCATGGTCGGTTCGTGTCATGTTGAGCAACATTGACACGAAACTATTTTTGGTAAAGAAATAATTGAATATTTTGTATCGTCAAACAGGCAAATACAATGATAGTGTATGAGCCTCTTAAGAAGTTTGAAAAGCTACGCTTGAAAAAAGCAATTAATTTTTGTGATTTTCAATACCATCCTAGCAAAAATATCCATCTACCTGTAAGTAGGTTGTTAAGAGAGAGAGCTAAACTCTCCTTTACCAACCTGCTTCGGTATCCCATGATTGTATGGAACATATATGTACAATTATAAACTATTTACTCTACAATGTACATTTATCAAATACTTTTTTTCCCGCGAATTGAATCAGGAGTCGATCTCACGTTCTCCGCATGGTAGACTAAAACACTACCCATTGACCTTTCGAAGCACAAACATACATATTTATTTTCATATCAATTCAATTCAATTAAGCAATATAAAATCAAATCACGAAATAGGTTGCACTGTGTTCATTTCCGCATCTTCGAAGCTTTTTTCTGTCTTAGTACTTGTAGCAAATTTATTTTTTATACCAATTAAATATACCTGTAAGTTCCACAACCATGTAGTGAGAGAATATTCTCCACTTTTTGATTAATTTTAAACAAAAATAAAAATATGTAAACAAAAATACTAATAGAAGTACAGACATACATACATATGTATGTATGTAGTCCTAGTTTCTCCAGAGAAAGGGTCACACATTCCTTGATTTTGAAATCTGTGGAAGAAAAAATTTGATGGTATGAGATTTGAAGAAATCAAAAGCACACCCCGAAATTTCTAGCTTTGGCATGTGGAAAAGCTCATTAAAAATAATTTCACCCCTTGTTTGGATAACCACTATACACAGCCTGCTAAAGGACCTGACTAATGAGGGTCATGAACCTGTCTGCTATGCGGACGATGTCATGATACTTCTAGGGCCAATAACCTTAACCAACTTTGTGGGTAGGCGGAAAAAACTCTAAACATTGCGCTAAACGGGGCTCATCCGAGAGTAAAACAAAGATCATGCAGTATATTGATGCTAGTTTCCGATAGGATTGAATATTTGGGAGTGATCCTAGATCGGAAACTGTTGTGGAGACATCACATAGAGGAAAGAGTCAAGAAGGCTTACTCGTGCTGGTCTCTCTACAGAAAGGCCATTGGGTTCAGATAGGGATTCAGCCCTATTGCGACACACTGGCCCTATAGGAGTGTGATCAGACCAATTCCAACGTAAGCATCGGTAGTATGGTGGAGGTCAACAGGTAGAAAGTGCAATACTAGAATTTTGGAGAAGGTTCAACAAATTTGCTGCCTAGGTATAAGTGGTGATATGAGAACTACATCCACCAGGGCATTGGAGACCATTCTCTTGCTACAAAACGTTTACAAGTGATGGGGAAATGTATCAAACAAGACAACATACCGTACCATCAGAACATATCGACGTCACTGAAGGGATACGACCAGACTTTGGAAATGTCCGACCGTGTACGTGAGACTAGGGTTATAACAGAAAGACACTCCTGGGTGAATCGAGCCCTAGAAAAAACAACCGTGGGAGCTTGCTGCTACACGGATGGTTCGAAGCTAAAGAACGGGCCTAGGTTTCTTCATAGAAGAACCGGGGACCCAGATTTACTTCCGCTCGCCTTATCATGATACAGTCTTCCAGGCGTAAATTCGTGCGATCACGGAGGCTATAAAATGGATCAGAGCAATGACAACCGAAAAAGTAAACTCGAGGACCGTTTTAGATTGCAAGAACATGATAAAAGATTACGCAGTACATGGCAACATTCGTCTTGTATGGATGCCGGCCCACTACGGCGTAACCGGAAATTAACGTGGAAATGAACTGGCGTAAAATTCCAGAACGTTACGGACAGTAACTCTAATTAGTGCAAATCATTTCGAGGCAGCGAAGATTGAGTTACAAAATTGGGCGAAGATGGCCCACAGGACACGATGGAATTGTGATGCTGTGGTTAATCTAACCAAGATTCTATGGGGCGACCAGGACCAAGATAAAACAAGGGAACTGCTGAAACTAAACAAGTCCAAGCTAAGAAAATTGACCGTCATCTTAACGAGGCACTCTAATCTACGAGGGCATTTGTACCGGATTGAACCCACGAATGACAATGAACGCAGGTCATGCATGGAGGACAAGGAGACAATGGAGCTCTTCCTTTGTCATTGACCAGCTTTCGCCCAGCAGAGATCCCGTTATTTTGGGGAAGGCGCCTTACCGGACATTACCTACCTTAGAGGTATTGGGTAGTATGAATAAAAAAAAAGCATTTGCTTTTTACTTAAAAATTTGTTTTAAAATACTTTTTTTATTCATGCTACTCATTGATTGGAAAAATTTGAGGGATTACGTGAACGATATCGCTCTTAATAAGAAATATTGGGGAGATATCCAATAAAAACCATGAAAACCTAAGTTAGTTAAGAGCGCACAACATTTATAAAATCATAAGTGTAATCCGAAACGGGCTGGGTCAATATTGATTGTCCCTCTTTTAAACCTCACTTAAACTAACCTAAGAGTCTGGCAAGCGCCTCTGATGCCCAGCCAGACACAACTCTGGACCTTCGCAAGTAATCTCCTGCGACTCTGCTTCCTCAATGTCTCCCATAATACCACACAGCCGTAGGAAATAACCGTCCCGACGTTCAGTTGCAGACCCCAGCTCCTTCCAATAGGCACTGAGCCCTTTCATTAAATTTTTCTGCGTGTTACTTATCCAAGAAAGTTTACTATCTAAGAAAACACCCAAGTATTTGGCTACTTCTGCTATCCTTAGCTCTACTCCTCAGCTATAAGGAGCATGTAAAAATTATAGTGTATATTATTAGTTTTACACATAACAGAGTGGAGTTCGGTTATAGTGACTCCGACGGACGGGAAAGTTTGGGTGAAGCTCTTTATAACCGGAGTAAATAATTTCAACAATTCAAACAAAATATAAAAAATAGAAAATGCATTCTAACAAAAATTAATCTTGAAAAAAATAAATTTATTAAGTTTAAGAAACGAATTATAAAAATTAGTTTTGAGCTAAGATATCTGCTATTTTAAAAATACCAGACTGCAACTTCAGATTTTGTATGTACACTCTAAGTATATATTACTGCAAAAAGAGTTCTTTATAAACGAGAGTTATCTACAGCTTATGGCGATCGGTGAATAATATTTAAAAAAATATATATAAAATTGTTATCAGGAACAATTTCTTAATCGGGTTTAAGTTCAGTATTTTCAATTCTTATTGAATGAAATATTTTTATTAATTAATGTGAGAATAAAAATTGAAAGAGACTGTTTAGCTGGGGGAAATGCCGGCATTTTTCAACATTTTTATTTTATATTTTAGAAGAAATATCCTTAATATTTCGCACTTTATACAGCCTTATGCATAACGAAAAACTTGCATGAAGTTAGCATAAATGGCAAAATTTATCATGTTCTTAACGAGTTTCGCCATACAATTTTATATTAAAAATCACGCTAGGATTTCATAGTGACTTAAAACTTCATCGTGCCAGTTTTTCGCTTTGCATAAGGCTGATAGTATCTTTGTGACCCATGTAGTATAAGCCTCCAATATTTTGGAGTCTTTTTCTTCTTTGTAAAACTCTCGCACGCACAATGCGCTGTCCGAGAAATCCTCACATCCATTGCGTCCACACATCAAGCTAAACAAATATACTTTCTTTTGAGATATCCTGTTACAAAATGTGTTTATATCAAGTACGTGCAACTAACTCTACAAACAATGTAAAACACTTTTTACTTTTCAATAATAAAAAAATAATTACGAATAATTTTACAAAAATCACATCACCTGAGCACTTGCATAGATCTTGCCCTGCATGTCCATGTAGGTGCAAATCTTTAATTAGAACTAAGAATTAGTTTTAGTATGCGACGTAATGGAATTAGTTTCAAAGTCAATCTGCAAGGTATTTATTTTCCTTTTCTCTACAAAGACATCTTGCTGCATCCGGATTCCTAAACCATATGCAGATTGATTTCTTCATCCTATCAACTCCTCACTTTATTTCATAGTATGTTTACATCTTGCGAGGCACGAAGAAATTACTATCTTCTCTAATTTTTAACGCAGTTTATCGCTAGTTTATCTGAACTAGCTATCAAAACAAAACTGGTAATGTGTGTGTGAACAAATAAAAACACACCAAAAACATATACATATGTGAGTTAAAAATAAGTCTCCTCAATATACATACTTTCTTACCTTTTTCCAGTCTGAATCCCTAAGATATTCAATATATGGTATGTTTTCCAGATGCAAGATTTTTCTTCTAATTTGACTGAGTGCTGACAAGCTCTACATGTAGTATCGTCAACAATACCCATGTGAACCAGATGACTTTTTAACTCTGTATGTCATGTTAATATGCTAACCAAATTCCGAAGTGTTGACCTTTTTAAATTTAGAATCTCTATTGTCTTTTCACTATTTGGGTTTCCCCGGAGAATTTTTGTCACTCTTACAATAGTAGAGATTTGCCAATGTCTGATAGTGTGTTGTTCTTTAGCCCATTGTATCAATTAATTTTTAAGTTCTAGAAAAGGTTTGTCATTTTCTACTGTGATGCTATTGAATAATGATCCCATCTTTGCAATCCTATCCGCCTCTTTGTTTCCAGAGACACCTTGATGTCCTGAAATCGATATTATATCCATTTCTCTACAATACCTCAGGCTGTTAGTGGCAGGTTTGGTGAGGTCACAGAGCAATCTTGAATCAGATAATTTTTAGCGGGCGGATCTCCGTAACCTCTGGGTTCACTGACTATAAAGACGTCGAAACTTATTTTAATATGAGAATTGTGCGGTCTTTACAGACAGGTCAAAAATGGGGGAAAGCACGGGTGCTGGTGTCTATACCTTTGGGACGAGCATTCGTAGTTCTTTCAAACTGCCGAATGAATGCAACGTTTCCCAAGCTGAGATCTTGTCGATCCTCAGAGCTACGGAGCTGGTTGCCAGAAATGAGGCTGAAAGCGAGGAGGTAACCTTATACGTCAACAGCCAGGCAGCGCAGAAGCTTTGAAGTGACACAATAGCAAATCGAAATTAGTTAGTGACTGTAGGAGAGCCCTCAACTTGCTTATGGACAAATATAGTGTTAGACTATGTTAGATTCCTGGTCTCTGCAATGTTGAGAGAAATGAAATTGTCAATGAGCTGTAAAGAAGAGGGTCGGCGTTAGGTGAGGAAATGTGTGACAGCTCGATTAAATTGTATAATAAGTATTTGGGTGGTGATCAGGATCAACAATTCATGGAGGAGCAAAGAGGATTGTAGATTCTCGATGTGTATGTGGCCAAAATTTGACTCGGGAAGATCCAAACTGCTACTGGATATGAATAGGAAGGTGCTAGCAGTTTTGATAGGAGCTTTGACTGATCACTGCTAGGTCAGAGCGATGGTCGACATTTGGGAAATTGGCACTCCAAGTCTATTGTCTAATTCAAAACGAAAGAAAAGGCTTTCGAATTTGTATGTTTATAACATGTAAATTAGAAAGGATTTTCTTTCGTTTCGAATCACAGAGTAAACTCACAGATTTCAGTAGGATGTGCGAAGATGAAGAGAAACCAGAAACCAAGAAACTATCAGCCATCAGCTCAGATGGCTGAGCATACATTTTCATGAGAGCATTAGTAATATAGCAAAGTACAAACTAGAGGATATCAGGGGCTTCACCATAGGAATAGTTGGGGCTTTTCTGAGTGCAATGGGGGTTAGTTTTATTAACGGGTACAAATAAATGGAAAATCCATTGTCTGGACCCATGGGTCTCCGAGTAGATATGTGTTACAAAATTACCTTTTCTAACCTAACCTGACCTTATGGCTGTTTGGCCTATATTTTAAATTTATTTTTATGTTTTAAAAAATAAATCGAAAGTCGAAATCATTATTATTGTTCCATATGTACAAGAAATTAAGTGCTCACACTCCAATTGCTTCATTGTTCTATATGCAATGCTTGCATTCATTCTTTCTTTTTGTTTCTTCTTCCTTTGAATTTCATTGTTTCTTCTCCCGAAAAGTATAATCATGGGCGCAGCTGATAAAAAAAAAAAAAATATATGCATTAAACTATACATTCATATGCAGCATTTGAACGTACACATCGTTACCTTAGAAAGGCCCTAACTCATTATTTTTTTTAAATCGAGTTTTTGGAATATTTCGAT
Organism: Nowickia ferox; assembly: GCA_936439885.1. Lineage (NCBI taxonomy): Eukaryota > Metazoa > Arthropoda > Insecta > Diptera > Tachinidae > Nowickia > Nowickia ferox. The sequence continues at coordinate 32,156,147 of OW387023.1, forward strand.
AGAAGAACATATGTATGGAAAACTGCAAAATCTCGATTTAAAAAAATTATGAGTTAGAGCCTTTCTATATTAAGGTAACGATATGTATGTATATGAAAAGAATAAAAAGTATAAATCTACACCATGATTGTTGAAAAAAAAAAATTAATTAAATTGTGTTGAAACCCATAAACATTGATGACACAAACTTTAAAGCGAAAAATAATACAGATAACATGTATATACATGTATGTATATACATATGTATGTATGTATGTATGTAGTTAGTAAAGAATTACATATTGAAGTTCGAATTTCTGTTTAAATTAATTAACTCTAATAAACATTTTCTTAATAATGTTACTCATTCAGCTATTAATTTGTTTTAGCCACAATTATATTAGAAAGATACCACTATACTACCGCCACGCAATATACGTAAAATGTCCAGTGAAGAAGACAAACCGCCAGCTCCACCCGTACGCCTAACTAGTAATCGAGGTGGTGATCGTGTTGGCGGCAATTTGGGCTCGGTAACAGGTTCAGGCGATGGGCCACCAGTAGATATGAGGCCTCTACCAAAAGGTATACTTTGCTTATTTATAATTTTAATTCTTTATTTTAACCATATGTATATTTCTATTTGTTTTCGTTTAGAACCCGATGATCCGGATCGCAAAAAGAAAACGCTGAAAAATAAAATAAAAGGTTCTAAACCCTCACATCAAGACTCTAAACCCAATATTTCATATCCTACGAATTTTGAACACACCGTTCATGTAGGCTTCGATGCTGTTACGGGAGAATTTACGGTAATTTATTTATCTTGTAACATATTTATATAGATGCTCATTCATGTTGAACTATTTAAGTTGCATTTTTTTAAGATTTGATTTAATTCCCCATATTTTTTGCTGGATCTTGCACTTAAAAAAATTGATTACTTTCCAGCCCAGATTTCCATTCCGTTCAAAAGTGGAAAAAAAAGTTATTTAATAGATCTTCCAATTTTGCACTCAAACGTATAAAATGTCCTTTAGGAACGACAAATCAATAAGCTTTGCATGCTAATAAAAAAAACGCAAGACCCTTCGTTGCAATACCGACCCAACAAAATATGTGCGAGTGAGACCCAAAACTATCGAAGGCCACACAACACGCAAGCCTGAGGACTTTTAAAGCTAGTGCGCAATATCCTATGAGAAAATGCAGCCCTGATCTAATGGAGTTTATGAAAATTTACAAAAATATATAACAACTCATTAGATCAGGTTTGCATTTTCTCAAAAGTCTATTTATTATGTAAGAGCCTTTTGGAAATAATTACGATTGCGCGAGAGTTGTTCTTCAGTTCAGATCTGCTTTGTGCCGGTCCAGACTTGCAATTTTTGCTTCCCACCATCTTTTTAATCTTTTTAGCACATGTATAATTTTGGCAGACTCTATTTGTTGGATTGATTGTCCCGCTGAAAAAATTATTAAGATCGGTCGATATTTACAAAAGTTACAAGCTCCGAAAGAATTTCGGCACCCGCAGTACCCCACTTTGACGCTCTTTGGAGCTACCCTGCTTCACAACAGGGTACCTCCAAAAATACTTTCTCAAAAGTTCAACACTTCTTCCTTCCAAAACAGTTGGCTTCATCGAAATCGGTTCACTAGTTCAAAAGTTGCCGACTTTTTACCACTTTTTTTTATTTCACGCCACTGTGCGCTGGTATTATGTAGCAGAATCATCGGCGAAGTAAAATAACCAAAAAATAGATACTCGTACTAAACACAGCTTCGCAAATTTAATACGCCTTATTGACACCAGATGCGCTACAACACTGCATTGTTAAAAACGTGCAAAAAAGCACAGTTGTAAAAGAGAGAGATAGAGGAAACTCTATCTTCACCACCTGTCTTCTCTATCACTATCCCTTTCGTAAAGAAGGTAACACCTAGTAATGTTGCTCAAGTGACTCAAGTAAAGTTTCTTTGTTTTTATTTTTAGTTCGCTTGATTTTTATGATAAAGGTTTGAAAATTTTTTAGGAACATGTGTTTCGATGTAATACTGAATAACTAATTAAAAATATGATTTTGAATGTTTTGTTAGTTACGTGGTTTTGCATTTCAGCTGACGATTTACAGCTTTATGTACGTATAGGAAATATTTTGCATGAAATTAGCATATTAATGTTTAAAACGCTGTCTACTTTGTTGCCAATGAGCTGCTAACTATTGCTAAGAAGCTGCCAAATGGTTGCTAACTTGCAAACTAATCGCTGATAAATGGTAGTATAGACAAATGTGTTGAACCAAAATTTATGCACAAATAAAATTAAAAGTTGCCTTCAAACTCTTCTTGCGACATCAGATAGTAATTTTTTTCATATTACTACAATAACATAACTAGAAAAATTTAAATTTTTGGAATTTTGTTTTATATTATTAGCAACAGTGAAATGCAGAACAATAAATTTCAGTGTGTTTTTAAGAATAAAATTAATATTTTACTGAAAAAGTTAAGTAATAATTTTGGGAAAAAGTGCGATAAAAATATTAAAACTTTATAATAAAAAATTTAATTTTTGTGTTCATAATGCAGAAAAAATCCTCCTTATCGATATTCATGTTGTTCAAAAATTTCACACAAATGTCTTGTATAGTCAACTCTACAGAAAAATATAGCGGTATTCACGGTTGGCTATTGTAGATCTTTTACATATTGTAGCTCTGTTAAATCGTGGAAAATTTAAAACACGGCAACAACAAAATGCATACATTTTTGATTAATTATGTCTATACCATCTACTATATTAAAAACTGTAGTAGATGTTGTAGCTGAATTTACCCTGTCGGAAATTAAGCTAACTTTAAACTAACTTTAAGCTAACTATTTCGAAACTAGTAGTAACTGACACTTGGATTACTTTTAAATGTAATCAACTAACTGTTTTAACATTGTGATGTCCCTTGTCACCTTGTAGTCAGTAAGTTTACAAAAAATGTTGCTGGGGTTCGAACTATGTATCATCACACGTTGTATAATCAACGCGTTACTACCCAACTATGGTACCATCGAAAAAAATGTTAATATAAAATTGAAACGAGTTTCAAAGTAGCTGAGAGTAAATTTGTTGGCTCTCACCAAATCTAATTACGTACTTAAGTTAAGAACTAATTTTGGATCTGTTCTGGATGACATAGCAGTTAGCTTTTAGTTAGTCTAAGAAAAGTTAACTATAAGTTAATTATTTTTGTAGTCAACCACACATTCTCCGACAGGGTATTTACCAGACTTTGTACAAAAGAAGAACAAGGTACCTACAAATACTCTCAGAGTCTCTGTTTGAATTGAACAATAAAAATTTTTTACGCTTGCACGTTTAAAATAGCAGTATATTTAAAAGGGTTTTATATTTAATACGAACAGTGAATTTCGCTTATGTATAGGGTTGCCATCCGTCCTCTTTTCCCCGGACACCGTCCTCTTTTTTAAGGCGTCCGAGGTGGTCCTACATTACACTCATGTTTTGGAAGCTGCTTAATTATTATCAAGGCTTACCTTTCTGCTTAATAACAACTGAGATGAGTTTTATATAACAGCGAGTTATAGCACAAAGTTATCTACTTCGTATAAAATGCAAAGAGACCTTAAAACTGAAGAGTACAAAGTTAATTCACAAAACTACTCGTAAGGGAGCATAGATCGAAATCGCAAAAATTAGAGATTTACTTGTATTGGGTCGAAATGAAAGATTTAATGGTTTGATACGTTTGTCCACAATGCTTGATCTTCGATAAACAAAGAACGAATATTTCAATTGCAGTCTACTACTTCTATATCAAAAATTGGTCTTATTGAGTTAGTTAACCTGAATGTACCTGTATATTCTGTAACTAATTATTGCTAACACGGTCAGCCTTACACCTCATAGAAGTTCTGTTAAGTCAGCAAAAAATAGGCTTTGAGCCCTTGTCCAGACTAATGTGTAATTCTTCTAAAGAAGACGTGGGTAAGTTCTATATGGCATATATGACGCCATAGCTCCTAGAATGGTTGGTTTGTTTTTTAAACAAAATTTGTATTCATATTGGCGCATAATCATAGTTAAAACAAAGTGTACTTTAGGAGTTTACAACCAATATTTTGTATGAAAATAATAGATTTTATTTTTTTAAAGTAAACTTGGTTTAGGTCTATGAGTTTGCGTCATTGATTTTAAATTCAGTAAGCGTATCGGTATCGTCGATATTTTTTTTAGTACCGGGACACTTCCCTAAATTTTTTCATGACTTTTTTTTAATTCTGTATTCAAGTTCCTTCATTTATAACATATTTAAATTTCTATTTTTTTCGACAATTATTCAATACAAAGGCCTAATTAGCCGTCCACACGAGCAACAATGTTGGCAATTATTGCCTTGGCAATTGTCAAATTCGATTGCTGAAACAAGATATTAGCGTGTAGACCGTATGAATATATGTTAGAATATATATTCAGCAACGAATCATAAAATACATTGCTGAGCAATAATCTCTTAACACATGCTTTCATAATTAAATAATATTAATTTTTTTTTTCAACAAAAAAGTAAAAAAAAAAGTTTTAACAACATAAAACAAATAAAAGATCAATAGGAGTGTAGGGAATATCGGACAACTATTTTATTTAGGCCAAAATATAGATATTTTTTATTCTCAGATTGTATTTTTTGTGCTCAAAATATATTTTTGCCCATAAACCGTTTTAATTAATTTTAATTTAATTTGTTTTGCTCTAAATTTCATAGACTTTTATCTAATGGCAAACCCCTAAGAAAATAGAAAATGAGCATCCATTAAACAATGATTTAAAAATGAAATATATTACTTACAACTATCTAACTTATATCGTAATAAACTCCATGAGGGGAGAATACCCAAATACAGCTGTATGTTGAATTTGTATTATAATATCATCTCTGAAATGTTTCAATAAAATAATAACTGTCGTTGTATTCAGAAGAAATAATTTTGGTTTACAAAAGGTTTACAAAACAAATTTTGTATGGACATTTGTTTGCTAAACGTTTTGTAATCCAAAATTATTTTTTTCTGAATAAGGCCTAAAGGTTTTTAATTTATATTTCTTTAAAATTACTAACGTTTTTAGACACTGATACGATCTTTGAAGGCAAAAAAATCAAACAAAACAAAATTTTAAATATTTCATCGTGAAAAATTAGTCTTAAATCGAAACTTTTCCATTGTTGAAAGCACAGTATTGTAGTTGTTATTTCAAATGACACGGCATCACTTACTTTGATTGCCAAACATGATTTTATAAGTTTATTTATTTATAAAAATATTGCCCTTTTTTTGGGCCAAATTTCCCCGTTTTTTGTGGTTGTCGTCCTCTTTTTCTCAAAATGGAAATGGCAACCCTACTTATATAAATTTTTTCCATCAAGTTGTGTATAAACTGAAAACTTTAAATTTATGTTCTGCCAAATTATTTTTTTTAGTGTGGTCATACATTTTCCACCAAACTTAAAATAATTTAACTGAAACCCTAAATAGACATTTGTAGATATCTTAATGACTGTTTATAGAAGGAAAATTACACACATACATGTGTAAATTAATGTATCAAAATCAGGTATAACTTGTAAATTATAATTAGGGGATCCTTAGAGATCAGAGGTGATGTGTAAGAAGTTGTTCGCAGGTCGTTGCTACAAGAAATCAGCATTCTAGTTGGCGGCCCGTTGTACGTAGTGTATAAACTGTTGCCAATTCTTTTTTTTTTTTTTTGCTTATAAACAAACTCGTAATTAATTAGCAGATCCTTTAATCAATACATAAATTGTATGCTAACGGGTTGCTAAGACGAATTAACGTTCTCATTGTACATAGTGTAGAAATAACCTGTTCCTAACTTTTTGTTATACATAAAGACGTTAGTCGCAAGCCTATATTATTGGAAATTAGTGTCACAAAACTGTTCCAGCTGTAAGAGGTTGTCTTGGATTGAGGTTTCTATGGCTGTAGAATTGAGTGGTTGTAAAATTCGTAATAGAAAAATAATACATTGCATCCATCAAGTGTTTCATCTTGCATTTACGTATGCATACATGCATACGTAGGTAGGTATATTCTTTAATTTATAAAACCTTATTCAAATTTTGTATGGAAACAGATTTCCATACAAAATTTGTTGTATAAAGCCTTTATAAAAGAGAATTATTTTTCATGAATAATGCAGTATCTGATTTTGAAAAACTATGTTTCATACGTTGGAAATTTGGTAACCATAATCAAATTCCCTGTATTTCTGCACACAAACTTGAAACGTCTACAAAATGAGGTCATGATTAATCTAGCGAATAGGCTTAAACTGAATACACTTACACACATTGTACATTACGTATGCATTTTCAATAAGTTTACTTACGCATAACAAATATTATGTATGTATGTGTTGTACTGTTGTTATACATATATCCACCCGTATGCTCCCCAGTATTTAAATGCAAATCTTTTGTTAATGTATCTACTGTGCTTTAAGGCTTATTTTTACGATTCATTTGCATTCGCATATAACTAACTGCCTTTTTTACTGGATAAAAACAAAAGAATACTCCTTACATTATAAATTTAAAAACAACAATAAACTATATTTTTTTTATTTATTTTAAATTAATTCAACAAAACACATTTACAAAAAAAAAACATACCAAACAAAACTTTAACAAAAATTAAAAAGACAAAGATATTTCTTTGTTATTTGTATTTTATTTTTACTTTTTTTCTTTCTTGTTTTTCTCTCTACTACTATATAAACAAAAAATAAATAATTAAAATCAAATATTTAAGCTGCCAATGAAAGTAAGTATTTGGTACCTCTTATATTATACATAAATGTATATCTCTATCTCTTTTCATCTTTATGTACCCTTGTATCCGATCCTGTCATCATTTACATACATACATACATACATACATATCAACATTCATTCACTATAATAATTTAGCAAATAAAATACATACATATGTAATGTTTACTTAAGTGCATTCTACTACTTAGTTTATAACTTTTTCATTATTAATGAGTTTTTATTGTATAATATTCATACATGCATAGTTTAATTTAGTTTTACCCACATACATTCATACACGCACTCACACTATAATGATTTCAATTCACAATAAGTATTCTCACTCACTCTCACAAACTGGCTAATTTATAAAACTTTTTTCCAAAGGATTTATTTTTTTTTTAAGTTTTAAAATTGCCATAAAACTTTTTTTTCACTTTTGCAACAAAGTTTTATAATGATGGCAGTTCGCTTTGGAGTTGTGATTTTTAGGTATAAATGCATTTTTATTAAGTTTAATTTTCATGTTTTATAAATTTCGAAAGAAAGTCTTTGAAAGTCAAATACGAATGTAATTATTTGTATGCTGCTGCGGTTATATTCATTAGTTTTTTTAATTATGTCCTTGGCTCTTTAGTATGGTGGCTGCCACAAGTAAGAAAAATACGTGGTAGATCAACTTTACGGAGTACAGAGATCCGCTTGCGTCGGGTTTACAGTATGATTACGTACTCTTAATTCAGGCTGAAATGTTGACTGTAAAGGAAACGACTAGAGTGCTGATCGATAGGAAGGATTCAACGCAAAGTCGGTATCTTTGTCGACAGCCGGACAGCACTTCTATCCCTAAGATCATATACCACTTCCTCTATGCTAGTTGGGCAGTGTAAGAATGTGCTATATATACTGGGTGACCAGGCTTACCTCACCCTCATCTGGGTTCCAGCTCATAGCACCTTTACAGGTAACGCGCACATGGCGCAATATAGAAACGAGCAAAGTTGCTAAGAAAATGTGGGATTGCTACAGCTCAATACAATTAACAAGTAGATACATCTCGAGGCTCCTCGCAGTTGTGTCGGCCCACTGGACGACCGGCAGACATGCTATAATAAGTTTTGCCGAAGTTGTCGTGAAGAAAGCAAAGACGATACAGTATTCCACTTTCTTTGCTAATGTACAGCCTTGCATCTCTCAAGACACATTTTTTTTAGGCAGTCATGTCCTAGGCAAGTTCTCAGAGTTATTAGACATTGGTTTGGGTGACCTTATCAGATATCTCAATGCGACGGGTTAGAGCTAGTACCAATCACCGCATCCGAGTAAAAATTTTTTGGTGATTCTCAAAAAGTTTCGTTGTGTGAGAGAATAGAGTTGACTCTCAGCTTACGAACGACAAAATGGGCATTATATAAATTTTGTCAAAAAAAATGTCAATATGGGGTAAAAATAAAGACACACATTTATGACCTTAAATTTGTACTTTATGGTATATGTACTTTTTTCTTTAGGTTAGGTTATGTTAGCACGTTATATCATGTTGTGCGCTCCTAATAAGAGATATTGGGGCAATAAAAACCTATTACACTTATTCAGGTTAGGAAACTAGTTTTCTAAATATACTTTTCGTCTTCGTTGTACGTCTGTCTAAAACGGAAACGACACCGGCCACTGTAGAATACTCGAGCGTAAAGCTTTGGGATGGAGTATTGACCAAACGTACCCATCCTCTAGTCCACGAACGTCTGTAGAAAACCTGGATAATATCCAAACTATTGTGGAGGAATGGTACTCCACAAGAAGGAGTGGGTTATGGAGTTCTTTCATCATCATCTATAAACGAGATGGCACAACAGTTTAATATTAGGATCATTTGGATCCCTGCTCATAAAGAGAAATCCATGGCTGATGAACTGTGGACAACCTTACAGAATTGGAATGGTGGATTTACCCCTACTCTCTTGCAAACTCAGACTTAGGCATACGATAAAACAAATAGAAGGTGGGCTGCAAGAGATGATTGAGTGATCAGCAGGCAGTTATGGACCTATGTAAATAGAGAAAATACAGCTTCTTTGATTTTAAGAAATAGGAAGCAAATCTCTGTCTCATAGATAGGTATATATATTAGTTCCTGTTGTTCCTATAAGGAGCATGTGGCCTCCATAGATAGGCATGCAAAAACATTAAAAGTCGAACACAATGACTTTTGCCGCAGCTGCCAAGATAACGATAAAAAGGAAAGTGTAGAACATGTTCTGTGTCACTGTCCTGGACTAGCAAGAAAGAGAATGGCCACAATGAGCGTTCTTGAATTCCGGGAACTTTCTGACGTTGCCAGCGTTGAGCTCTGGCTGGGTCGACGATTTGGACTCCACATAAACAGTATCACAATGGACCAAAACGGTCTAAGTGAGTCCGGGATGCTGACTGCCATGTCCCGTTATTATGCTCCCCAGAGAGTTTCGGTCACTCTTTCAAAAGTATAGTTCTTCCAATATCTGGAGTCTTGTTCTATAGCCCATTGTTCCAGTTCATTTTCAAATTCTTGAAAGGTTTGGTGTTTTCTAGTGCGATGTTTACAGAGATACCCTGATTTCCTGGAATCCATATTATCTCGATTTCTCTGCAATACCTGCATTAATTACGAATTAATTTACGTATATTAGGATTTACATTTTTTTACCAGTCCGTGTAAAGGATAGTTCCGGAGTTTTCCCAGCTATTGTTGTTCTTTCCCATTTCATACTTTCAGATGTTATGGTAATGTAGTTACCATGTACATATCTAATTTTATCATACATGACTGTAATAACGTCTCCCGTGGGTAAGGTATGTATTATACTTTGGTACTTGGTTGCACGTTCTCCTGTTAATCATTCACTCATTACCATCAGTCTTGTGTTGGCCAAAGCTGGCTCGATTGAAAGAATGTTTTCTTTCTCTGTATTTCTTGAAGGGATTTTTCTAAAGATGTCCACTACACTAACGATGCGTAGGTTATCATTGGTCGGTGTGCCATCTTGGGATTAAATACCCAATTGCTGTTCTGCATAAGGCCCAAGTTGCTTGAGCCTTAATTACTCCGTTTTCTATATGGTCTTCCAATGAAGTATCAATCATAGATATTTGACAATTTTTTTATAATTGTGTTGTTTTGCTTTCAAATACGGGAGATTCAAAAGTAGTGTAGAATACAAACTTCATCCCTGACCTAATTGACTACCACACTCCGCGTCAAATTTACTTTGTAAACATAGCCGCAACCGGTCTGTTTATAAACATGCCTTAATTTGACGCGGGATGATGGAAAATCATTCCGAACAAAAGAAAACCTTGTCGGAAGAAAGGAAGAAAAATACATCACTCAAAATTTGTATACACTCTCGAAGAGTATCTACCCAAACCCACAGAGCCCTGCTTATATATGCGGTTGGTTCCAAGAAGGTTGGTGGAGGTGTGTATTCATGTATCTATAAGAATTTGGGATAAAAATGTCATATCAGCTCTCACATGAATGTAGCATTCTCCAAGCAGAAGTATCTGCAATCAAAGCAGCAAACTGGCTTACGTTTTGACGAATTTCGGCTAGAGATATTCGGTTCGTAAACGAAAGCAAAGCTGTCAAAAGGTATTACTTCCTGAAACCTCCTCCGGATGAAGATTGCAGATCATTCCTAAAACAGCCTAAATTTAGTGTGAAAACATGGGGCCACAACCGAAAACTATGCTTCAAGATAAGAACATCGACTCTCCCTGTGACATTCCACTCCCATTCTTAGGGAAACGCATCCCGGTTGTACTTCCAACAACATCGCAATTCAGGTAGCAAAATGAGACTACCTGTTCCTACCTACCTACCCTGTACCCTCGAATTGATATCAAAAGAACGCTGCAACTATTTATTTTTCTACAAACGAGACACTTAGGAAGAGATGCTTTTAAAGGCTGCTTGTCCCCTATAATTACTTCTGTTGCAGTTGTTTAGATAAAGAGAAGACATTAACACGCTTTCTGTACCTCTGTCCTGCACTGGAAAACTGCCGTATTCGTTCTCTAGGCAATAGTTATTTCAGTTGATCATCGGAACTATCAATAATAAATCTAAAAAAACTCCATTTATTGGGACCAGCGGATGTTCTCGATCCTTATCTAGCGAATTAGGCATGCTTCTGCTAGTTTTCTTCTCGTCTTTCATTCTTAGAAATGCGCATGTCAATTCTCTCCTCTTCAATATTTGTACCCAATTTAACTGAACACTATGCTGCCTCTTGGTGACTGTTAACCTAATCTGATTATAAAGTGAATCTTAATATTTGACCGAAAAATTCATCCTAAGTATAATAGCTAAGCTAGTGAGAGAACACACAAAATCTAAGCAAGTTCAATAACTTTAGAATGCCTCAAAGTTGAATCTGATCAGTTCAGTCATTTTGAAGTTATTCGAGGCTTGCGACATACATACATACAATATATCGTTACGAATATAACCGTTAGGCAGAATTGACGACGAGATGTGATGAAAACTCAATTAACAGTAATTTCCTCTATTTGATAGAGGAAAATTAAGAAGCTTCGTCGAACACAGCAAATTTGATGTGAATCAATTAAGTGCCTTAAGAGAGATACATTTCATTGTTGAACAAGTTTCGAAAACTGTATTTTAATAAATCTAAAATCGGTTTGTTTTTTCTTTAAACTTGGGAAATATATTAAATTCAATGTAAATTGATTAAATTGTCGAAAAATTTCGTAAACAGGTTTTTTCAAATCGATTTGATGTTTATTTGTTGTTTGTTTCCAATCAAAATCTGAAGTTACAGAAAATCAATAAAGTTTCGACCACTTTGTGCGCATTAAGACGATACATAAATTTTAATAAAACCCAGAAAAAATGGAAATTATTCGTAATTGCTTTCGAGTATCTTCTAAACACATATTTTCTACTTCTAAAGAAGTCATATCAAATAACTTCTGGAAATTTAAATAATTAATTTAAATGTTAAAATTGCAAGTATGTATTTTAGTTTTCTGACAGTCGATTGACGACCACTGCAAAAATGGAAGTTATTGAAATTTTCAGTTATTTTCTGCAATAATATTTTGACTTCTGTTTAAGTTATAAATAAATATTGCATTAAGCGGAGGCAGTGACAAAGTTCTTCAAAGAACTTAGTTTTTCATTAAATTTTTAGCACTACTTCCAATCAAAAAAAAATAATCAAAAAAAATTGTCTGCAAGGACAAGTCTATGTAAAAAAAATTTTAGAACTGAACCCAAGTTGCGCTACTTCCGGATGTCAATCAATGGATCTTATGGACTTTTTGAAATCTCTTTCTTTGTTGAGAAGTCAGTCAATGAAATTTAATTGCATTTAGATTTCTTCAAAAGAATTCGATATTTAAATAAATACTAAAACTTATGAATGACCGAACTTATTTACTTAATTAATTAGGCTTATATCTGATTGCTTTCATGCGTTGTAAACGTCTGACAAAGGTTTTGCTGTCAATTTTGTAGATGTTTCATTTTAAGTTTTAGCGACAAAGAAAAATTATTTAAACATTGTAAAGTATATTTATTACTGTATTCATAAATGGTTATAGAAAGTATAAATATGCCTATTTAAATGTGTATGTACATGTGTAGTTATTCATTTACTTGTTTTTATATGGAAATTGATGGTTTTATCTATTTATGTATACGAAGGTGTAGTTTTATCATAATCTTTCTGTTAGAGCAAGCGTGCAAGCGGATATCATATTTTGTTATTATTGTAATATTTCAAGTGAATTTCGTCAACCACCTCTCTATAACCTTTGTGCAATTAATTTATTTGTTATTAAAAATCGCACATACTTTTGTAAATCTTTATAGGGAATGCCGGAAGCCTGGGCGCGTTTGCTTATGAACTCAAATATAAGCAAGCAAGAACAAAAGAAAAATCCACAAGCTGTATTAGATGTACTCAAATGGTTTGACAATACAACCAAACAGAGACCAAGTTCCAAATATATGACAAATGCCATAACAACACATTCGGGTAAGTTTCGTAATAAATATGTATGTATGTAAATTAAATGAGTTAAATTACCTCTGACTCGTTATGACCTTTTGCTTGCTTAGGTTCATCCTTAAGCCGCGTTAGCAGCAGTAGTCCCAGTAGTACACCTACCGATTCGGAGCTGCATGGCTCCAACAGCGGTGGCAATTTAATTGGTGTCAATATTGGCAGTTTAACTATTGGTGGTGGTTCCAATTCTAGCAATGTTGGCTTAAACAATTCATCTGGACTTGTCTCTAGTGGTTTAGGCAATCATCAACATCATACACCTCATCATCTTCAACAGCAGCATCATCAACATTCTCATCTTCATCAGCAACAACAGCAGCAGCAGCAACAGCATCATGGCCCACAGCAACAACAACATCCACCTGCTACAATTAGTCAATCGCATTCTTATAATTTTGGTGGTAATACAGCTTCATCTTCCTCACAACATTCGTCCGCCAATGAAGACGATATACTCGGCACACCACAGCCACCACCACCACCCATAGCCTCACGTCCCGAACGTACGAAATCAATCTATACTCGTCCCATTGAAGATGTTGTACAACCTGCACTATCTTCCATAATACCACCACCAACAGCGGCACCTGCCACCACACCAACAACACCACAACACAATAACGTGGCTCAGCCACAATTTAAAACTCCAATACACGTGGCCACATCGTCCCTAGATAAGAATAAAAATAATGCAAGTAAGTTGGAAATCTTTCAGCGCGTTTATCTAATGTTAATTTCTCTCTCAAGGTATTTGTAAATTTATTTCACAAAATATTTTATATCAGAAATATATTTATATGGAACAACAAATATTTTACATGCATAGCATAGCAATCAAATCGTAATAGTGTTGCTGGTTTGCTTAAAACAGTAGTTTCGTTTATTAACTAAAACTTTTTACGAATTTATAACAATTGTGACTGGAAAGCGTTCATTAAGTTTGCAAGGAGAGAGAGTTTAAGGAGAGCAAAAAACAGAGACACCAAAACATTCGTACAAATTCTCACTGGCTAAATTTTAACTTGCAAGAATTAGCCAAGCACACAATAGCAGCTATTTTGGTTTTGTTTAAAAGCTAATTTTTTTTTATGTCTGAAGAAATTAAAATGCATACATACATATTTTGTTACTTTATTGTTCTTCTCTGATTAAGCCACATTAATATGGTCAAGGAATTAAAATTGTAGAAGACTTGTTTATGTTTGATCAGGAATGGAAAATGGCTTTTTTATATGTGTTAATAGAATAAAATTTAAATAATAAAAAATATATGTATGAAAATATCTAGTATATGAACCATGAAACGTTGTGAAAGTATTTCATATTAAATATCGATTATTAAAAATTTTGTAACTTAAGATATTATCAAACTAGTCGTTTTCAAATACGGCCATGTTCTGAAAACCATTTCGTTTTGAAATCGCAAAGTTTCAAAAACGGAAAACAGTGTTCTCTTTATCAGATAATTTAGTGCATTCGAAATTAAGTTCGGATAAAGTATCTCAAGCGTATGAAATCTTAAATTTGATGATGTTTTTTTTTTAATTTGTCTGTTTTCACAACCTGGCCGAAAAAGTACAGTTGTAACTTTATTTCCATCCGTGTTTCTGATATAAACAAAATTTACTTCTAATTTCTTGTCATTAAAGCGTTCATATACTTTTTCGTGTCTAGTAGAGTAGTTTTGTAAATTGCTGTCGTACTCTCTCGTTGCTAGTCAATTTCGGCTACATACATGTTTATTTTGAGGAGCTTTTTTAAGTATACAACTCCGAACTGAAATAATGAAAATGACTGCAGTTTTTTATAGCAGCTACATCTTCTCATTTATATAAAAGTTTTTAACATGAAATATAATACGAGAATTGTTTATGCAAAAACAAACAAAAAAAAACGAACAATCGTCACAATCAAAAATAATACATTACTTCTTCACTATATGTGGTAATCAATGCAAATTTACTTACTATGCTGTTTATTAAATAAATTAAAATTCTCCTGCTGATCTATCTTATTGAGAAAAATTTTTTTTTACCCTAATTTTACCCGAAAGGAAGGAGATCGGACGTTTTAGGAAGTAAGGACTAATGATTTCATAAAAAAGAAGCGAATTTTCATTTCGTGCTTTTTGTTTGCCCCGCAAGCTGCTCAACGCTTCTCAGCTACAAATTAAAAAGCAAATTTAGTAAAAAGAAAATCGTTTCTAAACGTTTCAAATTTGTATGAAAAATAACAAAAATTCGTTTCAAAAAATATATTTTCCATGCAAATTTAAAACCGAAAAAAAGCCTGCCTGTAAAGGTTAGGAGAAAAGTCACAATGTAAATTACGTCTAAGAAAACTGAGCACAAATTATATTTGAGTTACCAGGGGTTCTAATCCATATACTAACATTGCAATTCGAAACCATTTGCTTTCGATTCGAATAACAGAGTAGACCCCCAGATCTGAATGCCAAACGAAAATTTAATATCTCACGTTAATTGAAACCTCTCAAAACAACCTTTTTAAGATTTGTTGTTCCTAAGAAAATATTTCATATAAAATGTTTTATCGAATTCACAAACCAAATGGGAACTGCAAGTCAAATTAATAATGCCACTTTAGGAAATAAAACTCGAATTTTGCTTTAGATTTTAGGAAAACTAAATAAATTTTTAAACAGAAAGTGGTGTTGTTATTTCATTTAGGCCAAATTATTTAGTGCAAAATTAATTTTATGCTGAGTATACATTATGACATTTTTTGACAATCGCAACGTTTGCCATTTCCGAAATGTTTCGCTGTATAGCATTAAGTTACAAACAAAAAACAATGCGAACGGCATTGCCCACATTTTGAAAATGACAACAAAAGAAATGTCAAATGTGTACACAGCATTAGTTTAATTCTCTAATTGCTGATTTGCAAATTATTTTATTTTATAAAGGGATTTTAAAACAGATTTTGTATAAAAAGCTGTTTTCTTAACCTCTTATAAATATGTAAAAAAATATATGTTATGAATAATGATAGAAATAGTTGTCTAAATCAGAACGATAAAATTAAGAACGACTTTTATTTGGCCTTTTCGAAGTTTTGTTTTGCATTTATTGTTTGAACAGTTTTTGATGTTATATTTGAATATGTGGTGCGAAGTGTCGTCTACTTTGACACATTATAGTTCAGCTCGTTGCTCCCATTCTAACATTTTTGCATACATAATTTTTTAAATATATCAGTAGTTCACAGTATACAGACACACATATTGTTAGGTGTGGCACCTAAGCGACATTATCCGCTTAAAATATCAATTAAAAGTGAGAATATCAATTCAAAAACTACAAACAGGATTCAAGTTAATTCAATCTCCAATGGGAATTGATTCTAATAATTTATATTTAATAATCCTTGCCGTTGCTTTTGGTTTGTGTCTTCACTTGAAACATTCACAATAAATTTTTTATTACATACTAACAAGCTAGAAACGACAATGTTTATATTATTCACTAAATTATTAAATTTTCCGTATGTTATATATTTTATGCATTACTAACTTAACAACTGCTAACGCTAACGAAAAAATAAAAATTAAATGTAAAATGTATTGCAAAACCAACCACTGCTACAGCAGCAGCTGGATATGAGGCTGAACTAACAGTAGCTTCTCAAACTGACACTACTACTAATCTACTAATGAGTACTGCGACAACTACTTATAATACTGCTACTGCAGCTCTTAGTGCAACTCCTAGTACTAGTAATCAATTGCAATTTATTGATTGCAATGCTACAACGACAACAACAACTAATCATGATTCTTCTGCTTCCTCCTTTTCATCGTTTCCATCATATCACGATGATATGACAACGTTGCCACCAATTTATTGTCCCTCGTCATCTTCCTCGTATATCGAATCAATTGCGATGCCAACACCACCATTGCCCACACCTACTGCTACCACAATACCAAAACCAATGGATACGGTTGCGTCCTCCGATTTGGTTGCATCATCTGCTGTGGACGTTCCTACCATAACAACTATAACACCGGCGACACCTGATGATAAAATTGAATCTGCTAAAACGGCCACATCAACTGTGACAGATTTGTATACGCACGATGCAAATACTAATAATTTGACTACATCTCCTGTTGCTGGAGCTAATGCTACTGCAGCATCGTCCAATGCGGCTTCACCTGTTCAGGCGGCAACAGCGGGTGCTGCCACCACTACTACAACACCAACTACCACTACGACAACGCAACAACGATCGGGCGCTGCGAAAAAGAAGAAGATGTCTGATGAAGAGATACTCGAGAAGTTGCGCACTATTGTATCGGTGGGCGATCCGAATCGTAAATATACGAAAATGGAAAAAATTGGTCAGGGTGCGTCGGGTACGGTTTATACAGCCATTGAATCTTCCACTGGCATGGAAGTGGCAATTAAACAAATGAATTTATCACAGCAACCCAAAAAGGAACTGATTATCAATGAGATACTTGTCATGCGAGAAAATAAGCATCCCAATGTTGTCAATTATTTAGATAGTTATTTGGTGTCGGAAGAACTCTGGGTTGTTATGGAATATTTACCCGGTGGCTCCTTGACCGATGTGGTAACCGAGACCTGTATGGACGAGGGTCAAATAGCGGCTGTGTGTCGTGAAGTCTTGCAAGCTTTGGAATTTTTACACTCCAATCAAGTCATACATCGTGACATTAAAAGTGATAATATTTTATTAGGTCTGGATGGTTCAGTGAAATTAACTGATTTTGGTTTTTGTGCTCAAATATCACCGGAGCAATCGAAACGCACAACAATGGTGGGAACACCGTATTGGATGGCACCCGAAGTTGTTACCCGTAAACAATATGGACCAAAGGTATGTTAAATATTTTTGTTTTATACGACTAATTACTTCCGATAATATTGAAAGCATTGCTGATTAATTATGAAGCAATACAAATAAAAGTTTATTTTATTTGTAATTCAAAGAATATAGTTAGTTTATGTCCTACCGCTACGGTTACTTTTACATATATAGTATATGTTTGTTTATTCCAAAGAGGGATACAAATGTATTTTTTTCGAAAAGGTAAAAAAATTATATACCCACTGTATATCATATATATAGTGGGTATATAGAGCATGTAAAGAGTATTATGATATGTTTGCTTTTTAGTTACCAAAATAAAATATCTCAAATAAAGGTAACCCTCGATTTAAGCGATCTGGTGGGACCGAACCATGTACATATGTATGTGTAAAAAAAATTCGTTCAGTATTAGTACAAAATCTTTTTTTGTGACCAAATCAAAACATGAGACACATGTGAAATTTTGTTTCGGGACCTAAGAATCGCGTTAAATCAAGAACACATAAAGTTATTCAGGTATGTCAATAATTGTAAAATTAGCTTTTAATGGTTTTTCCATAATTTTTTGATAAATTTCTTTTCACAGCCCTATTATATGGTTTAAATTTTATCTTCTAGTGTGCGTTTTAAAAGTCAGTAGTTTGAGATTGGCTCAAAATTTATCGGAATTCATCACACCTTTTCAAAACGATTGCTTTGAAATCGTTCTGAAAACGATCGTTTTCCATCACATACCTGATTAACTTTTTTTCTTCTTTTATTTGTACTTTTAAAAAATTAAAGATTTTGTACATATTGTACAACTGCCCAACATTTGTTAAGCAACATTAAAGGCTTCATTAGTCTTTACTTTCTGTTACTGTTCTGTGCTGTGCCGTTCTGCTTCTAAATTTGAGTACTTACTTTTTCTGTAGTAACTTATCAGCTGTTTCTGACCAGAAGGGTCGGAGTTTTCCACTAAAGTGATGAGTTCAGATCGTCCATTGTTATGTTTCAATATAATTTTATGCTTTTCTTTTAAAAATTTATTTTTTTAAATCTAAACGCACAATCACAATTTATTTCAAAATGTTTTTATTTAATTTATGCTGTCACTTACAATTAATTAAAAATTTTTTGATTTTCAGCTGATTCGTAACAGAACAGAAAGTAAAAACTAATTCTGCCTTAAGGCTTTTTGTTATATTTTTATAAAATATCGAAATGAAATCAAAACAAAAAAATACTTCAAACAAATACTTCAAGGAAGGCACATTCCCTTCCAGGTAATAGCAAGATTACAAAAATACAACACTGAAGAAAAATTCGTGGCTCTTAAGTTGAACCAAAACGTCAACAACAGAATTTGAGTTACAAAATAAAAATAATTCACATAAATTTGATAATATTGAAAAATTTGCATCACAATTTTTTAATATTTAATAGGACACCCGGTTATAGCTATGTTGCTTAGCTATATAAAACAAACTTAATGTGTTTAATAACAATGCAATAAAATTATATGATATGATGATGTCAAATCCGCCGCAAATATTTCAAAACGTATCTATTTATTTCCCATTATTTTCTTTTCTAGCGTACGATTAAATTAATGTATTGTTTGTGGCAGTATTCTCTGGTTTGTGCTCATGTGCAAAAACAATAGAAAAACAACTTCAGCAATCCTTCTCATTATTTTTGTTTTGTTTTTGTTTCACTCACTTCAATGAATGAAACAAACAAAATCAAACAATTTGTTTCGTTTATCTTCGTACTCTGCTTTTAAGTACAAAGAAATCAAAACAAAAATAAATTTATAACTGTAATAGTGTCGATTATTTTTTTTACGAATATCACATCCTAACCCCTGTATCGCGCAATAAATAGCATAGCTATAAAAATAGCTCAGCTGTGTCATCGCTATTTCCTGATGAATGAGCCTTGGTTTCAAGGCAAATTCATATGAATTCGAATGGTTCGAATTTTGTTTTTATTTATTTTTTTTGGATGGTTGACGCATTTAAATCAAGAGATTTTGCTAAAGTTGTAAGATTTTTTCCATTTTTTAGGCGATCCAAACTCTAAATTTTGTCGTAGAAGGATATTGCATTACCTTTGTTAATTATTTTTTTCGCTGATGCCATTTTTATAACAAAAGTAAAAATATTTTAAGTTGTATTTTGTCATCATTCCTTAAGCGTGTTATATTAAATTCGTGTAATTAAAAGAACTGTTGCTATTGAACAGTAAATGAAATAGCGCGTAAATCGAAATAGCGCGTAAATCGAAGAAACAAACACCAAGCCATATTTTTCCAAACGAAATATAAATCTAGGATATCGTCACCTTAAATGCAAACGGACCTAACTACACAAAAATTCGAAATCGATTTTTTGATTCACTATGATTCATTTTATCAAACTACATGTTCACGCAAATATTTAGACCTCTCCGATCAAACATGACGACTTTATTAAAGAAATTCAAACGGACGTAACTACGAATGCATCTATTTCTTACTGCAAAGAGACCTAACTACTCACGTATGAAAAAATGCTTTGCACAAATTGTAATTGTATCATGACTTTACTGCTGAGAATTGAGAATTTTGTTGTTTTGTGTATTTTTCTTGCTGTCTAGAGAAATATGTAAGTCGATCGCTGACCAAGAAGCCGCCGCCGTAATATTTTTAACTATCGATCCGCTTACACACTTACACAAGAAAAACAATTAATTGTAGTGTATTTAATATAAAGAATGAAATTAAATGATTTCTGTTACACTCAAACATGCATAATTAAGGGCTGTCAAAATTTCTCATGCCCATACAAAATGTATGAAACCAACCGAAATAACGCGGCGTCAACGCTTTGCAATTGAAAAATCAAATTTTTACAGCGCGTAAAGAAGTGAAGTTGGCTGCAAAAGTACTTTTGTTTTTGTTAGGTAATGCAACTTTAGCTACTTTCAGGTCAATTTAGCGTTTTTATTTTTATTTCTTATTTCTATTTAGAGTTTTTTATTAATCAAAGTGAGTAAACATTACTGTTTCTGGCGCACCGTTAAAGCTCTAATTTAGGTTACTCATTTCAGCGTAAAAGCTAAGCGCTAAATTACGTTGCGCTTTGCGTCGTAATTTAGGTTGGTCTGTTAGGGATGAAATATGAATACATATTCTGTGAAACGTATCTACCGCGTAAAAATTGGTTCGAGTGTGTATGTTATTGTGAATGAACAAATCTAAAAAATATTGAAATGAAAATGTTTAAAACTTGCGGCCTGTTCCACGATAATAAAATAAGAAATGTATAAGTAATCGATCGATTCGATTAAAATTAAACTTTTTGTTTGCTTTTATTATATTTCTGTGGCAATAAGGAAAAAGTCATATTTTACTGTTTTGTAGTAGTGCGCTTTTAAGCTTTCAAGTTGATTTTCAGAAGTTTGTTTCTTTTACAGTTAAATTGAAAAATTCGGTATTCAGTAATTTTTTTTTTTAGAAAAACATTATTCTACACATTACAAATAATACATTAAATCTGATATATAGGTTTTTATTCTCAAATTAACGCTTTTTCGATTCAAATTCAAACTTTTTCAAATCAAACTCAATTTTTTTCAAAGTGATTTCAATTTTATTCAAAACAAATTAAATTATTTTCAACACAAATTAAACTTTTTACAAATCGTATTGAATATTTTTCATTTCAAAATAATTTTTTTTTTTCATTTTACATTAAATTATTTTAACTTCAAATTAATTTTTTTTAATTAAACGCAAAATACTTTAAAAAAAATTTTTATTTATACAAAATTAAATTTAAAATAAGCTTCAATTATTTGCTATAATGGATGTAGCTGTTTTTGTTTATACCAGCTATTTCGGCTGATTCAGCAATGGTTTTTCCTTCGTTATAAAACTTGATCAAAATATTTTTTTTTATCTACGCTAATATGGTTATATTTTCCACGTCTTCTGCGATGACGATCAGGCGATGATATTTCACATATATTTTCCTCGGAAGAACTATCTGTTACAAACTGAAGCCGATGATAATTTCGTACATTCGATACACCAGAACTAGCAGCGCGACTACTTTCTTCGCTAGATGACATTTTTTTATTTATTTAGTATTAATATAAGTTACAAAATGAGAACTTCTTTAAAATTGTAAGAACTTTAATTTCACTTTATCTGCCAACTAATTGACTCAGTAGTCATTAACCGACTCATTGTAAACTAAACTTTAAGTTGTTTGAAGTTTTTTAACACTAATCACTGAAAATGAAACGAGGAATTAGATTTTATTCTTGGCAGTTTCAACCGTTGTTTTTTATAATAAAAAAGCACCTTGTAGTATATTAGAGCAGTTTTCAAATGAGATTTTGGATTGATTTCGCTGGAATGGTAATTATAGACTGTTTAAAATAGCTCATAATACTTCACAAATTTCACTTACATTCTCAAAAATGTTTGCGTACCAGTTTTGTGCGTGAAAGGGTTAACCGGCGTTTCCATTATTGTACTGGAAAATATTTTCCAGTATTATAAATAACACAATAATAGAAAAGGAATCACGAATAAAAGAAAAAAAACAAGTTTTTAAATCTTTCTGCATTGAATTCGTGGAAAAATTAATTTGAAGTGGAAAAAATTTAATTTGAAAAAAAAAATTTAATTCTAAAAGAAAAAAAATTAATTTGAAATGAAAAAAAATTAATATGTGTTGAAAATAATTTAATTTGTTCTGAATAAAATTGAATTTGCTTTGAAAAAAATTGAGTTTGATTTGTAAAAAATTTAATTTGAATGGAAAAAGTGTTAATTTGAGAGTAAAAACCTATATATCAAAGTATAAGCTTAATTAAGCTGTTATTCCCTATGAGATTATGACTTGAAAAAAGATAAGCTGCAAGTCATTGCGCTATAACTGCCTGAAAAATCACCCAAAATAATTGAGATTTTGCCCAGCAGTGCTTTCAAAATTGGAGATTACCGGGGTGCTATTAACTCAAAATTAGCTTCTGTCGACTTAAGCACTTTTTCCTTTTTGCCACAGATTTATTTGCTTTGTTTTTTTTTTTTTAGAAATATTAGTCTAATGAAATTTTTAATTTTGATTTAAATGAAATAATGTTTCAGGTTGACTTATGGTCTCTTGGTATTATGGCCATTGAAATGGTTGAAGGTGAACCTCCTTATCTCAATGAAAATCCATTAAAAGCCTTGTACCTCATTGCTACTAATGGCAAACCTGAGATTAAAGAAAAAGAAAAACTCTCAACAGTATTTCAAGATTTTCTCGATCAATGTCTGGAAGTTGAAGTTGATCGTCGTGCTAGTGCAATGGAATTGCTTAAGGTAAATTATGAAAACTTAAATTAAAATATAATAATATTTATAAAATGTTTACAGCATCCATTCTTAAAGTTGGCCCGTCCTTTGGCCAGTTTAACTCCGCTTATTATGGCGGCTAAGGAGGCCACCAAAAATAACTGATTAAAGCTACAACATCATTGATTTATGTTGAAATTATTTTCTTAAGTCTATACTGTTTTATTTCAAAAATTATTTATAAAATTATAATTTACAATTTCTTATTAACACTATGATTATTAATTATTACATATTATGATTTCAATGATAATATTAAACAACAGAAACAATAAGGAAACAGCAACAAGAAAAACATTTAAATTATATACAATACATACATGCATACATACATACATATATATTTACCTATAATTATACATAGTTCTTATATACAATAAACAAGCAAAAAACAAAAACATTATTATAGAAATAATTACGAATGAAATAACAAAGAGAAAATTATATTAAAAGCAAAAAAAAAATCATAAAAATAAATCATCTTTATATTAATATAATAAAACAAAAACAAGAAACATTTATTAAATATTATTAAAAGTAAATTTAACGAGAGAGACAAAACCGAAAACAACAAAACAAGTAATTACTTTAATTATAATATACATATATATTTATAGTTATATATACATTTAAAAATAGTAATTCTAAAAGATTAATATTAAAGCAAAAAAGGCGTTAAACACCATGTATCTAAAACAAACAATAAAAGTAACAAA